>CM052802.1:25770937-26006922 GCA_028533885.1 Nasua narica
AAACAAACAAACAAATAAATAAACAAAATAAACAATCCTGGCCCCAAAATTGTCCTGACAGTCAGGATCCTTGCCCTGTTTCAGTTCACTGTTCCTATCAGTTTCCGCAAGAGAGTGAATTCTTTACCAAGAACCGAATCACACCAGCTATACGATATAGAAGAGGCAATGAATGGTCACGATTGAGCCAGATCGGTACTAAAACTATTTTTGAGGCCCAGAGTTAATTATTTATAAAAAATTCTTTTTTTTAAAGATTTTATTTATTTATTTAACAGAGAGAGAGACACAGAGAGAGGGAACACAAGCAGGGGGATTAGGAGAGGGAGAAGCAGGCTTCTCGCTGAGCAGGAAGCCCGATGTGGGGCTTGATCCCAGGACACTGGGATCATGACCCGAGCTGAAGGCAGAAACGACTGAGCCACCCAGGCGCCCCTAATTATTTATATAAAATTCTTATTGTAGTAACACTTTGCGGACTTTCAACAACTGTTTCCCCACCCTGCTCCTTCCCAAGGCCAGTGGCATTGCATTCTGGGAGACCCGTGGCAATCACTTGCTGTCCCCAGAAAGCTAAATCATTCCTTGCCTTTCAAGAGATTCTAAAACCATAGATGTCAGCGCTTAAAAAAAAGAACAACCCCCCCCCCCAACCAACACATCTCAACTTTAAAGATCTTTAATAACCTGTCAAAAAGGCCGTTTTGCAACTCTAGGAGTAGGAGGCAGGAAATAGAAATCTTTTTCTTATGTTGTAGTTTGGGGCTTAAGTATTGAAAGGAAACGGGCTCTTGTCGCTTTTCACAGCTGAGGAGGCAAAAGCAGCTACGGTTGTAAATCTGGCATCTCTTCCGCAGAAGTTGCCAGCCCAGAAACACTGCTGCCCGTTGATCCCGAGCCAGAGCAGTGGTTTCTTGGGTTGTTGGAGGGGTTTTTCTGGCTTCCAGGCTGACAGCAATGGAAAGCCTAGAAATGACAACCGAACAATAGAAAAAATTCCACCATGTTGTTATGAATCATGAAAAAGGAAAGCCTATTCCCTCATACTTGTAGGAAAAACCAATGGCAGGGGACTCAGTCCCATTGCTTCCCTCCCCTCTGACCAAACTCAGGAACCAAAGCAATCAGACAAGTGTAAGATGGATGTGAAGGAGGAGAAAGCCAGTCCACAAGCCAGATTGTCCCACTTTCTTTGAAAAAGTATCTTTGTAACTAAGGTGGAGTGCATTGCTATCAGATAAAGTCTAGTATAGCAGCCTGTACAATGGAGTGACTAATAGTTTATTATTTGATGGTGAAGATTAATACAACAAAGTGCCACTAGGTAACTCAAGACTCAATCCCAATTCAGAAGATTTTTATCAAGTGCTTTTTTGAAGCCTGCATGAAAATATGAACATTTACCTGAATAATCTTTTCTCCAGTGTGTATATAAAAAGTGTATGTTCTTAGTACCTCCTGACTTGAAAAAATTAGCAAATAAAGCAGTCTATTTCATTTTTCCCCCTATTTTTTTCTTTGTTATTCTTCTTCCAGAAACTTCCAGGGTCAATTCAAAGCTCCACTCTCCTCTCTGTAAACCATGAAGAATGCAGCTACCTGCCAGCCTGGGAGTGTCCGACTGACAGTGTCGCCTTTCTCCTGAGTATGAGCTGTGCCTCATTACTAGCGGCAAGGATCCAAAGTAACAGTAAGAACAGGTGGAAGGAGAATAAATCCCAACTATTTTCACTTTTGAAATTTCCCTTCTGACCCTAATGGTATGCATGCTCATTTTTCCTTGGTAGCTAATTTAATATGCACAGAAGGACACATCCTACATCCTTTTACTGAACATTACATAGTAAGCATTTTCCTTACTTTTTTATAGGGTACATGTTATTTCAAATGGCTGCATTATGCCATAAATAAATTAATGATTTATTTTTTCTTCCTTCCCTTCTTCCTTCCAACTTCTTAACTTCCTACTCGCCTTCCTGCCTTCCTTTCTTTCGATCATAAATCCTACAGCTTTGGGGCACCTGGGTGGCTCAGTCCGTTAAGCATCTGCCTTCAACCCAGTTCATGATCCCAGGGTATTGGGATCAAGTTTCTCAATGGGGAGCCTGCTTCTCCCTTTGCCTGCCACTCTCTCTCTGACAAATAAAAAAATAAAATCTTGTTAAAAAAAAACTCCTACGGGGCGCCTGGGTGGCTCAGTGGGTTAAAGCTTCTGCCTTTGGCTCAGGTCATGATCTCGGGGTCCCGGGATTGAGCCCCGCTTCGGGCTCTCTGCTCAGCGGGGAGCCTGCTTCCCCGCTCTCTCTGCCTGCCTCACTGCCTACTTGTGATCTCTCTCTCTCTCTCTGTCAAATAAATAAATAAAATTTAAAAAAAAAAACCCACTCCTACTATTTCTTATTTTTTCTGACGTTTTTTAGTCCTGGGAAACAATGATTTTTATTATTCTTTATATGTAGTATGTAGTACTAACTTGTTTTTCAAAATATTTGCAGCCATTCCCATTGTCAGCAGGGATAAATGTGTATATCCAATCCCATAGGCCTCTTCTAGTAGTGTCAAGTATGTCTGAATTGCCAAAAAATCCTTATTGCTATTTTTATATTTTTTTAGCAAGGTTGCTAATTTTAAATTTTTTTGTTAACTGTGTTTCCTCCTGTTCAAATCATTCATTTATCCACTGAATTTTTTATTCCTTAAATAATAAAGAATTTGCTGTATTTGTCATATTTGTTGTGTATGTCTTTTCACAGCCTTTGTTTGTCTTTCTACCTTAAAGGTTTTTTTTGAGATGTAAATGTTTTCAAAATCTCTTTAACTAAATCTGTTGACTTCTAGTTTTGTGAGTCAATCATTTATTTCTAAGGTTAATAAGATAATCCAGAATTTAGATATTAGATATTCAACCCTTTTTCAATATTTAGTGTTTTCTTTTAAATTATATTACATGGTATGTGATACAGGTATAAATTGATTTTCTGCTCCAATCACTAACCACTGATTTCTGTCCTTTTCCTTCCTGGCCGTTTTATGAGAAATCATTTGTGATATGTTAAGTTCTTATTATCATGAAACTATCCCAACCCAGTGGTACATGATTATTTATTGTTGTTGGCTCCCCTTCCTAGTCTTTTTCTTCTTTAGAATATTCTTTGGTATTTTTTATTTATTCCTTCTTTGAAATAAAATTTAGAGTGATATTACCAGATTGAAAAACATTATTCTGGGATTTGATGGTATTTCTTGAAACTTGAGAAATTATTTCTTATATTATGTGGGATAAGATACCATATGATGACTAAGATATTTTAGCAAAATTTGTTGGGATCTAAACTGGGTTCTGTGACTTTTTTGCTCAAAACAGCCTGAAACAGACATGAACTAAGAGGCCAACATAAATTATAGCCAAGGAAAGGAGTCTAGATTCATATCTGAGGGAAAACGTCAGCAATTGGGTCAGCAAATGAAAATGTCAGCAAAAGGGGAGATGGTCTTGAAAGGTAGAAAGGGTATTAAGAAATCTAGAACCCAGAAAAGCAAGAATAAATCAGAAAACAGACATTATATGGCCACCGATATATAATCAAACTCTTGATTCTTCCTCCTGGTATTTTTTCTATGAATGCACTGGATTTTCCTTTGTGTTAGTGCATCTGGCCAGGCATTTTATAAACTAGAAAGAAGCTTTTGTAAACCTGTGAAAATAGTCTCAGTGAAATCCAAGCATCTGTGAGATTTCCATAGGGTTTGATGTGTTTAGCAGGAATCTTACACAAATTGTTAGGGAATCCTTCATCACAATCACCTCATTATAGATTTCTGAATAAGCTGAAGAAACACTTACTTTGTGATATTCAGCAATATTTTGTTTTGGAAAAATATAGTTTTTTGGAATCAACTGTAAGTCATAATATTTACCTTTATCTTCCAACTGAAAACAAATTTTTTAATCAGAAAGACCTGTGATGCCCTCTTAACTATAAACACCGTTTTCCAGGAAATCAAATATTTTCAACAACAAATTTCAGGTAGACTCTATTTCCTGAAATTTAGATTAAGATAACAGATAATAAGATGCCAGATCCGTTCCCCATAAATCTGTCTTTACTCAAACATCACTATGAGTTCAAATACATTTGATTTATAAATGCTTTCTGAAAGTCGCTAAGAGCTTTTTCTTTCTATTAGAAACTCTGCTTTTTAAATGGCATCTTCATGAGTAAATATCATTAAAGGAATGAGCGTCAGAAAGAACAGAATGTTGCCTCCTTTGTAGTACTGTATTCCCTTTCTTTTTTTTTTTAAAGAGAGATTTTTTTTTTAAAGATTATTTATTTGACAGAGAGAGAGATCGCAAGTAGGCAGAGAGGCAGGCAGAGAGAGAGGGAAGCAGGCTCCCCACTGAGCAAAGAGCCGGATGTGGGGCTCGATCCCAGGACCCTGAGATCACGACCTGAGCCGAAGGCAGAGGCTTTAACCCACTGAGCCACCCAGGTGCCCCCCCTTTCTTTTTTTTTTAAAGATTGTATTTATTTATTTGACAGAGAGAGACACAGCTAGAGAGGGAACAGGAGCAGGGGAAGTGGGAGAGGGAAAGGCAGGCTTCCGCTGAGCGGGGAGCCCAATGTGGGGCTGGAGCCGGATGTGGGGCTCAATCCCAAGACCCTCGGATCATGACCCAAGCTGAAGGGAGACGCTTAACAACTGAGCCACCCAGGCGCCCCCAAGACAATTCTCTTTTATCTGTCTATCCCATTCCTTTAGGAGAGCTCCCACTTTCCCTAATTCTAATCATGAAATCTAAATGGTAACAGCCAACATTTATGTCATCCCATATCCTTGGCCATGGTGACTATTCAGGAGGGGAGTCCCTGACCCAGCTGAAGGTACATAGAATCCCCTGGCACTGACAATAGCACTCGCTCCTGGGAAAGCCTGTGGAACAGACACTTTCGGTCCTTTGTACCAGTCCCTACAGAGACTTCCTTCTGTGCGCCTGTGCCTGGCTTTGATGCACTCTGCATCTAGGAGCTCCCATCTGTGACTGTCTCCAGCTAGTGGGGATGCTTGGTCTCCCGTATCACCTGCAAGCAGGTGCAAGGAGGCAGAAGCCTCTGGAATTGATGCTTCTCGGGGTGACATTGGGTCAGTGACCAGCTGTGGTGGGAGTTTGAAAGTGCTGCAAACTTACATGTGTCTGGACAAACTGAATGCCCTTTGTGCCCCAGATTTTCCCGCAGGACCAAGCTGAAAAGGGAATGTCTCTTGAAATCACACTTCCATTGGTTTCTTGTGCCTTTCCAGCCCCACTTCTCCCTGTTCCTGTTCTCCAGAGAGCACTTTCATTATAAATGACTCGAACACAGTCTCTTCATGGGCGCTGCTCCTAGAAAACGGGACCCACGTCCACACTGACTCCTGCTGGGTCAGTGCACTGCCTTCCCGAAGGTTTTCATACCTGGGACTAGGAAGTAGAAGGCTGGCCAAGGACCAAGGAGAGTCTGCAGCTGCTGTGGGCTGCAGAGAATACAGCGGACCCACAGAAAGCCACTGAGACAACCTGAAGTGGTGTCTTCCCGCCTCCAGCTGTGCCCGCGGGCATCCCAGGACTCTACCCTCCCCCTGTAAGGTGTGGTTGAGATAGAAAATGTGGGTTCCGATCCTTAAAGTCAGTTCCTGTCATTTGTATCCAAAAAATTCCCAACTAATAAATTGCTGAGATCAGAGTGCTCTCAAATGATGAAGACCTCTCCACGGAAAACAGCAGTCACCCAAAACCTCGTACGTGATCTCAGGGGTTCACATTCATAAATTCTTTACGGTCCAGCCCCAGCGACAGCTAGCATAGCATGGATGCTTCTCATTGTATGAGGATCACATGCTCACGGGTTGTCTCTCACTCCTCCTGGCAAGAGTGCTTGCGTTGCTGGGTAATCTCTGGGTTATTTTGGAGAAAAACAGTAACTAGAACCTTTGTTTTGGATTTTTTTCCACCAGGTAAACACAGTTACCTATATAGAAATCACAGCCCATCGAGTCAATAAATAAGGAAAAAAAAAAAACACAACTGTATGTGCCAAGCAGAGTATGTATTCAACCCTGTGCAGATGTCTACATGAACAGAAAGTTCAGGAAAACAAGGGACGGGACAGAGAGATGATATCATTGAACTATCATTTCACTTTGAGAAATACCTAAGTGACTGCACTATTTCCTTGATTAGGGAAGAATGTTTATAATATTGCAAGATCAGTAGAATCATGCCTCTGGTTCCACAACTCATTGGCTTGATTTTATGTATTTTTAGTCATTTCTCTTCTGACTAAATGTGTGTCCAAATGAAAAAAAAGAAAAGAAAAGAAAACCCTTTCTCACAGGACAGCTGGGAGAGCTCCAGTCTTCTCGCCACCCTGCACCCCACCTACACGCAGTCCATTACCTCAAGAAGACTAAGTGACCTCATATCACCAGGTCCGCAGTGACGGCACCATGACCAGGGCCCACATTTCTTGTTTTCATCCTAGACCTATGCTCAGATGCGCCACTTTTCTCTGAGTCCTCTGACACCCCCTCCGCCATCAAGGTACCCTTGTGTGCGTGGACCTCGGGCCAGTGTGAACCGGGGCCTGCTGGGAGGCACCGCAGGGACATTGGCTTCCCCTCCCTTCATCTCACAGCAAACACTCGAGAATTTCCTGGGACTGCTTTGCACCTGTTCCTGGTCCTTGATAAGCAGGCAGGGAGGCAGGAAAGGGTGCCTGGAGGGGACAAAGGAGAGCTCCCCACCTGGCTGAATCTTCCCTCCAAGATGGCAGTAGGCTCCACAGTTGTAGCCGGATGTCCCTTTGGGGAGTTTTTTGGGGTCTGGGAAGTTTTCCCTCCCTCAGACTGTGTTATCCTCTGTTTTATGAAAAGCTGTCTTTATAAAATGTGAACATTTACATATCCCTTGACTTTATGAAAGAGAGAGAGAGAGAGAGAGAAAGAGAGAGACAGAGAGAGAAAGAAAGAAAGAAAGGAGCCCCTACATGTGATAATGGTATTTGTCAGCATCTTTCTATTCATCATATCATCTTCTCATTTTGACAGGTACATGTTCAACTTGAATGCTGCCTCCATCTCTGTGCCTTAACTGAAACTTGATCTTGCCTGATGACAGTTTTCCTTCTAGCTAGTTCTCGAGAAGAGAGTGCTCATATCCCCCCTGCTTCTCTAAAACGTCACACCTTCAAACTGCATGGTCTCATGCAGCTGCACAACACGCTGCCACAGTCGGTGCAACTTCAAACAACAGCCACTGATTAGCTCACAGCCAGGCGGCCAGCACTTTCCGGAGGGCCTATCTGTGCTCGCAGCGCAGGGCCTGGGAGGCTGAAGTCCTGGGGGTGGCTGGACTCAGCTCTGATCTGGAGGGTCTGGAGAAGTCTCTGCTTCCAAGCTCCCCTTGGCTCTGGGCAGAATGCAGATCCTTATCATTGGTTAGGATGGAGGTTCTCATTTCCTTTCTGGCTGTCAGATGGGGACAATTCTCAGCTTCCAGAAGCTTCTCTCTGGTCCTTCTGTGAGGCCCCCCTATGTCTTCAAATCCAACAATGGGTCCAAACCTCCCTCATACCTTGAATCTCTCTCATTCCTTCTTCTGCTACATTCTGGAGAAATTTCTCTGTTTTTATTTTTATTTATTTATTTGCTTGCTTAATTTAAGTAGGCTTCTCATCCAGCCTGGAGCTCAGTGCGGGGCTTGAACTCATGACCCTGAGATCAACACCTGAGCTGAGATCAAGAGTCGGACACTTAATCGACGGAGCCGCTCCCCACCCCCACCCAGGCGCCCCATCTGCTTTTAAATAAAGGGTTTACCTACCTGGGTCAAGTCCACAGTTGAATATTTATTAAGACTGACTGATTTGGGGGGCACCTGGGCAGCTCTGTCGGTTAAGCATCTGCCTTTGGCTCAGGTCATGATCGTGGAGCCCCGGGATGGAGCCCTGCATCGGGCTCCCTGCTCAGTGGGGAGTCTGCTTCTCCCTCTGCTCCTCGCACTGCTCATGCTCTCTTTCTCCAATAAATAAATAAAATCTTTAATTAAAAAAAAAAAAGGCTGATTTGGGACTTCAGTTACATCCTTAAAATCCTTTCACGGCAGCACCTAGATTAACTAGTGATTGAACAACCAGAGCACAGGCATCTTGGGGGTGGGGACATCTTTAGAGTTCTGCCTGCCAGGACTATAAGCTTAGAAGCCTTTTAAATCGCTTTGAGGGTCTTGGATTAATGTGGAAGCCTCCACATTCCAGAGCTGATTATGAGTATTTTCTCCCAGGGCAACTTCAGCTTTTGGAGCTGTTTGCTGCTGACTGTTTGGATTTTGTCTACTGAACTTCTTCATCATTGTCTTCTGTGGCTGGAGCCGGGAGCATGAGGATTCCTCCCATTTTTTTGTGAGGCTAAAAAATTATTTTAAAAGTATATCTTAAAAAAAAGTATATCTTAAAATATATATGAAATCTAGTTATTTTTTAAATAATGTTTTTTATTATTTATTTATTTAAAAAAAGATTTTATTTCTTTATTTGACAGAGAGAGAGAGATCACAAGCAGGCAGAGAGTCAGGCAGAGAGAGAGAGGGGGAAGCAGGCTCCCTGCTGAGCAGAGAGCCCAATGCGGGGCTCGATCCCAGGACCCTGAGATCATGACCTGAGCCAAAAGCAGAGGCTTTAACCCACTGAGCCACCCAGGCGCCCCTGAAATCTAGTTACGTTGTGATAGGAGGCTATTTTAGAGCATATACTCCAGAATAATGAATTCAATGTCCTCTGACTCTTGTGATGTGTGTGTGTGTGGGTTTACCAATAGCACATTATGGTTACTAAGCAATCCGAATGGATACCAACCAGGAATGTCCCGTGTAGCTAAAGAGCAGCCCTGCAATATCTAGGAGGTACTTTATAACATGCTAAGGGAGACACAAAGATGAATACAAGAATGAGATGTAACCCAAAAAAGAGTTACCTTTGTGAGAAAGATGAGCTACGTATATAACATAACACAGAGAAATATATAGGTGTCAAAAGAGACATAAAAATAAAATGCCTTATGAGGTCAGAGGAGAGAAATCTGATTTCCAGCTAAGGAATCTAGAAGATTCCATGGGAATACAGCTCATGAGGGAAGGCTGTGGAGACCAAATATTCCGGGCCTTTCACAATTCTACGTAGAGGGAAGCCATTTATCAATATCCTTTTGGAGAGCCCTCTACACATGCCTATTAATGAGCTCAGAAACTGTAGAAGATGCTTTCCTGTCAAATGTAGGAGTCCCTGTTCTGACCTAACTCTAATTGTGATTATTTAAGGATAAGCCATGACACCAAGACATCAATATCATGACATCAAGAGACACAGAGACTCACCAAGAGATTATCTATTGCTATTTTATTCTCCACCCAAAATAAAGTTGTAAAATATTCAGATATCATTGCATTTGTTTTTTTGCAGCTCACAGGATATCTTTGTTTCTGGCCTCTCACCTTTTTTTTCCTTAAAGATTTTATTTATTTGTGCGCACACATGTGAGCAAGCACATATAGGAGGAGGGGCAGAGGGAGAGGCAGAGGGAGAAGTAGGCTCCCTGCTGAGCAGGGACCCTGATGCAGGGCTCGATCCCAAGACCCTGAGATAATGACCTGAGCCGAAGGCAGACGCTTAACCGACTGAGCCGCCCAGATGCCCACCTCTCACCTTTGGAGGGGCAATCGGGAAGCAGAGGATTTGGTCCACAACTGCACGTCGGCCTTAAAGGGGAAGATGTGCAGACCCTTTTAGTAGCATCTTCTAGAGTGAAAGTGATCCAGGGGCTGATTGTCCTTTTTTTTTTTTTTAAGATTTAATTTATTTATTTATTTGACAGAGAGAGAGAGAGAGATCACAAGTAGGCAGAGAGGCAGGCAAAGAGAGAGGGGGAAGCAGGCTCCCTGCTGAGCAGAGAGCACGATGCGGGGCTCGATCCCCGGACTCCGGGATCAGGACCCGAGCCGAAGGCAGAGGCTTTAACCCGCTGAGCCACCCAGGCGCCCCCAGGGGCTGATTGTTCTGATAGACTGTTTGCAAACATGGCTACACTGATTCTGCTCCCTTTGTGATGTGACTTTGTAGTTCTTCCCATCCAGAGGTGCGGTCTATTTCCCTTCCCCTTGGCTGGAGGCTGAACTTGTAACTTGCTTTGGCCAATAGAATGCAAAAGAGGTCATGCCTGTTCTGAGCCGGGGTCTCCAGAGACAGTGTCCCCCTGCCAGCTCTTTAGAATTCTGCTGAGCCACCATGTGAGTAAATCCAGCACCCTGTGGGGCCAAATCCAGAAGCAGATTTCAGAAATCCAGAATTGGATTTCAGGTGCTTGAGGAAACCCAGCTGAGATCAGCAGAAGCGTAGGTTCAAAAATAACCAGTGGCTGTTATTTTAAGACACTAAGTTTTGTGTTGCTTTGTTGTACTAAATTAGTCCCATTTCTCTTCTGAGGCAGGTTAGAAGGGCAAGGCCCTCTCTGATCTTTAGTAGCAACATTAAACAGTGACCCAGGACAAGGATTTCTCATAGGAATTTTGCAAGCCTGACATAGTTAACTTGTTTCAATAATGTCCAAATTATCTTCTTGTCGTGGGTACATACAGATTTTGTGTAATTTACTTAAGAAGTTCTGTTAAAGGTCACAGTATTTTATTTCCATCTCTTTTTTTCTCTAAGACTGAAAAAAAAAAAAACAACCCCAAACCATTAAATGTATGATGAGTTTCCGGTGCTTCAGAAGAAAAACAGCCAGTTGGATTGAGGGTCTCCTGGACCTCCAAACTTTTTTCTTTTAAGATTTATTTATTTGTTTATTTGAAAGAGAGAGAGAGAGAGAGCAAGGGGAGGGTTCAGAGGGAGTGGGAGAGAGCAATTCCTCAAGCAGACTCCCCATTGATCACGGAACCCACCACAGAGCTCAATCCCAGGACCCCAAGGTCATGACCTGAGCCGAAATCAAGAGTCAGCCACCCCACTAACTGAGCGACCCAGGCACCCCTGACCTCCAGCCTTTCAAAATGCTCCGGCGGTGCTGTCCACATAGCACTGGCCAACTTTGGAGGGGCTGGTCTGAAACATCGGAATAACATGTTCTTTTTAATTCTTATAGTTCATTTATTTTTATAAGTTATATTTATAAGGTACTTTATCCTTTACAGAGCAGTTAATTCCTTATGGAGCATTTGAACCTTTTAACTTTAAGATGTGCTAATCCCCACCACCACCCCCAGCCCATTTTATACTTGAGAAAAGTAAGGCTCAGAGAGACTAAATAACTTGACCTAATGGAAGGTGTGGTATGTTCCTATTACCATCTGACACCAAAGCTATGCTTTTATCCATGTGTTAATAAATGATTAGTGGTTTGGAATTTGCTAGTAAGTTACATGTAGGGTGTTCAAAATGTTAACCCCTTTTTTTCTTATATAACATCTATGTCTTTAATTTGGAAAAAATTAAGGAAATAATTAACTATCAATAAGTCATTTAATTTAAAAAAATCTCTGTACTCTTACCTGCATGCTCACCTTTCAAGGGTTTCTAATCTACTACTGACCTCACTGCTGATACTGGTATGTACTTTTCCCTCAAACATTTTATTTGTGAATATTTAAATGTCCAGAAAAGTTGAAAGAATTTTAAAGTAATACCTGTACACTTCCTGCTTGGATTCTATAATTAATATTTTATAATACTTGCTCTATAATATCCACCTACCTATTCCTATCCATCCGCTAATCAATCCCTCTGTATTCACTTTTAACTGGACAGTTTGGTAGCCCAGAGTAAAACACTGTTGAGAATATTGCTTTGTGAGCAAAGTTTGTCACTTCACCTTGGCACCAAGATCTGCAGACAAAACCACTGATGATCTGAAAGTCAACTTCAAAGGAAGGATGCCAATAAAAGCACCAACTGCAATCAGTTTCAAAATGACTCACATAGTCTGAATGGAGGCATTGCTTGCCTGCCGATAGGAAGGGTTGGCAAGAATGCAACTCCTGCCTGCTGGCCCAGAGAATGTTCCTTTACTGCAGCTCTAATTCTGAGTCATATTTTGGGCTGGTCTTTTCTTTCTTTCTTTCTTTCTTTCTTTCTTTCTTTCTTTCTTTCTTTCTTTCTTTCTTTTTTCTTTTTCTTTCTTTCTCTCTTTCTTTCTTTTTTCTTTCTCTTTCTTTCTTTCTCTTTTTCTTTCTTTCTTTCTTTCTTTCTTTCTTTCTTTCTTTCTTTCTTTCTTTCTTTCTTTCTTTCTTTCTTTCCTTCCTTCCTTCCTTCCTTCCTTCCTTCCTTCCTTCCTTCCTTCCTTCCTTCCTTTCCCCCTTCCTCCTGAAACTTTCCACTCAATAGTGATACAAACAAAAACAGAAGACATGGAAAGGAATCATGGAATCGTGGGGCATAGAAGGCACAGGAGACCAGAGCATCTTGTGACTCTACCCAAAGGCCCAGATGTCCTAGATGCAGGGTAAAGCCCCGGAGCAGAGAAAACTAAAAACCATGTATGGTGGTGGAGAGAAGAGACAAGGCAACTCCAGAAGAGAGATGCACCAAGGTATTAGGAGGCAGAGCCGTCAATAAGTGTTTTGGGGGCTGGAACAGGAGGTCCTGGAAATACTCTTCTACTGAGTTAAAACCATAATGCCCACATAGCCCAATAACGGATTTTCTGTCCCTGAAGCAGGCTACTTCATGCCTTATTCTACTACTTGATACAGGTAGTGAACCAAAGGAAAATTCCAGTCTTACAAATGGATTTGAAATTTATGGCAATGGGAACCCCACAAATTCCAACGTATGCTGCTAGTTTTTTAATAAATTGGGTGGGGGAAATTCTATGGCTGCTCGACTGGCTGCTGGGAGTTTCTCCAGTAAGTAAAACCCCAGTGACTCTTCCTCTCATTGTAAAACCACAACCTACTCTGTTTGGGGATGAGCAGATGTTTACACACTGTTACCACCTACCCAGAGAGCACTCAGAGGGGAACACTTAGAGGAACGGCAAGGGGGAATTTTGGAGGAATTTAGGCAACTCTCTTGCTGAATGAACACTAAGGAAAAATTCTACTCCATCTAAGTCTATTATTGGTATAGTACATTATTTTTTTTTAAGAAAACTCCACCCCCAGTGTGGGGTTCAAACTCACAACCCTGAGATCAAGAGTCACCTGCTCCACTGACTGAGCCACCCGGGTGCCCCAAAGTAGTGCCATATTTATAGATTTCCTTATGGACATGATTATTTGGATTTGGGCTTAAAAAATGAGAGTCTCTGATAATAGTCTGTAGAAAAGGATTAAAGAGTAACACCCAGGATGAAAACCATCATGTCATCCTAACTGGTTCTGGCGATAAAATAAGGCTATAATCATCGCAAGAGGGGTGGACAGGGGCTGGATGGAACACATGCCATGGGAATCACTGTAGAACAAAGTGGTCAGAGGAGAACAGCAACTGAGCCATGGCAAGGGAGGATGACTTGGAAGCACAGGGCCATCACGACTGCTGCGATATCCCAGACAGCCATCTTGCTCTCCACAAGGCCTGGGTCACAACATGGCCTTGGTCCTTGATGTCTTGAGCAGCTCAGATAACTGAACATGGAGACCTTCTCTCATTCTAAGATGTCCCGGCATTCCAAAAGCTGTATGTATGTGAGAGGAGCAAAAGAACGGGCTACATCATCTTCAATCACATCTCCGTGTCTTTCCTCCTACTAAGAATTAGGAGCTTATTTGAGGTGATACAATTTTTAGTTGATGAAATAAACCTAACCCTCGATATGACTGTATTTGGAGACAGGGTTTTTAGCAGGTAATTAAGGTCAAATGAGGTCATAAGGATGGGGTCCTAATTTGATAGGATTGGCAGCCCTATGAGAAGAGGAAGAAGAGGATGAGTCAGTTTCTTGCTCTCTTCACATGTGCACACCACACAAAGACCATGTAAGGACACAATGAGAAGGTGGCCATTTACAAGCTAGGAAGAGAACGTTCATCAGAACCTGACCATGGTAGCACCCTGATCTCAGACCTCTAGTCTCCAAATTGTGAGAAAATAAACTTCTGGTAAGCCACCCGGCCTGTGGTATTTTGTTATGGCAGCCCAAGCTGACTAATAGGGGTGGTAATAAGACCAAAGTAGGATCACAGTTCTGACTTCTGGTCAAACACATGTTTTGCTCTTCTTTTTATCTATCAACCAGCTTTCTTTCATTCCCATTCTTTCTCTCCCTCTCTCCTTCCCTCTCCCTCTCTATGTATTTTCCCAAATGAGTATTCTGTCCTTAGATTCCAGCTGACCTAGTGATGATAAAACTTAGCAACATGGGATTTAAAAGGGACTTCTCAGAGGACCAGCAACCATTAGGGCAGGGAGTTCTGTGTGCTGCAACAGTATTCTATCTTTTTCTTTTTAATATTTATATTCATCCTTGAAAGTTTTTTCTTTTTCCTTTCTTTTCCTCTCCTCTCCTTTCCTTTCCCCTTCCCTTCCCTCCCCTTCCCTTCCCTTTTTTGAGGCATTTTTTCACCTATTTCACCTATTTCACCCCCCCCCCACCTCCCATCTGGTAACCATCAGTTTGTTCTCTATAGTTAAGTGTCTGCTTTTCTGTTTGTCTTGTATTTTCTTTGTACCTTTGTTTTGCTTTTTAAGTTCCACATATGTGGGTGCCTGGGTGGCACAGTGGGTTAAAGTCTCTGCCTTCGGCTCAGGTCATGATCTCGGGGTCCTGGGATCGAGCCCTGCATCGGGCTCTCTGCTCAGCAGAGAGTGCTTCCCCCTCTCTCTCTGCCTGCCTCTCTGCCTACTTGTGATCTCTCTCTGTCAAATAAATAAATAAAATCTTAAGAAAATAAAAAAATTAAAAGATAAATTCCACATATGAATGAAATTGAATGGTATTTGTCTTTCTCTGACTTATTTTGCTTAGCATTCTACTCTCTAGATCCCTCCATGTTGTTGCCAATGGTGAAGTTTCATTCTTTTCGTGGCAGAGTAATATTCCATTGTATATACACACCACATCTTTAGCCATTCATCTGTCCATGGATGCTTGAGTTACATCCATAATTTGGCTAATGAAAATAATGCTGCAGTAAACATAGGGCTGCATATATCTTTTCAAATTAGTGTTTTTGTGTTTTTTTGGTCACCCCTGCAGTTTTGCATTTTTCCCTAGAGTATAAATTCCGTGAGGACAGAGGCTGTCTTGTTCACTGCCATATCCCTAGCTTCTAGCATCGAGAAGTCACTAGCCTTTTCCTTCTGCCACAATTCTCCCATTTCCATTCAACAAACATTCACGAAAGCCTCACTCAAGGTGAGGCACCAAGCTCACGGAAGATCCTAATAGAACAGTGGTTTCTCACGGTGTGTCTCCTGACCCAGCACTGTCAACATCACCCGGGACCTTGTTAGAAATGCAAATCCTCGGGCCCCATGCCAGGCCTGCAGAATCAGAAATTCTGAGTGTGGGCCCTGCAGTCCGTGATTTCACAAAGCCCTTCAGGTGATGGAGGCAGCCTTAGTTTTGCAGGTTATCCCTCTCACTCATTACAATGGTCCACATTCTTCTATCTAGGTAGAAGTTGTCCATAACACCCAGCACCTAGGTATTGCCAAAAGCTCTTCATAGCTCAGTGGTGCTCAAGCCTGATGGCTCATTAGAATCACCTGGGGTTCATCCACCATCCCAGATGCTGGGCTTCTCCCCCAGAGGGTCTGCCGCAACTGGCTCTGTGAGTGGCCTAGGCATGCGTGTTTTAAAAGCTCTCCAGGTGATTCGAATATGTAGCCAAAGTGGAGAACCACTAAAGAGGTTGAAAGTCTACAAAGGGCATGGGGAATTGAAACTGAGCGTGCTGAAGGAGCCTGAAGTGTTAGGTTGAGTCAGATGAAGTTGCCATATTTGTAGGTCAAAATCTGTCAAGTGTTGGCAGTTGTATATGGTTTAACCTGCTAGACGTTCTCAGCTCCCAAACGAAAGCAGTCATGGCAGGTAGGGCCGTGACCAAAGGGCCCAGGAAATGGAGAAATTAGAAAGTCAGTCTAACTGAAGCAGAATCCATTATCTTCACTACTCACACTAGAACTGCTATTGTGATCTTCTTCTTTTTTTAAAGATTTATTTATTATTTTAGAGCGAGCGAGTGAAGGATCGGGGAGAGGGCGGGAGAGGGACAGGGAGAATCTCAAGCAGACTCTCAGCTGAGCCCAGAGCCGAATGTGGGGCTCGACCTCACAGCCCTGAGATAATGACCTGAGTTGAAATCAAGAGTCAGACACTTAATTGACTGAACCACCCAGGTGCCCTTCCACTGTGATTTTCCATGACTTTTCCTCAAGGACTAGGGTCATAAACTTTTCCTATAAAGGGCCTGATAATAAAAACTTTAGACTTTGCAGACCATGTGGTCTCTCTTGCAAGTACTCAGCTCTGCTACTCTGGCGGGAAACCAGCCACAGATAATGTGTTAATGAAAGGGTGTGGCTGTGTTCCAATAAAAAGTGTATTTACTAAAACGGGAAGTGGGCCAGATTTGGCCAGGGGTCATAATTTGCCAACCCCTGTTTTTTGAAACGGATTTTTTATACAAGTGCTATAGTAGATTTAAGATTTTTGCATGATGAAACAGTTGGTTAGTTGGTTCTAGTAAACTTATACAAATTAGCTAGAAAACACACAAACACACAGAGCTTCCATATATCAAGTAGTTTTTAGGTGACACAACAGAGTATTGTTGAGTTCTTTGAAATAGAAGGCCTCCCATTTAAGCAGCAATCTTGAGGCTTGGGAACAGAGATGAGGAACCCCAAAGTATAGAAACTCCTTTTCTCTTCCTATACAATGTTGATAAGTAAATGTTATCATATCGTTTGCTAAGGTTACCATATCAAAGTGTCATAGAGTGGGGTCTTAATCAAGAGCAATTTATTTTCTCATAATTCTGGAGTCAGGAAGCCTGAGATCCAGGTGTTGGCAAGATTGATTTCTTCAAAGAACTTTCTCCTTGATTTGTAGGTGGCTGTCTTCTTCTGTGTCTCCACATGGTCATTCTCTGTGTGTCTGTATCCTAATCTCTTCTTCTAAGGACATAGATTATATATTGACCTCATTTTATTTTAATTACCCTATTTAAATGTCCTTATTCCATATACAGTCACACTGTGAGGTGTTGGGGGTTAGAACTTCAACCTAGGAATATAGGGGAAGGCATAATTCAGCCAGCAGTTATCAAATGCATTACTTTCATGAACAATACATCTGTCAAATAAATCCTCTAAAACCACTGTAGTTTCTCACATGCAGCAACTTAATGTCTTCACCTAATCAGAGATGGGTAGAGCGGGAAGGAGTCTGTAGCTGAGCTTATCCATATTCATTTTATAGCTAAGTAAACACAGACCCAGAGAGATGAAGTGTTTGGCCATTTTTATGGGTAGGTCATGAGACCATGCAGAAATGCTAACTCACATTCTTTCATGGATTTTCCAAATATGTAGTAAGGACCTCTTACATGTTGGGCACTGGGTTAGACAAGGAAGATAAAAGGGGATTCCCACCCTGGAGTGGTTTAGACTTGCTTCAACCCATGAGCCACAGTTTAGCATGTGGCTCTGATGTGCTTGTGAAAAGTAAACAAAATTTGTGGGGGCTGGACACCTGTGGATTTCATTACTAAAAAATCATAACTAAAAAGTTAGGGAATCTTTTTTTTAATAAGTTCTATGCCCAACATGGGGCTTGAACTCACCACCCATGAGATCCAGAGTCACATGCTCCCCCGAGTGAGGCAGCCAGATGCCCCTAAAAAGTTAGGGAGTCTTTTCAGAAATTTCTGCTTATAAGTTCTAAACTCTTCCTTTATTTTATGGTGCCATCAAGTATAAGGCCTTATGGCTTAATAACAATTTTCAAAACAAGAAAAATGAGGCTATGTTCAAGACTTAACTGATGTAAGATAGGATAAAACATGAAAATGGACATTTAGTCTTAAAGAAATATGGCTAATAAAATAGCAAATCTGAAACAGACCATTTTCTTAGTACTTATAGGGGTAATCAAGATAATATTGCTTTCAGTAATTTGAAAATTATATATATATATCAGATATAGAATTTTGAATTCTGCATTGCATCGAAAGTACTCAATAAATATTTGTAGAATAAGTAAATAATTTAGGTTCTTGGCCAAAAATCTCTTACCTGCTGTTTTCTCTTCTCTTTGACTTGTATATTTGTGCTCCTTACTTCTCCCTTCATTGTCATTTGGTGGAATTTCCTGATGGAGTGGCATTAATTTATGTCTTCCATTCACTATGTCTAACCAGGATACAGGTGTCTAATGTCTTCTCATTTTGGCAGATTTGCAATTGGGGAGGTAAATGCATTTGGTATGGTCCAAGTTGAGCCATGTGGCCACTGAGCACCATCTCAACGTGCTTCAGGCTGTCCACTTGGTCACTGCTGGCACTGACTTGGAAACCAACCACGGAAGGGAAAGCAGGGAGCCAGTCCATTAGTAGGTATTTGGGATCACTACATTATAGGTAGATGGATTTGTATTCTTTAGAAAAGTGAATGAGTGAAAACAAATCCTAGCTCTGTCGTTAACATCTGCCCCCCAAACACAGGCTAAGGATAATTTGTTAACTTATAAGTTCAGTTCAGAGGATACTTCCCAGCAGGAAAATCTCACAACTCTATCCTCAGTATTCTAGTGTCTTTGGGCTACTGTCACTTTCTTTGAATTTCATTTATCTTTTTTTTTCAAAGATTTTATTTATTTATTTATTAGGAAAGAGAGAGAGTGAGAGAGAGCATGAGAGGGGAGAAGGTCAGAGTGAGAAGCGGACTCCCCATGGAGCTGGGAGCCCGATGTGGGACTCGATCCCGGGACTCCGGGATCATGACCTGAGCCGAAGGCAGTTGCTTAACCAACTGAGCCACCCAGGCGCCCTCATTTATCTTTGATCTGACAACCTCTGTGTGCTTTGTAACTATATACAGAATTAAAAACTTCCTCCATTTAAATAGAAAACCCAAAGTACAGAGGTGTAAAGTAACCTGAAAAATTGCTCGGCAAGTTGATTAGAGACTGGTTTAGAACAAGGGACTTCTGGATGGAAATGGTGTTTTTCTATTTTGTTTACGAGCTAAATTTCTTGAGCTCTAAACCCCCTTTTGATAGATCATGTGCAATAAAGCCATATTATTAAAGAGATTCAGACATACTCTAAAATTATCCTTTGCCACATATTGTAAAAATCAAACAAAAGATGGATCTGATAGCCAAGTTTAGCCAATATCTGTAATATCATGATTCCCTGGATTTAAGAAACTCTATTTATAGTTATGGGCTTAATATTTTTCTAATATTCTATAGATCGATGTTCATTTTAATGAAGAATTATGGGCCCCACAGGAATTGAAATCTATGGGGATTGTAATAAGGAAAGCCCACGAGGTTTGTGAGAATCAAAGGTTGTTCCTAAGGTAGTGTTTCTAGTGTAGTCCCCTCAGATCACCTGCATTAGCATCACCCAGAAGCTTGTGAAAACATTCCTAGGTCAACACCTGACTTATGAATCAGAATCCTTGACAGTGAGGCCAAAAATCTCCATTTTAAATAAGTTCCCTGTATGTTTCTGATGCCCAAAAAAGTCTGAAAATCACGGGGCTATGTGAATGTGTTCTAGATTAAAGAGTAAAATAATAAATATAAAAGCAAGCTGTCTTTAACAAATATCGTCAAGATTCCTTAATAGGCAAGAATTATACCACATTTCAAAAATTCAATGGAAGATTTGGCTTTTGAAAATGACAAGGAAAGTTTCACATAAATTATTGGTTATTGGTTGAAAATATACTGCTCTTAAAGGTGAAAAATGTTTTATGCAAACAAATTTTCCTATATTAAGTACTTTATGTGCTATAAAATGTGCAAATAGCCTTTATGAACTTCAGAGCAAAAGGTATTTTTCAATAAAATTCTGGGATTAAAGCACATTCCTTTGAAATTAAGACACAGTAGGAAATGTACTGTGCAAAACCCAATTAACTAAGTATAAAATTCAGTTCCTGCAATCGTTTGGCTCGCTAACTTGAGCTTTCATTTTATGCTATCTGTAAAAAAGGGATTCGAACAGAATTATTTATGTAAGCCAGATATAAATCATTTTATTCCCCTGCCTAACGTGGGTAAATCCAACATTCAATGGCTCCCCATATCTCTAAGGACACAGTTCATACTCTTCGAGGGTGGGTATAGGCTTCTCGTACTGGCCCCATATCTTTCCTGGGCCCTTAGGTTTCCCTCTCATTTCCCCCCCATTCTGACCTCTCAGGCATCACCATTCTTCTTCCCTCTGCCAGGACCTCTCCCCCTCCTCCCTTCTTCCCTAGCATATCATGAGCACTTAACGCACATTGGTTGACTACTACCACTATCATCACTGATGGCGGAGAAGTGTGGCACATTTAAGGTGGTACATTCTCGAGGTAGAGTCCTCAAGTCCCTCTGAGCAATAGGGTGTAAGGAAGGCTGCAAGATAAAGGGAGAAATCAAGGATGACACTTAAATTTTTGGCTTGAGAAATGAAGGAAGGAGGCCTAATTGCTACAAATGAGACTGATTACAAGTGAGAAAAATAGAAGCACTGAGTGATTATGAGCTTCCTTTCATTCACAGTAAATTTAAGATGTTTATGTGGGGAAGATGTTAACATGGAAGAGCATACAGGAGTGTGGAGTTCTGGAAGGGGGTCAGGGCTAAAGACAGAAATGATACTTAAAGAAGCAACAGTAATAAAGTCCCTTGGGAGGGATGATGGGGAGGAAGGAGGAAAGAGCCACTTGGAGGCCAAGAGGAGGAGAGTATCAAACTGTGTTAAAAAGAAACAACAAGTCCAAAATGGAGTCACTTATGTGAAGCCCCACCAAGACTTAATAGTTAACCTCACTGCAGTGTCCACCTCTCCCCAGAGTGGAATCTGGAATTTCTTGATCAGCACCAGTGAGGTAATTTGTATCATCTGGATGAGGAGACCTCCTGCCCCTCTCCCTAAGGGAAGATGACCTTGTCTGAAACAATCTTTGCTGATGACTTCCTTGTCCTGCCACTACTCCTGTCCCTGCCCATTTCTGCCTAGAAAAGCTTCCCGTTTGGCACAATTCCTGGGAGCTCCCTTCTATTTGTTTGAAAAAAGTCAATTAGTGCTTTAAGTTTACTCAGTTGAATTTTTGGTCTTTAACTAGAGGAAACCTGGGAGGAAGGAGGGAAACCAGGAGAATGGTGCCCTAAAGCCAAGAAGAGAAAGTGGTTCAAGAAAGAATGAGCGTCAGTTCTGGTGAAGACTGCCAGTAGCCCAAGTAAAATGAGGCCTGTAGGTGAGAACAGGATTTGGCAACATGGATGCCGGCGGTGACATTGGCAAGGGCAAGCCTGGTGGAGCGGGGGCAATGAAAGGTCATGCAACGTGGACTGCTGGAGAAGGCAACATGAGGAAGTGGTGGCCGTGACTATAGCAGATCCCGTAAGTAGTTTTGCTGAGAAGGGCAGATAAATAGGCCTGTATGATGGTGATATTACTGCCGGGAGATGTAGACCATATTAATGTGATAAGAATGATTCAGGAGAGAGGAAGACATTAATGATATAGGAGAAAGATCCTATCTGCAGGATGAGGCCCTGGAGGGTACAAGGATACAAGTTTGCAGAGGCCCAGCAGAGGGCTGGGCCCAGATTGCCACTGGGAATGCTCATCCATGTTAAGAGGAAATGCAAAGACTTCAGCATGTGGGTCAGTCTACAGATGGTTTGGGTGTGGGGAGTTGGATGCTTCTACTTTCTCACTGATGTCCTAAGCAAGGACAAAGAATATACTAGAGAATATCCTTAAGTAGAATTGCCTCTGAGTGCCCTTTCGCAGTTTGTCATCATGAATTTAAAGTAAGACAAGTCATTATATTTGGGTGTTTTTCTCCAGGAAATTTCAGATGCTACCCTCCTCCCCATTCCCCCTCCGACTCCGACTCCGACCCTGCCCTTGCTTGGCTTTATCTGTCGGTCCTGCTAGATGCCTGAGGGAAAGTTCCCTCAGTTCTGAGGGAAAGCTGTGCTCCTCCACTAAGTGTAGATTCGGTGCTCTCTTGTTGTCTCTTTTACCACGGATATGACTCTACCGTAATTATCTACCGTGACTCATATCTCTATCTCCTTCCAGAATGTCAGCACCCATCCAGCAGGGATTTTCAGCTCTGATGTTCTGAGCTCTAACCTCAACCTCAAATGCAACACTTAGCACACGATAGGTGCTCATTGAATAAACACGGTCCATAAGGTAAATATCAACCTCTCCAATATCCATATTAACATCAAGATTATTTGCACTATTAATTAAAAAGAATTATTGCTTATTTATTACCACAACACTGAGTTTCCTTAAGATTTATAGTTCAGCTGCATCTTGCTGTAGTACCCAGTTACTATGCATAATTATATATAAGATAATTTTATTTTTAAAAAGAGGTTTGCATTTTATTTTTTTTAATTTTTTTTAAGATTTTATTTTTGAGTAATCCCTACACCCAACATGGGGCTTGAACTCAATCCTGAGATCAAGAATCTCATGCTCTACCGACTGAGCCAGCCAGGTGCCCCTAAAAAGAGGTTTGTATTTTAGCTAACTTCCTTTTCACTCTGTTCTCTAAAAATGGCAAATAAAAATGTATAATAGCGAAGGTTAGAGAAGAAAAACAAGCAACAAGCTTGTAAATATTTTAAGTGAGGTGTAAGAGACCGGCACATTATATTTTATCTGCGGGTTTTCTTTTTCAGATTAGAAACCAACAAGTTTGAGGGCAAATATGCCCCATTTTTCCGACAAACATTTGTACAAGAAGGGGAAACATATATTAAATAATGAGATCTTAGAATGGCTAGGAATATTTTGAGAAGATATAATTTAGATTTAAAGTCAGTTTGCATACAAAGAATAGATTTAACACAATCAGGGACACGGGTCTCAGTGGTATTCACTTCTCCATTGCTAGGTAATAGACATTTTTTTTCTCTGATTGATCATAAGTCAGTACGGCCACTTACTTGATCAGTAGGCACTACAACATTTTACAAAGATGCAAGAATTCATTTGGTTTGTGACATCATCTTCAAAATATCCAACAAACTTGAGACAGACCCTTATGTCCAATTCAAGTAAAATATACTATTAGTAACGCGAAGCTTGGAGAGATTCAGTAAAACGTATATAAAGGCATAGAGCTGGTAAAGGGAAGAGTCTGAATTCAATCCAGACCTGTTGGTTGGGCTCTAAGAGTGACAAAACAGGGGCAGCCCCTTATGATGTCTAAAGTCCCTTCCAGTTCTAGTATTTTGTAATTTCTAAAGACGCAAAGAAATTTCTCTACACTTCTTTCTCATCTTGAATTATTAAACCCATGATCAGCTGGGAGACAAATCAGAATCTTCTTGGCATCTCTCCTGTTCTACCAACGTGCACATGTGGACTAAAGCTTTACGCACAGGTACTCAAAAGGACAATGTTTCCTTGGAGTAGTAAGAAATGCCATTTCCATATTACCGCCTAAAGCTCTGTTAGAGAGAGGAGGATGAATAAAAACAAAAGACCAGGACAAATAAATATCTTAGAGATGCTTAGGAAATGTGTGTTATATTAGGTCACGTACTTGCTGGAAAAGTAAATATTTATTTCAATTCTGTATAATGCTGAATTCACTCTTGCCATTAATTTATTTCAAGAGTTATAATCCAACCTCTATGTTTAACTCTGGAATCAGCAAGGCATTTTGTCAGTCAGATGAACATTTGACACACAACGTGGCGTGTGTTACTTAATTTCGGAAAGCATATGTAATAGCGACCATTTGTCTAGTGGGTTACTTCACAAAATTTCTTGTAGGAATGAACTCATTGCACAGGTGAAGAAAAAGGTCTCAGAAAGGCCAGTGACCTGTCCACATTCGGATTGCTAGTAAGGGGCAGAGTCAGTACCTAGAACATTCTCTGAGAGTTCATGAATATAAACATACTGTCTTTGGGATGACGCGTTATTACCTCTCAGAAAGACAATTGAGGAATACTAAACAGTTTTTTTTATTCTTTCTTTTTTTTCTTAGACAGTCCTAAAGACTCATGATTGGGGTCATAAATCCTTGGCTCTCGGAGCACTACGTGCATCACGCCAAGTGAGAATGCCAAGTCAGAGCTGGACAAGAGTGATGAGCAAATCGTAAGGAAGCTGTGGGAAAGGTCTCTTATAGCTCGGGGGAAAGAACAGCGAGCTGAGAGATGGAGAGCTGTGGAGACCCATCCGTAATACCGGGAGGTAAACTTCACGGGTGACTTAGTTGGGATGACCTACTCTTGCCCAACAGATAAATGTCCTCTGGCTCTGTCCTTGAAGGTTGACTGGCCTTACATCCAGGGGCCCCCTTGCCCTCTAGCTTCTGGTTGGTTCTGTGAATGAAGACCCTTGACAGAGACGGGAAGGATGGAAGTAAAGTCAGGTATTACCCTTGTCTCTCTCTCTGTGAGGTGCACAAAGGTCATGGCTCCTCTCTAGGGCTCCTGCTTTCCACAATTCTCCCTCTCTGGGCACCAACCCTGTGGTCCTCCCCCCTCCACCCGCCTCTGTGATATTAGTACACGTTATCCCAGCTCAAATGCTGCTGGAACCCTAACACATTCTGCAGGACTCCTCCCAGCTGTCCCTCTGCTTGTGATTATGTTGTCAACTACTGAACTTGGTTTTCTTGTCCATCTTTTTCTAAGGCCTCTAAAGCCAAGGATTCTTGGCTTCTTCACATGAAGTTCAGGTGGTGCACAAATAATTAATACAAGAAAATGTTCTGAATTCACTCCATTTTCTTAAAAGCATGACTATTGTCCACAATCACAAGAGAGACGCCAAAAGTAAGTAAAATAAGGACACAGCTTTATTTCTCTACAAGGCAGTAAGTACACTGTCATTTCCAAGTTCAGTGACAGACAGGCACCAAATATTCTTAAGGCAGCCACTGGCTTTCATGCCTAGTCTCCTGACTCCAGCTGCAAACACAGGCTCTGCGCGGCAGTTCTGAGCCCATAACACTCAGAAACCATGAGGAACGCCGATCAAATACATAACCCCTGAATTAAAGAACAGTGAGGGCAAACTCCGAACACACACAGGACATCAACAACACAGATCTCCCAAAAAAAAGAAGTGCAATGCATGCTCTTAGAAACCAACAATAACAATAACAACAAAAAACCAAAAAAAAAAACAAAAAAACAAAAAAACAAAAACCAACCAGTAACAACAAATGTAAAATCTCCCAAACAAGTTTTCCAATGTATTACAAAAGGGGGGAAGTGTATATATATATATATATATATATATATATATATATATAAAATAAAAAAGTTTGAAATACTAGTGCATAGTCAATTACCTAACACCAAGTTTCTTTTCTTTCCATCCAAAGCTCTACTGCCCCTCTGATACTAGCAGCATGTCTACAGGCTAAAACCATAGCAGCAAAACACATTTTTTTCATTTGGCATTTACAAAATTAAATTACTGAATAAAAATATAATTTTTTATAAAACTATTTCGTACAGTAATAATTTTTAAAGCAAGCTAACAAAAAAACTCATAAAATGGTTTAGTACAATAAATGTACCTCCAATGTTATCAACCATAAATGAGCATTTACAATCTGGATTAATGATCCCATGTTATTAAGCCAACATTTACAGTAATGCATCGTGTTTAGTGATTGAGAAAAGTGATCTATTGGAGTACCTTTTTTTGTGTGTGTGTATAAAATTTCAGAAACCTCATCACAGGAAAAAAAATACTGGTCCGTGGGTCCTCTAAAATACAGATAAATCGCTTTATGTCTTACAAAATTCTGCATTAAGATATTAAACTGACTACAATTCATTACCTAATAATTTAGGAAAGACTTATTTATTTATTTATTTATTTATTTATTTATTTTTTAAAAATCCTTTTTGTGGGGTGAAATCCCAGAAGATTTCATCCACCTAAATGCACTTGGTGCTGCTCTCAACTGTTGTACCACAACAAAAATAGGCTCTTCTCCCATTCATGAAAAGTCTCATGTAGAGGAATGACATATCCCAAGTCAACTTGAAGTGTTCTGAAAACCATAATGCTTGTCTAGAAACGTCTCACATGACCAGAGTCCGGGTTGAGAAGGCATTCACATACTTCCGAGCCTGACCAGAAGCCGTCATCTGCTCTTCCGTCTTTCCACAGGAGGCAGCTTCCCAGGCGCCGCCACAGGGCTAATGGGAGGAGAAAGAGGCCAACAGCGAGGTTAGATGGGAGACCCATACTTCAGCCCCCAGAGGATCCCCAGTCCCAGCAAGGCCAGCTGAGGGAATTCTGACCCCCAGACGGCAAGAGAAGATACCAGGGAGCCTTTGTCAAATAAAATCTGACCTCCGGGACTCCAGGTTTCTGAAGGGATATTAATGTTCAAAAATCATTTATTACTAAGAGAGAGGAAGCTCCACTTCAGACAAGATCAGAAGCTACAGCTGCATCTTCGCCCTTGAGCGCCTTTTGTCGCTCAGGGTGATTTTTGTCAAGTTGGAGACAGGAAGGGGCCTAATCCTCCCAGATATCAAAGGTGTCTGTCTGGGCGTTTACTCATTATGCAAACTGGTGAGGGCTTCAGTTCTCTGAGGGAAGAAGCTCCCACAGGCGCTGGAATCGACTCACACTTACTAAACATAGTCTATATTTTGTATTATCAGTGAAGTACCAATTAATTTAGAAATCTCTGTTCGCCAGGTTAGACACACTGGAAGATCGACTAGTAGGTCTAATATCTACTAGGCAGCATCGACATCCGGGTCTGGTATTCCACACGTCACAGTCACGATTTTGTTGACACAGCACAGGCAACCTGAGGGGGAGGTTCCTTCTCTCTTCAAATGGGCAGGAAATGGAGACTCAGAGAGTGGACAGAACCTGCCCAAAGCTGCTCTGTGGGTGAGGAGTGGAGCGGCTCTGGGCCCAGGTTTGTCTCCTGCACAGTCTGAGGCCCTGCCTTCCGTCCATATTGCTTCCAAATGAAATATGTACTGTTTTGCTCTACTTCGTTCCTGAAAAGATTTATGATGCTCACAAAATAAATATAAGATAACAGGAATCAAACAGTAGCCGAGGCCGGGTCATGGGAAATATGGAAAAAATAAATAACATGACGATGGGGTGATATTTGTACCTAAAATGTTTGTCACGAAATACCGTGCGCCAGCTGGGTGTCAGCCTCAGGCCTGTCTCCGAGCTCTCCAGCAATCCGCACATAGGGGGACACGGAAACATAAGCAGATTTGGGGTCTGTGAGCTCAAAACTGAACCCGTGCTTTTTTAGTAAAAGCCCAACTCTTCCCGGTATGGACACCCACGAGGGATTTTTCCATGGGACCGAAAAAGCAGCCAAAAAAGGCCTCCACTTTCTAGAGCCTCCAAGGTCCCATAGAGGACAAAGTGAACGTGTAGGAACCAGGCGGGGTGACAAGAGGCAGTGTGGGAGGTTCGTGGGGCCGCGCCCAGGGGAAGGGGGGATGGCACACTGAGACACTGCCCGGGAAAGGACAAGACGGGCAGGTGAGAAAGAAGGAATGTGCCTTGGGTAGAGAAATAGCGTGAAAGAACCAGGAAGCTGCAGTTTGTGCACTGCATGTGGGAGCGACTGCGAGTGAGGAAGATCTGGCGGATTCGGTGACAATATTTAGCAAGTGTCACCATGCGCCAGCCATGCTTCCAAGCGTCTCCCATCTCTCATCTCATGTAATCCTCACACAGAATACCGGAGGCACAGGGACGGATCAGTGCCCCTGCTCTGCAGACCCGAGAACGGTAAGGAAGAGAGAATGTAGCAACAACCTAAAGGTTATCCGGCTAAGAAGTAGTGAAGTCGGGCTGAGTCCAGGCCCTCAGGAGTGTAGGACGCTGCTTCCATTAGCGTCCTTAGCAGTGGAAAATTGTGGGCTCAGCCCAGACAGGTCTTGCATTGCAGGAAATAGTGTTTAGATGGTGGGGTGGGGGCGGAATGAAGGTCAACATCATCAGGCTTTGTTGCAAAAAGGAATCATTCTGAATGAACATGGCATTTGTATGGTGATGGGTTTCCAAGCCTAGTGGCGGGAGCAAAGTATCAGTGACAGAAGGCTTCGGTGCCATGTTTGTAACGAGGGAGCTTGCACAGGACACAAAGCGGGTTGCCCGGCTTCTGCCCCATCTGCCGCGCAGTCTCACCACTAATGCAAAGGGTATCGTCCAAGTTTACACACATTCGCTCTGAAGGCGCAGAGGCTCAACACCTAACCTGAAGTACTACACAGCAGGATGGATTATCATCCTATTTTCCCTACTTTTTGTCGTCATCACAAGGACGACAGGTGTTTGTTTGGGACCCACTTCTGCCTTGGGTCACATGTAATCTCTTCCTAAACAAAATCACCAGGATGGCTACAGAATTTCTTTGAAATGTCTCTGAATAAATGATGGCTCTCCGCGTTCAAGCAAGTGGATTAAATGCACGTTTCTCTGGGGTATATATGTCCATACAAATTCCGTATTTCAAATAAGCTGTTTGTTTACATGTTGTTGCTACGTTGTTCAGTGGTGCACCGAACCATCACATTGAGGCCTGAAGCCCAATTAAAAAAATAAACGTTAATGTTACCGTTTCAGTGACTGAGCTGGCACCTGGTTGTCACTGCAGTGGCATGACCTGTCACTACTCCAGAGCAAAGAGGGAAATATGGCGGATGCAGCACGAAGGACTGTGCAGTGCTCAGAACCAAGGGCACGGATCTTAAAAAACAAGCGACTGAAGAGGCAGCAGAAGGAATACTTTCATATGCCAATATCTTCCATGTAAATCCCAAATCACATAAGATACACACAAAACCCCAAAATACCTATTTTGAGAGAATCCGTACAAACAGATGGAGGGAAAAGGGGAATGAAGGTGGGGTTGGAGACAAAGTGAGAAGCAGGGACAGATGTTTCTATTTTTCTCTGGTGAAGAATTTTTCTACTTAATACTACTCAGCCATCAAAAAAAAAAAAAAAAAAAAAAGAAGAAAGAAATCCTGCCATTTGCAACGACGTGGATGGAACTAGAGGGTATTATGCTAAGCAAAATAAGTCAATCAGAGAAAGACAATTATATGATCTCACTCATAGGTGGAATTTAAGAAACAAAACAAGATTATAGGGGAAGAGAGAAAAAAAAAAGATGAAAGCAGAGAGGGAAACAAACCATAAGAGACTCGTAATCATAGGAAACAAACTGAGGGTTTCTGGAGGAAAGGGGTGTGTGGGGGAATGAACTAACTGGGTGATGGACATTAAAGAGGGCACGTGATGGGTATTATATAAGACTGATGAATCACTGACCTCTACTTCGGAGACTAATAATACATTATATGTTAATTAATTGAATTTAAATTAAAAATTTTTTTTAAAAAGAATTTTTCTACTTAGCTGTGCTTCAATAAACACAGACTTAGTTTTCTAAACATAAATTATGTATCTTAAAATACTATGTGAAAATAATATCCTGCTTGCTTTTACCACGTCTCTTGGTAAAAGTTAGGTTCTGATGCTTGGCCATACAGTACTTAGGTTAATTCAGGCTTCCCAGCATCCATTTGGGAGAACTGAATACTGAGTATTATCAGTTTCCCATATTCTTAACTTGAAATTTGACTGTGTTCTTATTGGATCTCCTACATGGCTCACACTTTATCCATGTTTGGCTCTTTCTCCAGGAATAGATATTTAAAACAAGATCAAGGTGAAAAAGACCCCATATATTTTTAATTAGTATCTTAAGGAAACTTCTCAAACAGTCAGCTTTTCCTAAGTCAAAACAGAATTTTCCAAGAAACACATCGAATTCCAGAAAATGGAGCATCTCAAGGGCGTACAAGCCCTGTAGCTCAGAGCCTGGGGAGGGCAAGACGGTGGGAACACCTGACCCTCCCAGCGCACACAAATGGCAGGACCCAGTAGCCACTGTGTGTAGAAAGGCCAGTGGGCACCATGAGCGGGCAGCTCCTTTTCTGCGAGTGTGAGTACTTCTTGCAACAATGAATGAAAAAACTGGTTAGGGCAGACACAGACAGACAGGGGGAGAGTTAAGGAAGAGCAGAGGCTCCAGTACTCAGGTAAGAGAAGAAGTGCTCAGGTCCAACAGCTGAAATGACAGTGGCCTCCTCTTTTGCTTCCTTCTCTCTCCCTACCTCTTCCTTCTCTCTCCCCTCCTTGAAGCCCTGGGGCCCTCAGCCAACTTTTCAAGCAAACAGAGTTTTGACAAAGGGGGATTAAATGTCTTCATGCTAGAAGAATATTTTTTAATACTGTCATATATACTTTTGTGCCTCCTTATTCCTTCTTAAATTTTAGTTTCATTTACACTAACGGATTGATTAGAATTATGGATTTCTGCACATGAATTCTTGTGCTAATGCAGACCTGTCACTTGAACGCTAATTCATTTCAACATTAATAATCCTAGCACACATCCTCCTCCTCCTCTGGCCTGAGAGTCACCTTGTTTATCCTATGACGGGCCTTTAATTGCCCCTGGGGCAGAAGTGAACTGTAAACAGACTGTCAAAGCTTTTACTGGGATATCCTGCTAAGGCACTTGAAATAAATACTTGGATCCTTTGTGGGAAACAGAAGAAATAAAATGAGACAAGACCATGTCCACAGGTGGTTTTCTGTCAGAATTAGATTATCTTCACATTTTCCTTTAGAATATGGTTTTTTCATCATGCTGAGCAACTGCTATCATTATTATATACATACTGCAACTCCACACAATAGCTCATGTTCAAAAACCTTGGCAAGCAACGTACTTTCCAATTCAGAGCCCTAATAAAAAATTTGCATCAGTCATAAAAAAAATGATTTTTGTAAAACCAAAGCAACTCATGAGGCGGTACTGTATTTTTCTTTTGTTCTGTTTTTAAATAATAAACAGGTGTCCTAACGAGTAAGAACAAGAATTATCCAATTATTCTATTTAACCCATCTGAAGAAAAGACTTGCTCTGGACTAAAATTCTAAAAGTCAGAATTCCTTCCCCAAAGGGCATCTTTTAAAGACATATCAATTATAAGAGCTAATGTAAAAGTCTTGAAAACTGTTAAATCTTCAAAGTCAGGGATGGACCGGAGATGAAATGTCACTAAGGTAAGGTCAATTAGCCAACTTCTTCCACGCATGAATGCCTCCCAATGTCTGCACAAAACAGTGAAATGACCCCCACCTCAGGGTTTTTAACTTCTCATAGAAAAAAAAAGTCTTAAAAGTTTGGGAATTAAAGGTCTAGACAGTGACTGGAAGTCACCCCATCCACCTGTTGCCTCCACTGTCCACCCAAACCTAAGTTACCCGTTGCTAATGTGACTAGAATTTTCCCCAGCTTGGAGTTCATCCCGGATGTCTCCAGGGGTCTCTCTCCATCTTACATGTTTATAGACTTTATCACACAGGCTAGGGGCTCACATATTAGCTCAGACTGCTATTAAGATTAAGACAAGTGCCAAATTGCTCCAAAGCAATTTTATCTCTGCTGGCCCAAGGAAGAGTCAGCATCATAGTGTTTACTAAGGAGAACCAAAGTGTTTTAAGTGTTTACTAAGACAAACCAAAAAAAAAAAAAATCCATGTCTTGTAATGTCTATGGCAGGGCATTCTGAATATCTTGATATCCTTTCCTCCCCTCATTCAGCCTTTCCTAGTTCAACCCAAAAGCTGTATATGGCCAACTTGCTTAATTTAGAACACATATTGAAAGCAGGTCGCTGAAGTACTACTGATGGCTATGTGAATTCTTGCTGGGGCAAGTGGAAAAAAGTGACCCTAGGGAGAACCAAACGAGTACAGAGGTATCCAAAGGAGGAGGTCAACAACAGCACAGGAAATACCCGGAAAGACCTATGTTGCATGGAGACAGATTGTTTTCCATGTCTGTTGACATGCCAACACAAGAAGCAGAAAAGCAGAGAAAACCAGTCAATCAGTTGTTTCATCTCCATCACACCAAAGGTAGCTCTGACTACCTTTATTTCAGGAATCAGTTGAGTCAGCTCTCTCTTTGGGTGACCCACTGACACAGTTTTGCAAGAGTGGAACCGGGAATGAGAAAGAACAAGCTAGAGGAAATAGTACACCACAGGGCAAGAAGCCCTGGCCGTACGGGAGGCCTCCTTGCCTGTCCTTCTGACAGAGACTGTTTACAGCCTTTGCCTGATAATAGATACCACCAGTGTCCATGGGCAACTGTGCTGCCATTTTGAAAGCAATGTTATCTCTGTTTCATTGTCCTACCAACCTTGTATAATGAGTGGAGGACATACTATTGTCCTCAATTTATAGACGAGAGCGTTTTGGTCTGAAGAGGTTAATGAATTAGGATCATATAATCAGAAAATGGTGGAGTCTAATCTAGATTCCAGGTTTCTGTTGTCTGTGCGCTGGTTTATTGTGCTCTTCAGCAATGCCAATCACACAAAAAGGATTTGCCCTATTTTTTAAAAAATTCATTAACAATTCAGATAAAGATAGGAGCAATCAAAAACACATGGAACTGAAAAAGTGAGTCTCATCTGCTTGCAATAATATTTTAAGATTCCTCAATGCTGTGCAAATGTGTTTGAATAATAATGGCCTGAGAAATTAACTTAAATTAAATTCACTGTTTTACAAAAGTAAGGCCATGACAAGCCAAGTCAGGAAATTAAAATTTAAAGCTGTCATTCTGTGGTTAGAAAAAAGAGGAAAGTGAGTGAGTAAAACTGCATATGAACACATCTTTTACACTTGGGTTTTAAATAGGAATAAAGGGAAATTATAATTTAAGAGAAAAATACAGAAGTTCAGAAGGCATATAACTTAAGTACAGTTTCGGATCTGCCAATGAAAATGTCTACCTCAAGAAATGTTTATTAGCATAATATATTTATTTCCAAATGTAAAGCTAATTGAAAGCATATTGAAGAAAACAGTCCACTCTTTTCTCCTTGCTGAGGAGGGAGCTTTGCGTGTGTGCATGCTCGCGCACGTGCGCGTGTGTATGTGTGTGTGTGTGTGTGTGTGTGCGTGTGCGCGCGCGCGCGCCTGCCTCAAGCTCTTTCAGGGTAACTTTTGAATAGTGTTCCACAATGAATCTCTTTCCTGTCCCAAACTGTAAGCTTTCTAAGCTGAAATTTATTTCCCCAAATTGGATAATTTTATAATTTTCTAGACTCCATCCTCTACCCCCACGCAATGTGGGAAAGAATTTGTCCAATGTGAAAATCTCACATATTCTGAGCTACGTGAAAGACAATAATATCAAAAATGTCTCAGAACATTTTTATTATGAGTCCCTGTTTACTGGAACAACGTAAAATTAAATCACCTTAAAAAAAAAAGAAATCCAACAATTATGATTATGCAGCTGCCACAAATTCCTTTTGGAAGAAGGCTGTTCATAAAGAATTTAAAAAACAAATAGAACATTATTTGTGCCTAATGGATACTATAGCCTCTATGTAAGCATTATAGTTTATGGATTGTAATTCAGAGTTCTGAGCTGTTAAAATTCATTGCTTCTCAATGACAGCCCACATAACACATGGACATACTTAGCACACTGACTTTGGTCTCTACATACCTTTTCCCCCTGAAAGGATTAGAGCTCTTTGGGGAAACGGTTAATTCCAGGAAGAGAGCAAGGAAATATGACTCTTAAGTTAAAGCAGTGTAAATTAAGTAAAATTGAAAACTCTGTTCCTCAGCGGCACTAGCCACGTTTTAAGAGCTCTAGCCACATACGACTAGTGGTTATCACACTGGACAGCAGCATATTGGGCATTTCCATCACTGCAAGAGTTCTATTGGATAACATTGGTCTAGAGATTAAAAGAGATTTAAAAGACTTAACAACAAAATGCACTGTGTGAAACTGTTTCATTTCTGATCAGAAAAATTAAAAGATTCTTCTTTGGATTAATGGGGAAACTTAAATATTAGAATTAGAATATTAGAATATTCAGAATTAGAATATTAAGTAATTAGAATATTAAGGAATTAGAATTAGAATATTAAGGAATTATTATAACTAACAATGTGTGATGACAGTATTAGGTCATATATAAGAACATTTTTAGAGATACATCTGGAAGTACATAAATGAATAAATGTATTGTCTGGAATTTTAACATACTTGATAAAAAATAGATAAAGTAAATATGGCAAAATGTTAATAATTGTTAAATCTAAGTCAGAATATTTTCTCTAATTGTATGTATGTTTGAAACTTGTCATAAAAAAAACTCACAGCTTCTTGGATTTCTAGGTTTAGAATATCAAATGTAATTTATACCTATTTATGTATAAGCACGTGCATTTCTATGTACCTTAGAAGCTAGAACCATAAAGGTCCACTATTTTGGCCTCAAAAATAGTAATTGCTCTGCCTAAAGTGTTATTGCCATAATTAAGCCAGGGATGATTAAAACTGAAATGACAGAACACAGAATTACTGTGGTCTTCAATAAACTCTTCTTGTATCTAAGTTATTTAGACTACTGGGTGGATAGACAATCAATTGTCCCATACAAGTGGCAGATATTTTATATTTTAGAAGTATCAAAGTTTTAAATTGTTTTAGGAATCATACCTAGTTGTTTTAATTAAAAGCACTATGATAAAAATATCTAGACTATTTAGCTAAAATCCCATTCAATATTTGATTTATTATAAGCACAAAGTACAAAAGCAATAGGTTACATAAAGTACTCTTAAGCTGAAAAGCCAGAGCATGTAAGAAATGCATTTGTTCAATAATATTATTCATGAGCAATCTGCCTAATTAAGTCAAACTGAATTATCAATGGAAATAGATGATAAAGCATTATGTCCTAAACAAACAAAATTACCAAATTACATAAAAACCTATACAAATATTGTTGAACCAGGACTAGATGAAATATAAACAATATATGCTTAAATACTGAGATTCATTTGATGAATTTCCCAATATTTATCACAGAAGTTCAAAACATTTTAGAAATCGCCTATTTCTCTGGTATCAGAAGCTAGAGCTCCAAGATGCAAAACAATGGAAATTCTTGGTGTGTACTATTCATTCATTGAATGAGGATTTCTAAAATGAATTAGTTATCTATTATAGCTGGTTATTAAGATTTATTTAAGCAGTATAAATCAGTAAACCATATAGTGCAGATAGAAGCACTGACGCTAAAATTAACTTCTGGATCTCAATTATTTCATTTAGTGGAACTGACGAATACTGCTTTCACCACATGATGTATGTGAATGGCGCTTAATCTCAATATACAGATATCAGAATCTGTAGAGTGCCAAATATGACCCCTTTATATGGCAGAAAATACAGATAAATAAAACAGGGCACTACTTAATTTTGAGTCTCAAAGGTAACTCATATTTCCATTAAATAATATATAAATACATTAATGATGAAGTTCCATACCAATGATTTTTTAAAAAATACAACAGCATGTAAGATGAAAAAAATCTGACAACTTACTTTTTTTTATAGTGCTGACAACTTCCCATTTTTATATAACATATATTTTATATCGGTACCATGTTCAGCTCTAATGGTTTTGGCCAAACACTATTCCATTAGGCCCAAAAGCTTTTAGGATTCAATTTTAGTAAAGTAACCAGGGATCTTCACCTTATGTAGTGATAATTAATTACATCATGAAAACTGTCCTCAAATATACTTACATGTTTGCTCTTTGAAATTCAGAATGCCCTTTTTCTATACTACTGTAAATAGAGGTTGAATCCCAGACTAGGTTATAAAATATGTGTAAGATTTACTCTAGCTTACTGTACTAACAGCAATGGTCAAATTCAAGGCTCTGGAAACCTGGGGCCAAGTATTTAGGAAGGAAGATGGAAAGAAAAACAACGAATGCATTGCCTTTTTGGAGCTGGGATCAGTGTAGGTAAAATTCTGAAAGAGCTGACCTTCGCCTTGACATCCTTCTAACCTGCTTTCTGTGTCCCCCTTCTGCCTCAGTGGAGTTTATTCTCTTCTTCCTGTCCCAGTTCTGGGTGATGCACAGGCCTGACTGACTACCCAGGCCTGACTGACTCAGGAACACTCCAGAAACCCCTATGCATGGGGTTTCCCTCTTTCGTGCCCTATACTCCAGTCAATCTCTCACCAAAGCAGTTGGGTCAGACAGAGGCCACGGGAAAGCAATCCGGTTAAGAAGCAAAATGTGCCTACGGCCCTTTTAGCTGTATTTGTATTACTTAGAAAATAATACCAAATATCACAAATATTTAAAAAGGGGAAGTTTTAAGACTCTCACAATTTGGGGGGAGAAAGCCTACCACAATGATGGGGAAGCCCTTAAGAGAAGAAGAAAAAAAAAAAAGACAAGTTCTCAAAGCACGCCAACCTATTCCGGTGCCTTTAACTCACATTACAAATAGCACTTTCTACTTCTGACTCCAGGTTCTCTATATGCTCTGGGGTTTATGAAGTTTCCCTCAGTGTAGTCAGAGGGCTGGAGGGGAGGGCTCTGCAGGTGGCTGGGTGCTGGGCTACTTAACGTTGTCAGAACCGCTTTAAAAACTTAAGGGGAGTAAATTTGCATTCTTCTTTACATTTGGCTCAGGATTAATCTGGGATTTGCTGTACTTCATCAACACACCCCTACTTCAGGGTTATACAGGAAATCTCTTTTGATATTAAAACCCAGTAGCCGATGGTCAACTACGGCTTAGCCACACAACACGGGCAGCTGACTTTCTTATTCCGATGGTCGAATAGATTGTAATCATTTTCCAACGAGCTGATTTCAAGCTTCATTTAAAACCCAAATGGCGCCTGAGTTTTGATGGCTTCCTAATTAAGCGTAAAAAGTAAAAATTTTGAAACCAAAAAAGAACTATACCCGTAAACTTTACACTTTTTTTTTTTTTATGATTTCACCCATCCATTTGACAGAGAGAGAGACCACAAGTAGGCAGAGAGGCAGGCAGAGAGAGAGAGAGAGGGGGAAGCAGGCTCCCCGCTGAGTAGAGAGGCTGATGCGGGGCCCGATCCCAGGACCCCGAGACCATGACCCGAGCCGAAGGCAGAGGCTCCAACCCACTGAGCCACCCAGGAGCCCCTGTTTACGACATGTTTAAGAGCAGAAGAGGGAGATACTGACACGTCTAAACCAGAGCTTGCCCTCAGTCACAGTAAGAGGTGTCTCACTTCATAGCGCTTTGAAAACCTGCCCTAATGAAAACTTGTGCTGTGTCTCACGGGAGTGGCAGTAAAGAATGTTAGGAGATTTTTAGACATCAAGAGATGTTAAAAAGCATCACTCCTCTGTAATTAACATCTTCAAAAAAAAAACAAACAACAAAACAAAACAAAAACCCAAAACCCTCCAGATGACAGTGTTTCAGTGAATGGCTTTTAAGACACCGATGTTGGAACGGTAATTACCTGCAAGGGACTCGCCAGGGACCTGTTTTTAGGTACTGTAAATGCTTTGAGAACATTGTCTTCATCTTCTGATACTGGCGTCATTAAAACGGAACTTGTGAGAATATTCTAAAGGGAAAGAACAATTTGAAATTTAAATGAGCCTGGAGAATATGAGAGCTGACACAATTCTGACACTGTAGAGAGAAGATTATTATGAAGTGATACACAGGAGCAGGAACAAATGTGGGAATCTTCCAGGAATTCTCTTCTCCCTGAGCTTAGAGAAGACCTTAGCTATGCCCCAACCCTAATCCCACCATGGCATACACCACTACAACAAAAAGCTTTGGGGTCTGACACAGTTCTAGGCAGGCGGTAGGCACTCAAAAAAACAAAACAAAACAAAACAAAACACACCAAAAAACAAAACAAAACAAAAAAACAAAAACAAAAAAACATCTGCTGAAGGGATTGGTAAATCCATGCTTTTAAAAATGAAAGATTGGGGCACCAGGTGGCTCAGTTGGTTAAGCACCTGACTCTTGATTTTGGCTCAGGTCATGATCTCAGGGTCGTGAGATAAGATTGAGATTAAGATTGACAAAATTGTAAGAGATGTCAAGTGTACAACATGATGTTTTGATATACGTATTCATTGTGGAAGGATTCTCCCTCATTGAGTTAATGGACGCATCCAACACTTAACCATATGAAGTCTTGGAAAAAGCAAAACTATAGAGACAATCAAAGAATCAGCGGTTGCCAGGGGTTGGCAGGGCCCAGGATTTGGTGGTGGAGGGATGAAGAGGTGGACCGCAGAGAATTTTTAGGACAGTGAAACTACTGTGTATCCTATTCTAATGGTGGATAAATGTCATAAATTTGTCCAAACCTGTCGAATGTACAGCCCAACAGTGAACCCTAATATAGACTACGGACTTTGGGGAATGAAGGGTCAACAATGTTGGTTCATCATTGGTAACAAAAGTACCACACTAGTGGGGGATGTCGGCAATGGGGAGGGCTATGCAGGTGTGGGGGCGGGGGGAGGTTGTGTGTGTGTGTGTGTGTGTGTGTGTGTGTGTGTGTGTAAAATCCCTGTACCTTCTACTCAGCTTTGCTGTGAACCCAAAACTGCTCTAAAAAATAAAGTTTACTTTAAAAAATGGTGGCAAACGAGCTCCTGCAGTGATAAGAACAATAAAGAGTGTCTGCTATAGACACAGACTGGCCTCATGCTAGATGCTACATAAAACCAAACAGGAGGCAATGTAGCAAAGAGGAAATACTACTTTTAGAAGACAAACAAATGAAAAAGAAAATGTAAAGTTAACATTCTGCTTTCATGGAAATATGTGTTTTCGCGCAGCAGATTTTTTTAAGCGGCAGGGACTCTCAAATCATAAGAAAACAAAGAATGAAAAAAAATCCGCATAGAAACCAACCTATTTCCAATACATAAACAAAAATTTCTATATCAGCATTAATAATCATGAGGAAATAGTCATAGAACAGAGAATATTTAGAAATACGATGCATTAAATAGCGCTAAAACCACAGGAGCCTCCCACACCACGCAGAGAATTCTGTGGGGCACCAACACCTCCTACCATGGGCAGGTACTTACTGGCACGTCTGTCACAGGCGATGCCTGTGTGAACAGCTGGGTGTTCAGACTTTCCCCTTCCCAGTGGTTGGAGCAGAAGAAGTTTCCTGCTTTATCAGTTGGAGATTCCACCTAAAAGCAAACAGCAAGTGCTTCATTGTTTCTCGAACCTCCCATGGAACACTGACACTTGAGAGTCAATTTCTATAAACTTGAGTAATAGCTGAGGATCTATATCTGAGGATCTAATGTATATCATGTTGACTGTAGTCGGTAACACTGTATTGTATAATTGAAATCGGCTAAAAGAGCAGAACTTAAATGCTCTCACCGAGAAATTTAAAAGAAGGTCAACATGTGAAGTGTTGGTCAGTCTCTCCAACATTTATCCTTATATGAAAAAAAATTCCAGAGGCACTATATCTACCTGTTGGAAATGCTTCTTGCCACCCAAGCTAAAACTTTTTTTTTTAAGATTTTATTTATTCATTTGAGAGAGAGACAGAGAGAGTACAAGCAAGGGGAGAGGCAGAGGGAGAGGGAGAAGCAGACGCCCTGCTGAGCTCAGAGCCTGACTCAGGGATCCATCCCAGGACCCTGAGATCAGGACCTGAGCCAGAGGCAGATGCTTAACCATCTGAGCCACCCAGGTTCCCCCCAAACTAAAACTTTGATCCTTGCAAAAGTCTTTTTCTTTTATACTTTAAGTTAGATACTATTATTTTAATTTAAATTTCAACTCTCCATGACATCTGAAAATTAAAAATCGTGTATGTTAATTATCTCTCCATTTGTGTATCAGTGATACAAATGTACAGGAAAGAGGTGCCTGTAAGACTCAATCGACTGAATATCCGTCCCTTGATCTCAGGGTCATGAGTTCAAATCCCGCACTGGGCTCCATGCTGGGGGTGGAGCCTACTTAAAAACAAACCAACAGCAAAAAAAGGCACAGTAAAAAGCTTCCCTCTCTTTCTTTTATCCTCCCTGACACATTTTCTGTTCAAACAGGAAGTAGGTAGAGGCGGTGTGGCCTCCCTGATGAGAGGTCCCACGCCTACGACAGTTTGGCAGTACCTCTTAGCTGCATCTTGTAGAAAAATCTTGTACGAAAGTGATGTTGTTCCCCAGTCCTGATGCCGGACATATAAAGCTGCCCACAAAGAACAGAGGCAGCAGGATTCATGATCTTGCATTTACCTCTTGTTTGATCTTTTTCAGCAAAGGGGGTCCATTTTCTTGAAATTCAGCAATAATGCCAGGTTCATCCGATTCCTGCTTGATCACATCCTGTAGGTCTTCTACTAGGTGAGATGGTGTCTGAGGCTGAAAGGAAGAGTGCGTATATGCGCGTCAGAGGACAATTTCTTGCTGTGCTAATCAACCAGCTAACCTTAGGAACTTGGCCCAGACTTACTAGCATCTTCAGAGGACCATATTTAATTTCTTGAGCTGCCAGAGCATGTTTGAATGGTGTAGGAGTTCTTGGAGAGCTTTCTAGGATTGACCTTTTGATAGCTGGAGTTCTAAAACTTTGAAAAGAAAACAAGTGTTGGTTCAGTTATGAAAGAACATTTGTCATTTCCATCACTCTACCTATTAAATGTAATATTTTCGTACTGAATAAAATCTGTTATTGAAATACAATTGGGTATGTGAATTAATCATATATGTGTTATTAAGAAAAATATAATATATATATCACATATTACCAAATAGTTCAAAACATGATACTCCAAGGAGGATTAAGCCATTTTTTCATCTTTCTTTAATCATTCTGGAGATACATACAGTGCTCCTAGGTTTTTATAATGACTGAAAAACATTATAAAAATCTGTTGTCATTTATAAATCAATTTGATCTATTCATTAAAACAGGCCCATGATAGAAAATATATGTTAACCTTTTAAAATGTACTTATTGTAACTGGAAATTGTAAGATATAATTTTTTAAAGGTTTCTTATAATTCATATTGATGTCCTCTGCCATTTCTTTGAATTGGGTAAGACTTTTTTTTATTAACATATAATGTATTATTTGTCCCAGGGTACATGCCTGTGAATTATCAGCCTTACACTTTTCACAACACTTACCATAGCACATACCCTCCCCAATGTCCATAACCCAGCCACCCTCTCCCTACCCCCCCACCCCCAGCCACCCTCAGTTTGTTTTGCGAGTTTAGGAGTCTCTTACGGTTTGTCTCCTTCCTGATCCCCTCTTGTTTCATTTCCCTTCCCCACTCCCCACGACCCTCCGCCCTGCCTCTCACATTCTTCATATCAGAGAGATCATATGATAATTGTCTTTTTTTTTTTAAGATTTTTTTATTTATTTATTAGAGAGCGAGAGACTGAGAACAAGAGGGGAGAAGGTCAGAGGGAGAAGCAGACTTCCCGCAGAGCCGGGAGTCCGATATGGGACTCGATCCCGGGACTCCGGGATCATGACCTGAGCCGAAGGCAGTTGCTCAACCAACTGAGCCACCCAGGCGCCCCGATAATTGTCTTTTTCTGATTGATGGGTAAGGCTTGTTTTAATGTAAACATTGCTTATATCACTCCTTGGCTTCTGCTCATATAATATTCCTGGGGATTTTAGAAGAAGTCCTTGCTATAAATAAATTTCAAAAAGGAAACATAAGATTAAAAAAAATACGAACTAAGTAAAGAACCATACCATTGTTACTTTGAATTTTATAATCAGAGAGGAAAGGAGGTCGAAAATCTTGTCCTCAGTGAAGAAGAAAAAGCCTTAGCAAGCAAACAGAAAAACTAAATGGAAAAGTTATATGAGTATAACCTCACCTCTGCATGTGGTCCTACATAGTCCTTCTAAATAAGACATTTTGAAGTGAACTACAAAATGTAATCTAGTTTACCTACTGACTTGCCACCCCTAGGTAGTTGTAACGTGCCTAGGACAGATACAGTCAATGTGGGAATATACATGATTAGATAATACGAACAGGTCAGATAGTTGAAGACTATCTTCCATTAATTAAATGTAAGTAAAAACAAATAATTGTATTCTTGAACCAAGCACTTACATAGTATTTTCCTTTTGAGTTTTCACAGTCTGGTCTCTATGAAATGGCGTTGTAACAGTCAATTTGTGACCATTGAGAGGTGTGGAAGTTAAAGAAGGCATTTCCAAGTCTAAGTTTTCATGGTTACCAGAAGTGTTTAAGAACTAAATATGGGAAGAAAGAAAAAAAATTACGTAAGCAGTGATTCTTTATTCAGTCTGACCTAAAAATCACACCATGATAACAAGCAAGTATGTTTTACTGACCCATTATGTAGAATAATAAAGATATTAGCAAGCACATAGTGTTGGACAGGGTATTGTTTTATTTCAGCTGGAGTGCAATTTGGAGTGTAATTTCTGAGCAATAAAATCTAGGGTCACTGCTGAAAAACTTGCAGAATCCTACAAAAATATTCTTAATAAATGCTATTTGCCATTAAAGAGAATGAGATGCACACTTTATTAAGATTATAAGCCTTAAAGTGATTTTTTGGAAAGTAATTATTGTTTTTCTTTCATGCTATTTTTTTTCTCTTTAATGATCTATGAATTATTATGATGGGAGGTTTACATTTATGGAAAATTCTTGAACTATAAGCTGTGGTTCTCAGAATGCCATTGTTCTGAGGCAATCATAGGTGTTCCTCAAAAAGTTCCAAGGTAAAATAAGTTTGGGAAACACACATATCATAATCTCCTCCTGGAAATTCATAATGTGCATCAGCGCGTTTAAAAACTCTGAGAGGTCCTGCAGTAAAGAAACCAATTTTAACTGTGACTTAATGTTTCCCCAGCTTATATTCTTATATATTTAGATTTTTTTCTGGAACATCTACGAAAGTCTTGCAGAACTAATATTCTCCAGAACACAATTTGGAAGATACAAACAAATAACAAGATAATTTTTGGGGTGGGTGCCTCATTTGTTCATACTTAAAGCTGTCCTTAAAGTAAACTCAACAGACATATTTGGAAAAATGTGTTAAGGTGCCAAATTATCTATTAACTTGAATGAGTTTAGTAATTAAGGACTACAGGTGTCTGATAAGGATTATAATTTCCATGCCTTGAAAAAACTCTATGCAATGAGAATATTCATGCAAAGACCATGTTGATAAAATAGCATGGCATAACCTAAAAAAGCCAATGTGGAGAAATTAAAATTAAAACATAAGTTGTTTTCCTTAAGCATTTGTTCCTTATACTTTCCCCCAAATTTTCCACTTAAGGATGGATCAGAACCTCTCGAGTTTCTGGTTGCAACCCAAATGCTCTCCAGACACAGTTTGGTTCCCTCCTGCCCTGGGTCAGTGAATCACAAAAGAAAAAGTGAACAAACAGGCAGAAAAAAAGGCTAAGGTTTTTAAGGAGAGGGAAAGGATGGGAGAAAAGGAAGGGATAGAAATGTTAAACTCTAACGTCGGAGGAAGTAAAAGCACATCCCATGCAACCAACAGTGTTTCAAATGACCAGATAGAAAGAGAGAGAATTATGACACAATCGCCAGCCAGCGCACAGGCAGCTCCAACTTTGGGAGGCGGTATGACTTGGCAACAGCTCCAGTCAACGAGGGAACGAAATCAGTGAGGGCAACGGTAATTAGTCATTTGTTCCAAAGGATTAGTTTCTAGATTATTAAGGCTTGAGTGGCTGTTGAAAATTAGTAAAAGCCGTGCAGAAACCGTGCTCTACCTGTGAAGGGGAGAAGAGTAGGCTTTTGACAGGGGAACGCTGGGGAGTTGAGCTGCTGACGTCAGCAAATACGAAGGAGCTAGAGTCTCCAGTGGCCAAGGGGCTCGCCTGGCCCCGCTTTTTTCGTAGGATGACCAGTGGGAGTGTGCTGTGCCTCGAAGGAGGTGAGGGCTTGAGTGGGTCAAGGGAACCCCCGTTCGACGTGAGTCTGTGCGCCCTCGTGCTAGGCTCTCCTGCAGGGCTAGTCGCTCTGCCCTCTCTTTGCTGAAGCTGTAGGGCTTTGCCTGCGTGCTGTTGGCTAGGTGAAAACTCTGCTTCTTCAAAGAATTCAAAACTGCTGAGATCACACCGTGATGAAGAATCCTGAAACAATGTGGGAGGCGCGGAACTTTGAGACGGCGTGTGCCTGCTGCGTGCCATCACCTGAAACGGCGCTGAGGAAGAGGTGCTGACGGCGGGCCGAACACCTGGCCCTCTTGAGAAATGGCTCCAGGATTCACGACGGTTCTGGAACGCTGCACGGCGGGTCTCCCGTGCTGCCTGCAGGCTGGTCCCGCGTACGTGCCGCAGGGACCACCCCCCACCACACCCCCATCCTGGACTCTCTCACTTGCATGCAATCCAAAGCAAAAAGGAAACCTGTTCTATATGGTGCATTTTGGCAAGGGGCATCCCATTTGATGGATATGCCATCAATGCTTTTTAGCAACAAAAGGAAATGAACTATCTACTATCTACGGTTTGTCTTAGTGAACCAGCTGGGACTGGGACTCAATAATCTATGTTTTGTGGCAAGAGCCCTGTACCACCAGTGAACTCCTTACTGCTTCAAATACATAGAAAGACGGCTTTAAGTTTTGAGTAAACACAATTCTTAGTGTGCTTTCCAAAAGCAAAGCACAATTCTGGAGAAACACAAAGAAGTAACAAAGTAAAATAAGTTACAAATAACTCAAACCTCATTCCATAAGCCAGGACTTATAGGTCTTTAACTTTACTACTGTAAAAAATACGCAAAAATACGCATTTTGAAGGAAACGTGTGAAAAACTACTTTTTATCTGGTAGTCTATGAAGTCAGATCTCTGAAAAAACATAGATGCAAAGGCCGAAATCATACTTTTACACTGATATACGCTAATAACATGATCTTTGCAACAGAAAATGGCAATCGTTTCAGAAACGGGTTTCCTAATTCATCTGCAAAACATTAACTTGTCTTAACAGTTCTACTTACAGAATCTATAAATTGAAGTGTTTCTGCAAATTCTAAGAGGTTCTTGACGTTATCCAGGATGGTCCCTTGGTGGACGATCATGCACCTTGCTGGGGAGGCACTTTCTTCAGGTAGGGAGCCGGGGTCCACAGGCAGAGATGGAGTGGAGTGGTGCTCTTCCAAACAGGAAACAGGTGCGCTGTCCCCATGAGGTCTGGTGTGGTCAGCGATGGCGGTGCTGTGCCACCCGGGATAGCTGCACGTGTGGTTCTGGGTCTAAGGCGGGGGGTGGGGGAATAAAGAAAGAGTGGGGAGAAGAAAGGGAGAAGGAACTTAGCAATGAAGTTGCACAAGGTATCAGATGCTGTTGGAGGAAAGATAAAAGTAATTGCATCACCCAAAACTTGCGCCTATGAAACAGTTGTCAAGATGTTTCCTTTTATCGATGCAAGACCCTGCTTTTTAAGTGTTACAGTCTGTCGCCTCCCTGAGTACCCTCGCTGTCATCATTTTGCTAAATCTGCAAACACAGGGACTGTGTCACAAAGTACAAGTCTCATATGGACCACCTTCAAGATCTACTTTAACATAATTTCCAAAAGGCCACATACAGTTGCTGCGAACTAAGAATTGTCCTGTTCTCCTTCTAACCTACAGAAAGGCCAGGAGACTCGAGAGCTGGAGTTGCTTTTATCTGCATATATTCTTGTTGCTTCCATCCCTTCTGAATGTTACCGATTGCACGGAGACACTGAAGGACTGCCAGATGAACGTGGTTAAGAAAGCAGAAGAGCGCATTAACAGAAGTCTCCTTTCAGCATGATCATGCAACAGGAGACATTGCAAAACATGAACTAAAGTGAAAAACTGGTTGAACTAACCTATGCACATAATCATCCTCTTATTTAACCCCAAAGGAATCCACTCCTTTGAATCCCTACTGGGTATCTCATCTCTTTTATTCTCTTTGTTGCTTAACTACATAGGTTACAAAGTACACACTGCTTTCTCAGTTCGCAGCCCAACCACCAAAAAAGATGGCAAAATTCAGGAGTGGTCCTTGAAGCTCTCGCGCATGCAAACAAAAGAGAGTGGCTCTGTTATTTACGGGGAGCTCATCCATACCTTCTTCCCCCATGTATATATGCGGGAAAAGGCAACAGATCATATGTGAAATGATAAAGTAAGAAAATCTAGGTTAAGAAAAATAATAGAAAAAGAAAAATGTCAAATGAATAGGTACCAGACAGAGACAGAGCTTTGTAAAAAATGGCAGATTTGCATTCATTTATATCTGTTAGTCTTTGAACAGATATCGGTCCTGAGAAAACAAGAGACTCGATGGTGGCCCCCACAAGTGGACTCTACCTTTAACCTGGGCAACATACATTGGGATCCCCACTGCATTTTAGCACAAGCAACTTCTCTTCAAACACTGTTAAGGGATCTATATCGTGGTTAGTGTAAGAGTCAGAAGAGGAGGGAAGAGAGAGGGCATGGGGGTGAAGCTGCTATCCCTCCGCGGAAGCACAAGGTTCTGTTCTTACCGGGAGAGCCTGCTGTCCTTTGAGCTCATTCTCAGTTGACATGAGAAGCAATTCTAATTCTTTTATTCGCTTTTCTTTCTCAGGGTCTTCATCATTATAGTGTCTCTGAAATTAACAGTTAAGGGAGGAAAAACAATTCAGGGGCCTGACCAGAAGTTGTAGACACAGTTGTGAGGGACCATTGGACCCCACCGTGACCCTCAGCCTGAGGCCGACACCAGCTGGACCCAGGACTGTACAAAGCTTTGGGAAGGTTCTTCCAGACCTAAGGGAGCGATGTGAGATCTGAGGCTCACAAATGGGCGCTCGCCGATGTGCTGGTTCAGCGGACGTCAGAGAACCAGAGAAATCCTGAGCAGGTTTCCTCTAGAAGCGAAGATTGTTCGCTTGCTGGCCAGAACTCCACCCACCTCTCCACTATGCCCTCTTTTTTCTTTTTTTCCTTTTACTTCAGTTGATCAAGTGAAAGTAAATGTTTAGGTGAAAGAAATAAAGCATGTTTTAAGTTTGTTTTGAACAGCCAGTGAGTTTCTTGAGGAAATGGGTCTTCAAATGATCTTACCTGAATGGCCGCAGCCGCAGGCTGAGGGACGTTGACAATATTTACATGTAACGCTACAGGATACGGGACATGACTGGAGACCTAGATCAAAAAGCCAGACAAACAAAGGCCGAGTCATTCGTGCTCACATAGGCATTATGGGACTTGGCTTCCTGAGGTTTTGCTCTAGGACTGAGGAAAAACAAAACACAAAACTCTACTGATAAAATTCACATAGGCACAGAAAAAAAAAGAGAAAAAAAAAAACCCCTCTAATTTGAAATTTTAGCAAAGCCTTTAAAAATGGCTAAATAAGTAGTTGAAGGAACACAAAGAGATTTAAAGTTCTCATTGATCTTGATGAGAAGTATTCCTTAATGAGAGAAAAACACAATGAAAAACATAACCTAAAAAGCATTCATCAATGTATGAAAGAAGTTATAATGGGAAAAACTGATGACTCTAGCTATTTATAATAGAAATATTTTTCTTGGAATAATTATGAGTTTTAGTAAAGAGCACAAAACTGCCTACGATAGTTCATTCATCTAAGACTTTTCTGGAAGTCTGTAGTCAAATGTACGGAACAGACAGAGAAGAGTAAAAATGCTTTAGTAATATATTTTGAATATCATTTGCATATGAGCTCCATACTCTTGGCTAAGTTTCACCATCTGTTACTGTTAGTTGTAAGATTAAAGTTTATTGATCTTGTTTTCTTTCTCCTTATTTTTCTTTTCCCAACCATTATGGAAATTTCCTTCCCTGAATAGAAAGATCTGTCAAAAAAAAAAAAAAAAAAGAAAGATCTGTCAATTAGGAAGGAATCACACTGATCCAAAGGAGGATGAAAGGAGACATAGGAAAATGTCACAAACCTGCTCCTAGACTCAGTGTAAGAAGGTAAACACATCCGGAAGGAATAAGTTAAGACATTTCTGCTAGATCACTACCAGAATCAAACTTACAGAATCAAACTTGTTGAATTTCAGTGTCAAACGATCTCCTTTTTAAGTTTAATATGATATTGACTTTTCATTTTGGAAGAGGAAAATACATCTTCATTTCCCCCTTCTGCTTCACAAAGAGCTTGTTAAGTAAATTTACATTCAAAAGCTAATCTGATCTGAAGCACTTAAGGTAAAATCCAACAACCCGGCCTCCTCCAGTCTGCCCTGTGAGCTGGGCGACTCTTGGTAGATCACTTAACATCCTGGCTTGGGGGGATGTGGCCCCCAGATAACAACACTCCCCACATCTACCTCAAAGGCTATAGGTGAGGATCGAAGGGGATCATGTTTATGGAAGTTCTCGGAAAAGTGTAAAAGTGTGAGGTATTCCTTCTACCTGGAGCTAAAATCACTGATCATCTCTCTCAGGAAACTAAATTCTCAGGAATGGCTTACATTTTGTGCTTCAGAAATGTGGTAATAGGAATAGTCATTGTTCACTGAGGGCTGGCCAGCCGGTGCGAGATGAGCTGACGGTGGAGGATGAGCAAAACCCATCAGATGGCTGTTCTTCTGGAAACTGGTGGCCACTGTTGGTGGGCTGGCTTTAGAAGAAGACTCCTGCAGATAACCTTCCTGCTCGACCTTCCGACGCATTGTAGAATTCCAGTGGTTCTTGATAGCATTATCAGTTCTGCACAGAAATGTATCACGTAAGAATTTTACAAACAAAAATTTCAATTCAGATTAGAGTTAATTGACAGAAAACTGTTTCGAACAGGGACCTTTCCTCCTGGTCTTTTGGGGTTGTTGCTGTTTTAATTGTTTTAGTCTTCTGGACCTCAGAAGTCATGCTTCCCCTGTTGCCTAATTGTAAATCCATAGATTTTTCTCATTACCCTGTATGGAACATACGTGGACTTCTAGAAATCTTTAAATTCTTTAACCACTTTGTTTCCCTGATAAAAGAGCATTTGCAGTACAACCACTCTTCATGTTTATTCTGATTGTTCATGCTACGAGGCTCTAATACAACTTAGAGATCCAGCTGTTCTAGAAAGTGTCTCCTTTGAGTGTGGCTTAGCGGGGCCTACCCACCACAATGGGCACACAGCAAAGCTTGGTGAATGATAATGATGTCGCCACTGCCTCACTGTCTGCTTTTTATCTCAAATAGCACTAGCCAGAAATTTTGAGTTAAAAAAAAAAAAAAAAAGAAAAAAATGAAAAAAAGAAACTCCCACCATTTGACCTCCATCTCAAACTGTTCCATAACCCGAGGTGACAATGGAAAATAGGATCCAGAAGGGAAAGATACTAAGTCCCAATATATTTTCAAACTGCAAAGCATTTTTACTAAAGTCTTTCAATTCTCAGGAAAACAGTTTCTCAATTCAAAAAAAAAAAAAAACCGTTTTAAGTCTCCCTTTTACTCTTTTGATGGGGGTGGGGGAAGGTATGCTAAAGAAAGAGGAAGTTCAATTGCCCCTTAAATTTTTACAAGAATCAACAGCATATCCTCTTGAGCCAAATGGGACAAAAGCCCTCTTTTTGTCAGCCTCCTGGATTTTCTGAGCTGATCCTGAACCCTCCACGAGGGAGGAAATGCTCTGGAAGGTCATACAAGAACACTACCTAAACCATCAGAGCCAACGGCCTTCTTTGAAAGGACCCTTTCTCCAATCCTGAAGCTCAGGAATAAAATGTATTCAAGATTTTCTATCTTACATTATTCACATAAGATTTATAATGAAAAGTATCTTCCAAATTAAAGAAAATGTGTTTATAAACTGTTCCAGTGGGGTAAGTGGGACAAAAATGAGTTTCTATAGCTATCCCTCCTAATGAGGTCATTTTTGTGCCTTGTGCATTTAAAGAAAGCGTAACACTGGTATTATTTAAAAACCTGGGAGCAGTATGATAATTCTAGAAATACTCTATTTCTTCAAAGGAAGAAAAATGAAGCCGCATTGTATAATGAAACGAACGCTAGTAACAGGAAAATGATAGCTGAGCTCCTTATGGTCACTTCGCCAGCTGCACGAACTCAGACCAGAGACAAAATGCCTATTCCCAGTTTCCTTCTATGTGTTTAGAAGTTTTATAGTCTACAAAGTGCTTCAACCTTCATTTTACTTGATACGAACACGGGCCCTGTGAAGGAGGCTATTACTCAATTGGTGCACAGGGCCATCGAAGCTGAGGAAGGTTCAATGAGTCAGCCCAGAGCTCACTGCTGGGTGGATTCTGGAAGTACTCGCCCAGAGAAAGGCTAAGAGCTCCTCCAATTTTAAAACCTATGGATCTGGCGTATCTAAGGAAACACGATCATTGGAATGTAATTCGCTCACCATACATTTCAAACAAAATGTTCAATACCCACTCCCTCATTCTTCCCGATCAATATAGTTTTTGACATATTATTACCGTCCAGGCAGTAGCTTTGCGATTTCTGCCCATCTGTTCCCCAGTCTCTTGTGTGCCTGGTAAATAATTCTGTCTTCCTCTTCTGTCCAGGAGGTTTTCTTAACTTCTGGATTCAAGTGGTTATGCCACCTCTCCCTACATTGTTTTCCAATTCTCCCCTTTAAGTGCTTGGCAATAACAGACCAACGTTTCGGACCGTATTTCTGTACAAGCTCTATCACCTTAAACACACAAAAATAACCTATGTTTTAATGTTATGTATTGACTCAGTGGAATCATTCTTCAGTGTTACAAGATCTTTAGAAAATGTCTAAGCATCTGCTTTCATTCATCGGAAATATGGGAACAGAGTCCTCGGCTTCCTGACACTTTACCTGTTTCCTCAAGCTGGGAAACATTAAATAAAGATGTCTGGGGAATAGTCAGAATCGTGATTCACACACCAATGAGCAAAGAACTTACTCTCTGATCTTCTTCTTTGGTCCAAGGACCTTTGATGAGCTCAGGGTTTAGTACTTTCTGCCATCGGTGCTGGCACTGCACATCTGTCCGATTCTAGACAAATAAAGTTTGCGCTGTCACATGGGTGTGATGTGATAAGCACAGGAAGGCTTTCTTACAGTAGGAGTCATACATAGACAGACAGTATGCAAGTTCAGGAACATTTTAGGGCATGTTTGGAGAACCTACTGATCACTCATTACTCACAGATAATGAACATACAAAGAATATATCAAAATTGCATCTAAAATTAGAAGCTCTGCCTTCTTAGTGAAACAGTCCTGCCATGAGAACTGAAGGCCCATCATCTTGTGCGGATTGCTCTCCATTTAACTTAACCTTATCCTCAGCCCATGCAAGTACTCTCTGTACTAGGACTAAGACTTGTTAGTGATTCCATACGAAGGTCAGGCTTTCATGGAGGCCTACTCGAAATGACTAAAGTTTGCTTCCCATTCAAACTAAGAGATGTGCTTCAGTTTAGGGCTTCGAGTGTTAATACTGCAGCACAAAGACGAATAAAGAGAGGCCCTATATTATAAGAGAGTGTAATCTTATAAGAAAAAAAAGACAAATATATAATCAATTATAGAAGGCAGAATTTGATTCACATGTAAGAAGAAACCAAAGCAAAATGATATTGGACTGAGAATAGAAGCATCTCCTTAAGAGGGGAAATTATGTTTCCTAAGGAGCCTGGAAAAGCTTTTGATAGGGATTTGGAAGGATGGCTGGAACATTCTAGAAGGTGACATCATCAGAGACAAAAGCCCAAAGGAGGGAAAGCAGAAATGAATTCAATGAAACCTACTCACAGAGAGGAAGTAGGAAACAGAACTGGAGCTGTACGTTGGGGCCATGTGGAGGGACATGGAGCCTGTGTGGAAGGGGGCCGGGTGCCAGGTCGAGGCAGTATACTTAATTTGTGAGATTCTATATCACTGCTGTGGATTTTGAAAAGTTCAGGGACAGCTGCATTTTAGGAAGCTCCATGTGCTAACAATGTTGGGATGGATGGAAGAGTGGAAAGCTACAGGTAGGGAAGCCAGTTAGGAAGCCCCTGTGATTGTCCAGAGAAGAGGGAAGGGGACCAAACCTTTGGAACAGCAAGGAGGGTGGAAAGAAGGGTTGACTGACAAAGGAATTCCAGATTCTGAAGTCACTGCTTGGACGTAGGAGATGGGAAGTGGCATAAGTTAAAAAGGATAACCCAAAATTTTCAACCAGGGTACCAAAATTAAGTCTATCGAAATAAATAGGAAATTTATTTATTTTAAAGATTTTATTTATTTATTTGCAAGAGAGAGATCACAAGCAGACAGGGAGGCAGGCAGAGAGAGAGGAGGAAGCAGGCTCTATCCCAGGACCCTGAGATCATGACCTGAGCCGAAGGCCGAGGCTTAACCCACTGAGCCACCCAGGCGCCCCATAAATTGGAAATTTAAAGAAGCTAACTGGAAAATATCAGGAGTTCTGTCATCTTACCATCAGAATGCTAATTTATATTATTCTAATAAATAAAAAGATAAAACAAGAGCTAAAGTTTTAAAAAATGTTGTAAAAAATCCTTTAACAATGTATTTAGAAACCCCAATTATATGCATTAAAATACAAACTATCTGTTATGGATGAGGCCATTCTCCCCCTACTTCTTATATATGAGCAAATGTGTAATATCTTAATATCCTTTCCTAGGACATAAAGGTTGGGAGATTTCCTTTTGCAGAAAGAAAAAATTATAAACTTACCGGGAGATAATTGGCAATAACTTTCCAGTCATCTGTTCCATTCTGTTCCACCAGCTTCTTTAGTTTTTCATCCTAAGACATTTAAAGTTAATCTAGGATCTCAGTCATTTACTGTATAACTTCATTCAATTGAGAGTAAAAGGAAACCAATCCAATAATCCAATCCAGAAAAAAACCCTCAAAAATATCCAAATACAGCCGATATTAATGTAATATGCCAGTTTAGAGCATAGATTTATTTAGAGTCTGAAACCTGACTCTGCAATTGATGAGTTAGATGAGCTTGGGTATATCATTTTGCTTTTCTGGGCCTTAATAGTGTCTTCTATGCAGTGGGAATGCTGATGTCAATGTAGGGTTTTGGGGATTACATGGAATGGCTATGCAAGACATTTGGCATAATGCCTGGTTCACTGAATGTTTAGTATATGAAAACTATTAAGAGTTTGCTTGATGGGAAAAAATAATGAACTCCAATGTTAGAGTCAACAGACACTGAACTATGACAGTCAATGGCATCTTGAGTAAGAAGTAGTTCAAGTTCTATTTTGAACATTTAGCTAGTTCAACCTCTTTCAGGCCAAAAATGGAAGATCACTTTCTAGATTAATTTTGAAGGCGCGGATAATGTAAGAAAACTATTGCATTTTTGCATCAATACAGTCAGAATTTCAATGAGGCCAAATTTACCAGAACACAGAAGACACTAAACCTCAGGAAGAAACCTTTCAGGTCACAAGTGTCTTTCTAAACATTTCCTTCAAGTGAAAAAGAACTGCCATCTTTCTGCAAAGATAACTTTCACACACAGCCTGGGTCCTTGTAGGACACAGACACGGGAATTAGGACACCAGTGTTAACAACAGAACTTCTATATCTCCCAGGATCTTCTAAGATCACAACCTCCGTAGACAAACTATGCATTTCCTATGGACCTCACTGGCAAGCCCACTTGCCTATCAACAGGGGCTCTGGTTTAAGTGAAGTAGGGTGGAATGAAACTGAAGAAGAGTCAATATCATTTTAACATAACATAAAATCCTCTAAAATCGGTTGCAATTTTGGGGGAAAACTTTAAAGAAAAAGCAATTTTCCCCATACATGAATACTTTTGCCCCTTAAGTATTTGCTCCTTAAGTACAAAGATCAAGCTTTTGATAAGCTAGCCGAAAAAGGAAGGTGGGAAGAAGACACATCTCCGTCCATCACTGAAAGCTGTTAGAATAGACATTCATGTAATATTTCACAGAATATTACACATCACAAATGTTAAATCAGTCCATTATGACAAGATGAGCTCTGTAAGTATTTTGTTTCATACTTTTGTTTCGGGAAACAGCAATTCATTCACTTGTACAGAGAACACTTGTTAATATCTTCCTTTGGGTCAAGAGATTCTGGGCTCAGGGAACACAAAAAGGAAAAGACACTTAGCCCTACTCTCAGCAGATCTGTCGTCAGTCTACTGGGGGAGACATGCATGCTACAGCACTAATAAGTAAGAATGGGTATCCGATACCTGGACAATGCGGCCACCCTGCCTGGGGAATCCGGGGATGGCCTCAAAGAAAAGGCGATGTTTTCATAGGTAGAAGTAGAAGTAGTAAGAAGGAGCGCAGCAGAAGGACAAGAACAGAATAGGCACAGAGAAAAACAGGTGAAATCTAAGGTGAGAAGGAGGGGACATTCAAAGAACTTCGAAGAGGCTGGAAGCGGCCAGTAGAGTGTACCCATGGGGGAGTGGCGAGAGGACAGCCTGCTGCACAGGCAGGCTAGGGTAAGACTTCAAAGAGCCTGCTGATGAGTTTGAGCACCTGTGGTTTAGCTGAAACATTTTTTTTTTCATAAATTGATACACTTCCATGTTTTGATAACACAGTTAGTTACCTCTTCCCTGGTCCACCTAGTTTTCCCCAAGTGGCGCTTTCCAGACTTAGGCAGCAGCCCATCATAGTCATGGTCACACATCTCAATGTCTTCATCGTCCTCGTCACTACTGTATATGCTGCAGGAATAAAAAATCGGCAGATGGGGACTGAAACCAGAAGACTTAAACTACTGGGTTACAAAATTTACACGAAGACTCAGTCTTTTCAAAGTTTACGAAGCTAAAATGTGGAAAACTTGCACGACAAGACTGTTTTCTGTGTCCTGCTACTCTCACATTGGGCCCCGGTTCTGCTGTTAGCGGTATCCACAGAGACGGCCAAGGACCTGGCACTCACTCATTGCTCTGCATGTTCAAACCTGCTGAGACTCTTCGGCCAGTGACAAGTTACACAGTTGGCACCCTTCCAACCAATGAAGGTTTAAGTTGAAAACTTAATGTTAAGGACAATAAAAGAAACAAGAGCCTATGGCCTTTATATAAGCACACGCTCGAAATCTTTGGCATACATCACATCATTTAAACAATATTTCTCCAAACAACAAGCCAGTCAATTATGTTACTCCAACGGGGCTGGTGTTTTATTGACAGAAAAAGAATTCAAGAAGCAATACACCCGACAATACAATTATAGTCATCCCTTAAAGATGAGAAGATTAAGACAATGTAAAAGGAGAGGATTTAAAAAAACCCGAGGAAGGATAAGGCCATCGAGTGATCAGACTGCTTTGTACACAACGTTAATATCCAACAGTATCCTCAAAACTGCAGGCCAGTTAATCCACCTTGAGGCCGTGATGACAGTACTCAGTTTCCTAAGTAACTAAGTGAATAATTAGGCCACTTGGTAGTCACACTCTTACTTACTTTTTTGGTTGTTGTTGTTGTTGGTTTTTTTTTTTTTTCTATTTCTGACTGAATGGTATTTGACAACTCTAAAGATGTACCTAATTCAAAACTGAGGGATTTCCCCAGGTGGGTTTAAAAAGAATGCATTAGTGTTTGAAGAGAGCCTTTTCTTTTACCTAGTAGACCAAAACTCTGAATTCTGATGACTTTTTAAGTAACTCTACTCTTAGTGTTATTAATCATATACTAAATAGATGACAGTAACGTTATAGTCCTAAGATTTACCGTTTACTTTTAGTTGTAATTTTACTTATAAGACATGCTATCTTAAATTCCATCGTAAAATAAGATATTAATATAATATAAATGTACCTTAACTATCTTAAACTATACTATCTTAGAAACTTCACTAAAGTTTTTCATTGTAATATTGAGAAATCCAGCAAACTGAGAACAATAAATATCATGACAGAAGCAACATCATAGTGCCAATTTTGATTTTAAAAACGGAAATTTATATTTATATCAGGTTTTGTCTTCCCAAACTAACTTACAAGTATATATTACTCACCCCTTACAAGTCAAGCAAAAGTGCTTTCCAAAAATCCTGAATTTGAGGTTCTTGTAATTTAAAAATATTATTTTGGGCACAAAATGAAGGTCCAGGTTGCATGACAAGTAGGATGTGATCCAAACTCCAAATGCCACCACAAAAGAGATCCCTAAGCTGTACTTACAAGCTACAATAATTTTTTATTTAGTGTCTATTCTTCCAAACAAGAGTCTCATCCTGTTCCTCACTGTCAATGAGAGGCTCTAAACAACTTCTGATTAATAGATATAACAGATTCCCATGAATAAAAAACACGCATCAGAAGATAAAACATATGTATATATATATGTACATACATATATATATAGCTGTAGGTCAGCATCTTTTGAAAGGTTCACAGGGAGCTCCTTGGAAAGCCCCCTTGTGAAATATCAGGAATACCAAGAAAAGCAGAGTAATCTGAAAAAGGAGTCACAGGTTCAATTTCCTTTAAAGTTTTAGGTTTGGTTGGATGTGGAGATTTTCAGAAGTGAGAAACTACATTTTCCTAAGTAGTAATTGGGCATCTTTCTCCTGGAAACGGCTCACCTCTCAGGAACAAGCAACAAATGCGGCCGCCCATAGGGGGCAGCCGACGTCAGGTGAGAAAGGGTAGGCATCAACGCGAACTAAAGTTCTGGAGGCAAAGGTGCAAATCCTAATTCTGCCTCCACTTCCCTGCATGACTTGGACAAATCACTTCCTCCCTCTCAGGACCTGTACCTAAGAGCTTGGATTCTATTAGTAAGGTACTTTCCAGTGCTAATAAATGATGTTTTCACATCTTCCGTGCTTTTTCAAAATTCACCACGGAAGCAGAGATGTGCAAAACCAGAGTCTTGGGGGAAAACGTGGCATGGGACTTCTGCAGGTCCTGAAGAGACCGTAAGGGGAGCAGGGCGAGCCCAGGGCTGCTAACAGTCTGCTCCAGGGGCCATCAACAGGTTTGGCACCCGGGCGAGCTTTTGAGCTTTGCAGGCGATGCCCTCGCTTTAAGTTGTCCCGGTAGCCTAAGTGGCACGACTAATTTCTACTAAGGACCTGAAATAACTTTTCCTTTATCTGCTCAGACAAGCTCTCAGACTCAACAGTCAGAAGACTTTCAAAGGTTGATTTCAGGCTTGATGCACTCGACTCCCCACCTGCTAGACCTGGTGTGGTTACAAGAGTACAACTATGAATATTACATTCTGTCAAGGAAACAAACCGTGCAAAGAAACGAGAAAGAAGAGGTGTTGGGGGTTGGGAAGAGGGAGGGGAGCGGGAGGAAGTGCCTTGTGGCCGCTACTGTGATTCTAGAAAAGGGGTTCAGACTCATTTCGCTGACCTGGTTAATAATCCCTGCCGAGTTGACGCTCGCCCAGCAAGAAACGGCTTTGAGCCCGCAGCCGGGTTTCTCTTCCCCCTGAGGCAGGTTCAAGGCTCCCGCCCCTCCCGGCCGCCACCCTTCTCCGCTACCTGGGAGCTGCAAGGAACCTGCGCGGCCCCGCCCCACCCGGCCGGCACAGATCGCGGGGCGCGGAGTCTCCACCGCGCCTCCTCCCTGCACCCCTTCCCAGCTTCCTTCTCCTCCTCCTCCCAGTTTCTTCTCTCCAAAAAAAAAAAAAAAAAAAAGAGTGCCTTCGGCTGCTCTGCTGTTAAGTCCCAAAGGCGAAGGTGAAAGCACTTCAGGGCAGCACCCCCGCCCCGCATGGCGGGGCCCGGGGCGAGGCGTTGGGAGCCCAAGTCCCCCCGCCCCCGTCGCCTCCCTTTTTCTCCGGCGCCCAGCCATGCCTAGACGCTGCTCCCCGCCTGGCCAGGCCCGGCCAGGCCCAAGGGTGCTGCTGCACGGCCCAGGCCCACACCCACGTTCCTTGCAACTTCCCAGCGCGGCGCGGGACAAGCGACAGCCGGTTCAAAAACAAGTAAATGAAAAGCAAACAACTCGAAGGAAAAGAGGTTGGATTTGCTTTGCCTCCAGGGGCTTATACCAAGAACCTCTGAGCGAGGGTCGGCCCGTCGACCCTTCCTCCGCCCGGGTGACCTAAGGCGGCGGGAGCAGGGCGTGGGGAGGAGCGGCAACCTCAGCCGCGTCCACGTGTGCGCGCCGCGCCCGGACCTCTTGCCCCAGCGAAGAGGCCGCGGGGATTGCATTTTGGTTGCGCGGCAGCGGCCTTGGGTGCTGCCAGCCTCCGTCCTTTTCCGTTGAGTGGCAACCACGACGGCCGCTGAACTAGTCCCCGCACCCGGCGGCTCGCAGGGAACTCCGGGGCGTCCAGTCCGGGAAGTGCAGAGACTAGAGGAAAGCGGGAGAGCCAGCGACTGACAGTTCCGACTAGTCTTTCCCTCGTTCTCTTCCTTTTCCCCTCCGTGCGGCCACAACGTGAAGGGACTTCGCCCATCATCCCGGCAAGCCTCCCCAAGCGCGGGGACATGTGCGGCGCGGACGCGTGTTGAGTGCGTGCGAAGTGGTTGCATAAGAAATAAAGCCTCCCAGAGTACTATGGTGAGAGCTTTCAAAACCAGGGCTTAAAACAATTTACAAATGTAGAGACCCTTTCCCTCCCCCCACCTAAAATCTTCCTTGCAGCCGCCTGTCAGCTGCCGCTCTCCTTCGCCTCGGTAAAGAATGAATGAAATTTAAGGGAACTACCTGCAGCTACTAAACAATCCGGCATTTTCCCTATATCTGCCATATGCTCTGCGCTTCCAAGTCCAAACATATCGCAGCGCATCTACCAATTACGCTGCGACTCCCTCGCTGACGCCCGCGGCATCAAGCCAGGGACCTAGTGGGTTCCCCGGGGCTGGTGGGCGCCTTTCTGCCCCCGGCTGGAAGTGCTGCTTTTTCGCTCCCTAGAGAGAAATGTCTCCCCATGCAACTTGCAAAATGAGCCTCAGGGCATGCTTCCTGACGTCCTGCTATATTTCCCGCACAGGCTCGTCCATTCATCAGTTTCACTCGCGGCTTCTGCTGCAGAGGCAGAGGCTATAGGTCCTCGCAGGATCTGACAGCCCCGCAGAAGATCCGGGAACGCATGCCCACCTGCTCTCCGAGCGCCTGGTGCCCCGCGCGCCCCCGCCCGCGGCCGCCCGTCCGGGCTCCCCGTTACCTGTGTCGGGGTCTCCGGGCCATGGCGCGGCGGGCGCGGGGCTCAGCTGGGAGCCGCGGAAACCGCACGGGGCTGCCGCCTCCCGCTGCCCGCCGCCTGCCTGCGTCCCTCCCCGGCTGCGCAGCGGCGTTCCGCACCGCCGGGGCGAAGTTTCTCGGGAGAAAGAGGAGGAGGAGGAGGAGGAGGTCGCGGAGGAGGAGGAGAAGGAGGAGGAGGAAACAGGTTGATATTAAAATGTAAACTCTGTAAACAGAGATGCCATCAAACAAAGAGCTTTGGACACTCCCCCTCCCGCCAAATCTGGCGCCCCTGCAGTGCGCACGCGCCCTGCCCGCCGCCTCCGCGGTCGCCTTGGCTGCCGCCCGCCGGGCTGCCGGGCCGGCCGGGCCGCCGCTCCCCTTCGCCTCTCGCGCCGCCGCGCTGCGCCTGGCGCGCGGCGAGGCCGGGACGGCGCGCGGGCGGGGAGCCCGGGGCCGGGGAGGGGCGGCCGGGGGCCGCAGCGGCGCCTTTTCTTGCGCAAACCCCGCTCCCGGGCAGCGGCCGCGCGGGCTCGCGCCACGTCCCGCTGCTGCCGCCTCCCCTCCTCGGCGGCCGCGCCACCGTCGCCCCGCTCGGCGTGCCCCAGGCACCAGCGCCCCGAGCTCGCCGGGCTCTGACTCACTGACGTGGGGGCGGCAAGGGCCGGGGGGGGGGGGAGAGGGGGCAACTGCTGCATTGGGGATTGGATTTTAGGTCGGGTGTAAGGTTCAGCTCTCTGGAGACCGGGGAATGGGGGGTGGGGAGGAGTAGTGGGGGACGGGAACATGTGTTTTCACAGGACGTTGGGCCGGTTTGTTAGTTGTTTTTAATATCTCTAATTTAACTTGTTAGTGACAAAGGACACTTAAATGCAAGTGGGGCTGCAGCTATCACCGCTCCATATGGGGGGCATCCGGGCGGAGCTTTCACTCCTCTCCGAGATCCTGGAGCCCACACAGCCCACGCGCCGCCTCGGTACGGTCACTAGCACTTGACTCTCACCCGGGCACACGCCCGGCCCCACCCACCCTACCCTGCCTGGCCCGGGCGGCGCCCACCGCACACCTCTGCCTCCGCACCACCCCTACAGCGCGCACCCGGGATCGCACACCTGCAAAATCCATGGGGTTCCAAACTGAACTAAGGAAACCCCACGTGCGCTGGCACGGTTTTAAAAAAGTTAAGCGGTTTGTGCTACGGAGGTCAGTATCCAGGCTTAGCGTCGTTTGTGGACTCAGTTTTAGAGACAAAAATCATTGAAGACTTTTGTGTTCATTTAACTAGGGGCTCCTGAAGAAAAGGGAGATAAGTGCTGAATTTATAAGGATTGATAATTGGGGGATTTTAGGGGAGTTTTAGTTTTACTTCCGTTTATAGACTTGTACCATTGGGGATTTTTTTTTTCATTCTCTGTACACACTTAATTTATTTTTCCTTTAATCTTATAAGTTTGAGACTTCTGCTGACTGGGTTTGTGGGTGTCCCATGTGCCCCGGCAGTTTAAACTTAGCTCAGAAAGCATTTTTCTTACTAAAAAAGCATTTTCTTACAGAAATGAGTCACAATTTTATTAAATGGTGAAGCATACTGGGTTTCAAGACTTTATCTGGTGTTTTAAACTTTGCTTCTTAAAAATTGTAATATACTTTAAATCCTTATCAAAAAAATGTTAGTTGCTAGCAAGGTTTTAACATTATTTTCTTCGTGAGGGAAAAAAAACCACTGAAACAAAAATTATTGTGCGATATTTCAGTTCGCAATTCTGAGACAAGTCACTTGCAAGTCAATATAGTTTTAAAGCCAATATTTATTTGTAGATTCTATAATAAAGTTTCTTTCTTGACATCAGAAATAAATAATAATAAAGAACAAACATGTAGAAATTACTCTGAAAGGAATTACATTCCACCTTGGGATTACTTTATGAATCTAACTGGTATGATTCCCAAACTGAGCCTCTTTGGCACATAAGAACCCTTCCGAAAATGAGTTCATGTTTCCCAAGATAATTAGGAGGTACAACTGCTCTATGATTCTTAAACTCCTTTTAGGTAGAAGGACATCAAATTCAGTTTTATTCCCTTTGTTCACTTTGTGCATCATTTTTCTATGTGTTTGAGAATTTATTATATTTTCATATCCCAGATAGATATTTTGCGATATAGTTTTTTATTTTTCCTCATATGTGTAATGTAAGCATAGTCCAATAAAGAGTATGTGTGCAGTGATTCTTACTAGGCTAATTCGGGATATATTGCCACCTGATAAGTATATGGAAGGATCGAATCAAATGGAGTTACCATAAATTCTTGTATAGATGAAAATATATTTTCAAAGCCGTTAGAGAATGTTTACTGCAACTATACATTTCTGTCCTCCACTTACAATTATTACAACTGCATTTCTAGATGAGAACTTCATATAGTTCATGACTCTTAATTTTTTTTTTTTTTAAAGATCTGCCACATCAGTTATTTTAGCTGGGGCTGGGCTGGGACAGGGCTAAATTCAGATACCGACTTTTATTTGCATTGCGTTAGACAGGGGTCAGCAACTTTTCTGTAAAGGGCCAGATAGTAAATGTTTTAGACATTATTGGCTGTATTGTGTGTTCTTTTCTTTCCTCCTTCTTCTTTTTTTTTAAATAATTTTTTGAAAATGTATGAAAACGCATTTAGCTCGAGGGCCGAATCCAGTCTGCAGGCCAGAGTTGGCCAACGCTAGAACAGTGGTCTTCAGTCTTCGGTGTGTGTCACAAACACTGAGTGTTCCCATGAACAGTATACAGTCGGAGGCAGTGCCCCTTGAGACCATGATTCAGTAGGTCTGAAGTAGGGCCTAGGAATCTGCATTTTAAACAAGTACCCAAATGGTTTTCATGGAAGTGGTTTCTAGACAATTCATTGACAATCTCAATTTAAGAGAGACAACAAGAGGATTCAATACCCTTTTACCTTCGCCAGTTGTTTCTCACCACCTTCCCCCACCTCATTCTCTTGCACCTCTCCTCAGCCAAGGATTCAGTCCCTGTGATCCAGAATAATTTAAGTCTGTGAGAGAGTCGATGCCAGTGACCACAGGGCTGTGGCAGCCTATTGTTTCTTCCTTTACTGCTAAACTTCAGCCTCAGATTTGAACTTGAAAGGAATCACTTACCACTCCCTGATCACCATTAGGATTCTCCTCGGTGAGAAAGCAAGCATTTAAAGCATTTTGCTTTACGCTAACCATCAGAGAATGGCTGAAAGGAAGAGAGAAGCCTAAAAGGTACAAATGTCAGCTTTTTTTGCTTCTGACTGTTGAGAAATCCTGAGCATGGGATGGACCTTTAGTACCTGTGGTCAGTGTTCCAAAGACAAGGGAGGCTTGTCAGTGGGGGGGACAGAACGCTTTCTAGGGGCCCATGTCTCTACAGCCGACCTCTCCTCACCTTCTCAACACATTTTAGTTCAGAGCATTATCTAAAGGGAAATAATTACAGTAAACACCAAGTGGTTACAGTACAGACAATTCTTGATCATTTCAGTTAATTAATGACAGCTGTAGCCTATAGAATTGAAATCCAGGCGTTTGAGATAAACCTCATGTCAGCTCGCAGCAAGCCTTTTAGTAATAACAACGGGGGAAGTGCTACTTTAGTGCAATATGTTTCATAGAGCCTCAATATTAGATAGTGACCAAATACATTTTTATCTTTAAATGATTTCTGGGTTTGGCACCTCATTTGGCATTTCCACCCTCCAGATGATATGTTCCTCCGACAAACAACCTGCCTATTTTCATGACCATTTGAACTGAGTCTTGGTTAAAAGATAGGAGTTTTTCCATGATAAGAGAAGGGTATTTCAGAGGAAGAGAAAACTTCTGCTTGAGCAGAAGCACAGGATCAGGAATCACAAGGCATATTCTGAGCACAGGGAAGGGAGCTGTCTAGATTGCCTGGGGCAAGAAGAGCTTTGAAGGCCGGATTAGAGGATTAGGATGTGGTGTGTTGAATGCAAGAGCTATATTTTCAGAGCTGTCCATTTGGAAGATAATTGAATAGCATGGTCAGACACACTGTAGTCAGAAGAAGAAGATGAAGGGGAAGAGTTCAGTTAATTGGTCTGGACTAGGACAGGGACCCTAACTGGAATGAAAAGGAGGGGCTAGATCAGAGAACACTGGCTGGAAGACTTAGCAACTGATTGGCGGGCTGTTGGAGGCGCCATTCATAGAAATAAGGAAGTCAAGAGGGGAAGAGAAGTGTGCGCTATGGAGATTCGAAGAGGAAAGTGAGTTTAGATTTTAGTATGTTAAGTTTGTGGTTTCTTATGGAAGTGATCCGAGTACAGTTGTTCAGGAGGGGGGAGAGAATGTGGGATCCCTGCCTACTGGAGAGGTCAGACAAAAATTTTGTGAGCCAGTTGTTAGACACAGACATGATTAAAAATTAAATGTCATAAAACTACAATTAAATATATTATATGTCAAAAGGCAATAAATATTTAAAAGTCATAATCTCCTCCTTTTTACTACATTTTGCTAGTATGTATGCTCTCGGAGTAATTTCCCCAATACATCTGCAGGATGGAAATACTATGTAATGTAGGCTAATGTGCATATCTTCCCAATTTTGTGTTCAGTCAAGTCATGCGGGTAGCCGGGCTTGGCTTGGGTTGGAGTATTTATACCACAAAAAGTGACAAATGCTACAAATAAGGGTTCCCCAGCCCCCAGAAAACCTGTTGTTAAACATTTACCAAGGCAACACGGGAGAAATACTCTATTTAAGAGCTATCTGCATGGAGGCATTAGTTTCCCTATATTGTGGATTTGCTAATAGGCATTTGTGTAGAGAGGTGGTCAAGGGAAAGTCTTTGAAGAATATTTAAGAAGTTGAAAAAGTGAGGTTGAGACTCATTGTAGGGGCTAGGTGAAGAGACCTGTTGAAGAGGAAAGAAAGTTTTCTAGACGTGCATACATAAATGTTTTTGTCTTTTCTTCTTTTGATAGAATTTTATATCTTGTCAACTGATTTTGAAAAGTTTTCATTTACTTTGAGAAAAAATATTTATTGGGCAGTTCAAACATTTTTGACTGTGACTCATAATAACAAACCCGTTTAACTTCCCATGTCAACACACACACACACCCTCACACCCTCACTTAGAGCTAAAAAAAGTTTTATAAAACAATATTACCTCATACTACCAATCATGCAATCTATTCTATTCTTTTTTTTTTTTTTTTAATTTATTTACTTGACAGAAAGAGAGAGAGCACAAGTAGACAGAGTGGCGGGCAGAGGGAGAGAGAGAAGCAGCAGGGAGCCTAATGCACGGCTTGATCTCAGGACCCCAGGACCATGACCTGAGCTGGAGGCAGACGGTTAACTGACTGTGTCACCCAGGAGCCCCTCTTCTCTTCTCTTCTCTTCTCTTCTCTTCTCTTCTCTTCTCTTCTCTTCTCTTCTCTTCTCCTCTCCTCTGCTCTCCTCTCCTCTTCCATCCCATCCCATCCCATCCCATCCCATCCCATCCATCCAAATTCCATTCCATCATATTTTAAATACATCCTGGGTATGAAACCTGCCTTATTTTTGTGCCCTGGTTATGGATACTGAACCATAGTTTGAAAAATGCTGCTGAGAGGTTGAAGGCCTTACCTCTTTCTGCTTTAGGAAATCTGCTTTAGAAAATTGCTCACCTTTTCCCAAGTGATGGTCCTATCTTTTCAAAGCTTTGAGGAAAAGTCCTGAAAACCAGGGGCCCCTGGGTGGCTCAGTTGGTTAAGTGTCTGCCTTGGGCTCAAGTCATGATCCCAGCATCCTGGGATCAAGCTCCTCCTCTTTGAGGAGCCTGCTTCTCCCTCTGCCTCTGACTGTCCCTCCCCCTGCTTCTGCAATCCGGCACATGCACTCTCTTTCTCTGTCAAATAAATTCTTTTAAAAAAAGTCCTGAAAACCAGTTTACAGAAGTCATTTTTCTCCCATCTCTTCTCACAACTGTTCTAGCCAATTTCTCCTCCCTGTCCACTCTCCATCCACATATGTTATAAAAGTAATTATAGCAGATTTCAAAGTCAGGGGACAAAATATCAAGCTTTTATTAATAGAGATCTTAACAACAACAACAACAACAGTAACACCTACAGCTTACTGGAGTGACTAAGTTACAAGTCATCCAAGCCAGGTTCTTTGAATGTGCAGGCAAGATACAACTTCTCTGAGGCTCATATTCCAAACTTTCAAAATGTGGAGTTTACAGTAGAGAGATTTTAAGGTGCTTCCAGCCCTTAATTCTTTGTTTCTCCCTAAAATACCTGGGCAGCCCATTTTACCTCTATCTACTTTACAGTGTTTCCACAGTTTCTTTTTATTGGTAAACACACGAGACTACCTACTTCATGTCAGGCACCATGCAAGGCACAGACTGCCGACACAGGAGGACCTTTACTCGAGAATTCTTGCACATTCGGGGCCTCTTTTCCATGCCCATTGTCACCACCACCTTCCAGACGATCATTTCTTCAGCCTAAACTGGCACAACACCCCCTCACTAATGTCCTCCCCTCTGAGCTCATTCTCCCCAGCCTATTACCACCTGTCCGCCAACACAAGCTCACTCCAACCCCTTTTGGCAGTTTAGTCATCTGGTTAAAAATCCTTAACTGGCCCCTAATGTTGGGCAGATAAGATCTGAACTCTTTAACTTGGTATTTTCTGGTTTGAGCTGGCTTTGGCCTCTGTGCCTACACAACCTTACCCTCAGGGGTGATGGTATTTAATAACTGGGATTGGCTCAGGTACTGACCAATCAAAATGGGCGGTGACCACAGGCACCCTGGAGAGCTTGACTGGGGCACCGTGGGCTCAGTGTCTTTGTGCTTGACAGCGCCTGCTACCTTCCAACCTTATCTTCTGCTAGGCCCCATTCATTCTGCTTCCTCCCCAAGAAGCCATTGGCAATCTCAGGGTCTTTACTTACACCATGCCTCCCGCCTGCAACGCCTTCCTTCCTCCTCCTTGCTTACTTAAGTGCCTCCCATCTTTCAGGCTCCGCTGAAGCCCAGACTGCCTTCTGAAATTCTCCTAGGCTTCCCCAGTCCACAATCACTGCTCCCACCTGCAAGTCCTGTTAATGCCCACCTTGCCTGCCTTTTACTGAGCATCCGACTCTATTATCTTCCTTTGTTATTTATTTGCTTCCTTTATCTATATCTTTAATTATTATAATGTGCCTTATCTCATCTTGTGTCTTGATTATAAACTAGAGGGGAGAGACAGTATCTTCCTTCTTTCTTTCTCTTTCTTTCTTTCTTTCTTTCTTTCTTTCTTTCTTTCTTTCTTTCTTTCTTTCTTTCTTTCAAGACTTTATTTATTTATTTGACCGAGAGATAGAGAGAGCATGAGTAGGCAGACCCGCAGGCAGAGGGAGAAGCAGATTCCCTGCTGACCAGGAAACCTGATACGGGGCTTGATCCCAGGACATGACCTGAGCTGAAGGCAGACGCTTAACCCACTGAGTCACCCAGCCGCCCTTCTTCTATCTTTCTGTATGCTTAGTTCTAGGACTGGGTCTTGCACGTAAATATGCACAACAATGTTTTGTGCAATAACAATTGATGAGGAATTAGTTGGAGCTGGTGTGTGTGTGTGTGTGTGTGTGTGTGTGTGTGTGTTTAAAATACACTTAATAATGCCTTACTTTGGGTTTTAGAGTTTGCAACAGGCTTTGCCCTATATTACCTCATTCAATCCTTATAGCAGTTCTTGTCTTTCTGCCTATGTTTTTTGTTTTGGTTTGGTTTGGTTTGGTTTTTTCCCTCTAGATATTACTTTTTCCATTTTTGGGTGGGGGTGACTGAAGTTGAGAGAGGTGAAATGATTTACCCAAGGCCACACAGATAATAAATTGAAGAGTGTCCTTCCTCTCTCTTCCCCTGCTCCCCCCACCCCTTATCTGAACCTGTAGTCTAAGGAACGGATGGAGGAAGGAAGGGAGGAAGGAAGAAAGGAATAGCTTTAGGATAGTTATTACTGTTCTCTGGCCCTTCACATCAAGTGGACTACATAATTTAAAATGTCAACCTGTTAGGTTAAAGTATACTGTTACTCTTCTCTTTCCATTTCAATGTATCGCTAGAAATATAAAAAGTTTGTAGAAGTGTAAAACCAATACTACAATGTTGTGTCATCTATGAAGATTACATATTTTGATTTACTTTTCAATGTTAGTTCTAGGAAATAAAATAGTTAACTGGCCTATGAAAAAAGCCATTCTCAGACTTATCTTAATTTGGTTTAAATATTTATGTTAAGCAAAACATTTTACTTTTCGTAAAGAAAATATCCTTTAGAAAAAATACGTCCAATTGTTTCTAATCCTTTGGATTAATTTTGAAAAACTTGCAAAGTGATAGCTCTTGGGGAATGTGGGGAAGCTCATCTGATCCTGTTTTAGGGTACAGCCTGAGCAAGAGAACTTTTGTAATGAAAGGCAATATTTTGTTGAAAAATATCAGGTATGTCGAAGTTCTCCTACAAAAGTTTTAATTTCTTTTTTTAGTCGAGATTATTTATAGTTTCCTTTCTGAAAACCCGGATGGTACTTTTTCTTTCTTTTAAATACCTGAATTAAAGATATCTTCATAGAACAAATGCATACTCAAACTACCTTGAGAAAGAAGTTACTTTTAATCTTTAGACTATTGCACTTTTTATTTAATAATTTGGTTTATATGGATATATGAAGGAAGTATTACTAATGTTTAAAATTAAAAAAAAAAAAACCTCACTGTAATGTTCTTAGTGCTTTTAACTATGTGAATGTCAGAACTTTCACGATAGTAATATTGATTCAAATCCCAAATAGTAAATAGGTTCCTTTGAAAATGTAACATGGGAGGCATCTGGGTGGCTCAATGGGTTAAAGCCTTTGCCTTAGGCTCGGGTCATGATCTCGGGGTTCTGGGATCGAGCCCCGCATCGGGTTCTCTGCTCAGCAGGGAGCCTGCTTCCCCCTCTCTCTCTGCCTGCCTCTTTGCTTACTTGTGATCTCTCTTTCTCTGTCAAATAAATGAATAAAATCTTTAAAAAAAAAGAAAAAAGAAAATGTAACATGGGAACAGATTTTCTTGATGCAAAACCCAATACAGTTCCTGTGTGCTGGTCTATAGTCTTGTGCCATGTGATGGATTTATTGGATCCTTTTGAAGACTGTCAACAGGTTTTGTATAGAATGACTCATTCAGAAGAACATGCCAGACAAAGTTTTGAAAATAGACCAGGCTGGGTTGTTGGTGTCCTCTCGCGGCAAATGGCATAGCTGCCCTTTCATTGAGTCAAAGAAGGAACTTGGGAGTCACCCTAAATTTTCTGTGCCCCAAGATCCAGTCAAGCACAAATTCCTGTTAAGTTTACTTCTTTAACATTTAGCCAATGATTTCTCTCCTTTTTAATCCCTCCTACCACCACTTCAGTTGAGACATTTATCTACCCCTGAAGCTTAGTTAACTTCCTTAAAAGTCATTCTGTTCACAGTTGTCAGACAAAAAATTGGTAAATACAGACCTGGCCATCAGGATCCTTGGCTTGAAACCCTGCTTGTGGACCAGACTTTCAGGGTCGTCTGGAAACTGCTTTCAGAGGACACATGCCTCCCCTACCACCTTCGCCGATGTCTCCTTAACCCTAAAACACAACCTGCCTACAGGTGAGGAACCATAGAGCCTCCTATGATGTTGAAGCCCTAGTCAGAGACCACTGCTCGTATGCTGCCCCACGTGCCAGGGGGATCCGTACTCCAATACCTTGCTCATTCTGATCCTCTGCTTGCCCTCTCCCCGCTTCCTTTTTTAGTGACTAATTCCTGCTTGTCATTCCAGCCTCTGTTTAGACGCCTTCTGCTTGAGAACGTCTTCCATGGACCACTGCGAATGTCTCAGTGCCTTTAGCCGAGTACTTACATTAGGTCTGAACTTGGTTTCATATCTCTCTCGTGTCCGCTGGACCAGTGGGTCTCACAGTTTAGAAGCATAAGAACTGCACTTCAAAGCGCAGACTCCTAAATCATCATTGTTCAGAGTCCAACTCAAGAGGCCTCGCTGAGATCCAGGAATCTCCATTTTTTAGTAGGCAGAATCAGGTGATGCTGATGCTGTGGTTTAAGACGAAGGCACCTCAGAGACCAGAGTTTTGGGTTCTAGTACCTTCTGTGTAACAGGTCATTTCCATTTCACAGACATTCCATAAGTATTTGAGGCACGGAATTAGAGTAAATATAGCTTTTAATTCAATAGTTATGTCAATTTCAGGATTTGTGGGGCCTTTGCTTGCCTCTCTACCAAAAAAATTCCTGCCTTCTCTCTGCCTGTCTCAGAGGTAGTAGCACCCTGAAAGATCTTAGTAATTAAGAAACTGAGACTCAGGTCAGTGAACAATTAAAATTTATCAATAAAATGAAATGTGATATTATCTGTGATTTGCCCCAGTTTCATAGATGATTGGGTTTCCTGTGGAACGGTGCTGCCAAATAAAATTTAGTGCCAGCCATGTATATGCATTAAAAAATTTTGTGGCCATGTTTTAAAAAAGTAAACAGGAACTGATATCCCTAATTGTAATAATGTATCTTATTTAACCTAATATATTTTCAAAATATTGTCATTTCAATGCATAAATCAGTATTAAAAATTATTAAGATATTTTGCATTCTATTTTGTTACTTAGTCTTTGAAATCTGTTTTACATATTACATTTACAGCATATCCCAAGTCAATGGTAATTTTCATCAGAAATATTTGTTCTATTTACAGATTTCATAAAATTTCATAAAATCATAGTCATAATTACAACTAAAAAAGTAAATTTACATATCAGAATTATTTCAAATATACCTAAAAGTTTTTTAGTAGCTGAAGCAAAAGTCAGATTTTTAATTTAATATTAGATTAATGAAAAACAGCTAAAATTTAAACTGCAGTTTCTTGGTCACACAAGCCACAGCTCAATTGCTCAATGGCCATATGTAGCTAATGGCTACAGAACATGAAATTGTTCAAGGTCAAATACTTATCAATAAGCTATCTTCAAGCTATTCATACTTGTTCTCATTGTTTCCTTAAGGGTCAGATTTGCAAAATTTTGAATAAGGAAGATAAGAGCACTTTTTCTAATAGATTCCATTTAATTATTCAATGTTAGACTTTTACTTAAATACTTAACATTTACCTTAAAAGACTGAATAGACTGATGGGTTAGTGACAGCAGGCAGGGTAGTAGAAGGGCAGAAATACATATATGATTTAGAGTTCAAGACCCTGAGTTTTCCCAACACTCCCAAACAAACTACAACTTTGGGCAAAATGCTTAATGTTTAAGCCTGTATCTTCATCTATAGAATGGAGATGATACCTATTTTATGTACGACCCTATAGAATTGAAGTAAGAATCAAGTAGATAATATATTTCAAAGTATTTCATAAACTGTGGATAACTGGGGCACCTGAGTGGCTCAGTGGGTTAAGCTTCTGCCTTTGGCTCAGGTCATGATCTCAGGGTCCTGGGATCGAGCCCCACATTGGGCTCCCTGCTCAGTGACTGCTAGACCCATGTCCTTGTCCTTCTTGGGTAAGAAGACTTCAGGAAATTCAACTGAACCAAAAGAAATATCAACCTTGGGTGACTGAGTGGCTCAGTTGGTTGAGCAACTGCCTTCGGTTCAGGTCATGATCCTGGAGTCCAGGGATCGAGTCCCGCATCGGGCTCCCAGCCCCACGGGGAGTCTGCTTCTCACTCTGACCTTCTCCCCTCTCATGCTCCCTCTCACTCTCTCTCTCTCCTGCTTCCCCCTCTCCTGCTGCCTGCCTCTCTGCTTACTTGTGATCTCTTTCTCTCTCTCAAATAAATAAATAAAAATCTTAAAAACACAACAACAACTGTGGATAACTTATTTTTAGAATACGAATATGGTTCACAACCTTTTAATTGAAACACTACACTAGTAGCTACCATTTATTGAGCAATTGGTATATGGCAGGCACTTTGTGGGCTAACTTAATTCCCAAAGCATCCTTGCTAGGTAGGTGATATGATATCCATTTGACCGAGAAAGAAACAGAGCAGTTTAGAGTTTAAGTACATGTGCAAATTTACATGACCTTTAAAGTTCAGAGCCAGAATTTTAACCCAGGCGTTTTTGATCCTAATACTCTGGGCTTTCCTAAAAACTTTAACTCCACCACCCTCCCTCCCTTTGCCCCCAGCAAAAAAGGTGAGGTCCCTAAATTTCTTTCAGTTGATGGAATAAGATAATCCAATGATGATTTTTGGAAACGAGTGAGCTGAGAATATAACTCATTTTGAGAGGGGTTGTAGAATTTTAGGCCTATCCAAGGGTTAACCCATTGCAGTAAACAGAATGAAGAATAACTCCACAGAGATTTTTTTTTTAAAGATTTATCTCATTTAATTGAGACAGAGAGAGAGAGAGAGAATGAAAGGGGAGAGGTCAGAGGGAGAAGCAGGCTTCTCTCAGAGCAGGAAGCCCGATGCGGGACTTGATCCCGGGACTCCAGGATCATGACCTGGGCTGAAGGCAGTCACTCAACCAACTGAGCCACCCAGGCGCCCACAGAGATTTTTGAATAAGGATTTACTCCAGATAATTTCCAGAGAAGGAGTACATGACCTTCTGAGGTTGGTAATTACTGGCATTTCTGGCGTTGAGCCAAGCCTAGAGCCATAGGAATTACTTGGCAGTGATTAGACATATGCTCATTAAAGAAAACAACTGGGCTTCAGTAGTATTGCAGTCAGGTTTCATGTAAATCTAAATACTCGTCCTTTATGGAATATATAACATGATGTTCAGAGAAGAAAGGAGTCAACAGTAAACACTCAAACCATCAGAGGTGACCAGTGCTGAAGTCGGCCACTTCCAAAAATCAGAAAGGTCAGGCTCTGATAAGTCGCATAGTTTAGACACCCTTTTGAGCCCCTATTAGTACCCAAAAGGAGGTAAGGCAGCTCTCGTCATGTGGCTTACAAAATTTATGTTGCGTTTGTATATAGAAATAAATTGTATTTGTCTATTTTTTCTTCTGGGATTGAAACAAATGTTCACATTTCACAGCGAGCCACTTTAGCCATGCTGTGTTCACATAAGCAGAATCCTATCCTATAGTCTTCACATAAGAGAATCCTATCACTTAGTTCACATAATCCTATGTGTTCACTTAAGATAATCCTTTTTTTTTTAAAGATTTTATTTTTTTATTTGATAGAGAGATCACAAGTAGGCAGAGAGGCGGGCAGAGAGGGGGGGGGGAAGCAGGCTCCCTGCTGAGCTGAGAGCCCGATGTGGGGCTCAATTCCAGGACTCTGGAATCATGACCTGAGCCGAAGGCAGAGGCTTTAACCCACTGAGCCACCCAGGCGCCCCACATAAGAGAATCCTATCGCTTTATTGGAAGCCAGCAAACACTGGGTTTACTCTGTGATGGCCGTGGTAGATGGGGTCACTTGTCCATCACCTTCTCAGAAAAGAGTCTCCCCGCTGCCTTGACTACTAGGTCCCACTCCGGGTTGTGAGGCAGGCCAGTCCCCACTGCCCCCACCCCCTCACCTCAGCGTGTTTCCCAGGCAGCCAAGAGGGCAGCACAGTGGGAAGGCCTTGAAGACCTCCTTCATTGTCAGCGGGGACAACGTCAGCAGCAGGGGGCGGCCACCAGGAAGTCCTTCAGTGTTAGCGACAAAGATGAATGTGACAAGTTTCTGCCCAAAAGAACTCGGCGAGAGGGGGCCAGCTTGCAGTGATCACCATACCATGTACATTATGTTCCTGGGAAAGAGCTCAGGTTACCCATAATTATAAAACAATCAGAGAAGGTGTCGGAGAGGACTTGCCCTATAGAGCCCAGGCCAATGTGTTTTCAGTCGACTGGCCCATCCAGATGCTTTCCCCATCCAGCTTGACATCGTAACCCTAGGGTGATATCAGACTCCTTTTCCAACTATTGCTTTGAATTAAATGAGCATATTGATCCATTTATAACTAGTACCCCTTAGTGTGTTTTTGTTTTTGAGTTGGGGGTTTGGGGAAAAAAAGGCCCGGATGAGACACTGGAGTGGAAAGCCTCATTCGGTAGGAAATAAATCCTAGTGAACACAGCCTACTTGGTGGACATGGGAAGAAACCCTAAAAGTAACCTGGCCTTTTTGGGTTTGCTTAGGTCCTAGCCTGTCTCCAATAAATGCAGTACCCATGCACATGATAGTCAGCACGTTGTAAAATGTTTTTTTTAAAGATTTTATTTATTTATTTGATAGAGAGAGAGATCACAAGTAGGCAGAGAGGCAGGCAGAGAGAGAAGGGGAAGCTGGCTCCCTGCTGAGCAGAGAGCCCTACGCGGAGCTCGATCCCAGGACCCCAAGATCATGACCTGAGCCAAAAGCAGAGGCTTTAACCCACTGAGCCACCCAGACGCCCCTGTAAAATTTTTTAAAAAACATTTTCTTCTGGGTGGCACAGTCAGTTGGGTGACCTGCTCTTGGTTTGCTCCAGTGGTGATCTCAGGATTGTGAGATTGAGCCCGTTGTCAGGCTCTGTGGTCAGTATGGAGCCTGCTTCAGATTCTCTCTCTCTCCCTCTCCTTCTGGCCCATTCTATCTCTCTCTCTCTTAAATAAATAAAATATTAAAAAAAATAAAACAATAAAATAAATTAAAAAAAATTTTCTTCAAACACATATGCTTCTTTGGATATCATTGACATCTTTAAAATTATGCATTAAAGAGGCGCCTGTGGCTCAGTGGGTTAAAGCATCTGCCTTCAGCTCACATCATGACCTCAGGGTCCTGGGATCGAGCCCCGCATCGGGCTCTCTGCTCAGCAGGGAGCCTGCTTCCCCCTCTCTCTCTGCCTGCCTCTCTGCCTACTTGTGATCTCTCTCTCTCTGTGTCAAATAAATAAAATCTTTAAAAAGAAAAAAAAAAGAACCAAAAAAAAATTATGCATTAAAAATTTTTTTAAAAATAAAAAAAATTAAATTATGTATTAGATTCTTGTTTTCCTTATTGTGAAGTCATGCAGATGCCCCTTGTGAGAGCAACTACTACCTGAGTGTGGTGTGTTAATCCACTGATGGTATCAGGACCTCCGTGTGTAGTTCCCTATCCTGGGATGAACCCCAGGTCCAAGCATGTGATCCCAAAGGCTTATTTACTTTGGCTGACCAAGAGATTAGCTTCTGTGATTACCTCCCAGAAGGAATAAAACTTTGGGTCAATACGAAAAATGCCATTTTCACATTCCTTTTCCATCTCAGTAGAACTCTAAAAGAATCTTGATTTTGGAGGTAGGCTTGCACAGTTTAACTGAGGGCTTTCCAATGAGATCATAGCTTGGTGGTCACCAGGCAAAAGAGTAGGATTTCTAGAAGACTTTGGTCTCATCTCTGGGGTTGGCGCAGTATCCCTTCTGCTGAACTCTTCTGGTTAGCAAGTTACCACTTTGGAGATGGTGCTCCTAGGGATCCAGAAACCTAGTAAGATCTCGCCTATGCCCTGTTTTCTCTTCACATTCCTCAGCCCCAGCATTTGGACTGGGGTTGATTTGGAAAAGAAGCTGCTTTCGGAGCCATGTTTCTCCTTGAGAAAACCAGGTTGATCTGAAGGTAGGTGAATCCAGAGGCAAAGACAGAATCTGACAACCCTCAGCCAACTGAGAAATATGTGGAGGGTGCTTCTCTTCAGGCGCCACATACGATCCCCCCTGTGTGATTGGAAAGACAATGTTATCTTAGGAGTATGTTGGCAGATAGCTTATTCTGAGCCTATATGAAAGTTCATCATAGGAAGGAAGGAAGGATCAGGGAGTGGAACCAGCTGTATGCATAGTGTTTGTGTACTAAAAGTTGATCTAATTTCCTGACCAGTGTTTATATTAAAATACTACCAGTACGCTGTCTTACACATCTGTATCAGCCATGACTTTCTTTCATTAAAGTTTTTTTCTTAAAGATTTTATACATTTATTTGACAGAGAGAGATCACAAGCAGGCAGAGAGGCAGGCAGAAAGAGAGGGGGAAGCAGGCTCCCTGCTGAGCAGAGAGCCCGATGCGGGGCTTGATCCCAGGACCCTGACATCATGATGTGAGCTGAAGGCAGATGCTTTAACCCACTGAGCCACCCAGGCACCCCGCTTTCATTAAAGTTTTTTGGTTGATTTTTTTCACCTTACTCCAGAGCTCCTAATGGAGAACACTTGCAATCTAGTAAGTACTAAACATTCAAAATGTATTTTAGGGGTTCCTGACCTGGGTCTGGGGGGTAGACTTTAGGGAACACTTTAAACTGCATGTAAATTATAACGAATATATTAATTTCATTTTTAAGGGGAGAATTTCCACAGTCATTTGATTAATGAGGTCATTGGCGGACCCCAAAAGTGAACTAGATGATTATGTGTTGTTTTATAGAATGAGTTTAATTCTGTCTCAGGGCATGGATTGGAAAACAGGCAGAAATCCTCATCCAAACCTAGTTTTTAAATAACTGTTCAGTCCATAAGTGTGAATTTGGTGGAACTATAGTCAAGTATGTCATCTGCTACATACAAAGATGAGAGACAAGTGGAAATATTATTTTTATAATCATTAAAAATAAAATCATGTACTTTCTTCCAAAACTTAAAAAAATTTCTGTTTCAAAGAATTGGGCCTTTTTTTGATTTCCAAAAAAGATGAGCCCTTGTGTAACATTTGAGTATAAGAACCGAGTTAACCTTTTCCTCTCCCCAGAAATAAACATTAAACTAAAGCGAGTCAGAATTCTAGTCACAAGCTTTTATTTTTTGCACTTGAAGAACTGAAAGCTTTCTCTGTTTGTTATTTTCTGAGGGAGGGGGTTTCCTGTGTGTCTTTCTGAAGCTCTGGGGATCCCCTCATCTTTTCAGTCCTAGCTACCTTTTCCTTCACAGCAAGCATCCTTTGGGCCACTAAGGACTCCCGTGGCCATCGTTTGCCACCCCCTGGCAGAGCTAACTGCAGTTTTTCTTGACTGAATGAGGGTACTAAAAGCTGGGGAAAGAGATTGTTTGGCAGGGTCATGAGAATCCAGGAAGGAACAAATGGGGGCTGGTCCAGCATGGGGGAAGCACTGGGACTAGGGTCTTGGCTGGGCCTTGGTGGGGCCTCTTCCAGGAAAAGAGCTCAGGGCTCAGGCACCCGCGGTCTCCCGCTGCAATTCCAGGAATGACCACTGGGGCATTGGGTCCACCTGTCAATTTGCATTCTCTCCCAGTTGGCAATGCAGGAAATCTAAAACCTGTATCAGTTTTTCAAACTATTACGACTACGAAAGATGCATTTTTCTTTTATGCCCCATATCCCAGACTTTAAACATCACGAGTGGTGTTTTAAATGTATTATGGGTGCAGGGCACATTATTGTACTTCAATAAAGAATTCTATGTCTAATCTCACCTCCAGACATATTTACCATAATTTTCCCAGCTGATATAGTTTAATTAATGATATAAGGACATAATTACATGTTTCAGTGATCTTTCACATATTTACAGGAACTGCTGTAACTAGCTTAATTAGAGTAATTATGTAAATAGCTGATAATGCACAACAAATTACAGAAAAAAAAAGTCTCCTGGAGTCTGGCATGTTCATTTTCTAAGCAAGCTCAGAAAAGGAAAACTTTTCCATCTGGGGATTAGAGTTAAGAAGACATGGCCTCTACGTTTTGTTGTTCCCAAACCAGGCAGAACCTGACTGTTGGAGGTTTAACAGTTAACTTTTCTTCCTTTTGTAGTTCAGTTGCAGACCTCATGTCCGTTGTTGGTCTATGAAATTGCTCATTCTGATCTGCCACTGGCTCGAGTTTCACGATGAGTTTTCTGTCACGTTGGTCGCGTCCTGCACTCGCTGAGGATGGGAAGGGTACTTAGGGAAAAGGTTGACAGATCTCACACATCTTTTTCATTTCCTTTCTGGTCCTTGAACTGATATCTCCTGTTTTCATCCATCACACTCATGCACAAAGAGGTTTCTCTGGATCAGGCTCTCAGGGCTCTGTAGGGAAACGCATCCTCGGAGGGTCTGTCATTGATGTTCCACTGTGCAGTTCTAATTCTCGTCTGCCCTGATGTTCTACTGTGCAGTTCTAATTCTCATTTGCCCAGGGCTCAATTCCTTTTGATGTTGCCTTTCCTACTGAAGTGATCAGTCTTTTAGTCCCTGAGAGGAAGCAAGAACCTCCTTTTAAATCGAAATAATGCCCCTCCTTAATCAGCTGCTGTGTTTCCGTTGATTGACATCGGGCTCGCCCTCCCCCTGTCTTTTTACTTTGGGTGACTGCTAGACCCATGTCCTTGTCCTTCTTGGGTAAGAGGACTTCAGGAAATTCAACTGAGCCAAAAAAATATCAACTTTGGGCGCCTGGGTGGCTCAGTTGGTTGAGCAACTGCCTTCGGCGCAGGTCATGATCCTGGAGTCCAGGGATGGAGTCCCGCATCGAGTCCCTTATTGGGCTCCCAGCTCCACAGGGAGTCTGCTTCTCCCTCTGACCTTCTCCTCTCTCATGCTCCCTCTCACTCTCTCGCTCTCAAATAAATAAATAAAATCTTAAAAAAAAATGAAATATCAACCTTAAGTAGTGTATTGGGCCAAATTTTATTACTTTGCTCTAATGAGAGGCTCTTACATGCTTTGCACATTCACCCTCTGCCTGTTTTTAGTCTTTTACCTGCCCTGCCTCATTCCCACTGCCTCAGCTCTGGAAGCCTCTCCCACGGTCCTGCCAGTCTCCTCAAGTGACCTATGAACACATTCCAGAACCTATGTGGGTTTTTTTTTTCCTTTTCCAGTCTCCTTTTCTACTGGATTTTACCCATTTTGGAGGTCTTTCTTGAGTTCACCTTCTGTATGAAGCCCTTCACTATTAGTCTCAATTTTTTTCTCTTCCAGGACACAATCTATGCATATAAATCAATTAATTCTTTACTGTCATGCACCATCCTTTCTCTCCAGCCAGTTCGAAGGCTCTTGAAGGAGGGAGGGTTGTGTCTGATACTTCTTTATGCCCCACTAGTGTTGGTTACACAGCAGACATTTAATCAATTCCCATTAATGATTCAAGTGTAGTAATCAAGTGTGTTTAATCTGCATGTGGCTGTGTAGGCTGGGTGTGCACAACTCTAGGGGGCACCATTGAGCATCAGCTTTGCAATACGTTTTACTATCATGTCAGGCCCTTTCTTCTCACTGCTGCTTGCCAGTCACTGATGTCTCTAGCTTTACCTTTACCAGTGAGGCTCACTCTGCCAAATGTGCAATGAGTCAATTCTTATCCACAGGAGGATCCAGTATCCTCCCTTGAGGAATTCACAGGGTAATAGGAGATGCAGACATAGAGATAAATCATTGCAAATCTTGTAATGATCAAAGTTTGCAGAATGGATAAAGAAGATGCGGCATAGAGATAGAGAGATATAAATATATACACGATGGGATATTATTCAGCCATCAAAAAGAATGAAACCTTGCCATTTACAGCAACATGGGTGGAGCTGGAGTGTATTATACTAAGCAAAATAAGTCAGGCAGAGAAAGACAAATACTATATGATTTCACTCCTATATGAGAAACAAAACAGATGAACATAGGGGAAACTAAAAAAAAAGAGAGGCAGGCAAACCATAAAGACTCTTAACTATAGAGAACAAAATGAGGGTTGCTAGAGGGAGGTAGGCAGGGAATGGGCTAAATGGGTGATAGGTATTGAGAGGGCACTTGTGATGAGCCCAGGATGTGATATGTAGGTGATGAATCACTAAATTCTACTGCTGAAACTAATATTACACCATATGTTAACTAACTATAATTTAGATAAAAAGTTGAACGTTAGAAAAAACAAAACAAAATAAAATAAAATATTGTATTCGAGTAAAGAAAAGTGTATACAGGAATTACAGAAGTGGTGTGGAGAAGGAAGTAACATTTAAATTGTAGAATTAACAAAACTAACTGAATGTTGGGCTGAGAAGAGGGTGGAGAAGGGGATCTAGGTCGCTTCTGGGTTCCTGGCGTGAAGACTTCGTAAATGATGATGCATCTTGTGAGAGAGGTAATTCTGGATAAGGAGGACAGGGGTTGAGGAGAAAAGGACATTTAGAGGCCTTTGGAATGCCTATGAGAGAGGGAGAGACGGAGAAGCCCCGTGAAGTATCATTGACTTAGTACCAGGAGATGGAAAAATGAGGAACATCAACATCATCTGCATGTGGGTAGGGGTTGTGTAAGGTGTTTAGCTTTCAGAGAAAGAGAGAGAGAACAGGATGAGAAAGAGAAGAGGCCAAGAAGAGAGTCACTAGGGTGGAGGGAGGAAATGGACCAAGAGTAGAGTATGGGCAGAAGAGGCCCAGGAGCTCAAGGTGTCACAGGCCAAGCTGTAAGAACTGAGGATAGCCAGATCTTGCTTTAAGCAATCAACAGGGATGATTTCTAATAAGCACATCCAAATGTCAGTCTAAGCATGGCATTTTCTTTGCGTGTGAAGTAAATGGATAAACATTTCTTTTCTAAACTTTTTCTTACGTTAATTTATGTGTAGAGTAAGTCTTTTGGTGAGTTGTTACCTGTTTAATAGGAAAATTGGGTTAGGATTAAATAATGAAACAGGTGTCCCTTAACTGAATATGGAGAGTGGGCTGAGGTGTAAGAACTGACAGTAAGGTGAGATCATCAGGACCCATTAGTGGGCAAAGACGAGACAGAATTGCTCATCTTGTTCACAGCCCTGCCCGGATGGCCAGTTTCCTGTTACAGTGAGCTGTGCTGGGCTCCCTTGACCCCAAAGCCCCTTGCAGCAAACCCAGCCCCTTCCATTTTTATAGGTTTTTCTTTTTCTCCACTATCCTCTGCTCTGTTTGCTCAAAGTCTATTTTAAGTGTTTATCACATTGTTGCTTTAGAATTTCTCACAAATGGCTTTAAATACCTTCTATATAATTGTAATTCTGAAATTTTATCTCCAGTCTGGATCTGTCTCTTGAACTCCAGACTCATGTGGCTAAGTGCCTGATTGTCATCTCTGGATCCTCCCAAATCTTTCCTTTCTCAGTAAATGACAGCTTCATTCTTCCAGTTATAAAAGTTGGAGGTTTTCCTTGATTTCTCTCTTCACAATCCATCAAGAAATCTTGTTGGCTCCATCTTTAAAATATATTCAGACTGTGACCACATCTCACTATTTTCACTGCTATAACCCTATTAATGGCCACCATCACATCATCTCTCACCTACAATATTATAGTATTCTAATGGGCTGCCTTCAGTCTAGTTTTGGCACAACAGCATGAACCCCCTTTTCTTCCCCTAAGGTATTGAGGAGTATTCCTTTAATATATTTCTATGGCTCAGAGAGAGAATTTTCACACACTGCTTAATTATTAAGTGATAAACCAATTTTTTAATTTCAATTTTTATTTAAATTCTAGTAAGTTAACATATATGGTAAAATTGGTTTCAGGTGTAGAGTTTAGTGATTCATCACTTACATATAACACCCACTGCTCATCACAAGTGCCCTCCTTAATACCCAACACCCACCTCCCTCCATCAACCTTCAGTTTGTTCTCTATCATTAAGTGTCTCTTAAGCTTTGTTTCCCTCTCTCTCTCTTTTCCCTTCCCTTATGTACATATATTTGATGAGTGAAATCATATAGTATTTGTCTTTCTCTGACTGACTTATTTTGTGTAGCATAATAGATTCTAGCTCATGTCCTTGCAAATGGCAAAATTTCATTCTTTTTGATGGCTGAGTAACATTCCAGTGTGCGTGTGTGTGTGTGTGTGTGTGTGTGTGTGTGTGTGTGTACCACATCTTCTTTATCCATTCATCAGTCAATGAACATTTGGGCTCTTTCAATAATTAGCCTATTGTTGATAATGCTGTTATAAACATCAGGGTGCAGATGTCCCAAGAATCCTTTTAAAAGATAAATCAGACCATGCCATTCTTCTGCTCAAAACCTGATGTTTTTCCAATTTGGAGTGAAACCCAAGATGCTATAATGACATAAGTATGTTTCACCACCTTCTCGTCCCCTGTACTGACTTTGTACACCATATCTTCCTATTGTTCTTGCTCAGAATACTCCAATCACTGTGACCATTTGGTTGACCCCAGAACATGCAAGGCATGTTCCCACTTTAGGGCCTGCCTTTTCTTCTATCTAGATGTTCTTCCTTCCACCCATATGACTTGCTCCCTCCCTTCCTTTAGGTCTTCATCAAAATTTCCCTTCTCAGTGAGAACTTCCCGTGTACTCCATCTAACATTTCAGTTCCCCATTCCCAAGTTCCCAACGTCCCTTGCTTTGTTGAATTTTTCTCCTTAGCAGTTAAATACATCTGATGTATAATACGTTCAGACTTATCTTTGTAATTGTCTCTTCTTGAACTAGAATACAAGCTCAAGAGGGAATGACTTGTTTTGTTTTGTTTTGTTTTGTTTTGTTTTGGCTTCTTCACAGCTACATTCCCTTCGCCTGGAAAAGTGCCTGACATATATTGGGCACGCAGTAAATATTTAACGAATGAGTGAGAGAATAAGGTCGACACAGTTACTTCAGCACAACTTGTCATAAACTGTTTCTCATCCTTCCATACCATTTGAACAGCTTCAAAAATTCCACTTCCTTCCCAACATTTCCTCTGTAAAGAATTCCTGAATTTTATCTGGTACACATGGGCTGGGTATGGAACAACCCAGACTCCTCTCTTCTCTTTTTTCTGATCATCATCATGATACCATCATCAATTACTGACCAGGCTCTTATGTTCCAGGGACTAGACCAAGAGCTTGACATATAGCATTCCATCTAATCTTTACAGTAACACTAGAATTAAGATATTATTTCTCATTTTAGAGATGGAAAAATGAAGAGTTAAAGAGGTTAAGAAATTTGCTCAAGGTCATACAGATAGTAAGTAGTAGAGCCAAAGGTCCCAGATGGTTCTCATCCCTAATTTCCCTAAATCTATATTTTGTATATTTAGTATAGCCATGTAAAAATGGGACGATTTGCAAATGGTTTAGATCGCATGTTAACAGGCAATATAATGAGCCCAAATATAGAATAAAGCTACAGAAACTAAACAAAACATTCTTTTAAAAACATACGCTCCATTAAGTAATTCGAATTATAGTAGGCACTGCTGAACTCGGAAGCTTGTTTATTTCAATGAAAAATGATAGGCAAGATCTCATGCTGACTAATCTATTGAAAAAGAGATAATGAACTTTGCATTTTTCTTAAAAGTTAAAGGTCAATTTCTCCTAGGCGGAAAGAACAGAAATAGAAGAAAACAGGGCTATAACTAATGTCATTTTGTCTTAAATATCCTGGTAACATTTTAGTCAGTTTTCTAGTGGAACTCATTTAGCTCCCTAGGATCAAGCAAATGAATTCAAGAAGCCAGTTCTTTTTTATTTTTTTAAATGTATTTACGGACTGTGAGGCTGACACATTTTGCCGTTCATTCAAGTAAAATAAAACATTTAATTTAGAAAACTGGTGACAGGAAAGGATTTGACCAAGATAATAGATGTTTTAGAATGATAACGTAGAGACATAATTTCTTCCTCCCAGAATAAGACATTTCAGTTCTTCCCTTCTTAACATTTCTACCCCTTATTTGCTTATAGGGCAAGGGTTTGGGGGGCATGGGATTGAGAACAGAAGCTCTGATGCCAGGGACCTTCTAACGGCATAAACTGAAGTCAGAGATACTGAGCACAGTGTTTAGAGAGGTGGTTATTTCATCATGAGTTTTGTAACTTCATAGAAGATACTTGACGAAATTAGTATCTTATACTTAGAAGTGGATGTTTTATTTCTTCAACAGGATTTTGTAAGAGGGAAAACACTTTTTTAAAAAGTAGGAGCATGCCACTAACTTGATGTTATACCAGAAAAATACGAGGTTCCTTGAAGTCATTCAAAATAACACTCCCACATAAACTTGTCACCTTACAGACACTACACTTCCTTTCTTTCATTTAAAAAATTGGCAACTTGTCTTTCTAGGTCAATTACTACACGCTTCATTCTTCTTTTTAAGCAGCTAATGGAAAAGAAGTAGGAGTAGACTAATAGTAGGTAATAGAAAAGATAACTTTAAATGCGTGCAAACACACTTTGGTCAGAGTACTTCAGCTAGAAGCTAAAAGTAGTGCTCTAGAATTCTACAAGACAGCATGTGTCCCCCTTAGAGTAATAAAGAAGACTCCATGACACAAATCAGACTATGGCTATTTATTAGCACAGGCTATTAGTCTGGTTATGATGCATACAAATAATTTTTGTTTTTCATATGCCTCATTCAGGTAATGACTACTCAACTGTTTCCCCATGTTTTTGTTGCTTACTAGAATTAGTTTAAGATACAAGCATAAGAGCTCTAATGACCAGGTAATGGTACATATTGCTTTGGAAAAAATGGAGCTAACCTCTGGTTTACCTACTAATCAAATCTCTATCTATCTATCTATCTATCTATCTATTAAAAAGATTTATTTATTTATTTGACAGAGAGAGAGAGATCTCAAGTAGGCAGAGAGGCAGGCAGAGAGAGAAGGGGAAGCAGGCTCCCCGCTGAGCAGAGAGCCTGATGTGGGGCTCAATCCCAGGACCCTGAGATCATGACCTGAGCCAAAGGCAGAGGCTTTAAGCCATTGAGCCACCCAGGCGCCCCTGATCAAATCTTTAAGATGATATCAAATTCAGTATTTTTCCTCCTTTCCTTTCATTTTTTTAATGAAAGTTTCAGAAAAATGAGTTACTCTTTCCTTGGTTTTGTCTTTTCTTTCACAACACACATTTAGGAATGTAGAACCTCTTACTTCTGTAGTGTAGAACAATAGTTTTATAAATAATTCCAGAAATTGTCCTTTCTTAACTGAAAGAACAATATGTTTGGAGACTATAATTACAGATACTTTTGTGTCTATATGTGCCCTTTACAATTTTTCTCAATTTTACTAGTACTATGATTATTGTTCATCACCCATCTGCATTTGCAAGGCATAGACAATTATTGTGTCCTGCTTTCTGAATTTGTTCTTAAGTGAGGATTTTGTTTGTGTTCTTCACTTTCTTGCTACCCTACTTTTTTGCCCCACTTTCAGCCACTGTTAACACAGCCGATGCCTGACTCAGAAAAAAGTCATTCTTAACTTTGATGTCATGACAATCAGTTCACTCTTTCCTATATCATTTCATGACTCTCTTGGACACTTACTCATCCACTGGCACCTGTGCTAAATACTGGTAACGAAGAAATAAATGGATCCAGGTTCTTGGACTGGAAGGGACAGGGGGTCAGGGAGTTGATGCTTGTAATGAGCGTTAGCACCTTGTGATCAACCCTATGAGAGCAATGTGGATAAGGGATTGTAGATGAAAGACTTCACGGGGAGGAGATACTAAGTTGGGACTGGTGGAAGTCTACCAGAGAGGAACACAGAAGAACACTCCCAAAGAGGAACGAGGATAAGGAACAACACGGAAGTATAAAGTATAAAGGGCATGGCTCTGTGGGGACCAGGCAGATAAAGAAAATGAATGAGTGGGCTAGGAGCAACTCAGTGGAAAGGGGTGAGGATGGTGGAGAAATACAGACTTCATGCCACGTCTAAAGCAAAAAGCCATTACTTAGGTCGGCTAGTCACTGCCGTGCAGAAATGTGGGACAATGTTAGCAAATCCTACATTTTTTACAAGAAGATAGAAGTCCTGTGAAATGTCCAGACAAACAAGTTTTTAAATGCTCTAAGGCCCGAACCAAACCTGTCTGCAGGATAGATGGCCCCATAGGCCCCCCGCTGATGATCTGTGTAGCAGATAACACACTCCAAAGATGTTTGGTTCCCAGTAGCGAAAGCAGGGGGATGTTTGAGGGGTTTGTTGAGATGGTAGAGAATTGTAAAAGATAAAGAGGGACAGACAGGTTGGAGATCTCTAATTCCTTATCTTGGCAGTGTAGACTCCATTCTAAATGTAACAGAGAATAATAGAACAGTTTTATGTAGGTAAAAATGCCATGATTATTGGATTTATTTTAATTTCTTGGAAATATTTATAATAATTTAATTTTAAAAATTTAAAGATTTTATTTATTATTTATTTGAGACACAGTGAGAGAGAGAGAGAGCGAGCAAGCGCACAAGCAGAAGAGGCAGAGGGATAGAGAGAATCTCGAGCAGACTCCGCTTGAGCAGAGCCTGATGTGGGGCTCGATCTCACGACCCTGAGATCATGACCTGAGCTGAAACCAAGAGTCAGACCCTTAACCAACTGGGCCACTCAGGTGCCCTTAATTTTCATTTAATTTTTATAAAAAATTTAAAACAAATTCCAGAGCTAGCTCTTCTCACAGAAGTAGCATGCCCAGGAGTAGATCCAATACTTGTTTGTAGTTACATTTGGAATTAATCGAGCACTCAGGAATTAAATGAACCATAGGACAAATCTATTACCACCACCGCCACATGTGTTTGCCGATGTAATTGTGTAAATTGGGCACTGGGCTGGAACTTTCTGCACTGTTAAAAAGACCGTCACTGGCTTCCCAGTCTGAGCATTAAATAGGATTCAGTCTCTCTAAAAATAACTTGACATGCACAGGTAGAATAAACAAATCGGAACACATCCTTAGACCTTTACCTAGTTGTATGCAGAGCTGGGCCAAGTCAGGGTGACCTCATGCCAGAAGGATGTGGTTAAGCTGTAACCCACTGTTTACCTACCCTCACGGCCATGGCTATGGGCATTGCTGTAGCCACAGCTGTCTATCCCAGGGCACCCCCACTCACCCCTTCTCTGCTCGCTGAGACCTGGTAATGAATGGACCCACAGGAACAGTATCTCTATTTTCTATCCGTGCTTCAGGGCAAGGTCAATGCGCTGTACACAACACTGCCAGATTCTGGATCTAAATGAAAGTGCAACACTTTTTTTTTTAAGGCATACTGAAATGGGACTCTGACGATGCATAGTCGTGAGTATGGAGAAGTCTGACAGGTAATGGAGTTTAATGTTCCTTGCAGGTAGTCCTGGCTTGGGTTCTAAGTACTGTGGCAAAGATGTGTTTTCTTGGCCTCCCATTACAGCTTTAAGTAGGGTCTCTGGTTTACATGGGTCCAGGGTGAGTTTGGGGTCAAAAGTTGAAACTGATGACTAACGTTGGGCTCTGAGCTTTTAGTCATGAGAGGTCCTAGAACCAGGACACAGCTATCCTTAACAGTGAAAATGCAACCTCAAACCCCTATCTGCCCAGAGGTGCTAACGTGCGAAAAGCCATTTAAGAGCAGAACTCTGGATTGGGAGAGATGAGATTCGTTTCATTTGAGGATGTTCATCACATCGCTTTTTCTTCTGTCTCTCAGTGGGTCCAGTTCTAAAATGGGGATAATAATCTGTTCTTTTTGGGGCGCCTAGGTGGCTCAGGTGGTAAAGCGTCTGCCTTTGGCTCAGGTCATGATCTCAGGGTCCTGGGATCGAGCCCCACATTGGGCTCCCTGCTCAGTGGGGAGCCCACTTCTCCCTCTACTTGTGTGCATGCTCTCTCTCTCTCTGTCAAATAAGTAAATAAAATCTCAAAAAAAGTAATCTGTTCTTGTCTACGCAATAGAAATGAGTATCCCTTGGATTATGTACTGAATTCTGCAGGAGAAACGTTCTCGAAAGAGTACATTATTATTTCATTAGTGAAAAATTACACTTGTATAAAAAGAAAAGACAATCCCCTTACACTATTTCAATTATAACAAATACTTTGCATCAGGAGACTAACTACATAGAAGTCAGCCTTTAGCTAGATGTTAATTTTCATTAACTTCTAATGAGTGATATGCTTACTTTGTGTCTCTGAAGTATAATATAGATGGCCAAAGTGAAAATAAAAAACAATTTTCAGAATAGATGATGCAATGGAAAGTTCCTGGCCTTTTTGACACCTCCTTTGACAGTCAGAGGAAAGACATAATCAAGTTTCCTCACAGATATTGTCCATATAAAACCAAATCTTCCATTCTCACTTTCACCAAAAAAGGAGGGAAAAGATGTCCATGAATGGGGGAACTTTGGAACTCAACTTGTCTGGTTTGCCTACTTCCCTGTTTAAACTTTCACTACTTTCATTATCAGTGTCAGATTTGACACTCTGGAATCACTTTTGCTCATTTCCATCCCTAGAGTTTTTTTGTGTGTGATTCTTTTAACCCGCGCTTCGATTATTAGAGAAAAGATTCTGAATTCCTATTTTCCTCATCCCGTTATTATCTCCTAGACACTCTACCTCAAGCTAACTTGCGAGGGAAGTGTAGGGTCTCCCATTTAGGATACAAGGTCAGGTCTTTGATCTTTCTTTCTGAGAGAAGTGGGCCACCTACTGTTGCCTTTTGGTATGACTTTAGAAACTAGGAAATTCTGGTGACCGAAATTAGGTAAATTTAGAAATTACGATTACAAGCAGTCGTATACATTTACAAATCAGGCTTATTAGCAAAAGAATGCAAAAGCATTGAAATTTTTGGCTCTTGTCTCCATTACTCAGTGACCATTGTTTTCACCTGCCTGGCTAGGTAGAGGAGGAAGAGAAGGCAGATGAAGGGCTCAGGAAGCCTTCAAAAACCACCAAGGCCCAGGCCCCACCTAAGCAATTCTGATTTTTTTTTTTTAAATTAGGCTCTCTGCCCAGTGTGGGGCTTGAACTCACAAGCCCGAGATCAAGAGCCACATGTCTTCTGACTGAGCCAGCCAGGCACCCCAAGAAATTCTGATTTAATTGGTCTGGGATGGGCCCAAGCATCAGTATTTTTTTTTTTCAAGACTGCTCAGATGATTTGAATATGCCAGAGTTGAAAACTACTGCTACAGGATGTTGCCGCTGCTTATTTCTTGATGCTGGGTTGTTTTTTGTTTGTTTGTTTGTTTGTTTTTAAGAGGCAAAGGAGCTGCTTTGTCAGGCTACTTAGGAAGCAGAAGCTCCTGTTTCTAAAAGTTTTCCAGAAAGAAATTGCCTTGAATTGACAGGCCAAATGATCCATTTCCATGAATGGCCCGTCAGCGCTTCCAGAAGAACAATTCCTTTTTAACCTTTTGTATGTTTCAATGAAACATGTACAGGGAATAAGAAAGAATTTTGTTCCAAATCCTGTTCCCCCTTTCACTGAATGTGTCAATTTGAGCTGATTATTTCACTTCTCAATTCTAAAGTGAGGAGAGTCGTAGCAAGTAGCTCCCCGGGGTTTGGGAGAATTTAGTGAAATACTTGCATGGCCCACTTCAGACAGCACGGAGCCCACATGCTTGGAACACATGACACATGAAGTTCTCAGTGAAAGTTGGAATTATTGGTAAAGGGAATTGTACTGCAGTGAGCAATGCATCTTGGTCTCTAAGTGTCTTTTTAATTTTTACTTAAGCCTGGCTTTAGCCCCTAATGGGTTCTTTACAGAAAGTTATATTGAACTGCATATAGGCAACTTGACTTTTGGTGCATAGCTAAGCAGTTCAACTAAATTTAACTATTATTTTACTGCCAAAATATGCTCCTACTACTATGACTAGGTGAGGGCACGATTCATGGGGCTACAGAAGAATAAACTGAAATCTACTTTTTTCCTTCTAGAATCCTTAGTGTGTCGGTCGATGCGCTCCGTAGGTCAAAAGATGCTAGCTGGTTTTTATCCCTCAACAACTGCTTAACAACAATCTTAAAATGAAATTTTAAAAGCAAAAATTAGTCTCTCCTTTTACTTAACGTGGCTGCTTAAATTTCTTCTTGCCTTCTTCCAAGTCTATTTGCATGAACTTACTCATATCCCTTCTTCCCTGACTGAAGGGTCATTGTATCTGCTTTGCATTTGATCTTTTCCCCTTACCCTACAGAGCTGAGTAACCAGAAGTGTGGGCTCCGGGGTCAGAGTCCTTCTTTTCCAAGTCCCCAGGATTCTGCTGTATGATCCTGAGTACTTTGTTTAACTTCTCTGTGCCTCCTAGAGTTGCTCTGAGGAGTTGGTACATAGGTACGCCATACATTTTAGCTATTATTTAACAGTTGTTTGGTAAACCCTTTTAGCTTGCTACATGACTTAAATGTTTCCATTATTTAAAAATCACATTATCACGATTTAAATGTTTCCATTATTTAAAAATCACATTATCTTGATTATCATAATAAAAAACTATGCTCACATAATTTTTCATTGATGAAACATTAATATTTTGAGGGCTGGAAGCTACATAGATCCTCAAAAGTTCCAGTTTCTCTTCTTATTTCCAGCTTAAATGAATTTAAATTGAATATATCCGAGTGTATTGAGCAGGTACGCATAGATAGAAAAGTATGCAACAGTATGGTTATTTGATGAGGGCACTATCAGGCAACCACACAAGACATTGTTATGTATCTCAAGATTACACAAAATGATTTCTAAACCTCTGCCGGTTTATTATGTGGTTCTTTAGATAGGAAGAAGTCGCTGTAGACTGACACTCAAGTGAGTTTGGGCTAGTGAGTGCTGCTTCATTTCAGCTACCTTCAGGTATGGTGTTGATGAGAAGAGAGATAAACCATAGTCCTTTTGCTCCACACTTTCTACCATCAAGTGGAAAGTGACCAGCTGGTGACTTTTTGGATTGGGGGACAATCTGGGATGCTCATTCATTCAACGAATTGTCATAACACACCTGTTACTTGCCAGGCTCTGCAAAGTGAGCCAAAGTGGATGGGGCCTGACCTCCTGAGGCTTACCATCAAGGACAGACAGCTATCAATCAAATGATCAATCGAAAAAGCATAAAATTATAGCCCCAAACTATTTTAGGAGGGAAAGGTACATGGCACAACGAGGGGCTACACTTAAGGGACTTGCCTTGGCCAGGGAGGTCAGAGAAAGCTTGTCTCAAGAAGCCACAGTTGTGCTGACAACAGGTGGATGAGTGGACATTGACTAGATGAAAAGGAAGGAGAGTGTATCCTAGGCAGAAGGAACAGAAAATGCAGAGTCCTGTGGCAGGAAGAAGTAGACTGAGTAAAGAGAATTGAAAGAAGACCAGGTGGCTGGTCCTGTGACAGAATGCAGTGAATTATTCTCACATGGATTAAGCCAGACCAGCTTCTGAGAGCTGGTTCCATATTTCTCCCTAAATCCACATATAGTGATAGAAAGTTTGTAGCTTGAAATTGACCAACATGGGTATTTTTATACCACAAAAATTGGCCAACTCTTTATCCTTCCCAGAGAGCTGGTTTACCAGCATGCCATTGGACTAAATTATATGGAATGATACTCAGATTTAGAATCCAACCATTCCACATGGTACTTAATCTGGGAATATAAGCAGTGAAGACACATGTCTTGGGAGAGAGGAGATTGTGACTTCCAGTGATTTTCACCCCTTATGCAGCCAGAGCAAACTAGTTAGGTATGAAGAATGTCCTCTGGCATCATAGCTTTACTCTTTGCTTTTCTTTTGTTTTCTTTTCTTTCTGTTTTCAAATGAAATGGTTCAACCATCCATACCAAGTACTATGGGAAGCCTAGTACTCTATCTGAGATTAGTAAGGTTTCCCAAGCTCAGTGCCTTCTTCCCCATAACCACTTCTCATCTTGAGTTCTTGCTGAATTCTCTCCTCGCTCCCTTCATCCTGCTGACTCTGTCCATTAGCTTCTGTCTACACTGCTTTACCTTCACAAGGCCATTACTCACCAGAAGCCCATCACCCACCTTCTTTCATTCCCTAGAGCAGCACCAACACCAAGCACACAAAAGAGACCACCTTGAACTTTAGGGTAGATCTTTCTGCTGTAAAACTCCTGCCTTGGGTGGTCTACTCTCCGCTTCCAAAGCCCTGGTGTATCTCCCCTTGCTCCCGTTCTTATAATATTACTTGGAAAATTTTAGTTCACAGCTTAGGTTCAATGTGCATCTTTGCATATCCAGAAAGCTCATCATATTGTTTGCTAAACCAAAGGGCAGCCAACCAGAGTGACCCTCAGCAGGAAGAATAGCTAACAATATGTTTGAAATGATCAGTGCTCTTTACCTTTGAGAAGATAATATTTTTAAGCACAGCTGACTTCTCCACCAACCAAGGGTCTTGGGTTTCTATTCTTCATTTTACAGAAACACTGACTTTTCTTCACAGTCATGAGTTTGTTATAGCTGGAGAACTAGAAACACCATCCCTTCTCTAAATTGTAGTAGTTCCAGGTCATTTTAGACCGCCATATACAATCTTCCAGCGTTATTGAGATTTATTTTATTTTTTATTTTTTCAGTTCAGACTTCCAGCATAATTAGACTGAAATGTTCTGCACGCCCTCCTCCTCCGTGGTCTGGAACCCTGGACGCTGGCGTGTTGCTGCAGGTTTTCATTGCTGTCTCAGTCAGCTTCTATGCTATTAGCAGAATGCCTTTCTGGGCACAGAGGGAAGCTGTAACCCCGGGGTCTGTCTCCTCCACCTCTTCATCTCCTTACTCACCTGACACAGAATTTCTGCTCAGACTTTAAAGAAAAGGTTCTATGTGACATTTCAGCCAGAGAAGAGGGAAGCTGCCATAAAATAGAACGAAGAAGGCATTGCTATTCAGAAAATTCCTGGCCAGCTAAAATTTGGTGCAATTTGCCCTGAGTTCCTTTAGGCTTTCCTTTCCAGTCTCTTCCCTATACCGGCAGAATCTGTTCAATTCATTCACACTAAAGGATAAACAACTGATAAGACTCTGTATATTATGACTTTTAAAGCTATTAACATGTCATCAGGAGTAAAGTGGTTAGGAAAGGCAACACAATTATTGGACGGATAAAATTATTTTGCGAAAGAGTTCCTTTGTGACACTTTCAAAATTATTCCCCTCAGTTTAAGGGTTACTCCTAGGGACTAAATATGAGCAGATATGGAAGGCTTATTATTATTATTATTATTATTTTAGATGGAGAGGTCCCTGTTTACATCAATTGGGATTATAATTAATTAAGCACTGATATATAAAGTCAGTCCCCCTCCCCTTTTCAGATCTAGATTGAACAGCTCCCTTTTCTTAAGGCAAAAACTCGTAGGTTGACAGAGTTGATAGTTTCTATTCAATCTTTTGTAAATGTGGATTGCCCATTCACACTGGCCCAAGTGTTCATCTTAAGAAACTGTAGGACAGGTCTAGAAAAGGAAGAACACTTACTGCCTATGTCAGTCTTGCCCCAAGGATAAGGGGCTCCTAGTACTTTTAACTCTTGTCTTTCGACAGATCTAATCCAAACAAGAAATATTATAAATATCATCTTTTAATTGCCTGGTATTCCTCATGCTTACATTTTGAGGCTTTGATAGAATATTGAGGCAAAGTCAGATGAACATCTGAGGTCATGACTGGGTTGGTTGGTCTACTAATTCCAGAAATGAAGACTAGAGATCTGTGCAGATGGAAATGAAGGCCAATTAGACATGATTAACATGTAGATTCAAAAATAAGATAGCACAGCATTTTACTCTGAGACTTTGCCAGTAGGGTTTAATAAATTAAAATGAAATGCAGTCAAGTTGAGACATTAGAAAATGAGGTTAGGCAATATTATGCAAACATTAAGACCTGGTTAATGGATCCTAACGTTTTGGGAAGATGGAGTCCCTAAAACTGACCAGCGCATTCTTTTGTGGTTTGATGGCCAGCCCTTGCCGAAGGAAAGGACCTGCATAACAAGTGGGAGAAAAGACAATATTTTTAGTTCAGGCAAATATTAAAAATAGAGATTCATATAAAGCTTTAAAGTTGCCCAAAGCTCCTAAAGCTACAGATATTTATGTTTTGTTCCCCTTTATTTATTTTTACGAGTTTTTTTTTTTTTTTTAAGATTTTATATATTTATTTGAGAAAGCTAGAGAGCACAAGAAGGGGAGGGTCAGAGGGAGAAGCAGACTCCCTGCTGATCAGGGAGCCGATGGGGCTGGATCCCAGGACCCTGGGCTCATGACCTGACCCAAAGGCAGACTTAACTAACTGAGCCCCCAGGCGTGCCTGTATCTCTTTATTTTTGCATAGGGTCTCCTGCCACAAGCTCTGCTTGTAATGGCACTACTTAGCTGCTACGAGTGGAAAATGAAAGAGTTAAGTAAAAAAATTATATTTTGAGGATGTAGTGAGTAGGCAGTTAGAAAAACAGACCTAAGGATCCTAATTTCTAGATTATTTTTTTAAGCACTGCCTTTGCTCCTCCTAAGAATTTATTTCCATAAAGCTTTAGGCTGTTATAGTGCTAATTGCGCCTTGCTTAAGGGCAGCAAGATTTGCTTAATGACTATCTGCAAATCACTTTAGAATCTTAAGGGAGGAATGTTATTAGAGTGTAGAGCAGTAAATGCTCTGTGTGCAGGGGAGCTTCCCCACCTCAAGACAGTAGGCTTTGATCTCATCAGTCTTCATAATGAATTTCTGTCTTGAGTTTTATGGGGACTTTCTTCTAAGGAGAACAAAACTCAGTGCAGACATTATCTAATTCTTCCTCATAACATTCATGTAAGTTTGGGCAGGGCAGGTGTTATTATCAACCCATTCTACAGATGAGGAAAGAAAATAGAAAGTTCCATGACTCCCCCAAGGTCAAAGAGAAGCTGAACAAGAGCCAGAAAGATTCCCTTTGGGGTTTCCCAACGGCTGGCCTCGAGCTTTCACCTGCTGACTCTGGGATCATCAAGCAGCTGTGGGAACACTAGCAGGTCATGCCAGGTGGTGAAAGGGGTGCAGGATTCTAAGCCAGAGGGCCCGAGTTTGCCCCTTTCTGCACTTAATGTGGTCCTTCTGAATTAATTCTTCTTTAAACAGGGCTATTAAAAGTATGTGGCCCACAGTCTGCTGGATTGGATGAAATGCATTTTCAAGTTAGGGCATATGATGAAATAGTCCAATCATGTTAACATCCCAGAGGGTAAACCATGAGATTGAATTTCCTAAGCACAAATACGAAAGTTGATAAATAAATCCACTCTATTATCTTGATCTATTTCAAGATGTGCAATCACAATTATCCATCATTACATTTACTGCAGATTTGAAATGATTTTAATACAGAGAAGATGTGCATAAATTCCTATGTCTTTCTTTCACTTATTATTTCACGACCCTCAGATAGTTTTACCTGTGCTTGTAACAAAATAAGACCTACTAGCTTCCACGTAGGGCTGTGCTTTCTTCCTTCCCAAGCTTTTCTCCTCACTCTTCTGTGTCCCTTGTGGCTCACTGGAGTGCCTGTGAGAAGCCATCCCCACCGGGCTCAGTGGATGTGCCCTGGGCATGGCTGCCATTGCAGCAGGAATACTGGGTAATGGGTTCCTCATGGAGCCGGAGGGGCACTGTGTCCTCTGGCATTTCCAAGCTGTGTCCTGAGCAGGAATGGGGGCTCAGTCCACCTGGGCTGGGTTTACACCTTTCCCCATGGCCTTCACCCTGCGTCCTGATGTCACAGCGTTTTTAGGATCACAGCTTGAAGGCCAATATAGTCCCTGGGGTCTGGATCGGGGAGACAACCGAGGGACAATTATGGTGCTCAACTTAGAATCCCTTCTTCTCTGACCATTCTTCTTTGAATGAAACAAAACAAAACTGGATCATAACCATGATGCTTGTCTGAACCTTTTTTTCTTTTTTCTTAAGGAAGGGTTTTATCCCAGGAGGCACCTCAGACTTTCACATAAACATTGGTGGTGGGCAAACAATCTAGAATAATCGACACGCCTGAAGAGTGGGTTGAATGCAAACATTCTTCTCTATTTTTCCCTAGAGATATAACTGTAGAGTGAAAAAAAATTAAGTCAAAGTTAAATATAAGTGTAATTTTAAGGTTAGCTTTTTCTCAATATTTTCTTAACTTTTAGGAACTCCTGGGCTTAGTCGATTTTATTTAGTGTAGGCGTGGTTTTCCAGGTTACAATCGCTATTCCTTCCCCTTCAAACAAAGGAGGATGAAAATAAAAAAGAAATAGTCACTGACCACACACACTTGAAGTTTCAGAGATTACAGGATTTCTTAAGTCAACTAATATCTCATTCATAGTTGGGAAATTTACATTCTATTCATGTATATAGTCATCTTTTTGTGAGGGGGAAATTATCCAAAGTATTTTTTCCCTCTTCCTTCTCACCCACTCCATCTGTTCTTCTATCCAGTCTCACATGGAGGGGAGGGGGATATGAAACTTACAGATTCTAAAATAAGAGCCATTGATAATTTGTTTTTATAGCGTGAGAAACTTTTCCCCTGGGGATAAAAAGAGGCTAATGACAGTATTTAAACCTGAATTGTTCAGTGTCTGCAGGTATACGGGGTCTAAAAGAGTGCTTTCACTTTTCTATTTGGCTTGACATAGCTAGAAAATTACTTGCTGTATATGCATTAATCATTTTTGTTTTGTTTTGTTAGGTGTATTTGAGACTTTGTCCAGAGCAGAACTTTCATAGAGCTTGAACACATAGCACCGCTCTTGCCCTGTAAGCAGAAACTTGGCTCAAATAGGAATTCCAGAAGAACCTCTGTGTCCAAACTAGAGGCACGAAGAACTAGAGAGAGAGAACTTGTGGTAAATCTAGACGGAGCTTTTAAACATAGGCTCATTTGTGTCTTAAGATTTATTATGGTGGTTTTTGCACCATTCTGTTTCAGGATACAGAAAGTGCTGGAGCAAAAGCATAGAGTTTTGTCTCCTTTGTTTTTCAGGGGAAAAAAAAATCTGCACATTTACAACTAAATCAATGCTTGTGAAATTTCCAGTTCATTCTCTAACAGCTAAGAATGTTACACTAAAAATTAGAATGCTATTCTGTACCGAAATTTGGAGGTTTTCTTGAGCGTGAAAACTGCCCGTGGGTGTGCACACACCAGCTATTACCTAAGGAAATGATTATACTAATTCCTAATTTAAGATAGTAACTAAAGGCACTGAAGGTCATCTATTTTATTTTTTTGTGCTATGGACTTTTGACTAGCAAACCTTTATAACATGCACGTAGGAACCCGATGATAGAAATTTTCCTGCTTAACTCATTTTGAATCATTAAGAAGCACTTTCCCCCTAACCATTATTAATACTGGAGGAGGGTTTATCTCTGTGGTGCATTCAAGGCTCCTATCAGCTCCATGGCATATGAAATACAAATAAATACATGACAAAGAACTTCCAGAGTGACCGGAGGCTGCAGAAATCCTAAGAAAGTTCCCCCAGCGTGGCGTTATGTAGTGAACAACAGACCCACGCTGGAGGGGGCTGGGATGGAAAGGGCAGCTGCCTTCTCTCCCTGTGTCCCAGTGTAAAAGCAGTTAAATCAAGTTCCAGCTTGACCCACTGGGAAAGTACGATTTAGCAGCCTCACAATTATCAGTGGTGTTCGGTTGTAAAAGAAAGAAGGGTTTTTTGTTGTTGTTGCTATGTTTTGTTTTGATTTTAAGAAGTGCCTCAGCAAGTTTAGGAAGAGGAAGTTCAATCGATGCCAAGTTATCATTGATTCTTGTGGGTATTCCCTTTTGCTCTCCTCAGTGGCTGGGAATTCCCCTGTTTCTCTCCCGGCTGCCCGCCACCCCCAGCTGCAGCTTGCCAAGAAGACTTTCCTAGAACCGCTTCATTTTACGAAATCCATGCCGAAACAGAAAAGTTCCTGATGTATTTGAAGACAGTGCAACAATTCAGGGAGACTTCTACTCTTCAGAGAATCTTCTTTTTTTCCCCCAACCCAGGAGATAATTCTCCCTAGGCACAGAAGAACATCTTCCCACCCAATACCCTCAAAGCTGGCATATATCAAGACGTATAGTTTTATCATCTTAAATTAAGAATTGATAATTTCATAAACTTAAATTGGTTTTGTAATTTTAAACGATCTCATCGTCATTTGTTAGAATAGAATAAAAAGGTGAAAATTGTAAAGTATGCTTATCATCCATTTTCAGTTTCCTCATTTACTGAACATTACTGAGTATTTGTTGAATATTGATATTTTCTGTTACCGGCAATCAAATTTTTTATTTAATTCTAAGATTAAAAAAAATCATCAGTGAGAAAATAGTGGGTTTTTTTTTCATTTTCAAAGGTAGGGATAATTAAAGGTAACTTTAATTCTAAATAATGTAATTTAATATTATTTAATACCCCTAGGTTGGCAGTAGGGGAGTAGGATGTTGGATATATATTGTAACTATTTATGTTAGACCTTGCACAAGGCGTTCAAATGTGTATGTTAGGTAGGTCTATACACCAAAGTTATTTAAAGAGACTCTTGATTCTGCTCTGGGATTGCATACGGCCCTGATGTTTTATTCGTCACAACATTTTCTGCATTCCTTCATATTTTTAAAATTATTCCATTAAAATAATATTTCTTTAGATTATTTGGTATTTTGGACCCCCTTAAATTTTGTGCCTTCTGGTCCTGGCCCCGCTTTTCTGTTTTTGCTGTTTCCCTGTTCAAACAGTGCTCAGCACGGTTTGATAAGCGGCTAATGTCATTTCTGATGAAGGACTAGCTGATTGTGCGCGTTGGCCTCTTCCAATACAGTGAGTCTCGCTGGGTGGGCCCAGGGAGCCTAATAATGTGCTTCAAGACCTCTCCTAGGAAGTGGAGAGAGAAGGGCACTAGTCCCTGAGAACAGGCTCACTCATTGCATATGAGCATTTGCAAGCTTTTCTTGAAAGCAGCCCCCGCCCCATGAACGTGCCTAGCGTCTCCTGTCCAACACAGAGGCTGAGGGGTCATATCGCTTGGGTTCACAGGCCAGCTTGCCCACTCACCAGCTGCCCACCTTTGTTACATAATTCTGTGCTCAATTTCTTTATCTATAGCATAAGGGTATTAATAGTACCTGCCTCATGAGATTTCCATGAGGATTAAATTAATTACTATATGCATTTTATGAGTAAGTTCTCCAGAAAATTGCCTGAGGCAAAAGCTTATGTGTCATCTCTCTTCTGGAGGGCAATCCCGGGAAGCAGGAGTGAGAGGGAAAAGGAGTTAGTAAGGCAGGAAACAAGGAAGAATAAATGCAGGAGGAGGGTCCTACTGGGCTGGCCACAGTTGGGTGGTTGCATGGTATGCAAGGCCTTCCTTGCCAAGGGGTGCACAAAAACATCTAGAAACAGGCCCTCAGAGAGGAGAATCAGCAACCAACCTGTTTATCTGCTGACTACTTCCTATCTCTGATCTTTCATTGGTCGAAGTAGACCCATGGGGCTGTAACTCTACCACGTGTCTCAATTGTATTAGCTGGTCCTCCAGGTAAGTGTTAGGAAAGCACACATCTCCGTGGTTCCTGTCCAGTCAGTGTGCAGGCCCAGTGGTCTCTTCGTGTCCATCAGAGCCTAACATGGAGGCTCTCCATTCTTAGTGGTCACTGTGGCTATGACTTCACAACCACAAGGACTGTATGAGCCATATTATTGGCCTCTGGATTCTTCCCAGTATCCCTAAACCTGGAAACTAGCTTCTTCTCCCTCACCAAAGTAATGTTTTGTACATTTGAAGCAAGCACTTTTGTTTTGACTGGTCCCTCTGCCCCATAAGCTGTTCTTCATGATCTTCACGTATCAGGATTCCTTTGTTCATTTGGAGCTCCGCTCAAATGTATTTCCTCAGAAAGGCCTTCTCGTGACCAGCACGGCTCTCCTCATTCTCAGATAAAGAGATACATCGATATCCTTCTTCTCTTAACTTGCATCCCTATTTTTAAAAAGCATGTACTTTTGCCTCACAGAGGAAGGACATTTTTTATTATAAAAGGAAAGGGCGTGAATCGCCCCCTCCCCCTTGCTCTCACACCCCGCAGCCTGGCAGTTCACACAGCCAAACCACAAATGGAACTAATGTCTCATTCTTGGCTTCCCATCACATCTGACCTATGATGAATCAGCCCCCTCTCCCTATCAATATCAAATTGGTCAGGAAGTGAAAAGATGTCATTTGTCCTCCTGCTTCTTTTTTCTTCTTTTCAGAACAATTGCTTTTGACTTTAAACTTTTGGCTTGTAGTCAATTTAAGGCTGACAATTGAAATTTGGGAAGAAAAATCAGTGAGATACAAGCATGAAAGATACTTTTTACATTTTTCCCCTTTTTCTTTCATCCCTCTGTTCCCCGCACCCCATGGAACATGTGTCTGTCCGATTCTTAGCTACCACATCCTCCATCCTTTATTCCAAGTACTTGTGTCATTCACGGTGTCTTTTTTTTTTTTTTAATTGTATTTATTTATTTGACAGAGAGAGAGAGATCACAAATAGGCAGAGAGAGAGGGAGAAGCAGGCTCCCCACCGAGCGGAGAGCCCGATGCAGGGCCTGATCCCAGGACCCCGGGACCACGACCCGGGCTGAAGGTAGAGGCTCCAACCCACTGAGCCACCCAGGCGCCCCCATTCACGGTGTCTTATCATCTTTGATCAACACATGCTAAGTTACTCACAAAGTTCAAGCATTCATCTTGTTGGGTGGATGGCTGGTTCAGTTGGTAGAAGAACTGTGACTTCTTGATCTCAGGGTTGTGAGTTCGAGCCCCACATTGGGTGTAGAGATCACTTAAAAAAATTAATCTTGTAGCAAAAGTAGTGCAGGAGAAAATAAAATATTCTAATATTTTCCCTGTAACCATAGTTTAATTCGGGGTCCTTCAAAGGAAAAAAAATTAATTGACCAATTGTTGTCTCCGTATCAAAACTAACAGAAGTCCTTATGGTCGTTCCTTTTTTTTTTATCTGTCCTACTGTCAAGTAACTTCTGTATAAAGGATAATAATCTGAACCAACATCTTTATTTAACAAATCCAGAACAAACACTCATTAGCAATTGAGTCTCTCTGCTTGCATTTTCCTATTGAACACTCATTTGTATGACATCTTGACCATGGTCACCAAGGGTCTTGTTGGAACCTATCTATAATAGGAAAGTACAAGAAGAGAAATCTTTCCATTTTAGAGAAGCTTTAATCCTTAGGGAGGGATTTTTTTTTTTTTTTGGTATATTGAGCTGCAGTCTATCCCTTGTGACATTGACCCAGTGATTCTTGTTCAGCCCGGAAAGCAGTGCTTCACGAAGTGTGCCTCTGGGACCACCTGTGTCATTGTCACCTGTGGTTCTTGTAGAAATGCAGTTTCCTCAACTCTCCTCTACAGAGGGCCATTTGAACGGCCATTGGTGGCTCTGGAGCCCAGATCCCTGCTTTCATAAGCTCCCCCTGCATGCTTACGTTTGAAGACCACTGTTATGAAGCCAAAGAGAATAACAAAGTCAATACCTCTCACACTCCTCGCCCTTCAGAGAGCTGGAGACAGGTATTATTTTCTGTCTGTCCATGTCATCTCTTCTCTAGACCAGGTGTCCCAGTTTTTTCAATTGTCTCATATGAAACTGTTCCAAGTCTCATTCTCTTTGAACTGTGTTTCATTTCATTACCGTTTGTCCTAAAATGCGTTGCCCAGAACTGAATATTGGAACTGAATGTAATGCTCCAGCCGTGCTCTGACAGGGGCAGGAGGTGGGGCAAAAGGAAGGCACCAATTCCTTAGCCCAGGTACTGTATCTGTTGTGAGAAACCATTCAGTAAACATGTTCATTTCATTTGAGAAAGAAACAGCTTAAACATAACTGCACATTTTCAAAGAGAAGAATATTCATATATTAGCTTGAATACATGGTAAAACATCATGACTTTGGATTGGCAAGTGGGAATTTTTGGTAGTTGGCACAGGGTTAAGATAAAGATGGCCTTTGGTCTATTATGCAAAATGGATTCAGTAAACAAAAAGTGGTCTAAGAGATTGCAAGGATATAATGAACCTACTTTAGAGAACACATTTTTCAAGTACCTGTTTCTCCCACTATGCAAAGGTAGAGCATTCCTATGAAAACTTCCTTAAGCCAAAATGGTGTGAAATGAAAAAGCAGTCACCATTAATTTATGGAACATTTATGAACAGACCTAAACCCAGAAAATAACCTTTTATAGGCTTTTCTGATATACCTTAGGACACATCTCATTAGTGGAAGTACAAAATAAATCGAGATAAAGCACAGATGCTCACAGACTCAGTTCAAACTCTGGTGGCTTGATGTGGAGACGCGGAGTGTAGCTTGGGGGAAGGAGCTCCATGGGCCCCTCTTGCTGATGGGGTCATGCACTGCCTCTGTAAGGGCTCACTGCAAAGCAAATGCTGAATTCTATTCTCTCTTTTTGCCTTTTTTTCACAAAAGCAAAAATCCTCCTTGCCTATCATTTGGTTAGTGAAAATAGGTACTAATGTAGGTCTTCCGTAAAAACCAAGTGGCATAACACGAACTTGCTAAAAGCAGGGGATATCTGTATGTAGCCTGATGTCATCTGTTTACGTACTTTCAAGTTATATGTATTATATATTACTAATTTCTGACATTTATGAAATTAAGCTTATAAAAGAATCTACTTACCAGTACTCTTTTTGGCTTAACAGGACATCATTGTGTAGATATGAAATAATAAAACTGCATTTATTTAAAGAATATAATTCAAAGTTTTCAATAGTTTAGACTGGTCTCCTTCCCAGCTTGTCTGAGTTGAATGATACTTGACTACATGCAACACTTGGTAGACCAGCTAGGGGTTGATAACTTTCTCGACATAATTTAAGATGTTGAAGTCTTTGTCCTTCATATTGTAACCTGGTAGTTATAACTATCTGTGTGACCAGGTATTTATAGAAATAAGACAAATGCAAGACAATTTATAAATCTTTCCAATAAAGTCATTTACTATTTAATAACAGTAGGCCCTAGTTTTTCTGCTCCCTCTCTTACGAATTCTTAGTCTCTTTCCTGTGGGTCCTCTTCTCCCTTCCCCCTTCACTTAAGGCTGGTGCTGGGTCCTTTGCCTTCACTGCCTAACTCTCTCTCTCTCTTCTGGAGAATTCCTTCACTTTCATGGTTTTATCTCCAATTCTCCTCTGCCAGTGACATCCTAATCTATAGTTCTAGCTCTGTCCTCTGGGCTGAATGCTGTCATTTAATTTCAAAAACAAAGTAAATACTTGCCAAGCCTCTCCTGTGTGGTCTTTTCATGACAACAACCTTATTTTAGCCCCATTACAATCCTCTAAAGTAGGTTCTGTTACTCCTGTTCAAGTATGGGGCAGCTGAAGCATAGAAAGTTATAGTTACTATTACCTTAACCTCAACAGTAGTTTGTGAGGATAGTTTGGTTACTGTCTGTCACCTTGGTGTCTCTGGGATACTTAGGGACCATCTGCTTTGGCACAATGATTGTCTATACTTGACCTGATATAGAGTAAGCGCTAAATAAATACTTGAGAATGACTGAATGATTGGTCAGATAAGCATTTTAGGTAGATGCTAGGTAACAATTTGTCTGATTTGAGGAGTTCAAAAGCATCAGGGAGACAAGGAAGCAATTATAGTAGCCTAGATAAGAGATGGAAGTAGTTTGGTGGTGGAGATGGTCCTAGGGAAGAGGGAGAAGATGGAGAGCCATGCTCCTAGTTTACAGGAAAGATGGTACTTTATTCAGAGTGGAAAGTACCTTGCAAAGATCTTTAGACTCTCACAGTCACATGATTTGGAAATTGACTGGATTCCCAATTTTAGGGCCGGGTGACCAGATACATGATGTTGTCACCAACTGAGTCTGGGAATACAGGAAAAAAAATCTTCAGGTCTTTGAGCATACTACTACCAGATTATTCCTCCTCAATTACCTTTCCCATCATGGATTTCTCCTGATCAAGAATCTGATCAGGTGGCCTACTGCCTCTCAGAGCAAATAGTGATCTTTATTTTGGTACTCAAATAACTTATTTTGGTATTCAAAAATTTCATACCTTTCCTCTCTGGACCAGTGGGGTCATAAAGCCCTGAAGGGCTGTCAATATCAGCTTTTGTTGGTGTTACTGCTATTGCACTCCAGTAGCTAGCATAGTGTTGGGTGAGTAGTATGTGTAATACTAAATTGTTTAAAGGATTTGAGAACAATCATATAGTGATGCCTTTGAAATTCATGTTTATGAGAGTGATTTACAAATAAAATAATGTAACTTTCTCTACCTGAATCTGTGTTACAATTCATAATAATGGCAAACACGTATATAGTGTATTTTATATATAGATATTAATTCTAAATGCTTTACTTCTATTGACTCATTTAATCCTTGCAATAATCTTATACAAAAAACCCTATGAGACAGATCCTGTTATTATAGGTGAGGACACTGAAGAGATTAAGGACATTTTTAAAAGTTGGCCGGCTAGTTTGGATTTGAACCCATGTACATCTGGCTTAAATGTATACTTAACTATCACATGCCCACAGCATCTTAGAGATAACTCAGGATCCATTTATTATTATAGTTATAAGATAAGTAGTCATCCTGTTTATCAAAAATGAATATATGATTATTCAATGCTAAAAAAGATAATCAAAATCTGTTACAATGTTGAGCAAATATATGTCTTTCCATTTCTTTCATCATCTGATATGCTCATGCTTAACATCATTACAATAACAAGTTTAAGTAGCTCTTTTACTCATTTGATTTTTACGGTAAGTCATGTAGTGAATGGGTAATCATCATTATTCTCCATTTTTAGGAGGAAGGTGACACAGCCAGGGCTGGACGGGTAGAGGTCAGGTCTCCCATTTCTGGTCCGTAGCACCGGTGATTGGATGTCTGACTCAAATTCTTTCAACAAGAGCACACATACCTTTATACCACCTTGCTGAATTACTAAAAGTTATTATTGCTATCAGTCGTGATTTGGGGACCTGAATTTGGATAATTAATTTATTAAGAGTCAGTCTGGGATCATCAATTTAAGAAAATGGCAGAGAATAACAGTAAGCATCCATCACTTAGACTTGTTCTCAGGATTAACTATTAATGTGGTTAGAATAGATCTTGGCAATATGCAGTAAATATAAACCGTTATTGTTATCTTTATTAGTAGTAGCATAAATGCTAATGGCCTAGAATGATGATCTTCTTGTTGATAGTAGCTTCTCATGATAGTAGCACCCAGAGCTGTTTAATGGAAGGAGGAGAGCTATGTACCCAGTAATTTCTGAGATCTCATTTGAGATCTCCAATCCAAATTTTCTCTTGCCTCCTTGCTGAGCCCATTTATATTTTTGTTTATTTATTGAGAAAGAAAGAGAGAGAGAGAAAGAGAATGGACAGGGGAAAGGGTGCAGAAGTAGAGGAAGAAGCAGGCTTCTCGCTGAGCAGGGAGCCTGACTTGGGCTCCATCCGGGACCCTGAGATCATGACCTGAGCCAAAACCAGAGGCTTAACTGACTGAGCCACCCAGTTGCCCCTGAGCCCAGTTATATTATCCCAGGCCACTGTTAGGGCTGATAATGTCCCTGATCTAACTCTCTGTTATATAAAAGTAGAATTTTTTTCCCCAAATGTATGTTCTGGGTAACATCTGGAAGCTCAGTACTCAAATCTAGAACAAATATAGAGTATAAAGAACATCTATTGTTCCTGACTACCGGTTAATATTTATTAATTAGAGAAGACAAAAATGTTAGTCATCTTTATCAAGATGTAAAGTAAAGGACTGATGCCCCTGTGTTTAACCATATTATTGTGGTGATGGTTTCAACTAGTTTTCCATTTGTTATGACACTTGACATTAATAGTGTTTAACAAATCAAGAAATAAAATATTCAAAACAAAGAAATCCACAAGAAAAAGATTTTGACTCATGAAAGGGGTACCCTTAACTTTCCTTGCTGGGTAAAATGAATCATAACTGGGTAATGACCTCAGGACAAACGTTCAAACAAAATATAATATTTTCGTTTTTCTTTCTCTTTGAATTTCACTCTTACGGATTTGTGGTTATAATGAAACATCCCTCATATTTATTTCAGAGCTATCTTCTGAGACTGGAGCCATTTCTGTGCCAAAGCTACAAACCTCAAAGATGCCTGGCGAGGTACACTGGGAAATGGGTGTCGATAAGTGAGCCTATGGACTGTTGTGTCTGTTAAGAACAGTGGAGAAATAGTCAAGATTCCTCCCAATCCTTGGGAACTTCCTTCCTTCTCACCTTCCTACCCTTGTCTCCTTCTTCCTTTTTTACCTTCCTTTGTCTCTTTTTTTCTTTCTGTCCTTCTTTCTTTCTTTTCGCTCTTTCTTTCCTTCTCTCTTTCTTTTTAAAGATTTTATTCATTTCACAGAGAGAGATCACAAGTAGGCAGAGAGGCAAGCAGAGAAAGAGGAGGAAGCAGGCTCCCAACTGAGCAGAGAGTCCAATGTGGGGCTCGATCCCAGGACCCTGAGATCATGACCTGAGCCAAAGGCAGAGGCTTTAACCCACTGAGCCACCCAGTGTTTTTTCTTTCATATTGTCATCTTCCTTTACTTTCTCCTTTATTTTCTTGTTTTCATCTCTTCCTTCCTCCCTTCCCTTCACTCTTCCACCTGGACTTTCCCCCTCCATTTTTTACTTCCATCTAGGCAATTCCCTGGCAGCTTGTAAATTCAAAATGCAAACTGCCATATGGAATTGTTGAATCGCTATATTGTACACCTGAAACTAATACAACACTGTATGTTAACTGGAATTAAAATAAAAAAAGCAAAAACAAAACCAAGACAGAATGCAAACTGCTGTTTATAAGACCAAATGACTAAGGCTAAAACATTGATTCAGATATTCTTTCTGTTCTTGCTGGCTTGCCCTATTCCTAAAGGATCAGTTCCAGCATAGTTTAGCTCTCGATTTACTCTAGCATTTGGTATCCTGCTCCTAGCTCCATCCATTTACACTTTGCATCTGAATGTGATCTTTCTTTTTTTACTATGGGATCTCCGTTTCTTGCAGACTGCTGGGCTCTGGTCTGCGTCACCTTCAGTGTCATGCTTCTATCTTGCTGTCCTGTGGTGAGCCCTCCTGTGGGACTGCCCAACCTGCTTCAAGTTGGGCATAGTCATCTCTCCAGCTCACTCTTTCCCTGATATCTGCTTGGTCAGCCTCATTTCCTAGACTGAATGGTTCAGCTATTAATTTATTATGCTTTTCATTCATTCAACAAATATCTATTAGTATACGTACTAATAAAGTTGAGCACAACAGACCTTTCCTCTTTTCACATACAGCATTTTTTCTTGAGGCAAGTTTTTGACTAAATTCTACCAAATCGAAGAAAGCAAATATTGTTAAACATTTCATCGAGCTTCCTTCAAACAATAATAATTAATTTTTACACAAAATTAAATCCAACAAACATTTTCAATTAAGTATAATTCACATGGCACCAAACATTAACTCATCTTGTTTCATTGGCTCTAAATACGATATCTTTATAAAATCAAACAAAGAAAAGTGGGTGATTGACAGAATTCTTCATTTTTGATTCAGACATTTTGCTCTTGCTTAGAGTCTGGGTCTTAGATAGATACAGTAAGAATGCAGTAATTAGTACATTTCACCCCAGTTATTATTTGGTTGTTGTATGTATTTACCAAAATGGGAAAAAAATTAAGATACTGAGAAGTCCATGAGGAATCTGATTTATCTTTAAGTGCATATATCTGCAGAAAAATTAAGTTTCAAAACCTGTGTGTGCTGAAGTGAATAGAGATTAAGATCTTTAGTTAGAATAGCTTTTCAAACCAATAAACAAAAGCAGAACCAGACCCATAAACACAGAGTGTGCATCAGCAGTTGCCAGAGACATGAGGGGTCAGGGGATAGGCAAAATGGATGAAGGGGAGTGGGAGATAACGGGCTTCCAGTTATGGAATGAATGAATCAGAGGGATAAAAGGCATAGAATAGGGAATACAGTCGATGATATCGTATGGTGACAAATGGCAGCTACACTTGTGATGCACATAGCAGGATGTATAGAGAGGTGGAATCACTGTGTTATATACCTGAAAGTAATGTAACATTGTGTGTCAACTATAGGTCAGTACAAATAAATAAATAGAAACAAGAATAGCTTTTCTTCTGACACACAGTCAAAAGCCATGTTCAACATTCTTTTTTTTAGATTTATTTTTTTTTTTTGAGAGAGAGAGAGAGTCAGTGAGAAAGAGTGCCAGTGTCGAGGGGGAAGGGCAGAGAGAGAGAGAGAGAGGGAGAGAGAGAATCTCAAGCTCCATGTTGAGCTAGATCCAGGACTCTGAAATCATGACCTGAGCTGAAATCAAGAGTCGGATGCTTAACCAATTGAGCCACCCAGGCGCCTGAAGCTCAATATTCTTATGTGTCTTTGTGACTTTAACCCTAAAGAACTGAGTCAAATCCTTTTAATTTTAATATTTTTATGTTAATAATAGCAATGTCACTAAATAATGTTTACAATTATAAGCACTGTTACGTTTTAATTTGGTTTTTGTTTCTAATAATATTTATCAATGAATGTTTTTATTAGCAAAGTTATGGATAAGACAAGAGTTAGGGATAGAGTATTTTTAGTAACATTCTCCTTAGCTAGACTTGTGCTCTAAATCAAGCAGATAGTATGAGATCACCTTGGCTCTAGCATAATGAGTATTTTGGAAGACGCATTCCGAAAGAAAACATAGGAGACTTCTTTGAGTCTGGTATTTGTGCTTCCATGCAAAGACAGCACATTACTTTAGGACACCAACAGAAAAGTTTACTGCATAAGAAAGGCTACAAATACGTAGTTTTCTAACTTCCCACTAAACCACCCTTGTTTAAACCCAAGATGTAAGATGCAGTATTTTCTCCTAAGGAACTATTACGGGTAAAGAATTAACATGAACTGAGTCTCTCTAATGTGCTTTATTTCATTTAGTTCCTTAACATTTTGAGGTAGGTGTTAAGTATCTCCATTTACTGACAAGGAAACAACTCCAAGAGGGTCACTCACCATGACAAAGATGCTATTTGAGCCCACATCTGTTTGACTTCAAAATCCATGCTTTTTTCTGCTATGCCTTATTTTTTATTTTTTCCCCTCCTGTTTGTGTTAGGTATAAGGAGTAAAGCTACTCTGTCATCCACAGTTGCTGCACAGTGTTGCTTAATGTCGGCTCCTGAACAGTCACACAAACTCCCCTCTTGAGGAGTTCCCAAAATGCCAGCTCTGAGAACAATAAGCAGAGGACTGGAAGCGCCAAGTCTGGCGTAGGCTCAGGAACGGTGAAAGGGGCTATTGGAGGCCCATTTACAACACTGTCGTAAAGGAGCGGCTGCCGAAAACCACTCCAAAAATCCCAAGGAGCTTGGGGGGAAAAGGAGATGGAGGAAGGATGAGCAGCACGTAATGTAAAATGAAGAAGAGGAAAGGGGCAGATGGTGAGAGAAGGGAGAGTGAATGCGGATTATCAGGAGAACACAAGTAGGGCTTTGTGGCGAGAGGAGTGGGTGGGGGGTAAGGCAGAGAGGAAACGGGAAGAAATTTTGCCTGAAGAACAAAGAAAAGAATAAGTGCAGTTTTATCTTCATTAGAAAAAGTGGAAGTTTGTCTTCTGTGACAGGTTGTTCCAGCCCATTGTGTTGTGCTAAGATATTGGATTATCTCAACTGTTCGCCATTAGAAATGTGTAGATTCCCGAGGCCACTTTATAGTCCACGCTTAGTAACATGCCTGAGCTTGTGGATTTTGCCGTAGACAATAGCAAGGTGAAAATAGCATGTAGTGATAGCCACCGACTTTCTCACCAATTGGCCAGAATCCCTCCTCTTTCAAAGAGTATAAAGAGATGAAAAATAATTTCAGAAAGCAGCAATTACTCATCCCTTGGGACCAATGATATGCGATACATAGATTTCCTGGAGGTGAATTGTAGTTTAAAATACATACATTCTTCACCAGGTCCTAACAGCGCTGTTGAAGTTAAGCTTTTGAAAAACTTTGGTAAACCCCCTTGGATGCCCAAAGGTCATCCTAGGTTCACAGTCTATTTTATGGAGGTTTGCAAACTTTTCTGCAGTGCGGAATTGGATTTCAGTTGAGTTGCATGCAAACTTGGGTTGAGTTTCAAGGGAACACTAGGTAGTTCTTTCAGGTAGAAGCCAGGTGAAACTCAAAGGGTCCAGAGTGGGTTTTGATTTGAGTTTTCTTTTGGGTTCTGCTTGAACTTGACACTCAAAGTGAAACTCAGGAGATCTGAACCTCTTGCAAACTCAGGCTCGAAGGGAGGTTTTTGGAAGCAAACTTGCATGTTGAAAATGCTGAGCTAACAGTGTTAATTGGTGCATTAGTTTGCTTTGCCTAAACCTCTGAATAGTTTCATCTGGAAAAAGGTTTCCCTTAGCATAAAGTTTAGCAAAGCTTTGCAAGTGGACGTTGGTCTTGCTGAGAAATTACCTGTAATAAGGTGAGTGTACAAATTCCTATAATGCCAGATTGCCTAGCACAGTTCCCAAAATAAGCTATGGAATGGGTCAGTCATGGCCTTATCACATTCCTGCATTGGGATTATAGGCATCTTGGGCAATTCAAGGTACCTGGGCAATTCAAATTCAAGCTGAATGGGTTGTCTGCATTACCATAATAGTTGGTGCTGTACAGATTGGACCACAGTGAGATGAAAATATTCTCTTGTGGGAATGAAAAGTGGAAAGGGAATCCTGGGTTTTCCCTCACCTCCATTAAACATATTCATAAAGACCAATATATGACAGTCCTTAAAAGGTAAAGGCACAACAAGTATATAGATGAGCAAGTTGCCAAGACATTTTACAAGATAGGCTTCTGACCTGGTTAGGGGTTGGTGCTAGGGCAGAGGGGATTTAATTTACTTTTGGCAAAAAGTCTGAATACTAAATTAAACTTAACAGCAATGAGGGGTTTTTTTGAGAAAGGAAACAAGTTGGCAGAATTTTGGCCTATCAACAAAAGGAAATCACACAAAGAAAAGGATTAGTCAAAATGAAGATCAAATGAAGATCAAAAATAAATTGGCTTCAATCCAGGAAACATTTGTTGCATTTTACAAGCAGGTCTTTCCTTCCCTAGTGTGAAGAACAGAGGAACCACCTGATCTTACCCTAAAGGTCATCAAGCACACGGCATGCTAGTGATGAAATGCTCCAGAGCCTCTCAGAGAGCCCAGCACAGGTGCAGTAGTGAAAAGAGATTCAAACCTCCGAGGCTTAAAACTATGAACAACATTAAGGCAATGAATATTGGGAAGCAGATTCCAAGGGAGTGTTGTCCCAAGTATTCATACTTAAGAAAAACTCACATAGTGCTGCTTTAACAAAATGAATAAATAGTATCTATCTATCATCTGTCTATAGAGTAGGTATTCTGGAAGATATTGAACTTTTCTAGACTTCGAAGGAGCCTATTTGATGCATCATTATAACCAAAGCCACACAATCTGTATGACCTGCTACAAAATGAAAATTCAGAAAGCCCTTTTTAAAAAGGCAGGAAAAGGCTGTCGTTAAAGGTACTATATATAAGCCTTTTTCCTTTTTTTCTAGACTCTCTTTCCACTTGTGGTGGCTTTTTTTTTTCCTATTTAATGTCATTTTAAGTAAAGAAAAACTAAAATTTGAAATTAGCATGAATCTTACTGCCCATCTTTATTTATTTTGTGCACCATCTTAAATGCAATTATAAGAGCGATGACTTCATATGCAGGGTTACTGGAATTACACTGTTCATATTTTGTAGTCCATACATGTGCTTTTCACTCTTACCAGAACAGTGGAAATGTTTCACAGAATTAACTCAGCTGTTTTCATTTCACTTCTTGATATGCATACATTCTACCAACACTCTCTACCTTCAGCTTACTGATGAATAAGGAAGGGCTAAAAAGAAAAGGAACCCTTGGGGTCACCCTATATTTCCCTGAACATAGAAGATTTACGGAAGGCTTACTGTAGAAGGTGACATCCAAAGATAGTAGGAGCAAACAATGGACATGAGAATTTCAGGATACTATTCTGATAAAGAGGAAGGATTACTGTGTAAGATTAAATAAGCTTTAGCACAGTTGATTTGGCTTATTTTTTCTTGTTCTTGCATTTATTGGATTCTCTATAATCAATTGACACATTTTGTAAATGAGGTAGTCACATTCATCATGAGAATTAGATTGCCTCTAGCAAGTGTCAGTGTCATTCAGAAACTTCCAACTTTAGGTTACAGATTATAAACCACTGGGTTTATAAGCCCTCCAGACATATTCAAGATGTGTTGGCAGTTTGAATACCTTTTTAAAAACTATGTCTTAAAAAAAACACCAAAACTATGTCTAAAAGAAATTCTGGAAAGAATACTAAATCCTAGATTCCACAGGGGAGCTTAAAATTGAATGATGCTGGAAATTGACACATTTTTAAAATCTGACATGTGACCTTCAGTGAAATAAAATTCTGAAGTCCTTTTGGTACTATAATCATTCTACCTATTTGAGGAACTAACTGGAACTTCAGTTTTAGGAAACATCAGCTTTTTTGAAAAAAAAAAAAAAAGAGAGATTAATTTATTTAAGAAAGGAGAGAGAGTGTGAGTGTGGAGAGGGGCGAAAGGACAGGGAAAGAGAGAATCCCAAGCAGATTCCCCACTGAGCATGGACCTTACGGGAGCCTGATCCAAGGACCCATGAGATCATGACCTGAGCCGAAATCAAGTCAGATGCTTAACCAACTGAGCCACCCAGGTGACCCAGAAACATCAGCTTTTGTGTTTATTATACATATTTAGCTTTTAGATGAACAAATACAAATATTATTTTGATACACCCTTAGAAGAATGTTATATATTAATTTCTGAGTTTGAAATGCATTTACTTCTCAAGTGATTTCATTATTTTGCAAATAAACCTACTCAGAACTTAAATTGTACACAGAGGCACTCATTTTACTGGTATTTGTGAGTAAACAGAAATATAGATGTATCTACTTAAGGAGCTATTATACAAAGATAGATAAATTAGATGAACGTGAGGAGGAAGAGAAAAACATTGTCAGGGCACGTATGCTGCAGTAGCTCTTCAATTTTGTAGCCTTGGACAGCTGGGACATGTGAGGTGCTGATAGGGTTAGCATGAAGTGATGAAACTTGGAGCTATCTCTTGGGGAAAAGTCTTTATAGAACCTTAAGAACTAGCGGCCTAAGCATTTTTATTGGAGGTGTAGGCGCAAGAGCGATGTAGAAGGAAAACTGTTCGGGTTAATATGTCCTCTTCAGAAATCAGGATGAAAAAGAAAAGAGAATGCAGGCTGGTCAGCCAGTTGTGTGTATAAACATCTTGATTGTTGTGTGTATAAAAACCTTGATTATAAAATCAAGGTGTGGGACCAGTCAGCACTATGCACTCCATGGCCACGGATATTCCCCTAAATCATAACGTCAGAGCTCTGCTTCATTAGTCATATGGAGAATCACAGAAGAAAATGTGGGCTAGTTGTGTAAATGAAACACTACTCCAGGAAAAAACAGCTATGTGCCCTGGAGAACGTGATTCAGAAACACTTTATACAGGGGAGAAACATTTGTATACGGCAAACGCCATATACTTTTGAATTATCTCACAGTAGAGGTGGCTTCCCACCCTCATTTAATTTCCCCTGTGACCAAGCACCTGGTCCCAGCTACACAGAACAATGACTATAAAGCCTGTATTTAATAGGTTTATATTTGTTAAGCAGAAATAGATTGGCCAATCTAAATTTTTATTTACTCTGACCTAGAACCTTATTTATCTGCCCTACGGGGAAAGGATTTAATTTTGACAGATCTATTTATTCATTTTGTGATCCTCTCTCTCTTTTTGTGAATATCTTTTGGGAAAGAGCAAGTGTTACAAAGCAAGTGGTCTGCTTCTGTGGTCTGTTTTCCTACACTTACCAGGCAGTGTCATTCATTTCTTTACAGCCTGACCTCAGTGCCCCTGATAGTGGCATGGGCGTAAGTGACAGAGCAAGGGAAATGTCAGCCAGATTAATTTGAAACGGGTAAGTCCAAGGCTGCCTTTATTTCTGGAGTTTTCATTAATGTGGTTTTATAAATTTTTAGTAAGTGACCCAAACTGAGCAAATACATTTTTAGTATTGTCATGAAAATAGTTTGATCTTATGGAGTTCTGAAAGGATCTTGAGGTCCCCAGACCATATTTTGAGAACCACTGCTATGACGGTGATTACCTCCATAGCTGAATAATAGCGTTATAGGTAGCAGACTAAACACTTCATCTTCACCTTGCTTGTGTTTCACTTGGCAATGTATCCTAAAGATCTTTCCGCATTAATACAAGCAAATCTTCTTCACTGGCTTTTTGTAATAGCCTAGTATTCCATTGTCTGGGTTTACCACAATTTATTTTAGCAGTTCTCTTCTGATAGGCACTTGGGTTGCCCCATTTTTTAAATTTTTAAAATTTTTGGATGAACATGAAGTGCTCCCTTAAAATTTTTTCTATGATAAACAGTAACATTGAATAACCTAGTAAATATAGCATTTTTATATAAAGCAGGTATATCTATAGGAAAACTTGCAGAAGTGGAATGCAAATTGCAATTTTGCCTGGTCTGGCCAAATTGCCCTTCATGGACTTTGCTCTCTTTTGCATGCCTACCCAAATTACATGAACAGGCTTTGCACCCCTACTTGCTCTTGGGAGCTTTGATGATCTGGTAGGTGAACAATATTATTTTAGGGTAGTTTTAAGGTACATTGCTCTTGTTATGAGTAAGGCTGAACATCTCTTCATACTTTAGGACTCTTTGTATTTCCTTTTCTGAGAACTAGGTTTTCTTTCAGATTGCTGATCTTTTTCTTCTCAATTTCTAAAGGCTTTTAAATGAAGAATTATAGAAAGTATCCAGGAACCTTTAAAGTATTTCTCCTGCTATGAATTTCAAATGCTTTGTCTCAATTTGTCATTTTGTTTTAGATATGCTTATGGTGTCTTTTGCTATGTAGAGTTTCTCAGTTTTATGTAGTTTATCAACCTTTTCCTTATTCTTGGCTTCTGCATTTGGGGACGTGGTTTAGAAAGACTTTTTCAGGGGCGCCTGGCTGGCTCAGTCAGTGGAGCATGCAACTCTTGATCTTGGGATTGTGAGTTTGAGCCCCATATTGGGTGGAGAGATTACTTAAATATAACATCTTAGGGGCACCTGGGTGGCTCAGTGGGTTAAAGCCTCTGCCTTTGGCTCAGGTCATGGTCTCAGGGTCCTGGGATCGAGCCCCGCATCGTGCTCTCTGGTTAGTGGGGAGCCTGCTTCCCTTTCTCTCTCTGCCTGCTTCTTTGCCTGCTTGTGATCTCTCTCTGTCAAATAAATAAATAAAATCTTTAAAAAAATAACATCTTAAAAAAAAGACTTTTTTCTATTCCAGAGTTAAAAAGAAATGTACACATATTTCCTTCTTGTACCTTTACCCTCTTATCTCATGGATACCATTTAATCATTGGCACATTTGTAGTGTACCTTAGTGTACAGTGTAAAAGATGAATCCCATTTAATATTTTTATACACTACCCACTTTTCACAACACTATATGTTGAAAAATTCCATCTTTTCAATGGAAAAGTAACCTTTATCATGTATTAAATTCTTGAGTATATTTGGTTTAATAGTATACGAAAAAATTAAAATCTCATGAAATAATAGAATGTAGTCCAGCAATGCAAAAATCGCTTAACATTAGAAAGTGTATTTATGTAACTTATTAGCTTAAAAGATCTCACACCCACCATGTTGATAAATGCGAATGGTAAGATCAAATTGACTGAGAGACCAGAGACACCTCCTGATAAATCAAGAAAAATTACTTATCTAGAAGCTACAGGAGGAAGTCATTGCAATCAGGATACACAGCAAAGAGGCCAGCAGCATTTTCCAATAACAGACAGAGGACACTGGCAGATGTACAATTGCAGATAGTAAGTCCAAAAGTGTGAGAGACACATGAGAACTCCCAGGAGTTCAACTGACACCCTCCAAACCCAGCTTTGTATTCCCAAGACCGTGGCAATTCTCCTAAGGCTAGAATTCCATATTTATGAGAACCCATGTCATCAGGGTGAGGTGTATCATCAGCCTCGGTAGAACCCAGTGCACATGAGATGACCTGGCACAGTATGGGATGGTATGGCTTATTCAGTACATTTATCCCCCTTAGCCTCTTCAAGTTCTACATCCTGTTCCAATTCCTTTCCTGAACTTAGAGTTGCGGAGAAAGGAAAATGGTCAGTTTTAAACTTCTTTGGGAGTAATGTCAATAACCTTTTAGGAGAAAACACATGTAATTATCTCAAGAGATGTAAAAAAAAAAAAGTTTACTAGCAAAGAAAAACTCATAAATACAGAAATTTTAATAAACTAGGTCTTTACCAAGAACCTATAGCCAATATTCTTATGGTGAGATATTAGAATTCCTACAAAGATAAGAATTTCTGCTAAAGAACTATCATCTAATATGTATTAAAGGCCCTAAAAATTCACTAAGAAAAATAAATTGAAAACATAAATATTAAAAGGGAAGAGGTAAAATTACCTTATAGTGATGTGATTACCTATACAGGAAATTGAAAGGGAATCAAGAAATCAACTATAATATCTAATGTAAGAGTCCATTAAGGTGACCAGATACAAGATTAACATACAAAAATAAGTAATGTGCTATATATCACAATAACTGATAAGAAAATAGAATAGGAAAAAATGCCACTCACCATAGCAATAACAAGAAAAAATTTTAATAACAATCGTGAGAGCCATATGAAGAAAACAGTCAAACTTACGGTTATCAAAGAAGAATTGAAAACATGGAGAGATAAGCCATGTTCTTAGATGGGAGGATTTAATATTGTAAAAAAAAAATTGATTCTACCTAAATTCATATATAAGCTTAATGCCACCCCTATTAAAATATTACCAGAACTTTTAATGAAGTTTAATTCTAAAATTTTTCTGGAAAATAATTCTAAAATTCAAAGAGAAAAATATGCAAAAATATTTAATAAAAGATTGGAGGAAATCATAATCACTGGAATTTGCATTACTGTATATGAAAATAAAACTTTACTAATGAACATAGTATGATATTGATGTTAAAGTGGACATAAAGATCAACAAAACAGAATAGATAGTTCAGAATTCAATCCTGTTTATACACACATATGATTAATATGATTAATACAGTAACTTAAATCTGTGGGCAAAGGTTAATAAACATGATTGGGAATAATTATTATTATAAATTATTTTGAAAAAGTAAGGCTGAGCACAGAGACATATCCAAATTTCAGATGAAGTAAGCACTATCTACAAACAAAAACAAACTAGAAAATAGAAGATAATTTGACTTGTCTAGTTAATGAATTGAAATGGGATATATTAAGAATTCAAGGGTACGTAAAAGGCCCTCAATAAATAGGGACTCTTTACCCTCTTGCAAATCCCAGAGCAGAGTTGAATTGTCTATAGAAATGTGTTCAGAAAAAGCTATTTTCTTTGTTCATCATTTAAGTCATCTTTTACTATGCTCTATCCTTGGGTCTAGCCAGGAGCATGTCCTTATGGTAGGTTCTCTGTTAAATTGTTTATCTTGCCATCATTTAGAGTCACCACCAGCATGCCAATGGTTTAATCCATTTCTAAACAGCCTGAGTGCTTTCTAAGAAACAGAGAGGAGTCAATATTTGTTGTAGTTAAAACAGTAGTAGGCAGTCCCAGACTGCTCTCCTATTGAGAGATTAAAATACTCAAAATGATCCTGAAAAGTCTGTCTTCTTCAGAATAAAGAGAAAATGGACTAATCATTGGGTGAAAATAGCCATAATAAAAGTAAAGCATTCCTTTGACTCAACTACTACTGGTTCCAAAAGATACAATCTATAGAAGAACTACAGTAAAATGGCTCTTTCTCCATAGGCCCACTTAATTTCAGCAGGTTTTTTGGTTGTATTTCATGAGTACATTGTTGATGATAAAATTTCAATGTAAAAGAGCTTTCAACAGCTAAGTCTTGAAATTTTTCACAACTTAGCCCATATATACCCACTTCTACAAACTGTGTAGTGCGTGTTCTATATCAGTGTGTGCTTGAGTATTTATTCCATATTTGGTTATTGTTGTTTGTTAATTTAATAGGCACAGGCTTTCTTTTTTTTTGCTTTTGGTAACTGACCCTCTAAAACCAGGATTGTTGCATAGGGATGCTAAAGTTATAAAAAAAAAAACCCAGTATAGTCTCTATGAATACTCACTTTTTTGAAATCAGCATAGATCTCCATCAAATCAACATTTTTGATAATGAGTTTCTCAATCACTCTTTGGATGTTGGAAATATCTAATAATATAAATCAAATATAATACATATTGATTATAAAGTGAAAATGGATATCTTACAATAAAGCCAATAAAATCAATGAAAGCAGTGATAGATTCCAACTTACAGAAGAAGCTATTGACAAATGAAGACCTAGAGAATTAGATCAATTAATAACCAAAGAAGAAATTGACAGGGCTAGTAACACAATAGGCATTTCAGAGATTCATTTGTATATCAGTGTATTAAGAGGGCATCTTGGAAAATTAGAACACTTAAGTAATTTGTAATGACTCTAGCTATGATCATTTTGCAAAAATCAAACAAGTAGGGAATGGCATATCTTGCTAGTCCATATCTTTGTCAGAAAAGTTACCTTAAAAAGAACCAATGCTTGGGGTGCCTGGGTGGCTCAGTCGGTTAAGTGGCCTACTCTTGATTTTGGCTCAGGTCATGATTTCAAGGTCATGGGATCCAGCCCTGCATCAGTCTCTGTGCTCAAAGGGGAATCTGCTTGAGATTCTCTCCCTCTCCTTCTGCCCCTTACCCTCCCTGCTTGTGGCCTTTCTTTCTCTAAAAATAAATAAATCTTAAAAAAAAAAGAACCAATGCTTGATTCATTCTTTGTTCTAATAATTACTGCAGAGCTACAGTTTTAACTTCTATTCTGTAAAATACAAGATGAAATACTGAGTTTTATAAGTTTTGGTTACATTTTTAAAAATAAGAGAATCAAGCCTTTTGTTTACTCTGTACACGGCATTTGTTCTCTATTTTAAGCTGATTCACTTTAAGTGAGCTTTTTCCAGGACAAATTGTTCTCTGATAATGAAAACCTGCTGTCCTGTAAACCATTAGGTCTACACTGTGGAAGAAACTGTAAAGAACAAATTGAATAAGACACGGTCCCTGTGCTAACAAAGCATACAATTCAGCTGATGTGTATAGCAGTGCCTCCTTTTCTTATATCTTTCATGACGTGCACACTATTTTGAGAAGGAAATCAAGGATTTTTTTTTCTTCATCCCTTTTCCTTATTCCCAACATGGCTAGTAGTTCCAAGACTTTGGAGACAGTGAGTTTAATGATTACAAATTTGAGGTGGAATTTTCAGCTGCTTATGTTTTCTTATTTGCATTATATAAAGATACTTGTCTATTATTACTGCCATTTGATGGAAAGACAATGTTTATTGCTATCTGAGATGTTTTCCTCAAATAATGATGATATAAATTTAGAGGGAAGTTGGCTTTTCTGATGTTTTATTATGGTGTTTGAAGTTATGTTTGTTGTCTTGCTCAAAGAATGATCTTTAATTTGATCTTTAGAATCTCAGAACTTAGGATCTCAATGTAAGGACTAGACCTATCAGTCTGCTTTGTGTTTAAAACAAAGTTTGAGGGATGCCTGGGTGGCTCAGTCAGTTAAGCTGTGGCCTTCAGCTCAGGTCATGATCCCAAGGTCCTGGGATTGAGCCCCCCATCAGGCTTCTTGCTTAGCGGGGAGCCTGCTTCTCTCTCTGCTTCTGCCTGCCACTCTGCTTGTGCCCTCTCTCTCTCTCTGACAAATAAATAAAATCCTTAAAAATAAATAAATAAAACAAACTTAGCTAAAGTTAACAAATCAGAAAGATTGTGATCCAGGAAAAACACACCAGCTTTGCAGTTTCCTTCCTTCCTTCCTTCCTTCCCTTTTTTTTTAGACTTATTTGTTTATTTTAGAGAGAGAGAGAGCATGCATGCATGCACAGGTGCGGGAGAAGGGAAGAGGGAGCGAGAGAGTCTCAAGCAGACTCTGCGTCTGAGCACAGAGCCCAAGGTGAGGCTCAATCTTACCACCCTGAGGTCGTGATCTGAGCCGAAACCAAGAGTCAGATGCTTAACCCAGTGCCTCACTCGGGGGCCCCACCAAGCTTGCAGTTTCTGAATGAGATTAAGAAAATGTAAAAAACAGTCATTATATTAAGTATTTTTTTCATGATGAGACTGTGCGCATGCACCTTTTAATGGTAAAAGAAGACTCTAAGGAGGATCAAAGAAAGCTTCATTGCTCCTTCTGTTAACTTGGTGACCATTTTTGTCCTAAACTAAGGATTATTCTCTTTCCTAGCTTTCAAGACTTGATATTCAATCCAAATGTGACTCCTATGTCGTTCTGGGTGGAGTGTAATTTTTTCTTAACCCTACATTTTTCAGACTATCTGGGAGAGTGCCGTCCTCCAAATATCTCCCTCTACAAATCCCAAGTGATGGACAGACAAGACCTTCTCTTTCCCACTTGCCGTCCTGGCTGTTCACTTGCCCACGGGGCTCCCTTCAGTCTAAGTCTTGGAAGGGCTGCGTGAGGTCCTCTAGTCCTCTTTCTAGATTCTGGCCATGACAGCTTTCCAGCATCACAAATGCAGCATTATTTTGAGGCTCTCTGGAGCTTCTTCTTTATCCTTCCCCAGAACTGTTACCCCAAAGTCTACCTTTGCTATGAACAAAACTGGCCCTGGCCACAAGAAAGGTGCTCTTTCAGTGAAATTCAGAGATGACTCTTCTGCCTTTCTGCCTTTATTAGAATGCTAAAAAACAGCCAAAAAAAAAAAAAATTCATCTCAAGCGTAAACACTTTAAACTTACCTGCTGTCTTCTAGCAGATGGAACAGAGGACTGAAGTCGATTTTTCCATTTCGTCCATTTCACCCCATGAAAATCTGAGCTAGCCAGGATGCAGAACCCCTGGTAGATGTGCTTCTCCTTCTTCCTGATCCACTGCTCACTCACTGAGAGGGAGCAGTTCAACAGGAGGAGCCCCAATTCCCTATCCTGATTCCCCACCCCCATTTTCAATAATCATGGTAGTTCAGTCTTCTAGTAAAAGGGAAATTAATTTCCTCACCATGATGATCCCTGACCTAGAGCCTTAGCGTCCTGGGGGCCCAAGCAAATGTTAATGTGCATTTTGTACTTACTTTTTAACAATTTTAATTTTTTAAAATAAAAATCTATAATGACTTAAAAAATTAGTACAGATTTTTATAATTCACCAATATTTATTAAATATTTTCTCATATCAAGAGCTATGATTGGGACTCTTTTTTGGCAGCTATTCGAAGAAAAGAAAAGATAGGGGGAAGAAAGGAAAAATGAGAAGCAGTAATAATTAGGTTGGCCAACATCTTTGTCATTGTTCTTCATTCTGCCTTATGCTCCTTAATAGGTCATGTCTCCCTGTTGCCACACCCCACAGCAGCTTGTCCCAGATGGCTGTGGGGGCGGGGGAACAGGAATTAACTTTGAAAGGTTTTCTCAACATATGGATGAATGGATGAGTGATCATGTGTTTACCTTACTATTTTTAGTGTTTTGTTTCTTAAGTTAGATTACAGGGATCATAAAAAAGCTAGGCCGGGCTCTGGCCTACAAGATGTCTGTTACTAACTATTATTATAATATATAGGGTGAAAAACAGAAACAACATGGCAACTATGAATTCTGATTGGTGACACCACAGATCAAATCACTTCTCTATTCTGAAGCCTCCACTTTTTTTCCATTTAAGAACAGAACACAACAAAACAAAGTGAAATACCAAGTCCTTTGTGTGGTCTACAAAGCCCTGCATGATTTCACTTCTACCTACTCTTCTGACTGTACCACTCTTTTCCTTTCTTCCGGCAATCTAGCCAGCAACATTAGCCTTCTTTCTCCTTCCTGAACATGCTGGTGTACTCTTATCTCAGGGCCTTTGTACTTACTCTTCCTCCAGCTTGGATCTCCCTACCCCCATACCCAGGAGGCTTTCTCCCTTACTTGCTCAGATCACTGCTCAAACATGACCTTACAGAGAGACTTTCCCCAACCCCCCTTTCTAACTAGTTCCCCTTTTGTATTCCCATAATAAGTTTTATTTTTTTATAGCACTTACCATATTTTTTATATGTTTATGTATTGTCTATCTCCTCAATCATAACATGAACTTCATGAGTTTGGATTTTGCTGATGGCCTGTATTCCCAGCACTTATAACAGTACCTGGGAAAAAGCAGGCACTCAAAGCAGATGTTGTCAGTGCCCCACCCTTGTATCATTGAAGCCAAATTCCAGCTGCCAGTATCTGTGTCTTCAGGTTAGAGGATGCTTTCCAGAAACTGTGGAAGGTCATTTTGCCCACGTAGGCATCAGGCTTGAGGATTTACAACCCTAAACTCTGCCAAAGAGCAGTCCTCAATTAATTGTTAATTCTCAGCATTTGCTGTACAAATACTATAGTTTCCTTGTCCTTCCATGGAGTTTCAGAGTAAGGAGATGGAGGGAGGGCTTCTGGGACTGAGGTAACTTTCTTAACAACACACTGTTTATTGGCTGCCTTCCTTTCTCAGTATCGTTTCCCCACTCCCCTCCCTTCTTGCACGTCTCAAGTAAATATTTACCCCCAAATTCTTGTCTCAGGATCTGTTTGGAGCAACCCGAAACAAGATGATAAATATTTGTTATTGTTGAATGAATTATTCACAGTGGATTCTGGATATACATTTAGAAACAAAACTGGAGAGGGGACCGTGGCAGCATAGTTTCGCAGAAAGTAGAAAGTTAGCACAGCAGCCAAGAGATGGGGCTACCACATCCTAGGGAGGAGACAAGGTGATTATGTTATGGGGGAAAAAAAAAGAAAAGTAAAGAAAATGAATTCTTGGCAGCATCTGAGAATCAGGGTCTGCAACTGGAGCCTCAGAAATCTGCAAAGCTAACACAGAAACAAATACACGTAACGCTGACTTCACAGGTGTGAAGCCTATGGGGTTGTACAGGGCTCCATGTTCAGAATGACCTTGTACTTGGTTTGAAGCTCTGCTGTTGCCATCTTCAAATTCTTAGTAGTGTTTTTTAAATTTTTTTTTTTAAACAGGGAGTCCTGCACTCTGATTTTGCATGGAGCCTCACAAATTATGTAGCCAACCTCAAGTACACACCATAGTTTCTCATGTTAGTTGAGGAAGAGGAATAGAATATCAAGGGTTCGGCATGAGAAAAATGGATTTTATAGAGCTAGGTGGTAGAATTTCTTTCTAGTAGAAATTGTAAGGATCCTCATGTAGTCTGCTTTAAGAGTGCTCATTTCTTATTTCAGATAATTATAGCAGCCTTGAAAGCAGAAATAATTGATATAGAAATATTTCATGATACTGTTACTTGGTATAAATTATTAAAACATTTTTGGATAGATGTAATATACATTACTATGTATAGATTGATTTATACAGAGAAAAAATACAATTGATATGGGTTAGAAAAAGCACTATGGGAATACTTAGAAAAAGATCATATTTGTCATCTTTGTTGACCTATAGTATTTTGTTTTGGTGAGGTGTGTCCTCTTTGCTGCTGGTGACTTTTTAATTGATCGTTCATCTACTTTTCCAGTTGGAAGGCTGCCAAGAATTTTTGATATTTCTAGTCTGACAACTGGCCTATAAGATACTATTTTTAAAATATGCCATTTTGTTTAAATACTAAACAAAAGTATTCTGATATAAAAAAAGTTACTTGAGAAAAAAATAATTAGCCCTTGTGAGAAATTTTAGTTTGTGGATTTTTAAGCAGGGTGGCAAGTAAGTAAAGTATTGCAGCATTTTCCACTAACTAAAAACAGCTGTCATGTGCCGATGGGTGTTACATCTGCAGCTGACACCCACTTCAAAGAACAGGTGCTTGTAGATGTTTAAAAAAGAAAAAGCAGCTCTTGTACCAGTCTACAGCAGCCTTCAGGAAGTCATAAGTGTGAGAATGGGAAGACTGGCTCAGCGGCAGCTTTGGGTCACTTATGGCCCAGAGGTGTCTCAGGGCGCCTGGGAGCTCACTGCACTCTCTTCTGGGTAAATCTTCAATATCAGAGGCTAAATTACTGGAAGATAACATTTATTAAAAAGTAATGACTTTACATGTAAAAGAATGAAGTTGGACCCTTACCTTGCATCATATACAAAAGTTAGCTCAAAAGGGAGGAAAGATTTAAACATAAGAGATAAAAACTATAAAACTTGTAGAAGAAACCAGTAAAAGCTTCATTGGACTTGGCAGTGATTTCTTCTGTAAGATACCAAAAGGATAGGCCACAAAAGACAAAATAGATGAACCGGACTTCAACAACATTAAAAAGTTTTATGCATCAAAGAACACAACAGAGTGAAAGAGCAACCCACAGAGGACAGAAGACATTTGCCAATCATATATCTGATAAGGAATTAATATCCAGAATACATAAAGAACTCCTCTAACTTAACAACAACAAAAAACTAAACAATTCAGTTCAAAACTGGGCAAAGGACTTGAATAGATTTTTCTCCAAAGAATATATATAAATGTCCAATTAACACATAAAAAGATAATCAGCAAAACTAATCATTAGAGAAATGCAAATCAAAACCACAATGAAATAGCACTGCTTATCCATTACTGTGGCTTTTATTAAAAATAAAAAGCGAAGAACAAAACCTGTTGTTAAGGAAGTGGACAAATTGGAATCATGCATTGCTGATGGGAATGTAAAATGGTATAGCCACTGTGGAAAACAGTATAGCAAAAATGTCAAGTAGAAAAATTAAGTAAAATTGTTATGTCACCCAGCAATTCCACTTCTATGTATATGCTCCAAGGAATCGAAGGCAAGGACTCCAACAGATACGTGTACACCAATGCTCATAATTGGATTATCCCTTATAGCCAAAAGGTGGAAACAACCCAAATGCCCATAAACAGACAAATGAGTAAATGAAATGTAGTGTATACATGCAATGGAATGTTATCCAGCCTTAAAAAAGAGTGAAGTTGACAAAGGCTACAATACGGATGACCCTTGAAGATACTACCCTACCTGAAGTAAGCCAGACACAAAAGAGCCAATACCATATGATTGATTCCACTTAAAAGAGGGACTGAGGAGAGGCAAATTTGTCGAGACAGAAATAGAATAGTGGTTACTAGGGGCTGGAGAAGTGGGGATTGGGGAGTTATTGTTTAATGGGTACAAAATTTCTGTTTGGGATGATGAAAAAGTTCTAGAGATAGGGAACATTGATGGTTGTACCACATTGTGGACATACTTAATGGCGCAGGTGTACACTAAAGCATGGTTAAAATGACAAATTTTATGTACATTTTATCACAGTTTTTAAAAAGAAATCTTTACATCAGTCAGAAAAATGTAATGATTTTTAAAAATCTTGTTAAAAATTAAAAAGAATAGCTTTTAGGGGTGCCTGAGAGGCTAAGTCCATTAAGCATCTGACTCTTGGTTTTCACTCAGATCATGGTCTCAGGGTTCTGGAATAGAGCCCCACTTGGGGCTTCACGCTCAGCAGGGAGTCTGCTTGGGGTTCTTGCTGCCTCTCCCTCTGCCTTTCCCCCACCTCCCTCTCTCTCTCTAAAAAAAGAATAGTTCTTATTTATTTATTTTTTATATTGAAGTAGAGTTGACACGCAATATTACATTAGTTTCAGGTGCTATTGGGGTTTTTTTTTAAGTGATAACATGCGTATGAATTTTAGGCAATAGAGAAAATTACCAAGCGGAAAGCAGCAGGTTTTCTGATAGTCTCATGTCACGATGAGTATGATTTTAGACACCTCTGTGCCTTTCATTAAGACGGTTGAATGAATGAATATATGGATTGGCAGTTGTGTGGACTGGGATATGGAACGTAAATAAACAATTTAATAAAAATGAGATCATACTATACATACTATCTTAGGACTAGAGATAATACATTTAACTTGACCTAAATATAACCCAGGGGAAAAAAAACTACAATGAAACTGAATTATTGAAATTCGGAATTTTTTTTTCCCCCGTAAGAAAGCAGTTAAGACTGATTCCAACTTAGGTTGGATCAAACATTTTTTTTTAAAGCCACATGCCTTAGTTTTGGACAACAGGTGAACTGACTCCATGCAATGAAAGCAAGGTAACTAGCACTCTTACACTTTCATCTCCTCTCCACCAGTCTTCCAAGTTCTGTTACTTCTATTATTTTTATTTCATTGGAGTTTAGAGCATTTACACCCTATTCTGAAAAATACAGTCCCCTAAATTGTTTAGTTTCAATCTTATATCTAAATGGGCTTTGCGCCTGGATGGCTCAGTTGATTAAGCGTCTGCCTTCAGCTCAGGTCATGATCCCGGGGTCCTGGGGTCAAGTTCTGTATTGGGCTCCTTGTTCAAGGGGGAAGCCTGCTTCTCCCTCTCCCTCTGCCTGCCTCTCTGCTCACTCTCTGTCTGTCAAATAAATAAATAAATAGATAGATAGGTAGACAGATAGATAAACAAACAAACAAACAAATAAATAAAACCTTTGAGAAAATGAATGGGCTTAGTGATCATCAGTCTTTTCCTTCCTATTTCTGTTGTTGAGAGTTGGGTTTCTATTCACTGCAAAGTTGGTTAGCTTTCATTGGTAAAGAGGGTTTCTCAGGATGAGCTCTAGTCCCTGAAGCCTTTCTCACTGAAGAATGCTTCTCCCTCTCTCTCTCTCTCTATTCGAACATCAAACTGGCAGGGTACGATGTTCTTGAGCCACATTCTGCCTCCGCAGAGCATTTAAGCACTGTTCTACTGCCTTGTGGTGTCGAATATTGCTGATAAGATACCAGATACACTGATACACCCCCACCCCTCCCCAGCAGATGACTTCTTTCTTCTGCTCGGATTCCAGAAGGAATCTTTCTTTGGCTTTGAAGCTCAGTAACTTAACCTGTATATATTCCATTGTGGGCAATCTGCATCAATCTTTTCTAGAATATGGTGTATCCATTTGACCTGCAGAATTAGTAAATTAGTTATTCCTTCATTTCAGAAGAGTATTACTGAATTATGTTTGAAAATAACTTTTTCATGAGGTTTGTTAAGGTGGTTATTTCAGGGACCAAATTATCTATATGTTGGATAAATTCTTTCTGTCTTCAATTTACCTTATTATCTTTGTCCTCTATTTCCCTATCATTTAAATTTCTTTCTTTATATTTTGGATTCACAAGGAATATTTCAAGCTTTTTTCATTCGAATATCAGGTAACTCGATATTCATATGTATGTATGTCTACCCATGCACACATACTTAAATATATCCCATTTGTTGTGGCCTATAGATTTTAAAATCTTCAACAGTATAATTTTTATTCTCAATTTATTTCATTGCTTGAGAGCAGGAGTCAGCATGCTTTTTCTTTTTTTTTTAAAGATTTTATTTATTTATTGGAGAAAGAGAGAGAGAGAGCGAGCGAGAGAGAGCATGAGAGGGAAGAAGGTCAGAGGGAGAAGCAGACTCCCCGTGGACCCGGGAGCCCGATGTGGGACTCGATCCCGAGACTCCGGGATCATGACCCGAGCCGAAGGCAGTCGCTTAACCAACTGAGCCACCCAGGCGCCCCAGCATGCTTTTTCTATAAAGGATCACAGAGTAAATATTTTAGGCTTTGTGAGCCACGTATCATTTCTGTCACATATTCTTTGTTTTTTGTTTTATAATCCTTTACAAATGTAAAAACCAATCTTAAATTGCAGGTAAAGGCCATACAAAAATAATTGTAGTTTGTGGACCCTGGTCTTACAATCGCTTTATCATCTCATTTTTTTTTATTAGCTTGGCCTTCTGTTCTTTTTATTAAATTTGTACACTTATTACATTATTTTATATAATTAAATGCTTGAGAAATCTGCTTCTGTTTGTTTTTTTTTTTCAAAAAAGATTCTTCACCTGATTAAATATTTTCCCCCCTCCCTTTTCTCCCTTTCCTTCCTTCCTTCCTCCTTCCTTCCTTCTTCCTTCCTTCCTTCCTTCCTTCCTTCCTTCCTTCCTTCCTTCCTTCCTTCCTTCCTTCCGTGTTTGTCTAATTGCCATGACATTTTGTCTTTCTTGTTCATGTTTTAGTTAGGTGGCTTAGTTCAAACACTCTGCCTTTTATAATATAGTGTGGGTGTGCTCTCCCTAATTCTCTTCCCACTTACCTCTGGGACCTATTTATTATTTCCCCTCTGGACTAATATTTGAGAGTATTTTTATTCTTTCAAACCACTTTTTAAAGAGGTAAGGGAAAAGAAAGAGAACGAACGTAATCTGGGCTCATGCAGCCCTTGCTGGGAAATCTTGTTCTGCAGCCTTTTTAGGATTTGAAATGTATTGTCCTATAACTTAGTCCAACCAGCCAGAGGCATAGCCCATGTGCGAGTTTTGGTCCCACCCTAAGACAGTGTAGCACCCTGTAGGGTGACAGGTACTGATAGCCTTCCGCCTCAGTCGATCTTCCAGGTTAATTGTAGGGGCTTCTACTTTTGAGGAGTTTCTCTAGACTTTTCCCATAACTTTCAGTAGGTGCCCTAACCCTGTTCTGTAAGACTTTTAGTTCATCTTTTTTACCCCTTACGTCTGGGGAAGATTTAGATGCTATGCAGTGTCATTCATATTGTGCCCCATCTAAAAGTTTTGTCCTCCTACTCACTGCTTTTCTAACTTTATTGTTCAATTTTATTCGCTTTTCCTAGTATATTTGGAAGAGAGATTCTACAGTCCTGCTTTATTCCATAACTTTCACTCAAAAGTCCTTAAAAAAAAATCTTCACAGTAAAAATTCCTAGATGACGTACACACCAGCACAGTGCTAACTAGTGTAGGTTAATTATAAAAGCTGTGATATTTTAAATCAAATAAGTAGTATAATACTCGAATGCCGGTGCCAGACTATGGGGCACTGAAGAAATGGAAACACACACATGGAATGGCAGGACTGGAAATGACCCCTCAAAGGTCACATTTTGAGTGTATTGGCTCTGGGACACTGGGCGAATAGTGTTTGCAGTCGGCTGTAGAGGGTGGATACATCTGGCAACACACACACACACACACACACACACACACACACACACACACACCCTTTCCTCAACAGCAAAAGGCAGTATATATATATCAAGAGACTGTCTGATAGCAGTTCTCAGTAAAGAGAGGAAAAGAGAGGATTCCAGTGTCTGGAGAGAATTGCAATGGTGAAAGCTTCCCATAAGAAAGTGAATGTGATCTGAATCTTTAAGGAAGCATAGAACTCATATTTCCCTTTCCTAATTTTTAAGTAAAAAAAAAATTATTCTTTAAACATACCGTGATTCTGGGCCAAAATCACGTAGGTCATGCTTTCAGAAATACTGTAGGGCAAAATCAGCAGCTTTATGATGAAGTAGAAGTGAGTCCAACACCTTGGTTTCATGTATATCTTCATCTGAAGGACTACCTTAAAATTAAAGACATGGAAAAAATCATTCACAGCTTTCTCTAGTATTGCGTTCCATAATCTCCAACCTTGTTTTCTTCTACTGGTCAAAAGTATTGTGATTTTAAGCATTTTGTGGAAGAACAATCACTAATAGACAAATTGTGAATCCTTAGCTATAAAAGTATGTCAATATTAATTTTAAATTTATTTGCAAGAAAAATCTGAATGAGACATGCCTAGAAATTTTAGGAAATGAAAAGCAATGGGAGAGATTTGTCCTATGAGTTTTAAGAAGTAACATTAAGTCACTATAATTAAAATAATGTGGAATTGGTATAGGAGTAATTAAAGCAATAGTTTGAAAAGTCCGTAAACACTACAGGAATGTTGTATGTGGGGGCACCTGGGTGGTCCAGTGAGTTAAGGGTCTGCCTTTGGCTCCGGTCATGATCCAAAGGTCCTGGGATTCAGTCTCCTCCATCAGGCTCCCTGCTCAGCAGGGTGTCTGCTTCTCCCTCTGCCCCTCTCCCCTGCTCATGCTCTCTCTCTCTCTCTCTCTGTCACACACTCTCTCAAATAAATAAATAAAATCTTAAAAAGAGAATGTAGTATGTGAACAAAGTGGTATTTCAAATCACTGGGGGAGAGGACAGTAATTAAAAAACGGTGTTATAGCAAATAGCTAATTATTTGAGGAAGAAAATATAAAATGTATATTATATATACTTTTATACAGGAGTCTCTATGTATGTGTATATTCCTACCTCCAGGAAGGCCCAAAAACAGATCTCAGGGATAATAACTTTTTAAATATCAAAACTAAAACCTTTAAGTACCAGAGAATAACTGTTAGTATCTTTACAATCTCTAGTAGAATGAGCATGTCTAAGCTTGGTGCCAAACGTAGCAGATTAAATTATATAAAAAATGAAAACATAAAAGTTTTTTTTTTTTTTGGTAAAAAAAAATTAAAAACTAAAAATCAAAAGAAAAGAGACTAATGAAAATACTGCTATTTTTATAGCAAAGGACTATTACATAAAGAGTACACAGAAATAAATAGTAAAATATGTCCCATATAAAAGTGATTAAATATGTGAATAGGATTTCACAAGAGAAGAATATAAAATGAACGGCAAATATATTTTTAAATTGGGGTATCATTAGTAGACAAAGAAATTTTAGGTTTTAAAGGGCTAGTGAGATGTCATTTAAAGAAAAACAATTGAACAAAGATGGTTTTTTATTTGCTGGTAGGGTTCATTCACTGACAGAAGCACTGTGGCAAGCAGGAAAAATATCTAAAACCTTGACTAAGTGAGTCCACTTCCAGAATTTTATCTTAACTATATCTGTGCACAGGAATTTTCATAGCAATACTGCTCATATTAGTAGAAAAAAATTATAAACAACCATATGTTCAGTTAACTAAGTTATTGTGTATCCATATAGTAGAATTCCACATAGCCTTTTAAGATGATGTTATATAAGAATATTTAATGACACGAAACAAGGTCTATTACAGCAATAAAACGCAAATGACAAATATTGCATACACTTTAGAAAAGTTCCATTTTTTCCCCATAGGCCTGTGCTTTTCTCAGTGATGGCATTTCTGGAGATTTTTTTTTTTTTTTACTGTTTTTTTCTTTTCCTTTGTACTTTCTAAAATTTCCTACCATAAACTCTTATAAAGAGAAATATGTTAAATTTTTTGATAGTGTCAGAAATTTTTGCCAGTAAGTGTCTCCTGAGGGAACCGCCCTGATAACGTTTTGTGGTTTTGATATAATAACATCTGCTTTCCAGAGTGAATTTAATCCTGATGTAGTGTCAGGGGAGTTCCTTAATCAGAAAGACCAAATTGCTTTGTTCTCTTGCAACACCGCAAAATTATTTTCACAATCGGGCTGAAAAACAGCCCTTAAAAATGGTGTGCGTTGGAAATACGATGGGAGTGTTCAGTGAATGTTCATTGTTTAATTTACCCCTGATAGCCATAAAGTAGAGGAAGAACAGTGAGCATTTGGACAAACTGGATGAGAAATCTGAAGACCCAAGTTCTAGTTCCATTCGTTCCCCCAGCTCGAGGTGTGCTTCAGAGCTAATGAGATAATAATAATAATTGTTCGCATTATTATTATTAAGCTCTTGATTACCACAGATTAATTTCTGCAGCACTTTATTATCTCTAATTCTCGTAGCTTCTTTCTCAGGGTATTAAGTCTTCCTATTTTCCTGATGAAGAGAGGAAACTGGGGTTCCGAGAGCTTGCTGACTGGTACCCAACTTCAAGAGTAAGCGGCAATGGTAGCTCCAGTTTGTTTCATTTGCTAAAGCCCTTTTGCCCCAAGAAACATCAATTAAAGGTAATAGCTTTGGTTTACTTTGGAGGTAGTAGCTGGCAAAGAAAAGCTCAGTAACTTATATTCACTCAGAACTTTCATTGACCAAAGTTACTTACATATGACCCAAACCTGTCTTAATTCTATTCAGTAAATACTGAATAAATGCCTCTACATACCGTGTACCATGTTAATTATGGTGGAAAATGCTCCTTGCTTTGTAGAAGCTTAAAATCCAGACTGCTGTGTTGGACCCCAGGCCCTTCACTTACAAGCTGTGTGGACCTTGGGCTCTGACTTCTGTGTATCTCAGCTTCTTCATCTGTAAAATGGGAACAATAATAATACCTGCCTCAAAACATCTTAGGAGGACTGAAAAATTACAAGTGATGGGCTTGGAATAGTATTTAGTACTTACTAAAGTAATGATATGTATTTATTGAAGAATTAACAGACAAGCAGTCTGGTGCCTACTTAAATAATATTGATCGTGTTTACTGGTGGAACTACTAGCCTACTTCGAATTTTGTGCATGTGTCATTCCTTCTAGTTACATCTATTTCTCTTGAGCAATGCCCCTGTGTATATATTGAACTAATTGATGCCGTTTTACTACCTGGTCCTCGGCTTGATTACAGAATCTGAAAAATAGGATCAGTAATATTACCAAACTCATCAGTTCATTGGCTAGATTGAAGGTATTTGAAAAGACTTTGTATTAAAAATGTGTATTTATTACTAGTATGGATCACTTGTCTTCTCAGTAGCTTTAAGTATAGAAGTTTAAGAGAAAATAAAAGGACAAAAATCCTAATTAGGGTCAAAGATAGAATTAACTCTCATCACATGATAGTTCCTAAGTGTCTGAGACATTCTTTCTTTTAACTATGTTTCAGACACACAAGACAAAATGAATATATTTTCCTAAAATTTTACAAGATTCTGGAGTAGGTAGTGACTTAAGTCTTGTTTTAGTATTTTAATATATTTGGGCGCTAGCCTTTTAATGAGTTTGCGATACCATACAGAGTTGTGATAATGTATCCCTGCTTAAATTGGGACGTCAAAGAATATATTCATACATTTGTAAAGTTAGAAAAGACAGTCCTATTTCACAAATAGTAAAAGAATTATTAAACAAACAAACATGAGGAAACAGAAGAGGAAGTGATTTGGTTAAGCACATGGTGTAAATTAGTAGCAGTGCTGGTTAATTAAATAATGAAATTCTTGGCAAAGTAGTTTTCTGCCCATTAAGCCAGATTCAGTTGTTAAAATGTATGTAGAAATGCACACTTCCCCTCTCAATGTGGCTTGTTTTTCAATGAATTCACTTCAGTATTAAAAAAAAACATATCAAACAACCAACTATGGTATGCCAAGTACCTTGGAAAATGTAAAGAAGTACAAGAGAACAAGGACCAAGCTCGGGAGGTAAACTGGTCTTTGGAGGATATGATTTTGCTATTCTTTAGAGCATTTCAGGTTATTTCCTTTTTCACAGATGACCAGGCATTAAAAATATATATAAATTCAGTTACTTAATGGAGAGCTCAGTTGCATCTAATCTACCCATCACATGAATGCACTCATTAATGCACAAATGTATTAAGAATACTTGAGGCAGTTAGTGTTTCAGATGATTTTCAGCCTCAGGCCAGGCCATTTTCACTTAAATGTAACTATAGTCATGCATGTGTCAAAAACTCACTTACTATGAATCTGATACTGGTTTTGAAGTAGGTTAATACTTGTACCAAGTATAGGCAGTGAGAATATCTCAGATTTTTCCCTCCCTACTGCTCTCTCTTCCTTTGCTTATCTTTAAGTGCTCAGTGTTTGAATACATTGAAATAACCTTTTTTGTAATATGTATTTTAAAAATTCTACTTCATAACTAACTTAGAATTTAAAAAAGTCTTTTTATTCTTTCAGAAAATGATCTAGAATGGAAACTCCAAATACATCCTGTATTACAAAAGTGTAACCAAGTTTCATGTTAGACTTGAAAGGCCCAGAGTATTTAATCTTATTTACATTAAACAATGGAATAAAAATCCAACAAAGCCTCAAAGGTTTTAAAAAATTGTTTTTGGAAATAAGAAAACTTAATTTAAGCAGTAAAGATAATTATCATGCTTAAAAAAAATAAGTAGCAGTGAATCACCAAGGACCATTTTACTATGAGTCATAATGATATGTGGTCAGAGTCTTTAGTAGGTTTGCTTTTTTTTTTTTTTAAAGAATACCCTTTGGTGGTTTTCTTCTGCCTCCGGATTTTTCGTAATTTGGCATTGCTTTCTGGGGCTGGGACTTTTCATCTCTAGAAGATTCACTACACTATAAATACAGTTCTTGTGTTTCACATGGTACAACAGAGTTGTTCATACAGTCCCCTTCAGCGTCACTCAGCTCCTTTCTCCACCCCATGCTGTCGCATGTGCAGACACGTAAAATGTTCAGTTGATAAACAGGATGGCTTAAGGTGAAAGGTGAGAAGGAAAAAAGGATAATATGAAGTTTTTTAAGGGTAGGGACATATTACATTTTTGTATCCCCCTTTGTGACTAGCGTACTCTGCCCGTAATAGAACATTCATGACTATTTGTTGACAGAGGGAATGAAGGGATAAAAGAGTAATAATCTTTGAGTATAGTTTGTAGCCTCTTTCACTGTATTTGGGAAAGCGATTTAACTGAAACAACATTATACCTAAGGACACTGGAATAATAATAACCTATGTTAATGGTACTTTATAAAACATATAAAACACTTTCACATAATTTATCTCATTTGAACTTCACAAAACTCTTGTTAAGGAGGCAGATGTTATTATAGTTGGAAAATATAAGGTACAGGATCAAAGATGACAGTGTTTTCCTTCAATATCTCACTAACAAAACACCGACCTCTGGGAGTGTCTGTTCTCTGGATAGCATATCATTAGTTGTGGTCATTGAGGTGAGCAGCAAACCATTCTAAAGATTAGAAGTACACCAGTTTAGGGATGAAATAATTAGCCTAACCAGTAGCCTTTATGTAAACATGGACACAGTGGCGGGGATGAGATGGGATAGAAGCTTATAAACCAATAGTAGGCAAACAATAAATATTTAATGAGGACTTACTACATGCCAGGCACTTCGATAGGCTCCTTCTCATACATTTCCTCCATTTTGCAAATGAGGAAATCGAGGCTCTTAGAGATTGAGCAACTTTTCCAAGGCCATATTGCAAGTACATGCCAGGGATGGAATTCTAATATCTAAAAAGTATGATCAAGGTTCTTGTCTTAAAGAGTTTAAATTTTGTTGGAGGAAAAACTAGGCATTACATGCACCAACTAGATAGAGATAGGGCACAGAACAGACTCAGTTGTCCTCATTAGTAATTCAGACAGTGCAGATGGCGTGAGCTAGAGTGGTTCAGTTTTTAGGCAAAGTAGGAAACTTGAGCTGAGTAGGATTTGGACAGGTTACGTGAGCAAAAGGTGTTTCAGGCAAAGTAAAGTGCATCAGTAAGTTGCCAATTGAAAGGTGAGCAAAGCAGAGTCAAGGGACAGTAAAAAGTCTGGGAACATTTTCACAGTCATTAACAACTGCCATCTTATATGATTTAGGGCATGGTGCTAGCAATATCAGCAAATTTGGAGGCCTTAGACACCTGGTATAAGGAGTCAGGGGGCAACCAGGGACTGCAGTGGTTGATAATGGTTTCATGGAGAAGCTGAATCTTCAGCTCAATTCTTTTTTTTTTTTTTAAGATTTTATTTATTTGACAGAATGAGAGAGTGTAAGTAGGGGGAGGGGCAGACGGAGAGGGAGAAGCAGGCTTCCCGCTGAGCAGGAAGCCCGATGTGGGGCTCAATCCCAGAACCCTGGGATCATGATCCGAGCCAAAGGTAGACGCCCAACGGACTAAGCCACCAAGGTGCCCCTCTTCAGCTCAGTTCTAACAAAATCTTAGCACTTAGATATACATAGAGGAGGAGAGCGAGACCAGGAGAATGCTCTTGGGAAAAATGTGCTGGGTTTAGGTGCGTTTTGGTAGAGAGCAGCATTGTGATGGGCCTTGGGTGCCAGGGTGAAGGGTTTATGCTTTTTCAGCCAAAATTTAGGACCATTAAGAGTTTAGAGTTCCCAGTTGGGAAAGACAGACATAGATAAGACTTCAGTTTTTTTAAAAAAAATAATTAGCCATGTGGTTGTTTATAAAACTAACCAAAGGAGAAGAGAAAAGCAGTAAGGTTCAGAACCTCATTTTCTGTCCATAAAAGAAAGGAAAGGTTACACCCGGGCCCTCAGAGGCCAGGCAAGTAATGCCAGTGAGCGTGAGGAGTTGGCGGTGGGGAATGGGGGGTCTGTGAAGAATGGAAGAGCACAGTCCCATCTTCCACATTTCACAGCTTCTATTTGTTCACATTCTAGCATTTCTGAAATGGGGGTGCATCTTACCATTCTAGATGCACCAGCAGCAGGGGGTTGACTCCTTCAATGATGGTTCTCCAACTATCCTGTGTATTTCATACATCTCCCTCTGATGCTGACCATAGCTGGGAAAGGTTGCTGCTTTTAAAGGCTCATGTGATTAGGTTGGGTCTACTTAGATAATCTTCCCATCTCGAGGTCCTTAAAATTAATCTTTACATCTGTAAAGTCCTCCTTTTCCATGTAAACTAACATACACACAGCGTCCAGAGATTAAGATTTGGACAACAGTTCAGGCTATTATCCTTCTTACCACATTGGTAAAGCAAAAATTCATCTTTTGAGAAAGGACCATATCTCCAGATTTTCTTACAAAGTAGCAACCAAGAGTTTATGAGACCCAGAAAAGGAGGTTATCATAAAGTAGATGCAGCTGTTATATTTTGTCACTGAGAAATACACAAATTTTATTACAAGCCAACCAGTGTGACTAAATGAAGGAAACATTGCCCAATCCCTCAGAATAAATATAAAATATTTCAAAACCAAGTGGCTTTCCTGATACAGGTTTGGAATATCAGAGGGATAACAGACTGTTTAAATCTAAACCACCTAACTTCTCACTGTTTTAGTGTCTGAATTAGTTCCGCATTTTTTGCCCAGTTAAGTTCTAATATATTTCAACCTGGATTTGTTAGAACTCTGTTGTCCTCTCTTTGCCCTTTGACCTCTTTCTAGTATAAAAGAACAAGACAAGCTTCACAAGTCAGGGTATGTGTTATTCCTGGGCGAGAATACGTTAGTGACAATTTCCAGTGTGGGTGGATTTGAGCTTTTGAAGGGTGAATATTTTCCAGTTTGCCTTTCTATCAACATCAAAGACTCTATTGTCATATCTGCCCCCATTTACTGCTTCTATCTTGTGCCTATTGTAAATGTTTTCAACCTTAAGATCTTTTACAAAGGTCTTGTTTCATATACTTAAGTTATAGTTAATTTACTGGAGGCTTTTTGAGTACCTACCTGTGCCAGAAACTGTGCTATTCATTCATTCATTCATTCATTCATTCATTCATTCATTTTTGACTGATGTTAATCAAAGAAGAACATAAATTAATATAAAACTCAGCTGTTGTAAGAGCTGTGAAGGAGAGATACATAGTATTACTAGCCTTTCTGAAAGGATTTGACCTCATCTGGGAAGGAAGTGATGATTCACAGAGATTGAAAGGAATAGCAGGATTTAAATACACAAAACTAGGGAGGTGTGTGGTACTTGGCACACAGTAGGTACTTCGGAAAGAGAAATGGTGAGTAAGTTGTGTCTTGCTCACGTACTGGATTCTCTGTTCAACTTTGATGCCAATTCTCTGGGAAACCTGGGTTTCTTTCGATTTCAAAGCATATCACTCTGGGATGACAGCTGACGGTGTCTTTTTGACCCCTTCTACAGTCTCTTTTAAAAACTGGTTTTCAGGGACCGTTAGCACCTGCTCCCTGGAAGAATGCCAGTTCTGTCTGAGATCATGTGATAGGAGAGCCATGGCCTTTAGCTACACAGCAACCACACAAGTAGCTGTGGTTTGCCTAGTACAAAAAAAAAAAAAAAAAAGAAAAGAAAAAGAAATTATTCTTCTTTAGAAACTGCCAGCCTCTGGAGTTGTTGTGACGCTGTCTGTCTTCATGTCTGGCTGTGTGGCTGTTTGTTCCCATGTGTACTGTGACTCATGTTCTGTCTTGTCCCCTTGCCATATGGTTAACAAAGGTAAACTCCCTCAAGGGAAAAAAAAACATGATCACATGACCATTTTTAAAGCAGTGGAACTTAGGTTTTGAATCCGCTTGTGAGTGAAATGTCTTGTGGAATGTCTTTTGCTTAAAGAAATAAGACATAATCATGATAGATAGTAAAGGTGTTTCCTCAGTGGTGGTGGGAGGGCAGGAAGGCATGGAAAGGAGGCAGGACACAGGTGGTATTTTGTGAAAGTCATTGGTAATATACTAACTGGGACCTGTTTAGGGAGATCCTTGCTTGCTTCATACATGAAGTTACAAAGTTCACACAAAAAGGCATGGGGTTCTAGGATTTATGGGTTGGGAAGGGTAAGGAGATGGTTGTTTTCAACCAGCTCATTGTCCTAATCAGCTTCCTGGTCCAGTTGTGTTAATTCAGCCATGGGTTAGCCCTCCGCACCCCCAGATTTTTCTTTTTCATTGAGTCTCAAAGGATATGCAAGTTTTTGTCTTAATGCCTATAGCTATGACACCACCATAGAGGCCAAAGTCTTTCTGCACAGTCATCATAAATATCCTGGTCTAGTGCTTAACCTGTGTCTATATCATGAGCAGAAAAAGGCTTTCCTAATACTAACAGCATCAATACATCGATTGTATCCTGTGTGTCAAGTAAGAGAGTTCCCCATCATGCTATAATCCTCACAGCAATGCCATGAAGGAGGTAGCATTTCCATTTTATAGAAGAAACTGAAACGTAGTAGTATCACTAGCTTAACACAATGCACTTACCTAGCGATGTGTGTCTAGTGTGGCTCTAAAGCCTACATTCTTTGTACTATGCCAAAGCAGTATTTCTGTTACTCAGGTTTTTTTTTTTTTAAAGATTTTATTTATTTGACAGAGAGAGGGATCACAAGTAGGCAGAGAGGCAGGCAGAGAGAGAGGGGAAAGCAGGCTCCCTGCTGAGCAGAGAGCCCGATACGGGGCTTGATCTCAGGACCCTGAGATCATGACCCGAGCAGAAGGCAGGGGCTTTAACCTACTGAGCCACCCAGGTGCCCCTGTTACTCAGGTTTTTGTCCTTTTTTTTTTTTTTTTGGCCATAGTCTAGTTCATCCTGATAAGAATCTCGAATAAATCATTTTTGCTGCTCTTTCCAGCTCTCAAACTAATTTTCCCTAGTTTCAACAATGAAGTAACCATAATAGTATGCAAGTGATGGAGTTCAGAAGAAAGTTTCTTCTCTTCTTCCAGATGTGGCTGAAACTAAATAAAAATAGGTGTCATTATTTTTTTTAATGCATCATTTGAATATAAAGATCTTTAAGGGTCACTGAGAGCTGGGATGTTCGAGTGAAAGTTGTCTTTGCTGACTTCTTGCGGATGGAATATTCTATACAGAGCCACTGGGATTGACACTGATTATCTTTGAGACTTGAAAACCCAGAGTGCAGAACCACAAGGGGAGTAACAGACACAAGGTGTGGAATATAGAAATGCAAAGTTCAGAGCTTTTACCGAATGCCCAACTCATTTAGAACCCAGTCAACCTGGAGGGAATTATTATATAAACAAAAAGAGAAAATGCATTAGGAGAACTACCTTGTGTGAGCGCAGTTGAATTCATCTTTCCGTGGTATGGTTGCATACACAGAAACACATGAAAGCATTGGCCTGCATTGGGTGAACTTGTACGGGGCCTCCCAAGAGCCAGTCCGGGGCGGCACATCCCTCTGTCTGCAGCCATGGGTAACTCCTGCAAGAAGTGTGCTGGGGTGGGCGGGTGGGTTGTGAGAAATCAGCCTGTGCCATCCCAACTCCCCTTGCTGAGGGGCTCCCCTGCTGGCCCCGAGGAAGGGTCAAGTAGATCTTCCGAAGTTGGCTCGGGATACGCAGGCCTAAGCCTAAAGGTTAATTTGTAAAATATTCAAGACATTTATTAATATTATTTTGAACACAAACTTACCATTTTTGACTTTTCCCAATATTCGTAGAAAGGTGCATTTCTTTTTGTATAGATCATCTATCGAAAACTCCTCTAGAGCTTACATTCAAAGGCAATTTGGTTCAATTCTTACATTAATTGGAAGTAATTTTAAAGCCTGACTTGTCTATTTGTAGAGGAGGGAGACTTCCAAATTTGACTTAAAGTCATATACCAGTGTTGCCATTAAAAAAATGGGCTGTAATTAGTTGCCACCTCTTACTTATCCTGGATAATCTTTGCTCCGACAGCCCAGGGTCAAGCACATAGATTCTTTTTCTTTTTTAGGCTTTCCTGGTGAAATTGCCTATATATAATTTTTAGTAAAAGGTACCTCTCAAGTTATAGTGATTTTACTCTCAATTATTTTGAGGATTACAGCCATCTCCACCATGTTTCTAAGATTTTTCATTAATTTTGATCTTTTTTGGAGACCATGCTTTAAATTTCCAGGATACATTTCATTCTCAACAGATGAGGTAGAGACAAGGTTGAATTTCACAAACTGCTATTTCTTCCCTCTTTCCTACATTTTTGTCATTCTTCATCAAATTATGATTTCCTATATTTGACTAACACTGTAAACACTGCCTTTAAGGTTGTTTTCATGGCTATCCCATCATAGATAAAATGTATGGATAGTCAGTAAATACTTATTTGACACTTTTCTTCTAAAGAGAGGAAAGGTTGAGCAGTTATAAAGAAACTTCAAAATATTGCAGGAATCTTTTTAAAAATTCTATTTCTTCTGAGAAGTTTCTTTGGTCATTGATTTTGAAAACCATTTTGCTTTATTATTTTTTGAGATTTTTAAAAAATTTATTTGACAGAGAGTGAGAACACAGAGGGAGAGCTGTGCAGAGGGAGAGCTTTCCCGCTGAGCAGAGAGCCCAATGTGGGGCTTAATTCCAGGACCCTGAGAATGTGACCTGAGCCAAAGGCTGATGCTTAACAGGCTGAGCCACCCAGGCACCCTAGGAAATGCCTTTTTAAAAAAAAAAATTTATTTATTCTATTTTTGGAGAGAGAAAGTGTGGGAGGGTGGGGCAGAGAGAAAGGGAGAAAGAGAATCTCAAACAGATTCTCTGATGGCACAGAGCTTGATGTGAGGCTCGCTCTCATGACCCTGAGATCATGGCCCTGAGATCCTGACCTGAACCAAAATCAAAAGTTGGATGATTGACTGACTGAGCCACCCAGGCACCTTGGAAATATTCATTTTAAACCATTATACTTACTGAACTTAGCTGCCTATAAATTAGCTGCCTTATATATCAAATGCATGAGAATACTCAATACTATTGTATATTTCCTTCACAGCAGGAAACAAGCTAACATCTTTGCTAATGACACTGAAGGATCACCTTGAGTATTAGCCCAGTAGATAGTTTTAACAATTTTGAGGCCTTAAAAGAATACCTTGTAGTCTAGGATTGCTGAAGGAGAGTTATTTATCTCTGAAGAATGTACTGACCACCAATTTTCAGTTTATTCTTATATGAAATCTCTGATTCATGGCAAAAGATAAGGAAATATGATATTCTGAGAATTGAATTCAGTTGTAGTAGTTCAGGACACTAGAGCAGAATAAGAACATTTCAGGCAAGAGGGTTTTAGGTAAAGAAAAAAGTAAAAGGGAGTTTCATTATAATTCTAGATTTTCCAAAAATAGAAAAGGAAATAATCAGCATGTTTCCCCCAGTCCATGCTGTGTGTCCCTTTCTAAGCCTGACAAGGCCAGCTTGCAGCACCCATTTGAAGCATCTGTCACTGCTTCTGACTTCCCCTTTGCATCTGGTATTTCAAATAATTTCTTTAAAAGAGCATAAACTATATTCTCTGCAGTTAATGACTATGCAAAAGTGGCTTTTTTTTTTTTAAGTTTCTTTGTGTCTTTGCATTTTTTTTTCTCTCTGCTAGGTCCTCCAGATAGAAGTTGTTCCAAGAATCTGCTATAAATCAGTCCTCTCATATGTCAAGCCTTAAAAAGATAACCATCCATACTCTGGATGGCCTTGCAGAAGATCTGATTATAATATGTCCTTACTGCTGTAATTTTACTTTTATTAGAAAAGTATGTGTGTATTTCTTCAAAGGGTTAAAAAGCCTATATAGCTATAAAAATAGACATTTAATATGGTACACAGTGATATAATGAATAATTTTGAATAACATCCAACACTAAAAGTAGGCACGAAAGAATGTAGTACAAGGAAATATGTGGAAATCATGGTAATCTCATCATCCATCAGAATAAAGTTTTCTTTGTTTTTGTTTGCTTGTTTGTTTTTCTCTTTAAAGAATCCATAATGGAGGAGAGATAGAAACCAGAGTTTAAAAAAAAGTTAGTAGTAGGCTAAGTAAATATATTGCTGTATTTGAGTAAGTTTTTTTTTTTAAAGATTTTATTTATTTGAGGGAGAGAGAGAGAGCACATGCAGGAGGAGCAGCAGGCATAGAGAGAGGGAGAAGCAGGCTCTCTGCTGAGCAGGGAGCGCAATGTGGGGCTCCATCCCAGGACCCTGGGATCATGACCTGAACCAGAGGCAGACACTTAACCAACTGAGCCACTCAGGTGCCCTTTGAGTAAGTTTTTTTGAATAAACTATGAAAAATCTCTGGCAATTGAGTAAAAAATTGGATAGCTGCATGTCCATTAGGCAAATCCAAAAGGAACAAATACTTGTTTTGCAGACTATGGATACCTATCCTCAAAACAAGACAAAACTTTAGAAAGAATAAAGAATAAATACCGTTTTGCAGTAATAAATCTTCAAGAGAGTTTTCAGCAAATATAAGATCCGAAAATGAAATATTATTGATGCACTATATAGTCCTTTGCTGAAATAGGTTTTTCCTGAAGTCAGAAACCCATTCAAGCTAGCTTAAGTGAAGGATGGATATACTACTCAACTACTCACCTATTGGTCACATCCACTTGGTTTCCTGCCATCACCAATGAGAGCTATAACCAACATCTTTTTACAGGTATCCTTACACTGGCTATGAAATAGATTCCCCACAGTGAGACTGCTGAACTAAAAATATATGTATATTTGAATTTCAATTTTAATAGATGCAATCAAAATGTTTTCCAAAAGGGTGTTAATAATTTACATTTGCAAATATAATTTCCCTGCATCCTCATCAGTAAGTAAACATTGATATTTTAAAAATATTAGTCTTATATAACAGGATAAAATGAAAACTACACAAAACTTCCAGAACTAATAAGTGAATTTATCAAGGTTGTAGAATACAAGGTCAATATACAAAAATAAATTGTCTTAACATTAGCAGTAAACAAATTGAAAGCATACAGATTATAATAGCGTAAAAAGCATGAAGTACTTAGGGATACATCTAACAATATATACATAAAATCTGTATAATGAAAACCATAAGACAAAATATTTACTTGGTGGTAGTGGCCATATTTAAATCATTAAAAGTAATTTATCATAATCGGATTGTATCAAATGTTAAAACATAGTGCCTAATTTGCTCTAGGAGATAATAGTCAAATATATCATATGAACTAAATTTCTCAAAATACCTAAGCATTTCTCTTAAAAGCTGGGTGATTGTATATCTTTTAACAAGAGACAGTTCTGACTTATGCCTTTTGTCTTGACATAATTGCTAATCATTTCCTCTATCACCCTCAAAACTACTTTGATTTTGATAATAAATTATGTGGTCATCTTACCTAATAGGAACTCAGCAGTTTAATTTCACTACATTAGGCCAAAAAGTTGAATAAAATTTAATACTAATTACCTGCTTTTATGTTAAATTGGCACATTCTTGTGTAACATTTTTTTTCTTGTGTAACATTTTAATTCCCTTGTTTCTTTTAACATATATTTGTTATTTTCTTAGACATTTATAGGTTGACCTATATGTCAACCTATAGATCTGACGTCTATAGGTTGTCAGTAGCCTGTAAATTTAAAAACGTTGGATTAAGAGTGAACTAATTTCAATATTATACAAAAATTTTGCTCAAATATAGCTCTATCCTCCTTTCCGTTGTGCTATTAGAAGCCTATCAACACAGTTATGTGATTATTTACACAATTGTCTTTTAAATAAAGTAGGAGAAGAAAAGAATCACCACCAAAATGCATGTGTGCTGTCTTTATATTCAGTTATATATTTTTTTCCACTAGTGCTTTTATTGTTTCATGTGGATTCGAATTACTGTCTGGTATTCTTTCATTTCCATTTGAAGTCCTGATTTGAGTATTTTTAGTATTTTATTCATTTTGTAGAGCCTCAGTTTCTTCATTTTTGAAAGATAGTTTTGCTGGATATAGAATTCTTGGTGGACAGTCGTTCTCTTTCAGCACTTTAAATGTGTTGTCGCACTGCCTTCTGGACTTCATGGGTCCTGATCAGAAGTCAGAATGTTGTTGAGGATCCCTTGTACATGTTGAACCACTTTTTTCTCTTGGGCCTTCAAGATTCTTTCTTTATGTTTGTCTTCTAATAGTTCGACAATGGTTTACCTAACTCTTAATCTCTTTGAGTTTATCATACTTAGTGTTTATTGAGCTTCTTGAATGTGCAGATTAATGTTTTTCATTAAATTAGGAAAATTTCAGAGTTATTTCTTCGAATATTCCTTCTGTTCCTTTCTCTGTCTCCTTTCCTTCTGAAACTTCCATTATATTTATCTTGGCACAACAGATATTGTCCCACAGATCTCTGAGGCTTTGTTTATTTTTCTTGATTCTTTTTTCCTTCATGTTCCTTAGGCTAGATAATCTCAATTGATTTATCTTCAGGGGTACTGATTCCTTCTCTGTCAGTTGAAATTTTATGCCAAGCCCTTCTAGTGATATTTTCATTTCAGTTATTGTACTTTTCAACTCCAGAATTTCTGTTTGGTTCATATTTTATAATTTCTACTAATTTATTGATATTCTCTATTTGATGAGGCACTATTCTCATACTTGCCCTTATTCTTTAACATGGTTTCCTTTAGCTCCTTTTGTTGTTGTTGTTGTTTTAAAGATTTTATTTATTTATTTGACAGAGAGAGAAACAGCAAGAGAGGGAACACAAGCAGGGGGAGAGAGTAAGGTAAGGAGCCTGACGTGGACCCTGGGACCCTGGGATCAGGACCCGAGCCGAAGGCGGATACTTATTGACTGAGTCATCCAGGCGCCCTGGTTTCCTTAGTTCCTTAAAATGATTTAAAGTCTATCTAAGCCATCTAAGCTCTGTGTTTCTTCAGAGACAGTTTTTGTTGACTACTGTTTTCCTGTGTATGAACCATGCTTTCCTGTTTCTTTGTATGTCTTCTAATTATTTTATATTAGGCATTGGACATTTAAAATAATATACTGTGGCAAACTGTGGAAATCTGAAAGCCCAAGGGTTTGTTGTTGCTAATGCTGTTTGTTTATTTGGTGACTTTTTAAACTAATTATGTAAAGTATGTATATTTTTTTGTGTGTAGCCACTCAAGTTTCTGCTCTGTTAGCTCAGTGCTCAGCTGGTGAGTGGTCAGAGATTTCTCTCTCTCTTTCTTTCTCTCTTTTTAAATATTTTATTTATTCTTTTGAGAGAGAGAGAGACAGCACAAGCAGGGGGAGAGGCAGGGAGAGGGAAAAGCAGACTCTCTGCTGAGCTGGGAGCTTGACATCTACCATATACCTTCTGTGTCTTAAGTTAAAAGCAATGTAAAAATCCATGAAACATTTTAGATGAACAAAACTCAACACTACTTCTCTCTAGTCTATGGATTGCCTTTGTTTTCTCATTTAAAAAGAATGTCTTACTGTGCTCAGATATCCCAAGGACCATGTGGCAATGCTTACAAACACCTTCTTTCCACATCAAAATACTTGCTGTTCACAGAAATAAATGTGTCAGGCATACATTAGACTTAGACTGTAAATAATTGAGCAGACAGAAGTCTTGAGCAGATTGTCTGCTTAAATATCATGGTTAGTACAAAAAGTGTGACAGTGAAACCATGCTTCCAACAATTCACTGCAATACCACAGTATGCCCTCCAGCATGTGGAGTGGCAGTGTTTCAGAATGTTTTTTAAATGGTCTGTTGCATTTGACGTCTTTTTATGTGTACCCCAAAGCAAATGATTATTTAATATTCTTTAAATTAATAAAAATTCTGACTCCATAAAGGTTTATTTCCTCTAATTTAAGATTAAAAGATTTTAAGGGGAACTCATGGTTAGAATTTGTGGCACAACTTCCATGTTTCTTTCTGGACATGTTAGCACACTACTTTTTATGGTAAAAACAAAGGCTTTAATGCACAGAAGCTGGGGACTCTCGCAGTTCCCTATGTGAGAGACTATGTGGGGAATGACCTCCTGAAAAAATAAGGTATGTTGTAAACACAGTCATGATATTAAATTACCCTCGATATTTGTGACATGTCTTTCCCATATTTCACATAATCAGTGATACCTAATTTAACTAGCACACATTTTAGCTGAATCAAAATTTCATAGCAGGAACGTGTGTTCTCAGTGGAACCTACAAATGTTTCTGAATCTCATGCAAGACTTTGTGTTTTAGGCTGAACATATCAATAACGATTCAATGAACACCTCACCAAGAAATCAAAATGTTACTTCAAAATTCATTTGTAGAGTAGAGAATAATGAGGGAAAGATCTAGCATCTGTGGAAGAACTTTACCTTCTGGGTTACACCTTTAACTCTGTTCCCTATTGAACACTTGTATTCTCTGATTTTCAGCTTGGCAGTAGCACCACTCTGCTGAGTGGCACCATATGCAATTCAGCTTTTATCACGTCGTCGTGGCACTGGGTTCTTAGAAATTGGAGGACAAAGCACTCATTTCCTACAGTTCATGAGATACTTTGTTGTGTGGAAGTCTAAGACCTATTCCTTGTGCCTTGTGTTTTACAAAGACCCTCATGGAAATGATCTCTGAAGACTATTTACAGCCTCTCTCTCTCTCTCTCTCTCTCTCTGTCTCAATTTGGCAGAGACCTACCTAGCTAGGAATTAAAGGTCATGCTTGCTCTTCATTCACCCATCTTTCCCCTTAGGCATTTGGTTACTAAACCCTATTTCCCCCTTCTGGTACCAAAACAAATGAACAAATAGGTTTAGCTATTCCTGAATCACAGCTGTAGACTCAAACTGAAGGTTCCTTCTCTGTTTACTCGTCCAGCCCTGCAGCACCCTGCTTTCAGGTCTGAGTCCCAGCTCTGTGAACTTCCTCCTCGGAGCTCCTGGGGCATCAGCACGGGTCAGGCACACCCCTCCTCAGAGGCTCTGCTGAGCCCTTCCTGTAGGCCTCTAGGTTCTGATAACTCCCACTTCTTCCTTTTCGCCTTTGGGTGGTAGCCGCTTCCTGGGGTTGCTTATCTCTCTTTCACCTCAGTGGCCCCTTTTTGCTTTTCAGTTCTTTAACACTCATTCAGTCTTTCATTATATTAACCCGGCATAGTTTCTGTTTTTCTGACTAGACCCTGGTGGTTAACAGCGTGGGGTCGGGGAGGGGGGCGGTACTGTGAGGCTGACAGGACACGGGAACCTTTGCCTCTGCCAGGGTGACAGACCTTTGCTCAGACACCACCATCAACAAAACAGAAAGCAAACAGGAAGGAGTAAGTCCTTTCTTCAGCTCCAGGGCCCCTGCCTCCCTCTAGTATCTTCTACTGGCTGAGCTTAGCCAGAAGCCAGATGGCAAAGGACAACATGCTTTGCAGAGTCTCAGTGCCAGCATCACAAAACAGGGTTTAGAGCTGAGTTAATTACATAATAATCAGTACACATAGTTTCAACCATTGCTTTTAAATATTAGTGATCCCAGCTGGACTGCTGACGAGTGGTAGGGAGTCAAAGTACGGTCAGGCATTAGGAAGAGGGGCATTCCACAGTCTACACAGAGCTCATTTTTTTTTCATTACTAACAACTTTCATTTAGTAGAAAAAACAAAAAGGTGAGATAATTTGATGGTACTATAATCTAAAATCAAGACTCAGAAAGTAGTAAGGATGGAGTTGTAAAACTTAGTTGTAATAACACGCTGTACAAGGATTTGAGAGGGCATGTGGATTCCAGGCAGCAGGGAGCAAGTTATAACACTGGAGTCGCGAACCAATCATGTTTTTATCTTTGCTTTAAAAAATATTGTCTATTTTACTCACCCTCTTTATTAAATAAATACACCTTTTTATCTGCGAATGTTGAACTGCATCTATTCATTCATTTGTTAATTCAGAAAGTATTTATTGGGGACTTACTATAAGCCTGGAAATGTGCAAGGTATTAGGAATATAGTAGCAAACAACAACTATAACAAACACGTTTCTTTATTAAATTGCCATAGATAGACATTAACTGAGTAATTAACAAAAAGTAACAAAATGGTTGGAATTAATTATAAGGAAAAATTGCAGGGACACCTGGGTGGCTCAGTCAGTTGTGTATCTGCCTTCAGCTCAGGTTGTGATCCCAGGGTCCCGCATCAGACTCCCTGCTCAGTGGGGAGTCTGCTTCCTCCTCTGTCTGCCACTCCTCCTGCTTGTGCTCTCTCTCTCTGACAAATAAATAAATAAAATCTTTAAAAAAAAATTGCAAGTTCATAGCTGGTATACCTCACTGAGTCTGTGGAGTTGGAGAAGGCCTTCCTGAAGGAGTGACATTTAGGCTGAAACCTGAAAAAGGAATAGAAGTTGAACAGGTGATGGGGAGTGATTTTCCTGTGACCAAAATGCCAACTACTAGGCACTCTTACGTTTAGGTTTAGGCATTTTGGCTTTAGGAAGCCTGATTTAAAGTCCAAAGATCTCACCCCCCTAGGAAGAAAGGATGCATTGAGTCATATTCAGTCAATAATAGAAAATTTTGAAATGATGCTAGCATTTGAAAGTTCACAGAGACACTAGAGGTTCAGGACCTCAAAGAAGAAATCAGATATGGTCATATTTTAGCTTTGCCTAAAACACTCAGATATAAAATATCAATATTCTTGCTCAGTTCTCTAAAATGGAATTAGAAAACATTGCATATATTCATTTAATGTTTTTATATTTGCATTTTAAATGGACATAGGAATTATGTCCATTTAAATTAACGATTATTAATGAGTAATTATTAATTAAGAATTAATTAATAATTAAGCTATTAATTAGTCTGTGAATTTTTAAAATAAACTTCTTAAAGATGGGAGGGGTGAAATGATATTCCATGAATATAATAATAAAAAATAACATATGAGTTCTTTCACAGGTCTTTACAATCAAATTTCTAACTAAACAAATAAGCACAAATATACAATAACCAACCAAACAAAAAATATTAAAAAGCGAACCAAAACAGGTGCTTTAGTTAAATTCCTGACCTCTTAACTAGAATAAGTAACAAGAAGAAGGAAGAAAGGAAGGGAGGAAAGGAAGGAGAAAGGGAGGAAAGTAGAAAGGAAGGAAAGAAGGAAGGAAGGGAGGGAGCAAGGAAGGAAGGAAGGAAGGAAGCAATGACTTCTATTTCTGCCACCTAGAGTTGTCATAAAATAGTAAAGTCAAGGTCAAGTAGAAGTGAGAAAAGTCAGGTAAAGAGCAATTAATTATCCATCTACAAAGTAAGGGTAGAGATCCTAACTTACTATAATTAGAAAAAAATTTAGTCCCTGGGAATACTAGGATCCCCTGATCAATATATCAAATAATATTCTTGTGTGACTAGATACGTATGGATCTGGTTTCTGTGGTAGGGAGGGGCTGGATGAAATAATTAGGAAAATGTAGCTTTTTAGAGCTGGACTTTGCAAACATTAAAAAATTGTTTCTGCCATAGAATTGTTTAAGTAGTTTTCAGAGGAACAGATTCTCATGTGAAAATGGACATAGTTAAATTAAAGTGCCCTATTAAAGTATTAAAGAATGCACAGAGAACAACTTTCATTTTCAGTTATAGTCTATTGGACATGGCCAATATTTCCTACAAGCAAAATCATATTACAGTATATTCACAAATAACAATAACAACAACAACAACAACAAGACTCTAGAGCAAGAAAATTTGGAGAAAATGAGAAATGGTGGGAAGTTAGAACACATTTTCTGCAACTAAAGTTAAGAGAAAGGTCTTCCTCCCCACTAATATACAAAATTAGATACATTGTTTGGAGCATAGAAGAATTATATTCCCAATTTCAAAAGTACATTTGAGAATGAGTCAACAATATGCATAATCCCCATTTAAAAAATAATGATAATGGCCAAAGTAAATGAAACCTCTTGTAAGATTTACTAATTTTTCAAGCAAGTTAACACTTTGTCATCTTATACTCATATAATAAAGTCTTAAAAAACTTATTAGGCAGTATTTTGCCTGGAACTTTAAAAAGAGTTTCTTCTTTTCATCTCGTGGCTAATGTTTTCCTATTATCAAGACTGCATGCTTTTAACACCCAGCCCCAATAATTATTATTATTATTATTTTTTTTTTTTTTAGGTTGAGGTCTGAGTGACAAGTACATTGATACAACCAAATCATCTGTCTGCGGGCATGTCCTTGTTATCAGATTGGTTTTCAAGTAGATTTATACATTTTAAAGTGTATCCGTTGAACAAGATTAGTCTTTGCAAGATATGACATTTATCCCAGCAACGGGTAATAGAATTTCATACTTCAGACCTGTAAAGCAAACTGGATAGTAAGCAGACATATTGTTAAGTAGTTCCTTTCTTTCTGGTTATCAGATTAAACCACCAAAATGAAGCTGAAGGAGTGTTATCATGAAAGTTTATTGGATTAGGGCCAAGTTTCCATCCTCCTGTGATGCCAGGATTTTCCAACAACCAAGCCAAGTTACGTCTTGCCTTAATATAAAAGAGAGTTCAGAAAAACCCAACAGCAAGGAGAAGTTGATGTTTTCTTGGATTTCTATGGTAAGTCCAAAAAACATTCCAAAGAGAATTGTGTAAAATACAAGAAAAGTTAGAAGTTATTTTCTATCATGTAATTTTAGGAAAGATGCCACATTGCTCTATAAAAGTAATTATATTAAATTTTATTCCCTAGTCATGATGTTCTATAAACATTTATTAATTACATAATAAAGATCCAAAATGTTAGTGTTTGGCAAAACGCAAGCAACTTCAATTTGAAGAGTCTTTTTTGAAGGATATAAAGAGTGTGGACTTTAAAAAAATCTAAGAATCCCATTATACCACATAGTATAATTGTGTGAACAACTCCAGACATGTTTTATTAGCTTTTAAGGAAGTAGAAATGAAGTTTGACTTCCCTCAAACAGCAGAGGATTTAGGTAGAGAGAATGAAATTATTTGACTTGGAATTTGACCAGGATGTGGGGATATTAGCGTACTTTTTTTCTTGGAGTAGTGTGTAATCTTTAATAAATACAGATGTACAAAGGGGTCAGGTTTTACTTAGTTTCCAGAAAAGAATTCTCTTTCACTTGATGGAGAAATAACATAAAAGAAAGAAACAAACAAACAAAAAAACAACCAAAAGCAAAAATACGTCTAAATTCTGCAGGACATTTGGAAAGTTCTCTCCCTAACCTTCACACCTTTGTGTAAACTAACCTCACAACTCCCTTTCCATCTATTTTTTTTCAACTTCTCAACTTCCTGTTCCTCCCCCACCATATGTCATTCATTGGCATAAATTGTGCAAAAATATATGGTCAAGGATTTAACCCAAGTCCTGGTCTTTTTCCTACTTAAATTGCTACAATCTCAAAGTCAATGGATGCCAGACCTGCGTTTAGCAGTGGGCGTGTCTTAATAGTCATTATCTACACTCTTCTATGGCATCACATCGACTTTCTGATTTGTTTCCTTTCTCTTCTTGTTAATCTGTCCACTTCTGGTTATATTTTGGTACAAGGCCCCAACCCTTACCCTGAAGGTGAGTGTTATGCCTGGCTAAGTCTATTTACTTATCTTGCCTTTTCTCATTCCATACCCCCTTTTTTTTGCGTAATTTTCCAATTAGAAACCTCAAAGCTGAGCTTTTTTTCAGTCTCTCTTTTTTTTTGCTGAAAATATTTTCTTGCCTTTGCTTACTATTTAATTAAAAACAGAATCACAGACTAGAGATGCATGAGCTCATAAAAGGACTTGTAGTCCAGTCTCTTCCCAAATGAAGAAATATTCTTAAAATTTTCTCAAAAAGATATTCTCCATAATGGGAAATTCACTATCTCTGAAGACATGCCATTCTGTTGTTGAAAAACTTCATTTACGTTGTCCTTATATACTCAACTGAAACTTTTCCTCTTTATAAATCCCACTTTTCTGGGGCAACACAAAATAAATTGATCTGTAACCTATAGGCAGTTCTTAACATATTTGATAATAACAGCCATATCTTTCTTTGGTCTCCTTTCTCTAGACTAAATAGCTCTAAGCCATTCAAAAACTTTTTTTCTAAAGCACAGTATTCACCCTCTTACATTTAGTCCCTGAGTCACTCTCAGTCTTCATTGGCCTCTGTCTATAATCACCTGATTCCCTTGGTTCTCCTTCATCAACTTCCCAGAAAGCATTTATTTCAATATTAATATTTACTTGGTTGTTGAACATATTTTTTTATATTTAACTAATGTTCAAATTTGTGCATATTGCCTATAAACAACTTTAGAACAGGGACTATCTTGTTTTTTACATTTCATTTGTATAGCATATATTAAAAGGCAGAAATGGGCAAATTTTTCAATTCTAAAATTATTGTCCATATATATAATCAAGATGAGACATTTCAAACAACTTTTTAAATGTGGAAATGAGCACATTATTTGCCGTAATCTATAAGGATTTCCTTATAGAACAAGCAGGTCATACCAGCACTAAGTATTAAAGCTAGAAACTTGCTCTTATTTTCAGGTCTAGTGAAGGACACTACATATATATATATATTTTTTTTCACATTCAAAGATGACAGGGGCTGGTATTGCCGTTATTCAAAAATCGTAGAAATGTTAAACTTAGAGGTCATGTAGTAAAACCTGCTTAAAAACAAGCAAACAGGCAAGTGAGGGTAAAGTGAGTTCTACCTCCAGATGCACGGTGACTATTGAGTAGTAACCTGAACAAAGGCTCCTAAATCACACCCAGTTATTCTTTTTTTGCTTCAAGTTGCTCCTTAAAAAGAAGCAAGACAAAGGAGTCTTCCTATGCATTTCTTCTTGACAAAGTTTTCTCTAGTCACTGCTTATATTAATAAATGAAGTAGTGTACTAGGTCCCCTGAGACCCATGCTAAATACTGGAAATCTGCTATGACATGAAGGGCTCCAGGATTCCATCCTACCACAGCTCAGAATGATCTAGATTCTTTCTCAATACCCCATTTACCACCTACTCTCCAGTGCCTATACCAAGGTACATAAACTACTTCTAATATCTCTCTTTCTCAAACATCAGTACACTCCCCAAAGGTTCTTTTCCATAAGTAGATGCAGCCAGCCAAAGGTACAATCTCTATACAAGTTCAGAATTTATCATGCAAATACCCCTGAGTCCGTGGCTGAGAAGAAGAAAGGGAGGCCAATGTAAAGACTAGTCTGTATTTGGCACTTTCTGTTAGCTTTGTTGGCCAGATTGTGATTTTTTTTTTTTAAGATTTTACTTATTTATTTGTCAGGGAGAGAGAGAGAGAGCGAGCGAGAGAGAGCACAAAGAAGGGGGAGCAGCAGACAGAACAGGCAGAGGGAGAAGAAAGTTCCCCGCTGAGCAAGGAGCCCGATGTGGGACTTGATCCCAGGACCCTGAGATTCATGACCTGAGGTGAAGGCAGACACTTAACCAACTGAGACACCCAGGTGTCCCTGTGATTTTTTTTTTTTTAAATCATAACTTCAACATCATTTTCCTCTCAAACTTTTTATTGCTTTTTCTTCTTTATCATTGACTGTCGACAAGCTATGACTTACCTATACTTACCTAGACATTAAAACAGAAATATGTGCACGAATATGTTCTGAGTGTGGGAATGACATTTCCTCACTTTCTGTCTAGTCTAAAACACCTGGAAAGGGACAAGTAATTCTTAAGAATCTTACTGAAGGTTTAAGAATATTCTTACAGAGAATGTTGTATTTATTGAATTTTATGAAGACTATCTTGGTGATGCGGTTGGTTGCAGGCTGCTGACTTCCTTGCCCTCTTTCTCATTCACTCATCAAAAAATGACTTAAGGGGGGCGCCTGGGTGGCTCAGTGGGTTAAAGCCTCTGCCTTCGGCTCAGATCATGATCTCAGGGTCCTGGGATTGAGCCCCACATTGGGCTCTCAGCTCAGCAAGGAGCCTGCCTCCTCCTCTCTCTCTGCCTGCCTCTTTGCCTACTTGTGATCTCTCTTTGTCAAATAAATAAGTAAAATCTTTAAAAAAAAATGTCTTAAGGAACAAACAGTCCTTACAATGAGTCTGAATCAATTACTAGCACAATCAACGTGTAATAACACTGTAGTGGTATTTTTTTTTAAAGATTTTATTTCTTTATTTGACAGAGAGAGATCACAAGTAGGCAGAGAGGCAGGCAGAGAGAGAGGGAAGCAGGCCATGTGGGGCTCAATCCCAGGACCCTGAGATCATGAGCTGAGCTGAAGGCAGAGGCTTTAACCCACTAAACCACCCAGGTGCCCCTGTAGTAGTATTTTTAAGAAAAACCATGAATGACCCACATTAACATTACTTGGGAAGAAGACATGTTGTCAAAAGTTTCTTTGTTGAGCTGTGGTTTTTTTTAAAAAAGCATAAACCTTTGAATAAAATATTTGTTCCTTAAAAGTATTCAGGCAATTGGGTAACATGTGAAAGAGTGGAAACAACACAATTTCATAACATACATTTTCCAGTTAGAAAATCAAGGCCTTATTACACCAGACTTCCTGAGTAATTTTAGTGTAAATTATCAACAAAGGAATAAAAAAGGTCTTTTGTGATTATTCATGGTATACCTAGGAGGCAGTTTTGAGAATGGTGGCTAATGATAAAAGAAATGAAAAAGAAAAAAAGAAATCTCACTCATCATTAATTTTGTTAAAAAATTTATTTATTTATTTTGAGAGAGGGGGAGGGGCAGGGGAAGGGGGAAAAAGAGTCTTAGGCAGACTCCATGCTAAGTGCTGAGCCCTACACCGGGCTCTATCTCAGGACCCTGGGATCACTACCTGAGCTGAAACTAACAGTCAGATGCTTAACTGACTATGCCACCCCGGTGCCCCACTACCATTAGCATCTTTATAAATTATGAGAGTCTACAGGTACTCTGTGGAGATTTTTTTAAAAACTTGGAGATATTTATTGCTGTCTCTGCCTGAAATATTTTTCGGTTGTTAATTTTTCTATCACTACATAACAAATCACTCTAAAACTCATTGGCTTAAACAAAGACATTTATTTTTGTTCATAAATCTGCAATGAGTATAGGATTAGTGAGGACAGATTTTCTCTATTTCATTCAGCATTGGCTGGGGTATCTGGAAAGCCGGGAACCGGAATCATCTGAAGCCTAAAGGTTGTGGATACCGGCTGCCATCTGGAACCTCCGCTAAGGCAGGGACACTTAGGTTTGGCTTTTCCATGTGGCTGTTTGACTTCTTCACAATATGGTGGCTGGGTTCCCAGGGTGAGCATCTCAAGAGCATCAGGCGGAAGACGTATCACCTTTTATGGCTTAGCGTTGGAGGACACACAGTGTTGCTTCCACTGTGGTCACAGATCAATCCAGTTTTAAGCGAGGAAATATAGACCCTCCACTCTCAATGGAGGAGTGTCAGCATCACATAGTAAGTGAAACAGTTTAGATGTGGAATATGATGAGGACATCTTAGGAAAATATAACCCACCACAGTGGTGATGGGTCATCATTAGGACTAATTGTTACTTAGTGTTCTACTTGAAAAGAACTAATGCTTTTTCTATTTATCTAAATGTAAACATGGCTATTAGCCTCCTACCCCTATCAACGTGATTATGTATATCTCAACCAAAGTCAAAAGTAACTCTTGCTTATTTAAATTATATCTGAGAATCACAAGTCAGTACATAAGAAAATTTTGAAAACAATGACTGATCACATTGAATGTTTTCCTTAGGAGCCTAAAGTCTTTTAAGTGACCTTTGGTCAAGTTACACAAAATTAATCAGTATTGAAGGGCCTCTCTCAGTGTGATTTTTTTTTCAGAACTCTTAACAGATTTTATGAGATAGTCTACAAAATTTGTGGTCCTATATATAGGTAACACTATTGTGTGACTGCTCCATATCCTAATTGTCTAAGGTGACCAATGCCTCCAGCCCTATACGCATATTAAGATGAGGGAGAAAGAAAAGCTTCTCTTCTGTTTTCCTCACTTTCCAACTTTCCCCTCTGAAGGAATTCTAAGAAGAACTATCTCAAGTAGCTTAAATGGTTTCAATTTATATTATTTTACTCTTGTCGTCTCAGAGTTTTTCCAGAGTTAGGTTCCTACGCAATACATTGACACTGTACCCCATCTACTGCCTTTTCAAAGAAAACAGCATGACAAGGCAAGGAAGGAAGATTCCTCAAACAAAAGTCACTGTTCTAAATGACTTCTAATAAGAGCCTATTTTGCCTTTTCAAACCCTACCTTTTATGTTTATGCTTTTTTTTCTCCTTTAAATTTGATTTGCAAATTTTCTTTGCTTTGAATTTTTCCTTGGCATTTAAAATGCTTTGCCCTTTGATTTGTTATTAGTATTCTGTTGGTGCCTTGAGGCATTTTATATGGTGGCTATATCTCTTTTCCATGGCAAAGGAGCTGTGTGTATCCCTCAGTTAAACAAACACAGGCAGTATTCAAGATGATACGCAGCAATGGACAGTGTATAGATCCTAAAGGAAGGTGTGTGCATGCTAACGATGTATATCTAGTAAGCTTGGATTTCAACCAGTATAGACAAATCCACATTTCATCTTTTCACTGAAATATTCCCACCCAACTTTTTTTCTCACTCAGCTTTCTTCAACCCTTCAATCCAAACAAATACATTTTCCTTGGTTTCCTTTTTCCAACAACACAACAATCAAGCACCACCTCCTTTTTTATTTTTTATTTTTGTATCTTCCCTACTACCTCTACATTATTTCTTGTATAAGAAACTGTAGACTTTTAAACAGTAGCTGCTGCCTAATGCTTGAAGAGGAGGAATAAAATGGAGGAAGCTGCCATGTTATTTCAGATTATTTATCTGTGACTTTTTAAAAAAAGATTTTGTTTATTTATTTGAGAGAGAGAAAAAGCAAGCAGGGGGAGGGACAGAGGAAGAGGGAGAGGAACAAGCAGATTCCGTGCAGCTCGCAGAGTTCAAGATGGGGCTCGCTCTCCTGACCCTGAGACCATGACCTGAGCCAAAACCAAGAGTCAAACACTTAACCAGACTGAACCACCCAGGTACCCCTCCGTGACTTTTCTTATCAAAGTAGATTCAGCTTTGGTGAAATCTATACTTCGTTTAATTGGGGGAGGGGGTCCTTCTTTAAAAAAAGAAATATGAAATTACTACAAAATTATTTCAAAAATATGAAGATTTAGGTTTAGATTGAAAAAGATTGAATTTAGATTGAAAAAGAGAATCTTAAAAAATTCTAAATTCATTTTAAAAGCTGACAAATATAATGAATATAATAAAAATCCATAAAAATAACATAATATATTTAGGAATTCATTGTCTATCACACTTCTGTGATACTTTTTCCTACATTTTTGCTTGCCTGTAATTTGATCTCTTCTTTCCGTGACAATGATTTCGTAGTATTATCTGTAGAAGGAATAGAAAGGTGATTCAATCAGAATAAGCTGACTGAAATTTCTTTTTTAGTTTTTTCATTTGTTGAAGATTTAGAAAAGCTTATTTCAGTTTCACAATGCATAATGGTAGTGTCATATAATGTTACGTGACCCTGGTAATGTCACGTAAGGTTTAGGACTGACTAAAGTTTACTTGAGTGCATTTTGTGACATCTCGACTAATCTTCAATATCTTTTGAAGTGATGATACACTTAATTACCTTGTTGATGTCTTCCTCATAAAGTAAAGGTGAGTGTGAACAAAAGAAATATGTTCCGCTAAACTCAAGGAAAGCTTCCCCATCTCAACTTTCCCTTAGCCAGAACCTAAAAATGTGTGTGGTCACATCATTGACATCCAACTTGAGAGGAATTACTTTGGAAGGAAAGTTGAAGTGCAGGGTCATTGAGGTCTTAACCATGGATGAGTATACACATTAGTTTTGAAATTTCACAGAACACAATGACTATGTGAACAAGCTTATAGGATGCCTCCCAAAGCCTCTGGGGGGGGGGGGTTAGTTCATGGAAATGAGGGCTTCTGAAGCTTCATCTTCTTAGTTTTATGGTAAACCCACATCTGTTTCTCTTCTGTTATTTGTAGAATTTTTTTAGTATATATTTTTAAAAGTCTATTAGGTGCCCGTTATCATGGAATACAAATATGAGTTTATAGTTTGGGTGAGTTCAGATTTCTTGAAAACCTACTTTAAATTTTGATTTGTTGGTATTTTCAGCATGCTTTCAACATGTGTCTTTCAAATGCATTTATGCTTCATGGTGGAATTCCACAGGTCTAATTAAAGGTATCACCCTCATCATAAGGCAGTTAAATACATGTATTAACTACTGAATACAAGTACAAAATAAGTTTGTATAAAATGTGTTTAAATACTAAGCGAATGATCATTGTGGAATGAATTTATATAGGAAAAGAGTCTTGGAGTTGTCCTAAAGGAAGTGACAGGCATGGAATGAGGAAAAGGATGAGAATGATGGGAAAGAAAGAAACAAATTACTACAGAGGTAAGGCCCTTTATTATGCATTCAGGAAATTGGGATTTTCAGACATCAAGTTACTTGCTCAAGAGTCTATCAGTACTAGAGAATGAACAACTTCCAGCAGCAGTGTGTTACCGTGTGTTTTTAAGTGTCTCTAATATGGTTTATTTATTTATTTAAGATTTTATTTATTTATTTTACAGAGAGAAAGAGATCACAAGTAGGCAGAGAGGCAGGCAGAGGGAGAGGGGGAAGCAGGATCCCCGCTGACCAGAGAGCCTGATGTGGGGCTCAGTCCCACGAGCCTGAGATCATGACCTGAGCCGAAGGCAGAAGCTTTAACTCACTGAGCCACCCAGGCACCCCTGGGTTTCAGGTTTATTAAATCTGAACACTAGCTAAACCAATGAAGCTGATTCTATAGAAAACCAGTGGATAGAAGGCAGGTAAAGGAACTATTTTTCTGAGGAATAATTGACATAAAATATCACAGTTGACCCTTGAACAATGTGGGAGTTAGGGATGCTGACACCCCTTGTAGCTGAAAATCTGTGTATAAATTTTGACTTCCCCCAAACTTAACTACTAATAGCCTATTGTTGACTGAAGACTTGCCAATAACATCAATAGTTGGTTAATATATTTCTGTGTTTATATGTATTATTTACTGTATGCTTACTATAAAGTAAACAAAGAATAGAAAATCTTATTAAAAAATCATAAGAAAAATACATTTGTAGTGCTATATTGTATTTATTGAAAAAAATCCATGTTTAAGTGGACCCATGCAATTCAAACTTGTGCTGTTCAAGGGCCAATTATATATTATTTTCAGGTGTACAATGTAATTATTCAGTATTTGTGTATGTTGTGAAATGACCATCACAATAAGTCTAATTAACATCCATCACCATACATAGTTACAAATTTTTTTTTCTTGTGATGGGAACTTTAAATATCTATTCTCTTAGCAACTTTCAAATATGTAATACAGATTTATTAACTGCAGTCACCATGCTGGATTTACTTATTTTATAACTGGAAGTTTGTACATTTTGACCACCTTCCCTCATTCTACCCTTCCGTCAGTTCCCTTCGCCAGTCTGTTCTCTGGGTCCATGAATGTGGTTGTTTTTTATTTTTGTTTTTATTTTAATGATTCTACATGTAAGTGAGATCATACAGTAATTGTCTTTCTCTGACTTATTTCACTTAGCATAATGCCCTCAAGGTCCATCCACGTTGCCACAAATGGCAAGATTTTATTCTTTTTTGTCACTGAATAATATTCTGTTGTACCGATATACCACATTTTCTAAACCATTCATCCATTGATATACACTTAGGTTGCTGCAATGTCTTGGATATTATAAATAACGCTGCAATGAACATGGGATTGCATATATCTATTTGAGTTAGTATTTTCATATCTTTGGGTAAATACCCAGAACTGGAATTGCTGGATTGTGTAGTAGTTCCACTTTAAAATTTTTGAGGAGCCTCCATGCTGTTTTCAAGTTTACCTTCCTGCCAACAGTGTGACATTCTCAACATTCTCAACAACACTCGTTATGTCTTTTTGATAATAGCCATTTGAACAGGTGTGAGGTGATACCTCATTACGCTATTGATTTGCATTTCCCTGCTGATTAGTGATGTTGAGTGCATTTTCATGTACCATCTGCTTGTTTGGAAAAATGTCTATGCAGATCCTCTGCCCATTTTTAATCTTTTTTTTTTTTTTTTTTGGCTATTGAGTTATATGAGTTCTTTATATATTTTGTATATTAACCCATTATCAGATACAGGTACCCCCACTTTTTGAAAGTTGTTATGATGTCACTTTTCTTATGGAGGACCTGCAGTAGTACCTGTTTTGTTAACCGAAAGAAATCAGAAGAGAATTTTTGTTTTCATGAAAAAAGGTGAAAAGCAAAAAAGTAGCAAGCCACTAGAGAGGCAGAGCGCACCCCCAGCAGCGAGAGTGGCACCACCAAGCTGCTTCCCCAGGAACTACACTCAGCATCTTAGCACCAAGCCGCCATAGTTTTGAACTATGTGAACATCTGTGCTTCATCTTAATTTATGTTGTGCATCCATTAGCAAGATATGTCCTAAGGTATCAGAAAAGCATAACAGAGATTTTTTGGATCTGAAAATTTTCAAAAATGTTTCTGTATAAATTAGTGCCATTTTGGTTTATGAAAATCTTCATAGGAACACTTTCTACTTTTGGATAGCAGAGGAAAGCAGTATATAGTTTGCCAATATTTTCTCCCATGTGGTAGGCTGCCTTTTCATTTTGTTGATGATTTCCCTTGCTGCACAGAGGCTTTTCAGTTTGATGTAGTCACCCTTTTAAAATTTTTGCTTATGTCCCCTTTCCCTTTGGTATCAAATCCAAAATCATCACCAAGGCTGATGTCAAGGAGTTTAATGACTATATTTTCTTTTAGGTAAACAGTGTTTTTAAAGCACATATTGCAATGCCTAAAATATGGAAGGTGCTAAATAAACATTAGCTATCTTTATTTCACTGATGATTAAAAGAATAATTCTATCACATAACAAAAACACATTTAGGGGCGCCTGGGTGGCTCAGTGGGTTAAAGCCTCTGCCTTCGGCTCAGGTCATATCTCAGGGTCCTGGGATCAAGCCCCGCGTCAGGCTCTCTGCTCAGTGGGGAGCCTGCTTCCTCCTCTCTCTCTGCCTGCCTCTCTGCCTGCTTGTGATCTCTCTGTCAAATAAATAAATAAAATCTTAAAAAAAAAAACACGTTTAAAAAAAAACCACATTTAATTGGGAATATCCTCTAAATACCTCCGACTTTCTAACCGTATGTTCTCATGTGTCCTTTCAAGCTCTGCTTATACACATCGATAATCTAAACATTAGTATAGTGATCATCACTAAATTTTTCATATGGCAACTAATTTGGGAGAACAATGAACATACCATAGTTTAAAACCAGAAATCTATGTTTAAAAATAATTGTTCTCTTCAACCTGTGTAGGAGCCATTATATTAGAAATTTCCAGGTGGATTGGATAAATTCAGGAATATTGAGAGCTGTGCTTTGATTTCTTTTAAGATAATTGGGAGAGGCTGAAAGTCCCTCAAGAAAGCCTCCTAGACGTGGTGCAGAGTCCAATGGTGAAGGTTGAGTAGGGGATGGTGTAGTATTACTTTGACAGGGACTGAGAGCTATGACTGAGGACAGACCCACTAGTTTCTCTTGCAGCAGCACAGAGCTGAGAAAAAATTTGAAAATCATCAGCCTGCCAAGGAACTAGAAATTGCTACAAGTTGTGATGGACCAACACACCTGTACTAAAGATGGGAAGGTCTCATGGGAGTCTTACCACTAGAGGCAGTGGTAAAGTTGAAGATCATCAGTGGTGGATGTCAGCACCAAGGCACAACCCCAGACCATCCCCATCTCCCATCTCAGTGGGGACCAACATAGCATTCAAGGGCCAGATGGCCTCTGTCCCACTTCAGGATTAGCTAGTGGGGCCCAAGGAGAGTTGCTGGAGTGCTTTCTATGTGCCAGCAGCTGTCTTAGGAGCTTCGTGGAATTGAGACATGTAAATCTTTGCTACTGTTCAAGGCAGTTCAGTTTTTATTCACTGTTTTGCAGCACAGTAACTAAGGCATCAGAAAATGAACAGTTGGAGGCACCTGGGTGGCTTAGTGGGTTAAAGCCTCTGCCTTCAGCTCAGGTCATGATCCCAGGGTCCTAGGATCGAGTCCCACATTGGGTTCCCTGCTTAGCAGGGAGTCTGCTTTTCCTTCTCTCTCCACCTCTCCCCCTGCTTGTACTCTCTCTCTCAAATGAATAAATAGAATCTTCCCAAAAAAAAAAAAAAAAGAAAAGAAAAGAAAAGAAAATGAGCAACTGGCCCACCATTGCAGAGTTGGTAAACGGTAGAACAACGCTTTTTTTGCCCAGGTGGCTCATAATCACTTTAGTAAGCTGCGAAGGTACAGAAAGTTCCCACTGCACCATTTCACAGGAGGATGATTGAATATTTATTTAAAATAGATGGAATTTCACTAAAAGGGACTCTTGGTTTTTTTTTAAATAACAGCTTTATTGATATACAATTAATATATATATATAATTCACACATTTAAAGTGTATAATTTAAAAAGTGGTTTTCATATATTTTCAGAGTTGTGTAACTATTACCACATAAATTTAGAACATTTCTCTCACCCCCAGAAGAACTCCCCTGCCCATTAGCAGTCGCTTCTCATCTGCCCCCTGCTTCCTTAGCCCTAGGCAACCACTAATCTCCTTCCTCTCTTTATAGATTTGCCAAGCTGGCATTTCATATACATGCAATATATGATTTTTTTTTTTTTTGTGACTGGCTCATTTTAGTTACTGTAATGTTTTCAAGATTCATCCATGTCATAGCATATTATCAGTATTTCATTCCCTTTTATTGTCAAATCATGTTCCACTTCATGAGTGTAGCACATTTTATATATCCATTTATCAGGTAATGGACATTTCAGTTGGTCTTACCTTTTGACTATCATGGATAATGCTGCTATGAACATTTGTGTACAAATGTTTGTGGGAACATGTTTCATTTCTTTGGGGTTATTAAGAGACTCTTAAAGTCTAGAAATTTCTATTCACAGCCTCTTTCCATATTACCCACTCTCTCTCTCATTCCTTGCAAAACAGTTTCTTCAGAACCCTATTGATACTGAGGTCTACAGAGTCATGAAATTCTTCTCCCTTACGTATATACTTTACATGTTATAGATCTATTCAATGATCACTCAACAAAATATATTTTACTTATTCCAGCTTTGTACTAGCCACTGTTTTGCATGCTGAAGATACACAGTAAACTAAAGAGGGTTCTGCTTTAAGGAATTTATATCTGGTTAAGGAGGTGGAGAAGGTTAGAAGCAAACATAGACAATTAGAATATTATTAATGTTTTAGAGCCAAGACAAACAAAGGGCACAGAGTAGGGGTGCTTATTCTGCGAGAGCCAAGGAAGGCATCACAGAATGTGTGATGCTATTGAAGATCCCCCTGGACAATATGCAAGGGTCTGAAAACAGAAGGGCATTCTAGGCAGAAGGAATAGAATGTGCGAATGTCCTAGAGCAGGAAGAGCATGGCTGGACTGAAAACCCTAACAGTAGGAGCTGTGGCCTGGAGTACCTCAGGTAAGTGGGTGGAGTAGTGGCAGGTAAGGCGGGAAACCAGGCAGCAGTGAAATCACAGTATCTTTCTAAGGATCTGGACCTATTTTGTAAGCAATGTGGCTTCAATGACTTTCAAGTCCAAGATTTTTAAACTGGTGGATTAGTTATTACTAGGATATTTAAAACAGCATGAACTTCAGAAAAAGTGAATCTTGTAAAAAGCTCCTGAACTCCATTTATTATTATATTTCATGATAAAGTGCTTGACAGCCAGAGAGTCCAGGATTGATGGTTGAAAGAACCTACCTTTGGAAGAAGGAGGTTTTCCCCAGGCATTATTGTTTTGCTGGTATTCCCCATTTAGTAGTTCATATCAAAGTGTAGAGTTCTTTGACTTCTATTTTGTTCTTGTCAGGAATTATTCTGCCTTATGAAGTTCATGACCCCACCATTGCCTTTCCAAGGTTTTGATATGTTCTGCACTAAGCTCCATAATACCACAGAGAAATTAAAAATCAGCCACTGACTCTTCTTTGAAGATCTGTTTCAGCTTCTCTAAATACCTTCTTGTTTGTTTAGCTCTGCTGTGAATGCTTCTGTCAAACATGGAATCTCCGGATGGCCTCAAGCCCTTTGAGGGCAAATCTTTGTCCTGATGATGTGCCTGTTCACTGAATCTTGCCAGTTTTCACTCAACTAAATCTATGCCTTAAAAATAAAAGAAGAAAAAATGAAAAAAGAAAAAATAATATGTGAGGGAATCCAGGGGAAACTCCATAATGGAGAGTAAGAATATCATTAGGTCAGACAGAAGGTTCTAGAACTAATTTAGAAGGTCAGTAGGAAAATCAAATAATCCCTTTATAGATATTACAGATATATTGGTAAGAATAACAAGATAAATAGATTTATGTTATTAGCGTATAGTCATAATCACAGAATTACAAAGGACCCCAAAGGGTTCCTTCTAGATATCAAAGTCATCTTATACTTTGTACTTATACTTTGTAGTATAGACCACCTTTTCCTAGGCATTTAATTAGAAAACTCCAGAACTTTTCTTATATGCTGCATTTCATGTCACAGTTACAACCATTCCCCCTTCCCCTTTCCTTTCTTAATAATTATAACCAATTCCTTCATTTCTTTTTAAGAATTATGGACTACAGGGGCACCTGGGTGGTTCAGTTGGTTAAGGGTCCCATTTTTGATTTCAGCTCAGGTCATGATCTTGGGGTCCTGAGATTGAGCCCTGAGATGGGCTCCCTGCTCAGCTGGGAGTCTGTTTAAGACTCTTCCTTGCCCTCTGCTCCAACCCCGTGTCAAATAAATAAATAAATCTTTAAAAAATGATGATCTTGGGGCACTTGGGTGGCTCAGTTGGTTAAGCGTCTGCCTTTGGCTCAGGTTATGATCCCAGGGTCCTGGAATCAAGCCCTGCATCAGGCTCCCTGCTCAGTGGGGAATCTGCTTCTCCCTCACACTCTCCCTCTATGTGCACACACATTCTCTCTCTCAAATAAATAAATCTTTATTAAAAAAAGATAATCTTGAAAATTCCGTGGATTCTCCCTCCCACTTTTCTTTTTATTTGTTTTTATTGAGGTTTAACTTATGTACTGCAGGCTGCATAAATCTTAAATATACAGCACAAAATGTTTACTTAAATTATATATATAATATACATATTAAATTATATATAAAATCTCCTTTGCTGTTTTTCAATGTTGTATAGTTTCCTATTAAACAGGTATGTCACAAATGATTAATCTATTCCACTGTTCATAAATATGTGGTTTGTTTACATTTTTGAACTATTTGTTTTCATTTTTGGACTATTATGAATATAATTACTACCAATATTCTTGAACACAAGTACTGATTTTTTTGAGTCTACACTTAGGCGTAGCATTTTTGGGATACAAGGCATATATGTGTTTAGTATTTAGTGATACTGTCAAAAGTTCTTCAAAGTGGTTGTACCAATTTGCATATGCACTAGTTACTTATGAGACTTCCAATTGCTCCACATCCTTTCTAGCACTTACTATTGAGTTTAGTCCTTCTGGTAGGGATATACCCATTGTGATTTTTATTTGCATTTATTTTTGATGATTAAATGTTGGGGACCTTTTCAAATGCTCAATGCCCATATTGTTATTCTTTTTTTGTAAAGTGCCTATTTGGGACTTTCCCATTTTTAATTTGAGACAGGGGTAAATGTTTTGAAGGGGTGCATAGGTTTCCCTTTATGTTCTAGATGTGAGTTCTTTGTGAGATATATATACTGTAGTATATTTCCTCCTAGACTGCAACCTGCCTTTTTACGTTCTTAATGTCTTTTGATGAACAGAAGTTCTTAATCTTAATAAAATTGAATTTATGAATAGATTAATGTTTTCTGTACCTGATTAAAAATCTTTGTCCATCTTGTGGTCATTTAGATATTTTCCTTTTTTTACCCTAGAATTGTGATCAAACTGTTATTGACAAGGCCATCCTTTCTCCTCCTGAGCTACAGTGGTGCCTTAGTTGTAAATTCGATGCTCACATGTGTATGAACCTGTTTCCGGATTGTCTGCAGTGTTTCCGTGGGGGCATTTGTCTATCCTTGTCCCGATATCACACTGTCTTCCTTACTGTTACCATTAAAGCAAGTCTTAGTTATAGTGTAAGTCTTTCAACTTGAGAAAGACATTCTTTTTTTATTTTATTTTTTTAAGTTTTATTTATTTGAGAGAGAGAGAGAGAGAGAGAAAGAGAGAGAGACCGACCATGAGCTGGAGGGGCAGAGGGAGAGGAAAAGAGAATCTCAAGCAGACTCCATGCTGAGAACAGAGCCCACCTGGGGCTTAATTTCACAACCCTGAGATCACGACCTGAGCTGGAACCAAGAGTCAGCCGCTTAACTGACTGTGTCACCCAGGCGCCTGGAGAAAGACATTCTTTTTTGCGATTGTCTTGACTATTCCAGAATCATTGCAGCTCTGCTTAAATTACAGAATCTGATTGTCAATTTCCACCAAAGAACTGCTAGGATTTAACCAGGATAATATTAAATATAAATTCATTTGGGTGCATCTGACATCTCTTCCAGTTAAAATGACATGGTATAGGGAAGCCTGGGTGGCTCGGCTGGTTGAGCAACTGCCTTCCGCACAGGTCATGATCCTGGAGTCCCCGGATCGAGTCCCACATCGGGCTCCCTGCTCTGAGGGGAGCCTGCTTCTCCCTCTGACCTCTCCCCTTTCATTCTCTCTCTCTCTCTCTCTCTCTGTCTCAATTAAATAGAATAAATCTAAAAAAAAAAATGACATGGTATATTTCTCCATTTAATGTGATTTTCTTTATTATTCTCAGAAATATTTTCTAGTTTCAGTTTAGGCCTTATTCCTAATTCCTTATATTTATCATAGGTATTTGATGATATTTTCTATGCTAATATAATTAATTTTTAATTTTTATTTTTATACTTTGTTCCTATCATATATAAGTACACTTTTTGGTGTATCTATGGCACTAATTTACTTACTAACTTTAATAGTGTAATTAAGTAACTTTACCTTGAAATTTAAAAAAATTTTTATCTGTAACAGATTAAAAACACATGGAATAATTAAAATTAAATGATCAAAAGTTGTTTAAGACTAGACAATGCAAATTGGCAAGCATTATTGGGGGAATTAAACATCTATATAAATGGAGAGACATATGATGTTATGTGTTGAAAGAGTATATATTTGTAGCAATGTTAAAATATCAATTTTCCCCAAACTGATCTATAGATTCAGTAAAATACCAAACTCTCAGCAGGAATATTTATAATAATTGATCACCTCATTTAAAAATTCATATAGGGGGGCCTTGGTGGTTCAGTTGGTTAAGTATCTGCTTTCAGCTTGGGTCATGATCCCAGGGTCCTGGGATTGAGCCCCATGTCGGACTGCTCACTCTGTGCGGAATCTGCTTCTCCCTCTCACACTCCCTTAGTGCTTTCCATCTCTCTCTCTCTCTCTCAAGTAAATAACTTAAAATCTTAAGAAAATAAAAATTCATATTAAAAATGCCAAGGACCTAGACTAGCTAAGAAAACTCTGAAAAATAAGAAGAAATTTGGAGGATTAACATTACCTAATTTTAAGAATTTTGAAGATACAATAATCCTGACAACATGGTACTGGTGTCAAGCTAGATCAATAGAATGTAGAACCGAGAAATAGATCACACATATATGGCTACTGATTTTTGATAAAGATGCAGATGAAATTAAGTGGGAAAAAGACCTTCTTTTCAATAATTGTGCTGGAACAATCATTCATATATATATATAGATATATATATATAGATATACACATACATATATATAAATGGACTTTGATCCAAACCTTATATCATATACAAAAATCAACTGAAAATGGATTAAAAAAATCTAAATATAGACTGTTAAACTTTTTTAAAAATTAAGAGAAAATTTTTGTGGCTTTGGGTTAGGCAAAGATATCTTAGATACAGTATCCATATTTTAAAATAATCCGTTATTGCTCTCTTCCCTGGTGCGGAGGTGGCAGCCATCTGTTACTGGCCATCATGGCTGCCCTCAGACCTTTGGTGAAGCCCAAGATCATTAAAAAGAGGACCAAGACGTTCATCAGGCACCAGTCAGACCGATACGTCAAAATTCAGTGCAACTGGCAGAAACCCAGAGGCATTGACAGTAGGGTGCGCAGAAGATTCAAGGGCCAGATCTTGATGCCCAACATTGGTTATGGGATCAACAAGAAGACAAAGCACATGCTGCCCGGTGGCTTCTGGAAGTTCCTGGTCCACAATGTCAAGGAGCTTGAAGTGCTGCTGACATGCAACAAATCTCACTGTGCAGAGATGGCTCACAATGTCTCCTCCAAGAACCGCAAAGCTATCGTGGGAAGAGCGGCCCAGCTGGCACTCAGAGTCACCAATCCCAATGCCAGGCTGCACAGTGAAGAAGATGAATAGACAGCTTGTCATGCACATCATATTTGTGTTAATAAAACCATGAAACCACCATAAAAAAAATCCATTATTTAAAAAAATTGATGAATTGAACGTCATCAAACCTAAAAATTTTTGCTATTCAAAAGACATTATTAAGAGAATGAAAAGACCAGTTACATACCGGGAGAAATATTTACAAATTATATCAGATAAAGTAATTTCATCCTGATTATAAAAACAGCTCTCTAAAGTAAAAAATAAGAAAACAAACATCTCATTAAAAATAGACAAGGGACGCCTGGGTGGGTCAGTTGGTTGAGCAGCTGCCTTCGGCTCAGGTCATGATCCCAGCGTCCTGGGATCGAGTCCCGCATCGGGCTCCTTGCTTGGCAGGGAGCCTGCTCCTCTCTGCTTCTGCCTGCCTCTCTGCCTACTTGTGTTCTCTCTCTGTTAAATGAATAAATAAAATCTTAAAAAAAAAATAGACAAAAAGATTCAAACAGACATTTCACCAGAGAGGATATAGAAATGTCAAATAAGCACATTTTTTAAATTACATATAATGTATTATTTGCCCCAGGGTACGTTTGTGAATCATCAGGTTTACATATTTCATAGCATCTGCGGGGGGGGGGGGTAGGGTTATGGACATTGGGGAGGGTATGTGCTATGTCAAATAAGCACATCTTTAGACCATAACCAGTGATGGCCAAGATGTGGAGAAAGTGGAACTGTGCAGACGGTGGGAGCATAAAATGTTACAACGACTTGGGAAAACAGTTTGGCAGTTTCTTAAAAAGCTAGAGATAATCTGTCCTATCATCCAGTTACTCCACTCCCAGGTATTTATCTAGGAGAAATCAGTCTATGTCCATAAAAAGAATTGTACATGGATAATCAGAGTAGCCCTACTTATAGTAGCCAAAACTGAAAATGACCCAAATAGCTATCAATAGGAATGGAAAAACAAATTGGGGTATATCCATACAATGGAATTCCCCTCTGCGATAAAAAGGAATGAACTATTGATTAAAGCACATATACTGATGAATCTCAATATTATTATGCTGAGCAAATGAAGACCTATAAAAGAGAATACATATGGGGTGCTTGGGTGGCTCAGTCGTTTAGTGTCTGTCTTCGGCTCAGGTCATGATCCCAGGGTCCTGGGATCGAGCCCCGCATCGGGCTCCCTGCTAGGTGGGAAGCCTCTTTCTCCCTCTCCCACTTCCCCTGCTTGTGTTCCCACTCTTGCAGTGTCTCTCTCTGTCAAATAAATAAAATCTTAAAAGAAAAAAAATGCATATTATATGATTTCCCTATGTAAAATTTTAGAAAATACAAACTAATCTATAGTGACAGAGAGATCAGTTGCTGCATGAGACCAAGGTGAGGAGGCGTTGGGGTAAGGAGGGGGGTGCAGCAGGAGAGAGATTATAAAGGTACTTGAGGAAACTTTTGGGAATCTGACATGTTTGTTATCTTGTTTGGGTTAATGGGTTCATGTAAAAACATGTCAAAATGTATCAAATTGTGTACTTTAAATATATGTAGTTTATTGTTTATCAAGGATTCCTCAATAAAGGTATTAAAAACTTTTCAGTAACTTATTTATGCTATTTTCATTTATAACTTACAAGTTGATGTAAAAATGAATTATTTGTATGGTTGTTTATGACATTTGTTAAATATACTTTGAAACTATATCATTTTTTAACAATTATTTTATTTGAGTATAGTTGACACAGCATGTTACATTAGTTTCAGGTGTCCAACACAGTGATTCAACTGCTCTATACATTATGCTATGTCCTAACAAGTGTAGCTACAATACGCCACCATTCAGTGCCATTGTAATATCACTGACCATATTCCCTATGCTATGCCACTTATTCTCATGACCTTTCCATTGCATAATTGGAAGCCTGATGTCCCACTCCTCTCCACCCATTTGCCCATCCCCCTTCCTCTCTGGCAACTATCAGTTTGTTCTCCCTATTTACAGGTCTGATTCTGCTTTTCATTTGTTTTTTCTTTTGTTTTGTCTTTTTACATTCCATATATGAATGAAATCATGTGGTATTTGTCTTTCTCAGAGGATCTATTTTTTAAATTCATTAGTTCATTCAGCAAACATTCATAGTACTGGGGAAACAAAGATAAAGCTTTCCAATTAGTTGGGTAGAGAACTAGCATTTATTGAATATTGAAGGAGTCCAGAGCCTTTTACCCCAAAATATGCCACTTTGGCATACTGATTGTTCTCAGCTGAAGGAACCCCAGAAATAGCAAATCTATCTTTTTCTATGTAAAACAGGCCATGTCATTTCCCGTATGAGAAAGGTACCCTTCCTATACCAGGACGAGAAAGTGCCTTATCATCAGAGACTGAAAACTGATGCTGAAATGGATCTGTACAAATTTACTGAAATAACCTTTATCTTCTACTTGTTTTGTACCTACTTGCCCCACCATACATTTCCTAGTTACTTCCCCACAATTTACTACCCATAGCCCATATCCCTTTGTCTTAACAATTCTTGACAAGTTGATCGTTTTATTTTATTTTTTTTTAAGATTCTATCATCTATCTATCTATCTATCTATCTATCTATCTATCTATCTATCTAAGAGAGAGAGATAGCCAGAGAGAGAGCATGAGTGTGGAGGAGCCTGAGAAGCAGGCTCCCCATGAGCAGGGAGCCTGACGCAGGCCTCCATCCCAGGACCTAAAATCATGACCTGAGCCAAAGATAGATTCTTAACAGATGGAGCCAGCAAGGTGCCCCCTGGTTTTTTGTTTAAAAGGTATAAAAGGTCCTTGGTCTGGTCACTTCTTTGGATCTTCATTCTCTTGTGAATGCTCCCGTGTATGTGCAAAAATTTAAACTTACATGCTTTTCTCCTGTTAATCTCTCGTGTACCAGCTTAACTCTTAGAGTCAGAGACCCAAAGAAGGTAGAGATTTTTTCCAATCTTACAGAACTTATTATGTAACAGCTATTTTTACATCCATCGCTCATTTACTTTTCACAAAACAGAAGACATATCTTTTTATACCCATTTTACAGATAAATAAATAGAGCCCAGAGAAGTTAACAGAATGAGGCAAAACTGGCATTGAAATCCAGGCTTGTCTGACGCCAAAGTTATGGTACTTTCCATCAAACCACAATACAAAAATCACAACTAAAGAGTTCTGGGGGCAGAGAATAAAATCCCTAACATTTTCTGAGGAAGTCAGTGAAGTCTTTACTACTGAAGAAGCTCTATTTCTTAAGATGCATTCAAGGCTCTAAAAAGTATTTAGAATGTTAAGAGTGCCTTATTGATGAACCAGAGGAAAATTATATACTATTCCTCAGGCAGAAGTAATATTCTCTTCTTCATTGCTTTGTAGTACTGTTTATGTGGTCAATTTATAACTGATCCTCTTCATACCTCAGTGAGTTATACTGAAGCTCATAACTGACAATTATACTAGGCTAGAAGCTGCTATTTTAATAATGCCTAGTATTTAAAGCATCTGAGATCTGTGTGAAATCATCTTAAAAGGGATAATTTATTATTCACCACTCTGTGAGTTAGACACTATTACTATCTCCATTTTACAAAGAAACAGGCTGCAACATAAAAATTATCTAAAAGTGTAAAATAAAACTCATAGACCATATAAAATTAGCAACTATTTTTGTGTATAATTTTGTCTTGGAGCTACATTAAACATCAATGATAGTTAAGAACAAACACTTGGTAGTCAGACACAGTCAAATGCATGTTTAAATTATATTTGAAGCCACTTACAAATATGAACTACATTTGCATCATTATCTTTTTATTATGTATAATAAAGTTGAGTAAGCTTTCAATTCATTTCTAGAATTTGATGTAAATTATCACCATTTTGAAAACACAGGCTAAAACCGAAATGTTATTTTTTCAGTACGATGATGACGTTGATTTTTTACATGGCATCATTCACTTTGTGTTTTTGTTTCCACTTTGTGTCCTAAGAAATGAGGACATCTAAGGCCAGAGCTATGTCTAAAAAGTTATATTTAATACCCTTAGCATGTTACACATGATTATGTGTTCAGTGAATGCTCAAAGAATTCTTCATGATGCTGATGATAACTGTCTGCATCGCTAAGGGCAGACCTCTGCTTACTATAGATGTTAACGTAGGTTGGAGCATACACCTAAAACCATAAATTACATAAACGAAGGCATGGTGGCCTATTGTAGCCAGGTTCTCAGTAAACCATATATACCCATTTAAACAGAGTTCTTTTTACTCACCTCTAAATCTTAAATTCTTAAACCAAACGTGTACAAGTTTGAGTGCCTATTACGTGCCTAACGAGGCTTCAGAGATGAAAGTTACTTAAGTTTACTGTTTCTATTGAGCACACAATCAGCTTCATTATCAGAAACCAGTCTTGGGAAATAACCTGGATCGCTGACGTAGGTCAAGGACGCCGGCTCTGTTTTCCGGTACAAACCGACAAATACTAGGCACTGAGATCCCGCCCCTTCGAGCCCTCTGTCAGTCAACCTGTCTGTGGGCGGGCGCCACGCTAAAAGACCGCGTCCAAGCGCATTTCTGCGCATGCGCCCCAGGGAGGCTGTGACCCTGGGAGGTTACCGTCGTGCAGTGCGCAGATAAGTCGTCGCGCGTGCGCAGGCGCTCAGTGCAGAGCCCTGCCGGAAGTCAAGATGGCGCGTATGTGTTGTCCAGGCCGCAGTTGGCGCTTTATCAGTATCTAAACCGTGAGTTTTTTAAGGGGCTGTGGCTAAATCCCTCTCTGCCGCCATGGCCCGGCATCGGAATGTCCGAGGCTATAACTACGATGAAGGTAGGTGGCAGGGTCATGCCGGAACGTCATTTTCGCGGTTCCAGCTGGGATCGCAGCACATTGGCTTCCACTTGGATCTGTGTTTCTCGTTAGTGGTGCCAGGCTGGAATTCACAGTAGGCTCAGTTGGAGAAAATAACAGTACATCTGAGTGCCAGCGAATGGCATTGTTTTAAATCATGATTTCTGCCCTCTGGGATTGATTTTATTTAGGGAGGAGGAGGTTGCTGCACGCCGTCGTATGGGAAGGACATTTGGGAAGGTTGGGATCTGGTGATATTTGTGCACGTAAGCATTATCATCTCTCCCTCCCATTTGCTCCTCCCAGGTCCGGTAGTTCTATTTCTAGGTAGTGTCTTCGACTCCCCTTTCAAAAATGCCCGTGAAACTGTGCTAATTTGTAATTTGTAAAAATTTGTAAAAGTCAGTCGACTTCATGCTTACATTCAGCTATTCTGCTGTAACTAGATATACGTGGTAAATCGTTTGTGTTTGTTCATATGTACTTAGTACAGAACCTAACTTGAACAGGTAACTTATTCTCTATGAGTTTCAAGTTAAATTGGAAACTTAGGAGAGGATGAAAAAGAGATATCAGAAAGACCCAGTGAATAAGTGGATCGGATGATCTTGATGTGTATACCCATTTCTTGGTCGATAATGCTGAATTTAAATGTATTTTGGAATGGGAGGGGAAAAAATACTAGAAGCAAGGGGGCTCCTGAACATGCTTATTGGTTTTTAAAAATCCATATGAATGTTCTCTAGGAGTTTAAAAGGAGTTAGAATTAGTTTAGGGTAAGTGCATTGTCTCTGCAGTGGATAATTATAGGCATCACCAAGCATCATGCAAACTAAAATTATAAAAATTATAAAAATCAAATATGAAGGAGTGCAAAAAAGGAGTAAAGACCTGTTGCTTTTTAAAGTGCCGATCTTAATATGTTGGTGGTTGTTATTGGCACTGCCAGACGATGATTCTAGAACGTAAGTATTGCCTTAACCACAGTGGAGAGTAGCTAACACCCTGTGTTACATTTGGAGACTGTCACCTAGTCAGCCTGTCACATGTTAGGTTCCTGGTATTCACTTCAGATTGGAAGCCTTTTTAAGTGTTGCAGTGGATGTAAGCATTGCATGTGGATCACTGCTACCTGAGAGATGACTTTAGCCTGAGAGTTATTTTTGAGGTTATGATATAAAAAATAATAGGCCTAAGAACAGCTTACTCTTAAAGAAGTATTTATAATTTCCTCAGCCAACATTAATTGATTTATTAATTAGCTTATTCTTCGTTAATGGAGTGCTTAGAATACTGCTCTAAGCTTTGGGGACTGATAGTAGGATGCTTGAGGGACTCTAAAAGGGGAAATATACAAGTAACAGATGATTTGAGTATGACATGCTACAAAAATTACTCCCAAGGTGGTGTGGGAGCTATGTAAGTGAGAACACCTTATTCAGTGTGGGTTGGTGGAATTTAAGCATGATTTCGATGTGAAGGAAAGTCCTGGAGGAGAGGTGCTTGGCATGTGGGAGTGAGTGCTAAATATCTTTTCATCCGGGCAACCCCAGTTCAGGTTGTCTCTTGTTCATGTTTCTTTGGAACAATTGATGACATCATAAACAAGCTGTTCCTATAGCATAGGAGGTTCATCCCCATTTCCTGCTTATAAAAGTTCTACTCATTTTAAGGATTCAGTTTATTTCTCTTTTTTCTAAGTTAAAGTTTCCCCTTTGTATTAATTTCAAATAATTTGGTAATTCTTGAAAGTGATATGACGTTATTAGAGTATGTGCTTTAAACCTATCGGTTCCTCTTTCACTTTGTTCTTCTCTGTAATTTGGATAGTACTTTACATGACTGCCTTTAGCTAATACTCTATTAGCTACTAATTTAAAAGTGCCAGGAGGGCATAGTCCATACCTTATTGTTATATTTACTCTGTTGTTACATTTATTCCAGTAGCTGGAACAATGCTTTATGTGCAGTAAATACTACAGAATTTTGTTGAGGAAAAGAACCGCTTTACAAAAATATTAGGCAAGAATTCTCTTCATCTTTTTATATTGTGGCACTGTTAGGATCAATTTCAGTTGAAAAACTAACCTAGTAAAAAAGTTTCTTGGCATGCATATCTAAAAATAATATTTTGTAAATAACTCCTTATTAATTTGCTAATAATAAATTGTTAGGATTGTGGCCTAATAATTTATTGACTGTTACATATTTTTAAAGAAGATTTTACTTATTTATTTGACGGAGAGAGAGAGAGTGCGCACAAGCAGGGGGAGCAGCAGAGAGAGAGGGAGAAGCAGGCTCTGTGCTGAGCAGGGAGCCCAATGTGGGGCTCGATCCCAGGACCCTGGGATCATGACCTGAACTGGAGGCAGACACTTAACTGGCTGAGCCACCCAGGCGCCCCAGACCGTTATATATTTTTATCCAATAGTAGCATTTATCTAATTTTTCTTTGCTGTAAATATTTGGCCTCAACCCTTTTTGACATGAGGAAAAACTGTTTTCATGGTCTGATTGTATACCCTGGGCTAGTCAGTTGTATGGGAAACAAATGCTTTGGTCATAGAAGGGCACGTGGTGAAAAAAATGAATGGATGACTTCAGATTTTAACACCGGAGAGACAACTCAAGTTTGAGGTCTCTGGTACTATCGTTTTTGATCACATGCAGTGAAAACTTGGAAAGATTTTTAATAAAACCCAGTTAGCTTAAAAACTGAACAACTATGTATGTCTTCATGAACATAGAATGTAAGTACCTACATTGTGGGTAAAATTTTTGGAATTTTTTGGAAGAATAGACATTCTAAGCTCCTTAAATTTTGAGGGACAGTTTAGTTTGGAGACAATTCAGATGCTTCCTTGTTAATAACTTGTTAATAATAAAATAAGAATATAAAAAGAACTTGTGAAGAATTTATCTCTTGTTTTTTTATTTTAGATTTTGAAGATGATGATCTCTATGGCCAGTCTGTAGAGGATGATTATTGTATTTCGCCATCAACAGGTGACTTTTAAAAAATAATTTGATTTCCATTATTTGGGTGTTAAAAAATGTTAAGTAAGTATTATTGTCATTCTAGGACGAGAGTGTTCCATAAGACTATAATATTATATAACATTTAAAAAGACAATGTCTTTAACTTTTAAAGATGGTGTATAAAATAATTTCTTTACCTATGAGTATAATCTAAAGTTTTGATTTCATCATTTAGCTTTAAACATTTGAAGAAAACTTTGAAAACTATGTTTTTTCCAATATTTTTTGCAACTTGCAAATATTCTGAATTATACTGAAATGATATTAGTCAGTAACGAAAATCTAGAACTTCAGAAGGCCAGTGGTAATTAATTTTATATACTCAGGAATCTCTTGAATCTTAGAAACATTGAGGTGTTACACATAGACTTCCCTTCATACAGCACTTCAGTTTACCTACTATTAAACAGTTTGTTAAATAAACCAAATATATGTAGGTCAGTCCTCCCGGAGCTAGAGTGATTTAGAGTTCACATTCCTGTAGGACTCCACATCAGAGCTGCATCTCCTGTCTTACCCGCTGAAAGAGTTCTTCTTGACACCATTTAGAGGAAACATGATATATTCATATGTTCTTTTCAGCAAAGACATAGTGTTCAACCAGACCTTTTCTCCTAATTTCCATAACAATGTGTTTGTCTTCATATTTCAGCCTATTCCACAAACAGCTGCTTAAAATGCCCGGCTGAATTTTACTCTGCCACAAAAGGGTAAAATTAAATACAATTAGGTACAACATAAATGTAATTCACAAAACTCACTTTCTATGACTTAAAAGGCTTGATACAATTAACATTTGTATCAGAATCCACTTTGTCTTTAATACCATATAGTCTGTGGAGCTGTCCTGTACCCCGGTGCTTGCTTTAACCTCCTTTTCAGTCTCTGAAGACCAAATATGTGCCTTCTGACTTTTTAGAATTCCTTTTTCTTTATAAAGCATAGGTGTTCCACAAGTTGTCTTAGCATCTCTTCTCTTCCTGCTATGTCTCATTCTGTTACCTGTTCCTCTGAAATGCATCTAGCTCTTTATTTGTACTTTCCTCATTTAGCCTTACTAATCAAGGGCTTTCCTCTCTTTCTCTAGTGTTACACTGTTACCAATCAGGATCCTGTTAGGAGATAGAAATTGCACCAGTTATTTTGTCGAAGAGAATTTAATACGAGAAATTGTTTACCAGATTTTAAAGAACAAAAAATGCAAGAAAGGCAAGCAAAATATCAAGGAAGGTGGTAACTTCAAGAAGCATTTACCTAGTTGTAGAGAAGTAAATGGGTGAGGTCAGCCCCAACCTTTCAGAAGCCTGTAGAGGGCTTCCTTGGAGCTAGGGCTTAGACCTGTGACAGGAGGGTTCTGCTTTGCTTCTGAAATTCAGCCTTTTGAAGAGGGAGTTCTAGCTGGCTTGCTGGTTATGGTGGCCGAGGGGTGGAAGCTGGTTCTGGGAGTTTGGGGCAGACTGCTCACGGGTCCCAATTGCTATTAGTGTAGTGGGCAGTGTTGCTGAGGCAAAGGGGGCCGCACAAGAAGCAAAAAGGAAAGGAGCACTTATCTTCCTCCCCAGGCCTTCCAGTCTCCCTTTAGCATCTCCCCCATTGGCCGATCCCCAAAGGCGCTAACTGTCGAAGAAATGAACTTCCTAAGGCTGCAACCCTGGCATCACAAAGCAGAATAAAGAAGGTGGGGTTTGAAGCTGAGAGATGGCTTCATCAGCATTCCTTTAGAGCTCCTTATGCAGGGCCACATTATATAGGGATGAGGAATAAAAGAAATTTCATTTTGTCCAAGGAACCTCCCCAGACACTTGCCATTTGCAGCGTGAAAAAAAACCTTCATGGTTAACCCTTGCAGGCTCCTGTAATAATGCTGTCACAGTTGACGAGGTGATAAAGTGGTAGCTGGTAGCCTTAACTTCTTCGCTCATATTGCAAGCATGATAGAGAGCGTGACAGGTTCATGCAGTGAGAAGATGATGTGGGTGTGATAATTAGATTGGAGTTTTTAAAAAATCCCTTCCACACAGTAGAGACTGGATTGAAGGCGGTACATGAGTGGATATCCATAGATTAGTTTGGAGGTTATTATACTAACTAGAGATGGGGATATTTAACGACAGTGTTTTCAAAAATGTGGTCCATGTGCCATTAGCATCACTTGAGAATTTATTAGAAAAGTAATTCTTGGCCCTGTTCCAGTCAGAAACTCAGGGTGGGGCACAGCTACTATTTTAATAAGCCCTCCATGGTCTGTTGATGCTTGCTTTGAGAATCATTTGTTTAGGACAAGGGTAGTAGCATTAGATTTGGAGATAGATTCCAGAGGTAATTAGAGGAGTTAAGGTCTACAGGATTTAAAAGTTGCTTGAATCTGGCTTGCACAAGGGTGGGAACCTTTACAGAGGGAGGAGCTACTGAAAGACATCTTAATCTTGCAGGTTAACCCATTGATTTATTTAGGCTTATCTGGATACATCATGCTTAATCTTGTGTTGGGAACTGATGGGACACCCGGTCAGACATTCTGAGGGTGTTTTTCTGAGATTCGCACTCATGGTCTAGCTTTCTTGACGTCAGAGTTTATCCGTGTGTCTCTCATCGCTCATCATGTGTGCCTTGTGTGTGGTTCATCTTCAGGACAGTTTTACTCTTTTGTACACTCCAAAAAATCAGTGTCATTATTGAAGCAGGAGATAGTTAAATGGTTTTGAGTTTTTTCTGTGACAGACTGTAGTTTTAACAAAAAATATCTGCTTTTGGATTTTTTAGTTTTTCAGAACATAGCGATATTAGGCCAGAAACTTTTCCTCTTTAGTGGTATATTTTCCAAGTGATTTTCAATAAAAAAAATGAATAGTTTTAGAAGGATCTTCTCTGTTCTTAAACAGCCTCTGTCATTGTAGAGATGATCATATTCATGGTCTTAATGAATTCTGATAATTGAGTGATTTTATCAATTAATAGGAATTTTTCTAAAATTCATCAGCATTTGTATTTTTTTGAACTCTACTAAGCAGTTTTCGTGGTTTCTAAATGTTACATCTTTTTTTCTTTCAGAAAGATTAACTTTGATATTGAATATTGAACATACGTCAAGGAATTGGGGATGGCAAAAACAACATATATATAACTTTATTTGAACAGTTATGGGTTTTGTTTTGGCTACTGAAATTAGAAGTGTTAAAAGATAAACCGAAGCATATTGAAATTTTTAAGAATTTATTTGAGCAAGCATCAGTTTGAATTAGGTAGCTCCAAACCGGAAGTAGTTAGGAGTGCTCCAATGAACAGAGCTGGGGGCAAGGTTTTTATAGAGAAGACAGGAAACAAAGCAAAGAAATTATTTGATTGGCTATAGCTTAGGGATTACATTATTTGGGAAAGTCTAGTTGGCTTTTTGTGATTGATTGTTCCTGAGGCATTTATAGTAATTGATTCTGGCTTCATTTTCCATTTGTTATCAAGGTATTGGAGCCACTGCAGTCAAAATGCCTTCAATGATTACTTAAACAGTAGTAATCTTTATTCAGTTTGTTCTAACTCGAAATCTTTATTGAGTATTAACATGTAAGAAAAACCCTATTCTAATAAATTTATAAATTAGTTTAGTATAAGGTAGCATGTTAAAAGTCCTTCAAACATGACACAGCGATATGGTGGGTGAAGCCACAGTCCTACATGAAGGAGTCTGGGGAGGCTTCTGGAAGGAAGGGAGATTGGACTGGTAAATTTGGGAGGAAGAATGGCTTTCTTCAGAGGAAGAAAATAGTGCTTGAGCTGTGGCCTTTATGTAAGGCTTATTTGAGAATACACACGATTAATGCAGTTGCAGCAGGAAAGAGGACCAGGAAAGGAAGTAGGAGGCCAGCTGTGGAAGGCAGTGTTTAATTGTGGGTGTGTCCTGTCGGATTCGTGAAGGGTTTTGAGTGAGGGGGCTGTATTTGGGGAAGGGAATTGATGACTGTACAGAGTGGACTACAGGGTGGGGGTGGGGACTTGTAGGCCAGTGTTTCCTAATCTTCCATGATGATATCGGTCACCTGGGAGACATTTTAAAAATATAGATTTCCTGCCCCATTTCCAGCATCACTGAATCAGAACCTCCAGAGCAAGAAGCCCAGAGAGCTGTGTCATTAATGAGTGCCTCTTACATGATTTTTATTTTAAGGTGTTAAGGAAACAATTTGGGGCAGTTGTAGGGGTCAGGTTTTGAATTCTTAAACTTTTATATTTGTTAAACTGCCTTAAGTTTTAAAAGTCACCATTGATGTCCCAGTTTTTCAAAAAGCATTTCCATTAAAGTTTGTGATTTAAATTTAGAAACGAATAGCATTTCATATTTATCCTTTTTCTCTCCATTGCTTTTTTTCCTTACTCTTTATCGTATTTGTTGCCTTTTGGGCTCTCATTTCAACTTCAAAGATTTGGACTATTTTTCCCTACTAGTAGTTATTTTCCCCGGGGGAGTTTGTCTACTCTCCTTCTCTCCCCATTTGCCAGCAAATCTAGCCAACACTGCTTCCAAAACAGTGGCCACAGTATAGGTTTCTGAGTTGGATTTGGGTGTGGATTGAGGGTAAGGAACCTCCTCCTCCACCCCCCTCCCCCAAAAAAATAGTTCCTCTGAAGTTGAGTTGCAGCCTGGATATTTATGACTTCCTTTTTCCTGTCAGTATTTCCTAAGTGAAAATTGTTGAGGGAAATTACCTGATTTTTTTCTCACTTAATTATTGATTTTTCTTGAGGTTTTCCTCACAGATAAAAGCTATGAAAGGAAGTTGGAGCAAGTATATTTGTTACTTTTATGCTAAACTGAGTAGTTCATTATAGCTAGGAAAGTAATTTGTAAATCACCAGGCACAGAGTGGCCCAGTTTATGTTTTTTAGTACTACCACATTTTGTTAAAGATGCCACAGACTGTGAAGCATATTGTAATTTTATGTACCACCTAAAGTAAATCACCCATCAGTCTAAGTGTTACATGATGTTGAGATGCCATTTGATTGTAAGGCACATCCTTGTTTTAGGCTTTTAACATGAAAACAGTGGTCATTTTAGAGAGTCTGTAAATAGGATGACTTCTGTTCAGCCATGCTGACTTTTTAATAGTGTTCTATTCTTGTATTCAAGGGGGATAAATAGGGAGAAATATATACAACATAATGTGTGTATTCTTGCAAAACCTTACGGTCTTCAAAACTGTATACTGAAAATAACAGAACATCTGGGAAAAAATAAGATCATGGCAGATCAGTCAACCTGTAAAGTAGTGGCAAAAATAGTAATCATCTTAATAAAAATGCTTGCGCATTTGAAAAGATACCTTAACTTGTTACTGAAGGAATTTTCCAGTAAATATAGGAATTTACAGTTTAAAAAAGGCAAAAAGGTTAGTAGAAATGTGAGAGAAAGTTGAACTATTGAGTAACATTGCAAAGGCAAACGCTCACAGATCTTGGAAAGCCAAGCAGTAAGCATGCCCAAAGCAAGACACACGTCCTCCAAACTGAGCCAGGAGGAAGCCTATGGGTCTCTCTGGCATGGCAGTATCATTATGGGTGCAGTGTCATAGTCTGTGCTGGGTGTTACTTGTCCCTGCTGCTGTTAGGTGATGATGCCAAACATTTAAGTGTTGGAAGGAAAAAAAATCTCATAAATCAAAGCGCTTGAATGTTAAACCCTCATCATTCCCCTGTTTAGCATTTGTGTGAATAGGTTTTGTTGAGGTACCATGCCTTATAGCAGAATAGATTGAATTCTCTCAGCTGTCTTGTATCTATCTTGTTTGTTGTTCTTGTCCAACATGTCTTCCACCTCTTCCTCAGTTTTTCTGATGCTCTTATCTCATTTTTTAGAACTGTGCCGGTCTTCAGAGATTACTTAATCTTCTGTGCTTCTGTGGCACTTGTGATCTGTACTGCTCTTTTGGCTTTTAAAATGCATCATTACATTTTTCTTCTTTGCCTTTCCTACTCTTCCGTAAGGCCATCGTTGGTTTATTGTATGCATTGATAGCTGTCATGCTACAGCCTTCTGCAGATGGGAGTTACATGTAAGCCACAGTATAATGTCTATATGTGCATTATTTGTATGCAGTAGCTGTAAACTTTGAATGGAGTTAGCTTCCCTTTGTTTCATAGATGGTGCCTTGAAAACATGAACAAAAGTTAAGTGTAGAAACGCTAAGCAGTAGACAAGAGTGTTATGTGCTCTTCCAGGAAACTAAATAATATAAAATCCCTAGTAACACTTTGCTTGTAGAATACTGTATTAAAATTTCTTTCTTATTCTTTAATTTTATTTCTTCACAATTGAGCACCCTGGGCATAGGAATTGAGTTCACTGGGCATCCAGCTGAGGTGGAAGAGTCAGCACTTGGGGCGTGTGTAATGATTTTCTCCTTTGCGCCCTTTTGTTTTATTTATGATACTCAGGCATATATTGTGTTTCCTCCTTTTAATGAAATCTACGATACCAGCCATATATGAAGTGATGACACTGCTGTAGAATGGCACAGACTGATGGCTGAAAGTCAGTTAGGTATGTGACACCTGTATACAGTGTAGATAGTGTTTGACTGAAAGTAGGAGTTGTTCAAAAGTTAAGGCCCATGATTTTGGTCAGGTGTCGGGTTCAGGCAAAATTAGCATTTCTTGGAACGTGAAAATTAACTTGTTTTTAGTATTTTCTTAATTACGCAAATAAGCAAGTTTGGTATGTGGTTTGAAATATTTGTGCCAAAGATGAGAACATTTTGCATAGAAGATGGAGTAGTAGGCAGGTGTTAGGAAAGGTAATGTTCGAAAACTGTGGTGAAAGTCAGCTCGGTGGAGGTGTTAGAGATAGGAAGAAAGAGGACGATGGGGGCACCTGGGTGGCTCAGTTGGTTGGGCGACTGCCTTCGGCTCAGGTCATGATCCCGGAGTTCCGGGATCGAGTCCCACATGGGGCTCCCGGCTCTGCAGGAAGTCTGCTTCTCCCTCTGACCTTCTCCCCTCTCATTCTCTCTCTCTGTCTCTCTCTCTCTCTCAAATAAATAAATAAATAAAATCTTTTGAAAGAGGACGATGATTGTTAAGGCCAGTGAGTAGTCGAGCAGGATTTAGGATATGGTATGTTTTGTCTTCATTTGTTTCTGTTTCTATCCATTATTATAGAATGTGGGTAAATGTGGTAGGTCAGAATCTTTAATTTCTACTTTAACTTTTGTGGAAAAAAATAAAGACTTAACTGGGAAGTGGCTGTCCTACAGCATTCTTCCATCATTTTCTCTTCTAGCTGCTCAGTTTATTTACTCACGGCGTGATGAACCTTCCCTTGTTGAGCCTGTAGAAGAATACGATTACGACGATCTGAAAGAGTCCTCCAATTCTCTTTTGAACCATCAGCTGAGTGGAATTGATCAAGGTATAGTACAAAGTAGTTAATCTGTGCTTCATGTGTGAAAATGATTGATGATCAATATACCAGAATTTATTAGGTTATTGCAATTGTTCATTGTAGTGATTGTGGGTAAGAATGGTACAAATGGGGACGCCTGGGTGGCTCAGTTGGTTGGGCAGCTGCCTTCGGCTCAGGTCATGGTCCCAGCGTCCTGGGATCGAGTCCCACATCGGGCTCCTTGCTCAGCAGGGAGCCTGCTCCTCTCTCTGCCTCTGCCTGCCTCTCTGCCTGCTTGTGTTCTCTCTCTGTTAAAATAAAATAAATAAAATCTTTAACAAAAAAAAAAAAAGAATGGTACAAATGTCTCTTGTATCTTCAAGGGAAATTTACATTTTATTAAGTATATTTTGTGAGAAGTGTATGGTTAACTCTATGGTTGAAAAACTGGTTATTTAGTAACTGGAATTTTTGACCGAGATATTCATTTCCTTAGGAAAGAAACTTAAGTGATTTGTTTTCTTTTAGCAATATTATTGTTTGTTTCATGAGCTCTAAAAGGGAAAGATAGGTATATTGTGGATAAAAATATAATCATTATAAGTAATTTTTTGCCAAGGAAAGAGGAGAGTTGGACATCCTAATATAGTTTCAAATCCTTTTTTTGTTTTGTTTTAAAGATTGAGGGTTCTTTTATGGCATCATTTATGGCTTTCCTTATTTTCTATTCTAGCTCGTCTTTATTCATGCCTTGATCACATGAGAGAGATACTTGGAGATGCTGTGCCAGATGACACTTTGATTGAAGCAGTTCTGAAGAACAAGTTTGATGTGCAGAAGGCTTTGGCATTGGTTTTAGAACAAGATAAAATGCAGAGTTGGAAGGTCAAGAGTGAGGGAGCAATATCTACAGGGAAGATAGCAAAAGGTATGCTTTTACTTGTTTTCTTTTAGTTGTTTTACAGTTAATGCTTTAAAAGAGGCTTTGATTTGCTTTAGCTGTTTAGAAAAATGGGTAGAAAATTGTGCATGTTACAGTAATCCTGATGATCATCAATTGATTTTCCCATTTGTGAATTTTTAAGCTGAGTGCTGTGTTTTCTTTCCTCTGTTAAAGCTTGTTTTTTGATTATATCCTTGCTTTTTTTTAAACTAGCAGAATATAGGGGAAGTAAAATCAGATAAAAACAAGACAAGACACTTGTTGCTTCTTGTCAGTAACTTGGAGAGCTTTCTAATTGTTTTTTTTTTAAACTCTGGTGGCTCAGGAGATGGAAATTAACAGCCAGACAATTAATTACAAAAATGCCTTTATGTTTATAGCATTTGGAAATGTATTAGTCTTATTTAAATATCGTAAGTATCATAATTATACTGTTCTTGCATTTCCAAGCCAGATCTTTTATTTTAAATTTATAGAATTTAGGGTTATTTTTTTATTTTAATTGACATAAGAAGGCAACTGAGGTGTCTTTATAATAATTGTTATGGTATCTGTAAGTAGGAGCATGGTGATTTATTAAGTGGGTTGATATTTCCTATATCCTAAGGACTAGATTTTTACCATAACAAAGTTGTATCCCATCTCTTACATTGAAATTAAGGGTGATTTTTTTATTTTCCATTTAAATTTTAAAAGAATTTTGATGGGGAGGCACTTGTAACTGACCAAATGAAAATGAGTTTATAATATTTTATCTTTATTAATAGTTTATTCCAGAAATTACAGAATGTTATTTATTTGCTTGTTTTTAATACATTAAAAATATAGGAGAAGATGAACTTAGTTCCTTTCATTGATCTTTTATATGTTTTGAGTTTGACAGTTCTGACGATAATTTAAATATGTTAAAACCTCACATTATAAAATTTGTGAAAATTAGAATATTGACTAACTTGGTACTTATATTTGTATATATCAGTGAACAAAGTAAGAAGGTCACTTTAAGATGGTTAAAGGAAGGTAAAATTCCTTTATTGTTGTTTTTTTATAGAGTGTTCACTTTTATTAAATAGTGATCAAATATTTGATCACTTTATTCATGTTATAATCAAAAGAAACATTTAGTAATTAAATGCCTCATTTCATGTTTCCTTTTGGTTGCTGTGACTGTCTTCTGCATATGTCAACCTATTCATCTGAAAATTAATGGCTTTTGTAAGGTAAGGAGTCTTATTATCTTCCTCTGAAGTTTCAGCTGATAATATCCAAGGCTCTTGTCCTCAATCTGCAAACCACTTGGATTGTAGTAGCAAACCCTTTGATTTTTCTGGCCCAGTAGGAAAATCTGGATTATATCCTAATTCCTCAATTATACCAAGTCACTATTTACTCCATAAAAAAAAGAAACTTGACAGACCTAAAAGTGAAAAGAAACTAGAATCATGTAAGTTAACAAAAGAGCTGTCATTAGCTGACCTAATTGATGATATGCCAAGAGATTCTTGTAAAAGTCAGCCATCAGTCAGATTATCAACCAGAGGTAGTCTGGAAGGTCTATTTTCAAAGAATCTAGGTGCTGATATGTTAAGACCTCATGAATCTGAATGTGTTTCCAAAGATGATTCTTCATTAGAAGAAATACCAGATTTAAAATCCTTAGTGATAAAGAACATAACACCTAATAACTCTTTATGTACTCAGAATAATTCACTACCTGATTTGCAAAACATTCCAGTACAAAACAATGTAGGAAGTTTAAATAATCCTTCGCTCTTAACTAGTTCATTAGAAAATACGGCTCATGATAATTTAAATGCTAGTAAAATGACTGAAGTTGGAAGTGTTTCTTCAAGTGAACAAAGTGCCAAGAATAACATTTTGAAAAATGACAATTTGCAGTTTTCCCAGTGTGAAAGTCCATCCCTAGCTGAACTGTTTCAGGAACTCAAAGAAAACAATCCGAGCCAGTGCTTTACTTTATCTGATCTTTGTAACCAGTCATCTGCTAGTTTCACGGATCTAAGTTTGGGATCCTTTCCCCTGTCACAGCTAGCAAATCGGTATCCATCTTCGACTGGAATATCAGAATTAACAGGATCTTTGTCATCTTTGGCATTTTGTAAAGCTTCTCCTACAAGAGACCTTGAGAATTTGTCACTTTCTGATTTGATTGCAGAAACAATTGATATAGACAACGCTCAGATTAAGAAGGATTCTTTTAAGCTCAATTTATCTGAAATGAGGTCACCTGGAATAGATTCAAATATCGATCTTAGTGTCCTTATAAAAACCCCTCATCTTGTTCCAAAGCATGCGGTAGACCAATCAGTTGCTCCAACATCAGAAACAAAAGTTTTAAGTTCAAAGTTAGGGAAAAGTTTCAATTCTGCTAAGGCTAATAAGAAAACCAATAAAGGCTCTTTGACTAGGAAACCACCTTTTTCTCTCTCATGGACCAAGGCCCTTGCTGCTAGACCTTCAGCTTTTGCTTCAACACTATGTCTTCGTTACCCACTGAAAAGCTGCAAGCGACGCACCCTTGACCTGTATAAGACTTTTCTTTATAGTAGACAAGTTCAAGATGTAAAGGACAAAGAAATAAGTCCTCTTATAGCAATAACACCTTTTGACTTCAAATCAGCATCTCCTGATGACATTGTAAAAGCTAATCAGAAGAAAGCTTTCACTAGAGAATAGTAACAAAAGGAAAACTTGTTAACTGTTGAAGAGCTTTGTTTTAATTTAAAGTCTTTATAGAATTACTTGATATTATGGGATTCAAGTTGTGATTTTTATATTAAAATTGTCTCAAGTCAGTTGGTAGCTTTAGTTGAAATGTATTTTTGCACTGAAATTTTTTTTTAACTATATCTTCTTTTAAGTGATAACTGGCTTTATTTTAAGTTGATAGCCTAAAATGGGTGTATGTTTACAAAGCGCATATGGAAACTTGATATTGTGAAATCAAACCTCTCAGATATTTTTGTTTGAAGCGTTCAACTTTATAAGTTTTTGCAACGAGACATTTTCTTTTATAAAGTATTTTTGTGCTTCGTTCTTAAATGAAAATGCCACTTGATATTATTATAGTTTAGTGATAAAGATTTTTCTTATGATATGTGGCATAGCATAGGTGAGACGTAATTATATTTTAAAATATTAGCGATAGCATTCCCATTCATTATTTTTCTGTAGGTGAATACTTAAAATTTTTCTATTAGAAAATTTTAAAATTCCTGACTCTTAAGAATACTGTGGAGGTTGTTGAAATACATTTTTGATGATAATAAAATGAAAACTCTTTAAGGGACCATGTACATACTGAAGTTGGAGTAATACCAAATTATTTTTTTACATTTTCAAAACCATTTGTCCTAAATGCACACTTTAAAATAAATACATAGAAAGTGCTTTCAAGTATGGTTGCATGTTGTTTGAATAGATAGTTTTATGAGATCTCTTGCCTTTTTTTTTACTGTAAGTAATGAAATGTGGAATTTTCCTCTTTGATACTGACAGCTGTGTGTACTACAGTGACAAAGTTTCAGCAATGGTAGACCAGTAAGAGCTCTTCTAGTTGCTAGAACAAATATGTAACTCATCCCTTAAAGCAGTGGTCCTTAGCTAATAATCAGAATCCCTGGGGGAATTTTTTCAAAACAGTGGCTTCACTCTAGACATGGTGAGTCAATCTCTGAGGGATGGCATTTGGGAATGTGTCTTTTCAAAATAGTTCCTAGGTGATTTTGATGTGTTACTTTTACTTGAGAACCATTGCCTTAGGGGAAGAAATCAGTAGCATGAGAGGATGCTAAGACCAATGTGAATTTATACTTCATAGTTTCTAGGAATCAGGAATACTAAGGAAAACTCGAATTAGGATTTATAGTCTTTTACACAAGAGGATGCTGATGTTGTATTATTAATATTTCTTGCAGGAAAAAATAGTATCTAAAATGGTATTTCTTAATGAAAATGAAATAGCTGACTTTTTCCCAGTAAAGAAATATTTTTCTCTGGCAGCTACTTCACTATGCTTTTGATAATTTTTTTTTTTTTTGTATTTCTTGTTTCAGTTTATTTTCAGAATGACATTCTAGTATTTTTAGCTGTGTGTGGTGTTTTTATATCCAGTTTTTTGGTGGGAAAACTTAAGCCAGAATTGTGTCTTCATTGTTCTTGATCACTTTTTTTTCACGATGTCTTCAGTTTTTTTATTTTTTTTTAAATTTTTTTTAATTTTTATTTTATTTTATTTTTTTTCAGTTTTGTTTTTAACTGTATATTTCAGTGCACATCATACTGATACTTAGGAGATTATATAAATCACGTTATGTTTTATGGTCGATTTTAAAGTTTGAATTATCCCAATTGCTGATTTTGTTTTCCTAGCCTTAAACCTTGATGAAACATTTTAGTAATTTTGCAAAATTAGTATATGACTCATCAACTAGATTTATGTATGGGCAGTCTCCCACTTAGAATTGAATTGTATTCTATGAGTCTGTTTGGAACTGACAATAATTCCAGATAAAGTGTTATGTAAGTGGTCCACTTTGCACATGAACCCACAAATACTTACTTATCCCATAGTGAAATTAAAGAGTGGTACTATTAGTTTACCTTCTTTTAGAACAGATTTTCAAGCAGAAATACAATACTTTTAAGCCATATAGTAGATCTTGTAGAGTGAACTCTGTCTCCCTTTGTTGACTGATGACGATTTTAACTACCACTTATAAGATTATTTAGAAGGAAAAACTGTGTTGCAGAACGATAGGTCTCCCTGTTTCCCTTGTCATGGCTACTGGTCCATGAGGCACATACATGATATAGCCTTGTTGACTAAGGATGTGTCACAGTTTAGAGAGTGGAACCAAGAAGGCCCCTTGCCCTTTCTACCTTTGGCCTTTGGCCATTGATAAAGAGACCAGTGCCTCTTTATGGATACATTCCCAGTGATGATGATTGCTTGCACTGAGTGCATATTCTGCACCAACTGCTGGTTTTTGACTGACTGCTGTCTTGGTAGCTCAGGTATGCTAAGAGTTTTGGATTATTTTCTAATTCCAATATCAGTTTTGTGATGCAAAGGCATTTTTATTTGCATTATGATCAAGTGCATTAGTATTTTTCTTTAGGTATGTAAATGGAACTGTAATTATATTCTAAGTGACAAAATATAAAAGATATTTAAAATTACTATTTTTGCTCACTTTTTTTGTCTTTAATAATCTAAATGATTTAAACGGTTCATGGATGTTTTGTCCTTTTGCATTCTAAAGTCTTTAGTTGGCTCCTTTGGTTATGGTTCTTCTTTTCCATTAATTGCCAAGAACTAGGGTTTCATTATGTACATGACACTTTGCTTAACTTTTCTTTCTGTTTTCGTTTTAACCTTTTTCCTGTTTCTAGTTTAATAACTGGCATTCTAACCACTTTTTGGCTTTGAATCCTCCTTTCTTGAACTTTTCTTTTACCCTTTTTTCTTCTCATAAAGTAGTAATAAATATTTCCAGTGTGTTGTATTTCCTGTTTAGTATTCATGTGGCAGGTCTTGCAACTGATGGTCACACCAGAGAATAAACTAGTACAGTGCTTTTCTTTGTATGTAGAAGGAAGCACTATTAAGATAAACACAGTTAAGAGAAAAGTAATGAGTTCTTATGTGATTATTTACCTTTTAAATGGACCCCGAATTTTTATATGGACCATTACAAATAAACAAGTACACAGTTACACGTCAAGGAAGAACTGTGTATCAACAAGCTTTTTTGTGTGTGTTATTACAAGTATATTTTTGGTTATGGAGTCATTTTTGTAGTAGCCTAAAATTTGTTTTTTGTTACTTATATAAACAGAGAGACTGTTGATCAGACAGGGAAGTGCTGAAAGTGATTTCTTTACTAGTTTTCTTCTAAAATTATGTAAGACTCAGTGTATGTAGTTGTACATTATATTTTTAATTTTTAGGGTATAAAAGACTTGTCATTTTGAGTGTATATATACATTTTTGTAAAAGCTACATTGAAATAAATTATAATTCTGAGATTCTCTTAAATAAGAAAATATCACAGTTTATCCATAGGGATTTTTTAGATAAACTTGATCCTTCAGAATGGGATTTTAATAATTTATGATGACAGTGCCGCTCTTATGTTCCTATAAGCAAATTAAAAAAACAAACAAACTACCTGGTTGTAAAGAATTTCTTCTAAGATATTTGTCACTTAGAATTCTTGCTTTTGAAAAGGTAGAATTTTATAAATGTTTACCTTGGAGGACTTAACATACCAGGCTAAAGGGGGGACCATTTTAAACAGCAAAATTACCAACTAAAATCTTAATGTGAAAAATGTGACACTAGGTAGATCATAAAAAGGATCTTTGTTTATGGTGTGAGAGCTGAAACATGAAGGCAGAGTATCTATCACCTTTTGACCTCAGCTGGGACTATGCATGTTGGGGGGTTCAAATTTTTTGCTTCTCTGGTTGTCTGGGCATAATTGCTTAAGTGCTGCACATAGTGATTTTGGGGTTAATAAATTTTAGTGAATAGGTGAATTTGCAAATACGGAAATTGTGAGTAATAAGGATGGATTGTACATGTTTTGACCCACTAGTCTCCATCCTTGTCGTTACTTTACCTTTTAAAGGCCATTAGTTTGGGGCAGAATTACTGAAACATTTGTCTGGTTTCTTTACTTCTCAGTTGGTTTCACCCAAAACACTTTACACATTACAGCCCGAGTAGTTTTTCCAAATTTAGCTCTAACTTTCTATCCTCTGTATAAATGTTTTAGATTATTTTATAAGACCTTTTAGGACTTGGGTTCTGTTCATGTGTGCCCCTCTCCCCAGTCCACCCAAGAACAACCCTACCCGAGTTTTTTCTACTTCTGTATAGTGTTTTGCCCCTACTGCCACCCCCATTATTACCCCTAGCTGATCATCCTTCAGGTTGTAGTTTATATATCACTTTGCTCCCAATCCTGGTGTAGGGGAACCTTCATATGCATCCTAGTTCACTCTATTCCTTTTATTACCATTGCATGTAAAATTACAGCATCCCTCCCTAGTACTTGTAGTCCCTTTCCCTTGTAATCCTGCTTTATTGTTCCTCCCAGGACTTACATTATCTGACATTGGATGTGTGTACACAGTTATTGTTTTATTATCTGTCTCCTTACTGATCCCCATGTGCCCCATGCAGTTGCCATGGGTACAGGAATTTTGTGTGTTCGCCGCTGCCTCCTCAGCTTAGAATACTTCTGGCTCATAGATGGAGGAAAGGGTTTAAAGTAGAAAGTGAGTGTCGCCCTTAATACAGTCCCACATTCTTGTTCCCTACAGGAAGTTGTAAATAAATCTGTAAACAAATCGCTTCTTTTGTATTATTTTTCTAGAAATTTACTTGCATATCTCATATGTGTACCTACATATACATGTTTAGACAAATGGGGAGATACATAACATTCTGTATCTATATCATTTACCAAAGCATTTTGCAGATCTTTCCTTACCATTTATGTAGAGATCAATCTCATTCTTTTCAAAAGCTGTGTAGAATTCCATAATAGGATTGTACATTAAATAGCCCTTGTTGATACTCATTTTTAAGTGTTTTCAGTTGCTTTTGCTAATGACTTCAAAATGAACATCCTACATTTTCAGATATTGAATTTCTAAGCCAAAAAATATAGACTTTAAATTTTTGATAGATACTACTTAATTGTCTTTAACAGAGGTTGTTCTGATTTCCTTCTCACAAATTTGTCAGTGTTTCTCTTCAGATTCTCACAGATACGGTTATTACTCTTTTTGGTATTACACCAACCTGATAATTAGAAAATATTTTTTCATTTATTTGTACGACTTTAATAGAGTGAAGATAACTGCTTTATTATTGTACATTTAAATCTATTTGTATTTCTTTTTCTTGGAACTGTCTATTCTTAATCTTTGCCCATTTTTCTGCTTGTTATCTTTTATATGACTTTTAGTGTATGTATTCATACAACGTATGTATGTATTGTATACACACATGCATACATATATGTGTATTTAAATGGTAAAGAAATTTGTTGTTATATGCATGGAAAAAACTTTTTCTGATTCCCAGCTTGTCATTTTTATAAGACAGAATTTTAATTTTAATGCATTCAAATGTGTCAATCTTTCTCTTAAAGGTTTTCATTTGAAAACCTTTCCACTACAAGATAATTTTTTTAGAACATTATTCATTTTTTCTAATACATATGACATTTGCCACAGTTGTCTTTTTTTTTTTAAACACCTTTGAGTCTTTGATCCAGTGGCCATTAGGGAGTAAGATAGGAATCCAGTATCTTCACCAGCATCTTTTGTCTTTCGAATGGCTGGCTTTGTAATGGTACCTTTTGTTGAATTACATATCCATTTTCTTTCTTAACCTTATTTGAACTGCCATCTTTGACATGCACTAAGTTCTTCTCTGTCTAATTTGGGACTCTACTGTTCCATTTCTTTGGCTCTTTTTTGTGCTAGCATTAAATTTTTAATTATCGTAGCAATTATTATATAATTTTGATTATGTTTTGTAGACTGTCTTGTTTCTTCTTTCCTTTTTCATAGTTTCTGTGAATTATCCCACTTGATTATCTCACTTAGAAATAGCTTGTCAACTTTTCTGAAAAAAATCCAGTTGTAATTGTTATTGAGATATTTATTTATTTAATTAAGATTTATTTATTTATTTGACAGAGAGAATACAAGTAGGCATAGAGGCAGGCAGAGAGAGGGGGAAGCAGGACTATTTATTTATTTGACAGAGAGAGAGAATACAAGTAGGCAGAGAGGCAGTCAGAGAGAAGTGGGGAAGCAGGCCTATGCGGTGTTCGATCCCAGGACCCTGAGATCATGACCTGAGCCGAAGGCAGAGGCTTCAACCCACTGAGCCACCCAGGCGCCCTTGTTATTGAGATATTTAATGATATCAGAAGCTTTGTGGGGGAAAATATACTTGTTTTTATAGATGACAAAAGATTTTCGATATTATACTATTAAACATTAAACTTGATTCAGTAGATTTTCTAGTAGACCTATAATACTGGAACAATTCTAGCTGGTAATGGTAAATTGTTCTTTTAATATGATGGATTTTATTTGCTAATATTTTATTCAAGATTATTCCATCTATTCATAAATTTAATTTGCAGTTGTGTATATGTATGTGTTTGGGTTTTGGTTTCTCTTTGTGGTGTTTTTATAGAGAATTAGAGTTTTTCTTTATCCTTAAGTTATTTATTTATTTTTTGAATAGAAATAATTTTATTTTTTTAAAAGATTTTATTTCTTTATTTGACAGAGACACAGTGAGAGAGGGAACACAAGCAGGAGGAGTGGGAGAGGGAGAAGCAGGCCTCCCTCAGAGCAGGGAGCCCAGTGCCAGGGCTCCATCCCAGGACCCCAGGACTGTGGGATTATGACCCGAGCCACCCAGGCGCCCCTATCCTTAAGTAATTTAAAAAGCATTGAAGTTAATCCTTTCATCATGGGATTTATCTTGCTCAATATTTTAGGGTCAGTTTGAATGTTTTGTTTTTCTTAGAAAACCATACCTGACAAATGTATTCGTTTAGCATTATAGCAAATACTCTTTTTTTTTTTTTTTGGCTTTTATATGCAGTTAAAGCTCCATTCTTATTTTATTTAATTATTTTTGGTAGTTTTATTTGTTTGAATAATCTCTATACCCCACATGGGGCTCAAACTTAGCTCCCCGAGATAAAGAGTTGCTTGCTCTTCTGACTGAGCCAGCCAGGTACCCCAGTCTCCATTCTTATTTTAAATATTGTTTTCTCCCCTCTACTCTTCCCCTCTGCCCGTTTTTTAATTTCTTGATTTTTTTTTTAATTACCTGTTTTATTCCCCAAAGACTGGCTCCTAGATTAATAATTAGCTCTACTGGTATTTTTTCATTAGTTGGTGAGTTTATCTGTTTATTACCAAATCTGTTTTCCAATTTTTTTTCTACCTTTGTGAGTGGAACATTTGACTTTAATGCATTTTTAATTCTTTACCTTAGAAGTTAATTTTAATTTATGAGATTGCAAACACAGAAAAATTCAAAAAATAATGTAACAATCACTTGTGGACCCATCATTTAGTTTTAAATTCTCTCTGTAGTAAGAAATAAATTGATTGGAGTCCTAGCTCCACCCTCTCCTTATTCTTCCCCACTACCTTGTAGTAGATATGCATTGTTCACATTCTGTCTCATTTTCATAGGTCTCTGAAATTATGTTTTTCCTATGGATACTGCAGTTGCTGTGGCTCATGGATTCTTTTAGAATCATTGTTATTTTCTGGGTTCGTTTATTTAGTAAAGATTTTATTTATTTATTTGACAGAGAGAGATCACAAGTAGGCAGAAGGCAGGCAGAGAGAGAGGGGGGAGCAGGCTCCCCACTGAGCAGAGAGCCCAATGCAGAGCTTGATCCCAGGACCCCGAGATCATGACCTGAGCTGAAGGCAGAGGCTTTAACCAACTGAGCTACCCAGGCGCTCCTTTCTGGGTTCTTTTAGAGTTACTTTATTTTCTGGATAATTCATAGTTTTGATTTTGATTTCCTTTTTAAGCCAAGAACCTGAAAGAATTTTACAATTCCCAGGTTGGTATGGGAGTTTTGTTGTTGTTGTGATTAATGGTTTCATTGTACTGTTACCAGAGAATGTGATCTCTGCTTTTTACTTACTGAAGTATATTGAGGTTTTTCTTTGAGACCCAACGTAGTTTTAGAATAGTTTCATAGGCACTTGTCATGAGTATGAATTCTCTCTGAAGAATATAAAATATGATACATTTCTGTTAGTTACTTTTTTGGATTACTATTCACTTATTTATTTTTAAAAAATTATTTGGGAGCACAGGAGTGGCAGGGAGGGGCAGAGGGAGAGAAAGTGGGAGAAGCAGACTCCCCACTGACCAGGGGGCCTATGCAGGGCTCCATCCCAGGACCCTGGGATCATGACCTGAGCCAAAGGCAGACAGATGCCTACTGACTGAGCTACCCAGGCGCCGCTTGTTAGCTACTTTTTAAATTGTTCACGGGGTTCAGTATTCTTACTTAAATTCTGTTTCCTTAATTGGTGGTTATAAGCTGAGAGAGGTAAGTAAAATATAAGACCCTTGCATTTTATTTAGATTTGAAGTTTTCATTAATGTAAAGTTCCTCTATGATTTGTTTTATGCTTTTTGACTTAAATTCAGTTTGCTTACTGTCATGATTGCCGCTTTCTGTAAGTTGTATTTGTTCATCCTTTTGCTTTCAGTGAATCACTTTGGTTTAGTTGTGCTTCCTGTAGATGTGTATAATTGTGTTTGCCAGAGACTGTTTTAATGGATGAGTTTTTCTCATTTATGAGAATGATAGGATAGATAGAATGCCTTCTGTTATATGTGGTCTGTATTTTGAGTTGGTATGTACTCTGTATTTTGAGTTGGTAGGTACTCTGTATTTTGAGTTGGTATGTACTCTTTGATAAGTTGGAGATTTGTACTGTCTTTGTAACACAGTAACATACTTTAACTTTTTTAATTTGCCAACCCTAAAAAGTATGTGTTAATCTCATTATGAAAGATGAATATATTAATTTATACTTCATCTCCACTCTATTTCTCATAATTTTTGTTGATTTTTAAGTACTTACTTATACCTTTTATAATATGTTTAACTACTAACTGAATTATTAACTTGAAACAGTTATTTAAGGAGTCCTGGATTTAAAAGTTGAGCTCAGCAAAGTTATGCTTTCTCATACCTGCCCCCTTCTCTCTTTTTGTCCTATATTTTTAGTTATTTATTGCCAATATTTATAGCATTTTAATTTTATTCTGTATTCAAAGCTTCCTTAGTTCCCAAACCGCCATAGTTATTTTAAAATAGATTTCTCATGGTTAGGCTTCTATTTGTATCATTTGACTTTGACATATGGTTTGACAGATCACCTTCCCCTCCTTGCCTTCATACACGTGTGAAATGTTTCCCAGAACAGAAATTTTTGAATATTTGAAAGTGATTCTGTGGCCTATGATTTGCATGGCAAATTGACAGATAATGGTTTTGGGTCCCTCTTTCTTTTGTGGAGGGCTTGCAGTCGGTGCTGTACTGTTTTCTAGCGTCCTATGTTGCTAGCTAGTCTGATTCTGCTGCTTTTAGTGTGGCTTTTATTTCTCTAGTATTTTTTCCCCCCTGTATTTCTGAGTTCTGCAGGCTTGTTTTCCAACTTTTTCTCCTGGTATTTTTATCATCTTCTCTTTTACCTTTGTGTTTTCTTTCTCTCTCCTATCCGCCTCCCCCCACTGTGTGTGTGTGTGTGTGTGTGTGTGTTTGTGTTTGTTATGTTTTGGGAGAAAAATAGGATAGAAACTAGATACTTTTTTCCTTAAAGCACTTGATCAGATTAAACACCCCCTTTTTATGTAAAACTAGACTAATTGGAGAGACTCGTGGTCTCTGGTACAAGGCAGACCTTGTACCAGAGATTTAAATGCTTAGGTATAATGATTCCACTAACCGTATCAGCCTGATTTGATCATGACATACCATTGAACAGCATGGAAGGAAATCTGTTTCTCACGTAGGGAATTTTTCAATGTTTTTGTACTTTTAGAATTTTGGAATGAGAACTTAATACTTGTGTGAAAATTAGCCTTTTAGTATGATGTAATGAATTAGAACTCTGATGTCTAAAATAATGCCTTAAATGTTGATGTGTCTCCTTAATTTGGATAATATTTTAGTTCATTTTATTAACATATGTAATATGGAAAATCACCAATAGCAAATATAAATGACCTTCAAATGGATTATTGTTTGATTTTGTTACACATTAATATGAGTGCACTGCTAAAAGAGCATAATATATTTAGGGTGAAAAATCTTGGGACAATCTTTAAGTTTTCTTTTTTTTTTTTTCAAAGATTTTATTTATTTATTTGCCAGAGAGAGAGATCACAAATAGGCAGAGAGAGAGAGGGAAGCAGGCTCCCTGCTGAGCAGAGAGCCCGATGCAGGGCTCGATCCCAGGACCCTGAGATCATGACTTGAGTGGCAGGCAAAGGCTTTAACCCACTGCGCCACCCAGGCACCCCTCTTTAAGTTTTTTGGTGGTATTTTCCTTGCTACCTTAAATCTACTGAGGGAGAAAACACTCTCCAAAACTTGAGTAACAGACTTTTTTTTTTTTGGTTACAAAAACATCCAAATTGAAATACATATAATATTGTTTGAAAGGAAAGTTCTTGGCAGAAAAATCTTAATATTTGTCTTTAGAATTGTATAATTAGTCAACCGGACTTGGAAGAAAAATAGCTTTCCACACAATGGATATTGTGTAAGTGAGGTTAAACTCTTTGATGGCTGTTGAGGATTTTTCTAACGTTGGTTTTATTTATTTATTTTAGAAAAATAGTTGGCCTTAAAAAAAAGTAAGCATTGAGAAAAATAGTTGTCTGCAAATCTGGTAAAGGAATCATATGTAATTTAATGGTTCTTACAGTTCTTAAAATTGATATTTCCATTGCCTTACAAATAAAGTGGGCAATAATTATTTAAATTAATTAGATCATTCAAAGAACTGATGGTTTAAAAGTGTTGGAGGCTTTGGAGAAATCTATTTCAGTAGTGTACTTTACAGTTGAGCTACTGTTTTTGGTAAGGTTTGTCTTAAGTGATGTTGGCTTGCCCATACTGCTTAGAAATGATTCATTTTCCTTTCCCTTTCAATTTCATCTTGTTTTCCCTTCATTTGGAAAATAAACTCTAATTTTACATAGTAAAGTTGTATTTTCTAGCATCACTTTGCTAGTTTTGTAGTGTTAATACTCTGTCAAACAGTCTTCATATTTCTGTATTCTATTTGAATGTAAAGTATTTATAACTGTACTTGGTGATTTTCATGTTCTTGAGTCTTAATGGTAGGTCGTTCATGAAAGAAGTTACAAGAATTAAAAAAAAAGATAAAAGCAGAATTGTAAACTGCTTTTACTACTTTTTTTCTATTTCTTTATGGTGCTGTGTCTTTTCGACATTACCTGACTAAATGGAAGAGAAAGTGCCATTAGATTTTTAGGAGATGCAGCCTCCTCTTTCTTCTCGGGTAGAGCATACTGTGAGATTTTTATCCTTGTTCTGAAAACAAATCCCAGTTTTAATTTGAAAAGTTTGTATTACAAAGAAAGCTTATTAATATGAGATGTGATAAACACTTTTATATGAACTTTTAGTAATGTGCTTAAAATACATATTTCATTTTACTTTACTCCTTTGTTATAAGGAGTTTAAAATAGGGATATTTAATTTAAACTACATATTTTTGATATCCCTTTAAAATATCTTTTTCTTTGAAAAATTTTTTCACTACCTTATCATTAAGTAATTTTATTCAAGCAATTAGAATTTTATACTTGTATAGAAGACTTCAGAATTAATTGACTTTCTGCTTTAAAATTATGTGGGCTTTTGAAAGGAAGTGGTTTATTTCACTGAAGAAACTCATCTGGTTCAGAATGTTTTCAGATGGGTCTTATGATTCTCTTTGTATGTACACCTACACTGGAAAAACTTAAAACACTAATTGCTTAATTTAAAAATAAATTGCTTTAGATTTTCAAAACAGCTTATCTTCTTGATAGATCCAATACCATATAAGAATTGCATGAGTGCTAAATATAGAGTTTTCTCTTAGGCTTAATTACTTTTTTTTTAAACCATAGAAATTATAATCTGATTACAGGTATATATATTCATATTTCATTCCTAAGCAGTTCTTTTAGTATGTTTTAGAGTGCTTAATGTATGTACATACGAAGCATTGCTAAGTACTTCAGCAAGGAGTAGAATGGAAGCAAACAAAGTTCATTTTAGCCAGTTTTTAATTTTCATGTTTACTTTTTATCAGAAAAGCATGTGGTAGTCATTGGAGACACAGATCTAGGTCACAGACTTTCCTGTGGAGCTTTATAGTAGCTCTGGTATTCTCCTCATCAGGAGAATCTGGGGGTTGAATCTGGTGGAAGAAACTGACGCCCAAATAAAATCAATAATTTGATTTAATTTCACATGAATATTGAGAGGCAAGTTGTAACTCAAAATGAGTTCTTTTGAACTCCAGTGCTTTTTTCATGGTTACATAGTACTTGCAACAAAGTTTTATATTCTAGTAATTTAACCTTGTTCTGTGTGTGTTGATAAGTAACTTAAGGATAAAATTAAATCCCTTGTGAAGGAAGTCATCTTTACCATCAGTGAGGTATTCAGAAATTACTTTCAAGTACTTTTTCTGCCAGTAATGACTTCACTAAGAGACAAGGCATTCATGTATAGAGAATTGGCGTTAATTTCAAATCCTTGCAAATGAGCAGTCCTAAGAAATGAAACCCTTTTCTCATTTAATTTTAAATCACTTTGTGGTCTTCAATTTCTTGAGCAACAATTGTTTGATTTAAAATCTTAAAAAATTTAATTTTTTTATAGTTGCAAGCGTGGTGCCATTTTTAGGCAAAAGCTTAAATAATAGTGTTTACTGAGTAAACTAAAAAATTCAAATGAGGCAATGAAAGAAAAAACATGTACCTAATCCTATTATCTAGAATTTAGAGTTAATAGCATTTTGATGTAGTTAAGCAATAACAGTAGACATTATTAATGAATACTTATATGCCGGATGTTGTACTAACTTTTTAATCTCTGTTATCTCCTTTAGTATTCATAATAATCATATAGAGAAGGGATTTTTTTTTTTTTAGATTTGATTTATTTGAGAGAGTGGGGTAGAGGGTAAGAGGGAGCAGCAGAGGGAGAGGGAGAAGAAGGCTCTCCACTGAGCAGGGAGCCTGACGTAGGGCAAGATCTCAGGACCCTGCGATCGTGACCAGAGCCGAAGGCAGATGCTCAACTGACTGAGCCACCGAGGTGCCCCATGTAGGGATTATTTTTATCCTAGTTTTACTGATCTGAAGCTCAAAAATGACTAAACATCTTGGTCTAGGCCACAAAACTAGTACATGGGGAAACATTTCTAGTAAGATGCTTCTAATACCAATGTCCTTCTCTCTTTTATACATTGTTTGTGTACCTGTTTCTGTATATAGAGAATTTTAGTCTTTTTTTTTTAAATGGGACCACACATCACTTTTTAAGCACATTTTAACTTAATCATGTACTATCTACTTAAAAATTTTTTAAAAATTTGTTCAATTTTGTTTTTAATTGGGGTAAAATACACATAACATAGTTTACCATATTAACCATTTTTTAATATGCATCCCATGTTTATTGCAGCATTATCCACAATAGCCAAGGTATGGAGATAACCAAGTTAACCATAATGGTACAGTTCAGTAATGTTAAGTATATGTACTGTATTTTGCAACTAATCTCCCGAACTTTTTCATCTTGCAAAACTAAAACTCTATACTCACAACAGCTCTTGTGAGTACAGAAGAAACTCATCTGGTTCAGAATGGACCTCCCCCTACCCCCAGCAACCATCCATAGACTTTTTTTTGTCTGCCAGTAAATTTAGGTTTTCATAGTATTCTGTTATTTAATCACTTACTCTAGGAACTTAAGGTTTTCAATTTATTACTACAAAAAATGCTTTGGCAAACATTTTGTACATTTGTGTGTTTTTTCAATTCTGTTAAAAAGATATTTATAGAGTAGTATTGGATAGAGTTGCTGGTTAAAAAGGTATGGACATTTTTAATGCTTTTCTACATATTGTAAAGTTATCCTTTAGAAAAATTGTACTAATTTACTTCTTACATTTAATTTTTAATCATAATAGCGTTTCTAATGTTATTTTATAAAGGATAATTATATCTCACTGATAGATTATATATTTGTATTGAAGTTTTCTTTCATGACTTGAGTGGATAAGAGTCAAAGACGGTGACTTTTTTATGCCGTTTTTGGAGGCTTGCTGTGATGACGTTTCATGTGTTCCTGAAAAAAATTTTTTTAAATTTTTTTTTAAGATTTTATTTACTTATTTGACAGAGAGGAGAGAAATCACAAGTAGGCGGAGAGGCAGGCAGAGAGAGAGGGGAAGCAGGTTCCCCGATGAGCAGAGAGCCCAATGCGGGGCTCAATCCCAGGACCCTGAGACCACGACCCGAGCCGAAGGCAGAGGCTTTAACCCACCGAGCCACCCAGGCGCCCCTTGTTCCTGAAAATTTTATCTGTGCTGCATTGTGCATGCTGTTACATAGGTTGGCATTGTATAAAATACCACTTATTCTTGAGAAAACAGTACCTAACTTAGAAGTTTCTATGATAAGTAAAATAGTCCATGATGTGCTGTTGGCACACCGTCCGGCACGTAGAAAATGCTCACCAAGTGCTGACTGACTTCATTCAAAGAAATGAAGTGCTCTTTCACTACCAACTAAGGAACAAGTGCAGTTAAAGGGTGATTATATTAAAGTCTAATGCACTGGGGGGTGCTTAAATGACTTCTGACTTTTTTTTTAATCAATCAATTAACATAGTGTATCATTAGTTTCAGTGGTAGAGTTCAGTGATTCGTCATTTGCTTGTAGCACCCAGTGCTCATTACATCAAGTGCCCTCCAGCAGCTGACTTTTTTAGGCTTTTTTTCATCATTCATGATTTTTTCATATAAGCCCCTTTTGGCCGTTCTCTCTACTTAGGCATTTTTAATAGCCTGATACAGATTCTTCTATATATTTCTTTATTTTCACATAATATGTAAAAATAGACATACAATACAAGGATTTTTTTCATTAATATTTTATTAAAATACTCTAATTTCATTTTCCTAATAATACATTGTTAGCTGGCATATTTCCAGCTTATTCTTTTTGGTGATTTTATAATATTCCATGATCTGGCTATGTTACAATTTATTAAAACTTTACTGTATTGGAGGACATGCATTTTATTTCCAATTTTTGTTTCTATGAGGAGCGCTGTTTGTAGAACATCTGCAAACCATATCCTTACAAGCCAGGGCTTTTGATGTTATGAGATAGATCTGTAGTGGGAGTGCTCTATTGAAAGGTATATTGTTTGCTTTAAATAGGTATGGCCATTCTTTATGAAACGTTATGGTTCATCCCTTTTCCAGCAGTAGGTGTCAGTACTTTTCTTGATTTGGGCAGTCTGACAAGTGAGAAGTTAATATATCATTGCTACTTTAATTTGCATTTCTATGATCATCAATGAAGTCAAGTATGTTCATATATTCATTTGCCATTTGAACTTGTTCTGTGGATTGTTATTTGTATCCTTTGCCCATTTTTTTTTTTTAAGATTTTTTTATTTATTTATTAGAGACAGAGACTGAGAATGAGAGGGGAGAAGGTCAGAGGGAGAAGCAGACTTCCCGCAGAGCCGGGAGTCCGATATGGGACTCGATCCTGGGACTCCAGGATCATGACCTGAGCCAAAGGCAGTCGCTTAACCAACTGAGCCACCCAGGCGCCCCCTTTGCCCATTTTTAATTAGGTTGTCTTTTGCTTATTAATTTGAAGTCTTTATATTATACAGTTACTAATTTAAAAAATATTGAAGTGTAGTTGACATACAGTGTTGTATTTCAAGTATACAACATAATGATTCAGCAATTCTATACATTACTCACTGCTCACCACAGTAAGTGTAATCAATATCTGTCACCATGCGACATTATTTTTTGACTTTATTCCCTATGCTGTACTTTTCATCTCCAGGACTATTTATTTTATAAGTGGAAGTTTGTACCTCTTAATCTCCTTCACCTATCTCCCCACCCACCTCCTGTCTGGCAACCTTTGTATTTGAGAGGTTTTTTTTGTTCATTTGTTTTTTAGATTCCACATATAAGTGAAATCATGTGGTATTTGTCTTTTCTCTGACTTAGTTCACTTAGCTCAACTTTCTCTGGGTCTCTCCATGTTGTTACAAATAGCAAGATTTCATTCATTTATTATGGTTAAAAAATATTACTCTGTGTGTGTGTGTGTGTGTGTGTGTGTGCATCACATCTTTATCTATTCATCAGCTGATGGACACTTGGGTTATTTCCATGTCTTGGCTATGGTAAATAATGCTGCAGTAAACATCGTGGTGTATACATCTTTTCAAATTAATGTGTGTGTTTTCTTTGAGTAAATACCCAGTAGTGGAATTATTGTATCATACGATATTTTTATTTTCAATTTTTTAAGGAGCCTCCATACATACTGTTTTCCACAGTGGTTGCACCAGTTTGCATTCCCAACAACTGTGCACAAGGGTTCCCTTTTCTCCATATTCTTGCCAACATTTGTTTTGTCTTTTGGATACTAGCCATCTGACAGGTGTGAAGTGATGCTTCATTGTGGTTTTGATTTGCATTTCCCTAATCCTGAGTGATGTTGAGCATCTTTTCATGTAACTGTTGGCCATTTCTTTGTCTTCTTTGGAAAAATGCCTATTCCAGTCTTTTGCATGTTTTTTAATCAGATTGTTTTTTGGTATTATGTGAGTTCTTTATATATTTTGGATATTCATCCCTTATTGGATATCATCATTTGCAAATATCTTCTCCCATTCAGTAGGTTTCTTCATTTTGTTGATGGTTTCCTTCACTGTTACTTTGGTGTAGTCCCAATGGCTTATTTTTGTTTTTGTTTCCCTTGCCTAAGGAGACATATCCATAAATACGTGGCTAAGGCCTGTGTCTGGGTGAGAGATTTTTTTAGTCCTATGCATTGTAAGTAATTTTCCAAGGCTTTATTTTCTTTACTATCTCTTTTTCTACATAAAAATTTGAAAACTTGATGTCACTATATCTGTCTTTTCATCTTACTAGGTTCCAGTCTTGGATTTAACCCTGCCCCCCCAACCGCAATCTCCAGGTGTAAACATTATAAATTTTCTTTTGAAAGCATTATATGAATTTTTTTTATGTTTGACTTCTAATTCTTCTAAAATTTATTTTTGTGTGGTGTGTAAAGAAGGGTCAAACTTTTCTTCCAAATTTTCGATGCATCAGCTTTTATGTTGTGATCAGTTGTGTGTGGTATAGTAGGAGGGGATAGTAGCTCTCAAATTAGATCAGTATTGTTTTGCAAACTAGCTCTGTCATTTGTTATCTGCATGACTTTGGTAAAGTGACTGGATTTTTCTGAGACTTTCTTTAAAATGGCAATAATGTTATCTACTTCAAATGTATTATGATTTATTTAACCCAGCTTCTACCATATAGTAGTCTCTTAAAACAGTGCTGGTTTCCCTTATCTTCTTTCCTTTTACTAATTGCTTTAAAATTCATTACATTTATTATCAGGGAAATATTTCTGGATATGGATAATGTTCGGTATTACCAGGTCTTCTTAAATCATTTGGGAATGACTCTTGGTCCCACATGAATTCACGATAATGTCTGCAGTTAGTTTATGACCTTTTGAATATGCTTTTAAAACTTCATTTTTTTAGGATTATTCAATGCAGTAGCCTCTTCCTGTCTTTAAGGCCATGTTCTTGGAAGATCCCAAAGGTAGAATTTAGGAAAGAAATTGAAGACTTAGGTGCAAATAAGGATTAAGATGAACCTGTGTAGGCCGAGGTGTATGTGCATATGTGCGTATTCTACAGTAATCAAAATAAAACAGTGTGAACAACACCTAGTTAATGAGGATATTAATGAAATTTAATGCCTTTTAAATTTGATTAATTCAGTTTAATTTTTACTGATCTCTTTTTAAGTTGGACCTCTTTTAAAGTTTTCAACAAGGTTCTTGTAAGCTTTTCCTTATTTCAGCTCATATCTGTACTATGAGACTTTTTCTCTGTGCCTTTTCCTCTGTCCAAATGTTTAGTGTGTTACTGATTTGATGACTGCAAGTTGATTCTCACTCTTAGTTTTTACAGTAATTTGGTGAAGAGCACAGCTACTTACTTGTGTAGATTGCTTGGATTTATGTTCCATTTGAACTACTTATTAGCTATGGGCCTTTAGCAAATTACTTAACCTTGTGTGTCACAAGTTCCTTGTTTGCAAAATTAGGATAATAATCTTATTTTTAGGGTAGTTATGATGTTGAATGAAGTCATATATTAAGCCATTATAGCATGTCTTGGCACATAGTTTGGAACTCATTAAATTTAGTTATTCTGTATTGTTGAAGAGGTGTTTCTCAAATATACATTTATGCCTAAATTTGAGATGTGAAGTATTAAGAAGATTTGTTAGGGAGAGTCTCACAGGTAGATAATCTCAGGGATAGGAATATAGATGAGGTTTTTCAGGGAGAGTTTAGAGTAAGTGAGAGAAGTTCTAGGAAAAGAATGATTAGGGACACTGATACATGTTTTTGAAATACACAGTTTTATTCTGTAAAATAAAAAGCCTTTGTTCCTAGTTCTGCTCTAACAAAATTTTTATCACAGCAATATATTAACAAAATGTAAATGCTTTTTTAAAAGGAAAATTATTAGTAATGTAGTATTGTCTTTATTCTTTAACTCTTGACGTAGTCAGAATTTTATTGCTATGGAATGATTAAAGTACCATAATTTAAATTCATTATGTATATTAGATTTTAAATTTTGTGGATGCTACTTGAAGGTATATAATCTAAAGTAATATACAGGTTCAAATCTGTTCATCTAAAGTTTTTTAGTTTTTAAAGATTGCTAGCTCAGCAATATTTATATTGCAATCTGATCCCAATGAATATTTTCTTCTGTGTGATAGCAGATGGTGCTGCATAGTGGATTTGATGAGGCAAATTTTGCTGTATAAAAAAATGTTTTAAAGTGAAAAAATAATTCATACTGAATAAATCACAGTGCAGCTGTAATATTGAAGGAAGTGGTTTATTCTCTGTAACCTAGTTGATGTACTTTTTGAATGTACATCTGGTAACTAGAATTTAAATATGTAGTCAGATTCACTGAAATGATTTCATATCTGAAGTAGTTGTTTTTCATTGAAAATTTAACAGTGGTTTCTTTGAAATTTTGAAAAATCTTATTTTTGTGTGTGAGTGTACCTATATGTACTGGTGTATTTGAAACATTTTTAGGAACGGTAATGATTGATGACAAAAGTATACTTACCTGGAACTCCCCCCGCCACCCCAACATCCTTTTCTTTCTAAGTAATCTTAAATGTTTTTTAAACCCACTGTGTTTTGACCCGAATGACTTTAAATTGTAAATTTATCTTACATTAAGAGTCTGTTGTAGATTTATTTTCAGTGTTTCTATCTTAACCTTATAAACAATTACTTTCTTTTTCTGAAATTTTTCAGACCACCTATTCATCTCCTATTTTTCCTCGATATCAAAGTAATATATCCTTAATTAGAAAAAGGGAGGCAGTCACTCATGATTTTCTTTCCCAGAGATACAGTTTTGTGTTTTGCCATTTTTTTTTCAATTTTTTCCTGTGCATATTTATTCTTTATCTTATTAAGGTCTTTATATGTAATTATTATATATACAATTTTGTATCCTATATTTTCTTTACATTTTATATCTGTGCATACATTTTTAAATGTAGAATCAATTTTTACATCCCAGTTTGATTCAGAGAATACTTGAAAAACATTGATTAAAAAATCGTGAAAAGCATTTTTAATTTAAAATAAAAACTAGTGTTTTATATTAGCGTTTTTACATATCTATAGGTACTATTCAAATTTGAAATTATTTAATGCCATCAGGTAAACAAGACTACATTTTGAATATGTCCCTTGTAATATTTCCCTTGTAATTTTACATGGGAAAAAAAACCCAAACACTTTGGTTATTTTTAATTGGTTTTAAGAGTATTATTTCCTAGATAACTAGTACTCTATTTGATGTGCCTGATAGTATTAAAATGTTAAAAACTTTTATAGTTGGTGTTATTTAGAGATTAATTATATATATATATATATGTATACATGGGGAGAGATTCTCACTGAATAGGCTAACTAGTTATTTTTAAAAATAGGATTATGAGGGCAGGAACCTTAAAAGGTCATCTGAACTAATTTCCTGACTTGAGGCAGATCTTCAAACATCTTTTTAGTTATGAACCTGAAACCAGTCAACAAGAGGTAGGTGGTTATAATTTGCAAAGAATGTTAATCTGGGTTGGTCAAATTGTTTAACTTACATGAACCTCACTTCTTCATTTATAAAATTATTTTTATACAAGATCAATTATTCTCAGTTATTTTTCTGTCTCAGGACATCTGAGAGAGACAATACTTTGTCACCATCAGTATCTTCCAGTGACAAGGATTTTCAAAGGAAGATGGTCTTGTTCTTTCCATCTACCTTCTCTTCCCAAGCTGAGAATCACTGGCTTAGAGTATATATTACTTTTTTCAATCTATAAAATTATGTAATCTTATTAAATATTTGAGTGCCTATTATGTATGTACCAGGCACTGGACTGGATGTTGTGGAAAACGTCAAAAAGTACCCTTCTGGTGGGCGCCTGGGTGGCTCAGTTGGTTAAGCGACTGCCTTCGGCTCAGGTCATGATCCTGGAGTCCCGGGATCGAGTCCCATATCGGACTCCCGGCTCTGCAGGAAGTCTGCTTCTCCCTCTGACCTTCTCACCTCTCATTCTCAGTCTCTCTCTCTCTAATAAATAAATTAAAAAAAAAATCTTTAAAAAAAAAAAAAGTACCCTTCTGGAGCTCATAGATTAGTTGGAGAGGTAAGGCCCATATTCTATATTGATATTTTACAGTGTAGTCAGAAAACAATATATGCTATATGAGAATATACAATAAAGGTTTTTGACTTCAAGTCATACCATTTTGGTTTGGAGTTATCATCAATAAGAATTTGGGAGTATCATGTATGACCTAAAATTGATAGCCTTATGCTATGATGTATGCTTTAGAGCCTAAATGTCACTTCCCCCTCCTAAAATCAGCATCAGCAAAAGGTTAAGGAGTTAGTATGTATGTATTTGTCATTAGGGAAAGACTAGCCTATCCTTCCGGTTTCCCACTGGAATTTAAAATTGTATCAGAAACTTTGGTAAGCAGAGAAGGATTTAACTACTAGGTTCTAACCAAATAGATTCTTCAGAGATTTTGAAATGCAAACATTAAAGGAAATCAGAATTAACTGATTTTTAACAACTTACCTGAAGCTTCTGAGTAGATACTAATGATTAACCTCACTGAAGTCACAAAATCACGATCCTGACAAAGCATTAACAGTTTATAGAGACTTGATTGAGCAGTTTTTGTATATATTTAACTTCAAAATAAACCTGGTTCAGTAATCTTGGGAAAATCAAGCCCATGAAGTCTGGAGGAGGTGCACCCAGAAATGGGAAAGGGGAATGTGCCTTGGAAGCAGCCCAGAGAAAAGAAGCAAAATTTCCATTAGGCATGTGATCTTTAGAAATCTACTTAAATTTTTCATCTGTAAAATGAGGGACTGGACCACATGACATCTAAAAATATAGCCCACAAAATTGCCTGACTCCATGAATCTAGATTCCATGTAAGGATTCTACAAGGAATGTGAATCCTTATTTTCTGCCTGCCCCTTTATTAGTCTGACTGAGCTTCTCCGTTGCCTGCCTGCCTTGTCAGCCTTTTCTTTCTGTAGGCTGCCGCCCCCCGTTCCCAGGTCGTAAGCTGCTTCCTGTGTTTTAATGGGGCTCTCCTTTCTCCTATTCTGCAAGCATGATTATCCAGGTTTTTATCCAATTTCTCTTTGCCTTGAAAGAATCTCAGACCTGATGTGTTCTACATTCGTATCTAATTTAGAGTCCTAGGGATTAAGATCTCGATTTTTTTGCCTCCCTGATATGTAATTCATCATCACGATGTATGGATGTATTTTCCTCTCCTGTTTGCACTTTCTCACTCCCTGTGCTGTGGTACTTGCTCAGCTATAGTCATAGCACTTGTCTCCTGCAAAATTCTCTTTAATTTCTTTGTATTTTCTTTCAGTCTTATCTGTCTACATGTCCGTCACATTTAGAATGAAAGTTACCTGAAAACAAAGACTATTACTCATCTTTGTGTCCCCAGTGCCAAGAACATGTTATAATTTAACTTGCAAAACTCTCAAGACCCGAGATAGTATCTAAGCAGTGTTTAAAAAAATAATTTGGTGGCAATCCCCATCTATTTAGGAGGAAGCAGTTTCTCAATGGACTGTTGTAATTTTGCACTTGATGAAAGGACCAATCAAGAGAGGCAAGACTGATAGCAGATTTCTCTTAGTTCTTGGGAATGTATTTTCTTTTCGGTATGACAAAACCATCTGCTCTTTCTTCCTTGCTGGAAAATTTGGAAACTGTTACTTGTCTCACCTGTCTACATACATCCAGGCATCAAGTAGTTCTACTTTTACCCTGTAATAGCTTGGATATCCCTTTTATTATCTCCATCATTCTCATCTTGGTCAGTGCATAGAATTTCTTACATGTTTTGGGACAACAGTTTTCTAACTGTTCTCTTTCCAATCTATTTTCCATGCCGTGGTCAGAGTGCGTTTTAAAAACTCTGCTATTTTACTCCAATACTTTAATTTTGTAGGTGGGTCTTCTTATATTTCATAATCAAGTTAAATTCCTAAATGTTATACATGGCCCTAAATGTGTTGCCTGCTTTTCCTTTCTTATGTATTACCCACTTAACCTCTTTCCCTGTGTCCCAGCCATGCTGATCTACCAGCAGTCCTATTATCGCAGGCATTGTGTCTTATTTCCCGATCCCCTTTTCCTTGTTTTGTCCTCCAAGATTCGTTAGGAATATTTTAAAGGAAATTCTTTCAGTGTGGGTGGGTGGCACCTTTCCTGTACACTCATTTTGCCTGCATTGTCTCAGTTCACATGATAGTACGTGTGTTACCTCTAGTAGACTTCTGTTTCTTGAGGATAGGAATTATTTCATGTTTATCCTAGTACCTAGCACAGTGTCCCTCAGTTGGCCTATTTCTTCCTGCCCATCATTAATTAATATGTGATTGCCAGAGAGTAATATGTGTCTGTGGATTCCCTTGTATCAAATGAGGAAAAGGAATTGATAATTTGGTGATATCAGAGACTCACAGACTATGCTGCTTTCTGTCGTTACTATGAAGCACTGAATACTTACTATATGTCACACGTTGCTCTAAGCACTTTACGTGTATTGACTTAAATCTCGTAACATCTCTATCAGGTAGATTCTATTATTGTTATTTTGTAGATAGGAGCCTAGGCCCAGAAAGAAGTTAAATGACTCACTTGAAGTCACATAGTTAGTAGCAGAGCCGGATTCCACCTAGGCTGCCTCGCACAAGTCCACACCTTACCTGCTTCACCAGACTTGGTAAGTTGGAGGATTTCGATGGTGAATGGTTGCGGGGGTTCTCCTGTGGAAGCATGAAAGTGTGCAAATGTATCTACAGTTACTTTATTCTGTTGCCAATTACACAGAGGAGAGAAGTGTTTCTACCTCATAGGCTCTCAGTAAATCTTTGTAGGATGAATCTGAGAGTCTTCGATCATACAGTGCTAAAGTTGGCCTCTGTGATTCCTTCATTATCAAGAAGCCTTGGCTTCCTTGTATTCATAATTTCCATGAAAATAATAGCATTTGCATCAACATGGAAATAGCATGGGCCGTGGCCCTGCATGTGAGAAAACAGGAGTGTGTGTGTGTGCCAGAAAATTCCAGTCCACTTACGGGAGTAATAGGGAAGAGATGAGTCTTGAAAGGTAAATCAGCCATGAGGTCCTAAGGGCCTGACCTAAGTTAGGTGGGAAAGGAAAGAAAAGGACAAATCTGAGACATGTTTATGGGGGAAAAGTATTAAGTATTAATACTTTAGTATTAATAATAAGTATTAATAGATGTTTTGAGAAAAGGGGGGTTTCAAGCTTGATTGGATAGGAAAAGGCAGTTGATCAGTTGGTGGGCAAGAAGATGAGTTAGGAGATGATCTGTGCATTTGAGATGGTGATTATAGGGCATTGGGTGTGTGTTTAATGCTTTTTCTAGTAACTACAGAGCAGTCCACAGTTGGAGGCAAAGTGTAGACACTGGGGGAATGCTGCTGAACATCCCGCCGAGGGGACGCCAGTCCCACCACCCCCCCCCCCACCCCCAGCAGAGAACTTTCCTGCCCAAAGTATCAGTAGGACCAAGGCTGGGAAATCCCGCTCTAGAGCACATGAGGCGTGCAGGATAGATGTTACCATGACAGCGTTCAGAGAAGTCATGGTGATCATTCCCTTTCAGTTTTCATCCTTATTCCTTTAGAAATTTGTCAGAGCATTGTAAGAGCTACCAGGAAATGATTTTGTTTGTTCAGTTCGGTAGTCCGCAAGCATGTGTCAGTGAGGTACAAAGTATCAAATGTTTAGGTTGCTGAAAGAAATACAAAATTTGCTCCCCTTTCTGTCAAGGAGCTGCAGAGGCTGAACGGGAGGATTGCTTAAGGCACAAGGCAAAACTGTTGAGAGCATTTCTTTCAGCTTAGTAGAGCATTCTGAACATATAGTTGTCATGAGAGTGACAATGACTGACTGGATGAACTTTGCGCTTTTGTTTCCAAACACGAACTTTTCAGTAGTGTGTGGTCTTCAGGATCATTGGTGGGAAGAGTTTGGGTTGTAGTATGCTGATTCTGTTACCGTCAAGTAGGATTTTATGTTACTCTAAGAAAAATCGAGAGTGCCCTGAAGAATAGTGTAGAAATAAATAAGTCTTTAGTGTTTTGAAGTATTTGTTTTAATTTGTATGCTTTTCACTTAAACATTTTTTTTTTTAATTTTATTTATTTGACAGAGAAAGAGAGCACAAACTGGGAGTGGGCAGCAGATGCCCTGCTGAGCACGGAGCCCTGTGCAGGGTTGATCCCAGGACCCTGAGATCATGACCTGAGCTGAAATTAGATGCTTAACCTACTGAGCCACCGAGGCGCCCCTTCACTTAAACGTTTTTTTTTTTTAAGATTTTATTTATTTATTTGACAGAGAGAGAGATCACAAGTAGGCAGAGAGGCAGGCAGAGAGAGAGGGAGAAGCAGGCTCCCCGCTGAGCAGGGAGCTAGGCGCCCCAGCATTTTTTTTTTTTTAAAGATTTTATTTATTTGTTTGACAGAGATCACAAGCAGGCAGAGAGAGAAGGCGAAGCAGGCTCCCCACTGAGTAGAGAGCCCCATGTGGGGCTTGATTCCAGGACCCTGAGATCATGACCTGAGCCAAATCAGAGGCTTTAACCCACTGAGCCACCCAGGTGCCCCCACTTCAACATTTTTAATTATAAAAATAATATAGTTGTATCATAGAAGCATATACTTTTGCACTTGATCTTAGCCAAAAGGCTGAGAAGATATGTATGTACATTTTGAAATGAAAGTTACTTCCTTTTTAATACCACTCTCTAGACGTAATCACTTTTGGAAGTTCTCTTCCATTCTTGTGGACTTTTTAATGCCAAGAATATAGTGATACAGCATCTTTGCTATTTAATACTGCAGTTGCTTTTTCCACTTAATGTGTCATGGTTTCCTTTTCATGAGTATAGGTTTACTACTTTTATACCTGGATTGTTTGGATGTATCGTTAATTTGTTTAACCATTCCCTTACTGATGTACACCCACCTTTTTTTGCCATTACAGACAGCACCACAGTAAACAATCTTGTTCATACACCGTCGCACAATGCTGTTAATATTTCTGTAGAACACACAGAAGTATAATGTACATGTAAAATTTTTGATTTTATTACATTTTTTCCGTGCCAGAAGTACATCAGGCCGTGCTCTTCCCAATAGTGTCAGATGGCACTCTTCTTCCTCTTTCCCTTGGCAACTCTAGATGCTAATAAAAAAGTAGAAATATTTCTACTTAATCCTCTGCCCAGTCTCCCCCTCTGTCCTCTCTCTTCCACCAGCTCCTCTTTTTAGTCCTTTCCCTCCCATTTGTGTGTCCTTTTTCCTCTGCTACACCTTTCTTTGACTTAGGTATCTTGACCTGGTTCTTTTATTGTTCACTTTTTTTCTCTCTGAGTTGTTTTCTCTTGTTGGTTTGTGGGAGCTCTTTTATTGTTATATATATTAACCCCTTGTATATTTTTCCCTATATACTTTATGTTCCCTTGTGGTATCTTTTTTTTTTTTTCAAAAGATTTTATTTATTTATTTGATCCAGAGAGAGAGATCACAAGTAGGCAGAGAGGCAGGTGGAGAGAGAGAGGAGGAAGCAGGCTCCTTGCTGAGCAGAGAGCCAGATGCGGGGCTCGATCCCAGGACTCTGAGATCATGACCTGAGCCGAAGGCGGCGGCTTAACCAACTGAGCCACCCAGGTGCCCCAACCCCTTGTGGTATCTTTAATCAGGGAGAAATTTTTATATAAAACTTGCTAGTCTTATTTAAAGATTATAAATACATTTTTTAAAGGAAATAGTTTTTGTGAAGACTTTATTTATTTGAGAGAGAGAGAGAGAGAGTGCGTGTGCACAGAAGCAAGGAGGCAGAGGGAAAGGGAGAAACAGCCTTCCTGCTGAGCAGGGAGCCCATTGTGGGACTCTATCCCAGGACCCTGGGATCATGACCTGAGCCGAAGATAGAGGCTTAACTGACTGAACCACCTAGGTGCCCTTATAAATATGTTTTTATTTTTTTAAGATTTTATTTATTTGACAGAGTGCGCGTAAAAGCAGGGGGAGTTGCAGGCAGAGGGAGAGAGAGAGAAGCAGGCTCCCTGCTAGCAGGAGCCCCATGTGGAACCCGATCCCAGGACTCCGGGAGCATGACCTTAGCCGAAGGCAGTCGCTTAACCAGCTGAGCCACCCAGGTGGCCTATAAATTGCTTTTATATTTTTCTTCTTTATATTCATATCTTTGATCAACAAAGAATTTATATATGATACACCATAGACATATGTTAGAACATTTCTTTCAAATGAATGGCCAGTATTCCCAATATAACATGGAATAACCCATCCTTTTCCCACTGATTTGAAATATCAACTTTGCATATACTGAATTTCCATTTGTAACTCCCTGTATATTCTTATATATTTTTGTATGTACTCAAATGCTATTCTTATGTATAAGAAATAGAAATACATTCCTAATAATCGGTCAGTTTGCAGATGCTCTGTTCTCATTCATCAAGCTATTCTTATGGCCCCATTTTAATTTACTCCAACTTTTATAAGAGGTCTTGATATCTGGTAGTTCGAGTCCCCTATTATTCTTAATTTAAAAATTTTATTGGTCATTCTCTCACATTTCCTCGTCCAGATGAACATCAGCATCAGCTTGGCTTGCTTCTCCCCAAAATAGTCCCTTTGGATTTTGTACTACTGGATCATTCTTTTTGTTGTTGTTGTTATGTACTCTTGAAACTTACTTGCATGATACTTAAGCAAATTAAAAAACACACAATAAACAAAAAACCTGGGCTCAATCCAAAGGTGAAGTATACTTTTGTGTTACTGTCTATGACAAAGCCCAATCTTTTTCAGATTTTTTGCCTGGTTGACCCTTAAATATGCTTTTTCTCAAATTATTTTTGCCTTCTCTTTCTTTTTCAGGGTCATGTCAAATTTCATTTGTTGAAACTTCCCTAATTAGGTGCATACTTTGAATTCTCTTGCTTATTGTTTCTATTACTCATCTCTACCACTTTATAATTATCTCTCAGGGTAGTGTATAAGCCCTTTGAGAATAGCCACCATGCGATTCATATCTTTCTCTAAATCCAATTATATCACTGGCCAAAGTTGTGGAGCCTTTGTCAGATCAACTGATACAGACCTCAGTTTTCCTAAAGTAAAGTGGGTATGACTATACTTACTCGGCATGGTTGGTATGAAGGCAAAAGAGCATACGAGAATGCCCATAGCAGGGCCAGATTGGTTTTCTAGAATGCAGATCTCTCAGCGTTAGGAGGTGGCTGGTATTAAGTGCAAGTAATAGAGAGTAAATTGAGGTTATTGTCCAAAGAAGAGATGGAAGACAACTTGCAGAAGCAGTAGATCATCTCATGTCTTCAAAATGTAAACTCTTAGGGATTAATAATCATTAAACTCTTGAATGTTTGTTGTCGGCAGAGCACTGTTGTCATGTGCTGTGGACTGTGTGAACATATGTATAAGACAGTTTCTACCCTCCCAAGAGCTGGTAGTCTAAAACTGAGTGTGCTTTAAGACCAAAGAAATAAATCAGAGGCAGGTAAATTGTGTATATGCAAGCTTACATTTTCAGTAAATTCAGCAAGAGTATGACAGTTGCGTGGTGCTGGGGTAATTGAGCTTTGTATCCTTTACAAAGGCATATACATTGAAAAAGATCTTCAGGACAAGGGACCTAGATAATTTTGTATTTAAGAGAAAACTTAGACACTGCTATTTAGATCTGAGTTGAGAAAGGAAGCAGTAGAGCTCCGGAGGAAGCAGCCCATCAAGGAGTAACTACAGGGACAAAAGAAGGCTTTGCTTTAGAGACAACTGGTGTATGAGATTGGTGAATTGGACAGGTAGGATGAGATGATTAAGTGTGGGTCCTGCCACTTCCTATGAAGTCACTTGATTTCCTTGTGTCATTTTTTGGTCTATAAAATAAGCAGGTTAGGCTTGATCAACTGGGTAGGCTGATTTTTCCATCTGAATGAAAAAATGATGATTGATTCCCCTCTATCCTCCTAGAGACTGAACACTAGTCACTAATATGTGGATCTTCAGAATGCAAACCTTTTTGTGCCTGGGTTTCACATGACTTGGGGGAGGACATTGATTATTTTCCTTTGGAATGGCACATTTTACTTTTACCTCCTAATGGGCTTATTTGGTTTAAAAATCATTTTAGTGGTTTGGGAGTCAGAGACATATACTGGACTAGGAATCATTTATTTCATTATAATAGACAGTCTCCCACTTACAGTGGTTCTACTTAGATGTTTTGGCTTTATAGTGATGCTGAAGATACTCATTTAGTAGAAACCATACCTTGGATTTCAAATTTTGATCTTTACACGGGTGATACTGTGGTGTGATCTTCCCTCATGATGCTGGGCAGTGGCCTTGAGCTGCGGCTTCCAATCACTGAGCTGATCATGGGATCAGCAGCCAATATACACACAGCCATTCTGTTTTTCACTTTCTGTACAGTATTCTGTAAATTACATGGGATACTCAACACTTTACTAAAAAAGTAGGCTTTCCATTAGATAAGTTTTCCCAACTATAGGCCAATGTCAATGTTCTGAGCATATTTAAAGTAGGCTAGGCTAAGCTGTGAAGTTCTGTAGGTTGGGTGTTTTAAATACATTTTCAGCTTATGATATTTTCAGCTTATGATGGGTTTATTGGGACCTGACGCCATTGTAGGTTGAGGAAGATCTGTAGATGAGAAAACTGAAGCTAGCGAAATGAAGGGAACTGCTTAAGCTGTGAGGTAGGTAGTAGCTAAGTAGTGGCAGAGCAGGAACCAGAAGCCACGCTGCTTCTTTCTGTGCAAGTATTCATTCCATACGGACAGTTTTTGGACTTTCTGAAAATTTAATGCTCAGTTTTTTGAGGTGTGTTATGCAGTGAATGAATTTCTAGTTGGTTGGAGAAGATGGGAGAACACAGTAAACGTTTCATACTTTTATGTGATGGTTTCAGATACTCATATGTGTCTCTTATTGATCCATGACTGGTTATTTGAGTTATTAGTTCACTTCTGACCTATTTGTAGATTTTTCCTGGCATCAGCCTGATGGTAATTATGAGAGAAACTTTGTAATGTGGTTGGATAAGTGGAAGTGTATTGCATTGCTGTTGACAGCAGTTCAGTGGAAAATTTACTTAATGTATCTTTTTTCTTTATTGAAATTAACATATTTCCAAAATAGCCCAAGTCAAGTTAGTCTCTCAAGAGGAGGGTTCTACAGGTGGAACTATTGAATCCTTTGAAATAGCGTGCAGAATTAGTGTGTATGGTGCATTTTTCTGGCACGCATGTCCCATTGTTTTTGTGAGCTTTTTCAAAGGGGTGTGTGACCTAAATAAAAAGATTTCAGAACTACTGCTTTAATGGGTGATATTCAGATCTGTAATACTAGACTTATTTTACTCTGAGACAAAAAAGTTTTTTTTCACGTAACTGAATTTTTAAAATACTACATCTTGTGTTTGATGTCTTATAGATAAGAATCACTAGAAATGAAAAGATTATATATTTATTGCATCCCCCAGAAATATTATATAGGATCATATTGTGATTTTTGTGCTAAAGACCTTGTCATTTGGTTTTAGTTTTTTTTTTTTTTTTAAGTCAAAATTACGGTTTTTCAATGTAAATATGTAGGAAGTGGGAATTAGTCCTGGATAGCCTGGATTAAGACAATTCTGTACTTTATGGCTCTTTTCCCCTATTTGGACAGAGGCTAAAATCTACCATGCCTCTTTTCCTCGTTTTAGGATGTCCTCCCTACCTACAGACACCAGCACCAGCACCACCGCCTGCATCACCGTCATCATCAGTGCTGTGTGTCCTCCTTTTTTATCCCTGTCTCATCTCTTACTCCTCTCTACTCTTGCTATAACTCTGGTGCTTTTTTCATGAATCAAACCTCGCTGTAATTTTCAGTCCGTTTTCCAAGTGGTTTTTCCACTCCTTGCCTTACTTCCCTTATATTCTCTCAAACTGCAGGGTCTGGAATATCAATTTTGTTCTCTTCCTTGCCTTTTCCAACCCCTTATTCCTCCCTCTCTGCTCCTTTGAAATTCCCATCTTTTGCCTAAATCACCTGTTCGTTAGTCGTTACTGCTGTCATTTACTGAGCAACCTTATGATACAATGTCTTCCTTATTCATTGGATACTGGCGGTCGGCTTGCAGTATTCTTCAGCCTCAGCTCTTGGCGATCATAGCTTACTTGTGCGTCAATGTGGGAAGACATTGGCAAATGCCACACCCAGACTTTGAGTTTTTTGAACACTTGGTTTCCAGTGACCTTCACCTCCTCAGCAATTCACTCTAATTCCCCTCTTCCAGAATCATAAATTCACAGTCCTATTTTGACCACGATCACCTAGTTGTACTTCTCAGATCATGACCTTTTCTTGACCTGTGGACCTCCCAGTGCATCAGTATTCTTCCTTTGTCATTTTATTTGTTTAATCCCACTTAGGATTCCTGATTGATTAATTTCAATAACTTTCTCTCCCATTTTGCCAGTACCTTTAACTGTCTTATTTCTCTGCTTTCTCCTTGCACCTGGTGGGTAGAAACGTAACCCTGAATGAAGTAGTTAATGTCTTTGTTGTGCCTGTTCGTAAGTGGCTAAACATTGCTAGAAGAAGTCACAAAGGCAGATTGATTCCTTTATAAATTTATTATCACGGATCTTTTTAAAAGATGTTTTATTTGAGTATAGTTGGCCCACAATGTTACATTAGTTTTAGGTGTTATCACAGATCGTAAGTGGGCCTTCAGTACTGTCCAACCATCCCCTTTGTACGACGATTATTGAAAACCATTTGCTTCGCCGGTTCTTTTACTTTCCTTGTTCACCCTTAGTCTCACCAGGTAACTGGCTCCTGGTGACAGAAAATCGAAGCTGACCATGAGGAATTTTCATCTTCCAGTTCCTCAACACACAAACCTACCTCCCATATAGTAGTAATATTTATCGTGGTTTAGATTCGGCCTGTGCTTCGTTTCCCATCCCTTTCTGCTCTCCCAGGAGTTCTAAATTACCTAATGTGATGTTATCTCTTCCTGGTATTTTCAGCCAGTCCCTCTGGGTTCTGTCCTTTCTATCACCTGACCCTTTTGCTACCATTCTACCAGAGCCCTCCCTTTCCCACCAAACTTTTTAAGTGAGTCATTTGCACATATCTGTAATCTCTCATCTAAAGCCCTTGGGACCAGAGTTACCTCGGAAATCAGAAGTTTTGGGATTTAGAAAAGCATTACCATGTATGTACTACCTATGGTGTGATAACCTCAGTGGGATGGGAGGCCGCACCCTGTAATCATCATATTGTGATTTCTGACCTTGAAATTTATGACTTTTCACTTTAAGTGGGGTAAATAAGGGCTACAAATAGCCTTCATGTCAGTCCAGGTCAGGTTTTGCTTCCAAATTAAAATAAGACAAAAACCTTACTTTCCAGAGCTTTTAGGTTGTGGAATTATGGATAAGAGATTGTGCCTAGGTACTGCCTTTGTTTTCTCATCTTCACTTTTTCTTTTTTTCAACCCATTCTGTTTTTTCCTTCTCTCACTTCTCAGATGGCTCTTACTAACCCTACCAGTGACCTTTATCTGAAGCGATCATGTCACGTGAATGTTTCCCCAGACTCGGGGTGCCGGCCCCATCAGACACTCTTCCCTTGGCTTCCTTGGCACCCCACTCCCCGGCCCTCCTCAGTCACTTTTTGCTGCTGTACCTTTTGCAGCCTCAGCGTCCCTCTGGTGATTGAAGGCTGGATTTCTCTCAAGGCCCTGTCCTAGCACCTCTTCTGTTCTTACTCTGTATTCACTTGCTTTGCGATCTCACTTAGGTCTGTGCCTTCAACTACTGATCATGTGCTGATGAATCACAGATAGATGCTCCAGCCCACACCTCTCCTTGAGCTCGACTCTATCTTCTCCTCTCTCTCCGTCTTCCTCTTATGCTTACATCGCTTTGGTGGCTTCCGATTTTGTTAGAACAAGTGTTAGGCTCTGTGGCCTGGCCTGAGGGCCCCTGCACGGCCTGGCCACTGCCCCCACTTCAGCTGCAGTTAGGGAGCTGGTTCCCTTTCCCTTCTGCTCTTACTTCCTCTGAGGTCCACGCTGCCTCCCACGACAGTCACTGTATAAGCTACTCTCTCTGTTCGCAGTGCTCTTCCTTTCTGTCTAGGTCATTCCTACTCATTTTTGCATCATTGCTCAACTCTTAGCTTCTAATTTGGAAGTGGAAGCTTCTAATTTGTGTGCCCTATCACCAAACCTTATGATACCATGTACACATTCTAACACTAATAACAGTTTTATTTTTCGTCATGTAGTGCACTTTGTCCGCTAGATTTAATCCCTCTCAGCACAGGGATTATGTCTGCTTTTGTTTACCATTATATTTCCAGCATAGGGCTTGGTATAGAGTAGGCAAATAGCAAACGTTTTGTATGCATTGTATACATTAATTTATCTTTTCTAACTTAAAAAGTAATTTATGTACATATATTTACCAGTGTAGCATGTGCAGTTTCCAGTTTTAAGTGGACCCAATCCTGATGGTAATATTACTGAAAATTATAAAGATACATTCTAAAGAATTCCATGAATCACACGTCTCCTTTTTAAGCCTCAAATGCATTAAAGTCTTCGACCTAGCTCATAATTGATCTTGTTCTTAATTCACTTTTTCTATATTGACTGCTTCCCTCATATCTTTGTTAGATATCAAATATCTTACTAAGCCTAGTGTAGTGTGCAATAAAGTATATGCAGTGTCCAGCACAATTCAGCAGCTTTTTAACTTGCTCATAAGTTTATAGGTATCACGGGATTAAAAATAGTATAGCCATCTGCTAACTGATCAAATAATTTTAGTAGTGTGAAAGGGTGTGGTAGGAGATAGGGACCTAGGGTCTAGGTATTCTGTCAGAGCAAGGCTCAGTGCAGAAACCACCTTGTGACCTCTTAATACTGAAACTTAAGAGTCAGTTCAAAATTAGGAAGAGATTTGGTGGAGGTTAAGCATAGCAGAGTCCCAATAGTAGGGGATTTCCCAGAATATAGGGTGACAAAAGAATTTCAGCATTTTGATGTTCACTGAATTTTTTTAAAGGATATGTATAAAGATATAAATTCTATAACACTTAATTATCATGCTGTATATTTATGTAGTATATAATATGTAACAGTTTCTAGAAGTCACCTTTAATTAATTAGCTTTTTACATTTTACTCTCTAATTAGGAAAATCAATAGACTCCCAGTCATCTCGAAGTGAATCTGAAATTGTGCCCAAAGTTGCTAAAATGACTGTGTCTGGAAAGAAGCAAACTATGGGATTTGAAGTACCTGGGTAAGTTCTTAAGCCCTCCCCCATCTTTTTTTGGTAATCAGTATTGTCTTCCACCTGACTGTGAGAAAGAGAACCTACTTTAATAAATTTTGCATGGTGTGTCCGTGAGGTTGAAGTAACATGAATCCTCAGTGTGACATGGTACAAAGAAAAGGGGATGAGAAATTAGGCTTGGTACTAAATATGCATGTTACTCAATCTGTCTCACCGTCAGTTTTCCTCATATAAATTAAATAATTTTTAGCAAAACTCCTTTATTTTGTGAAATCTAGCATTCTGAGCTAGGGAATCCGTCTACCACTAGATGGCGTAGGTAAGCAGTGTTTGGGAATTAAAAGTGGTTGGTGAATCATGTAATTAATTCCAAAATTTTTTCTGACTGTAATCTTTAAACTCTTTTAGATTTTCAAGTTGAATTAAATGGATCACTAGAACAAAAGCATAAAATATAAAATGAAACATACCTAGAATTTCAAATCTGGTGAGAAATTATAGATCCTAAGTTAGTAGCACTCATTTGTTCTTATAAGAGGATTCCTCTAAGAGGTTTTTTTTTTTTTTTCTAAGATTTTATTTATTCACTTGAGTGAGAGAGAGAGAGCACAAGCAGGGATAGAGACAGAATGAGAGGAAGAAGCAGGCTCCCCACTGAGCAGGGAGATTTATGTGGGGCTAAATCCGAGGACCCAGAGATCATGACCTGAGCTGAAGATAGCCCCTTAAACCGACTGAGCCACCTAGGCACCTCTCCCAGGAGTTTCTGTAGGCAAGGGAAATTGGTTGCTTGAGGCTTAACAACACAGTTAACCTTAAACCTCTTTGAAACATTACCTTTAAATATTAACTTTAAACCTTTTCAAAAATTTTCAGATTGTTTAACATATCTTAAATCATTGCTTATAAATTATACGTATATTTTATCTGTCATTTAGATAAGGATCACTATTATCAAATATAAACAAAAAATAGAGGATTTTTTTTTATTTTCAAGACATAAAAACAAAGCAGACTTTTTTCTCCCTTATAACATTGCTCTATCTAAATTAATGGAAGTTGCATGAGTCTTGGTTATGAAGAATGTTCATGATCACTTAGTTCAAGTTTTTGGTTTTATAAAAGCAATACTTGATTTAGATTCCAATTCAGTGAAGGAAATTACTCCGTATCCAAGACAGAGTGAGTGTTCAGTATATGGTGAATGATTGGATGAATGAAATTTTAATGAGTGACATTTAGTGAGTTAAAATGAATGACATATTAATTTGGGTAACTGTAGCCCATTACAATAATTTTGAGTCCTCATATAGTTACCAAAGCTTAATATATGTCTTTTCTCTCTGAATTGGGGTTGGGTTGCCAGAATCATAAATTTGTTTTTTATTCTTATGTCTTGCTTGGGAACCATTTAGTCCTATAATGGGATTATTTCCACTGAGAGGAAGAAAAATAAATAGAAAGCACAATTTCTTATTCTAAGGATTTTATAGTCTTATTGCAAAAGGTTTTGGAAATCTTAGAAAGCAACATACAAATAAGCCCAAGTTAATGTGTCATATTGGAAGTGAGTACATAGTTATCTATGGGAATAATTATAAAAAGTAATGGATAATAAATGATCAAGAAAAAAACAGAATAGTAAGCACAAGTAAATAATTCTTGACAACTTAACTCTGTACTTCACAAGTGTAATGCAAGCCTTTCAGAACCTCACAAGACCATATGCTTCCTGAGGACAGGGATCATTAATGTTCATCATCATATTTCTTTCAAAGAATAGTTTATTTATTGATCAGATTCCTTGGGGAAATATATTTTATTTTAAAAATAAACTTGGAGGGGCCCCTGGGTGGCCCAGTCAGTTAAACGTCTGCCTTCAGCTCAGGTCATGGTCCCAGGGTCCTGGGATTTAGTCCCACATTGGGCTCCCTGCACAGCGGTAGGGCTCCCTCTTTTGTTCTTCTGCTTGTGCCCTCTGGCTGTCTCTCTCTCTCTCTGTCAAATAAATAAAATATTAAACAAACAAACAAGCTTGGAAAAATGTAAAGATGAAAAAACAGCCTGTGGAGTCAATATTTTGTTACAGCTCCAGGAGAGAAGTCATCAGAACATGAGAGGTCTGTAGGTACAGATCAAGATACTCAGAAATGCGTAATATTGCTTAAGAACCAAGCTATACTTGTGCCAAATACTTATGTAGAATTTTTCAGGAAGTTTATACTAAGGATAAAACTTAGGCTGTTACTCTGATTTGATCTTGAGAAAGCACAAAGAAGGATAACGAAACGCTTCTGAGTCAAGATATCAGCATCATATATACCTATGTAGTGTGATTCCCAATAGCAGCTAATAAAAAAGGGGTAATGCATTGATTAGAAGAAACTAAAACAGCAAACTTCTTCACTAATATTAAAGATGGTAAATACCTCTCTAGAAGAAGCTTATTTAAGTATAAATGGTTAGAATCTTACATAGGGAATAAATACTCTTAAATTTAAATTAGCTTCCCAGTCTCATTTAAATAAATGAAGAAGAAAGGGTAAGCCTCTAGATTCATGTAGAAATATTCCTACTTTTGGAACAATGGTTTAGGAAAAACACCAGAGTAGTCATTTTGTAATAATAGGTAAGTTTACGAAACTGTATCAGAAGGCACCTAAAAAAAATTCAACCAGCTTACTCTTTTTTTCATATCAGTCAGTAGTTACAGCCTTTTTCGGCCTCATCTTAGAAATTTTTCAAAACCTTAAAATACTGAATTTTGCTTCATAATACGTGTAAGTTTTTACTAAGCGCAGATTTACCTAGGATGCTTTTATAATTACTTTGTTCACTTCCTTCTAACACTGCACAGTTTATTGAACTAATTTGTATTTTACCTAGACTTTATTGAACATTTTCATGAAACCCAGAGAAAAGCAAGCCCTTCATGTGATTGAGTGGTAAATGAAATAATCAGGTCAGACCCATGCTTTGGGGGTCCCTTCCTCTGCTGGGCCAGCTGAGTTTCAGCCTCTGCCCACTGCCAGCCATAGCCGTTCTGCTTGGACCTCTTCTCTGCTGGAGTTAGCATAAACTTTCCTTTGGAGAAAAGCTTCTGTAGCTAAAAACAGATTTGAAACCAGAAGTTGTGATTTCTCCCGGGTCTGATCAGAACCAGAGCCCATGTCTAGTTATTTTGGTTGAACACTTTTTATTATAATTTGTAGGGTTTTTTTCAACTTGTCTAACTACAGAGTTGTCATGTTTTGGTGAACTTGCTGTGGTCATTCAAATGTTTGCATATTATAGTCTAAGATTTCACTTAATTTAGCCTGTTGGAATCCTTTAAAAGAATTGGAATCTGGGCGCCTGGGTGGCTCAGTTCGTTGAGCAACTGCCTTCGGCTCAGGTCATGATCCTTGGGTTCCGGGATCAAGTCCCACATCGGGCTCCCAGCTCCACAGGGAGTCTGCTTCTTCCTCTAACCTGCTCTCTCTCACTTTCTCTGTCTCTCAAATAAATAAATAAAATCTTTAAAAAAAAAAAAAAGAATTGAAATCTTTCCACATACTTAAATTTTTTTCCCCTGTGGATCTAGATGAAGCTTATGTCTATGCGGCATCAACAAACACCACCAAAATTGTTAGTAGGGATTTACAAAAGCCAGAGAGAAGGGGAGTGGATATGAGGTTTTTAAGGAAGCTGCAAATATAACTAATGGGACTCTTCCCTGAGGACTGGGATGAAGGGACAGTGTTCAGCACATAAAAATGCCCTGAGAGGGAAAAATGAGTCTGTTTTTTGTTACCGTGGACAAGAAGGAAATTATGTACTGTTCTCACATGAACTGCTTTTTGTATGTAATTCTTTGCCAGTTCCAAATTGAATTGGATAGAATTGGTTTCATTCTTAATAACTTGCAATTTAACCTTTTCTTTGTTCTCTTTCTATTTATCTATGTCACTGAAAGGAATGTAAATTATATCGTAGTCTAGTTGATGAGATCACGTTGCTGCTAGCTGTCCATGGGATAGATAGCGCTGATACAGTTTCTGTAGGTAACAGTCAAAGGGCTAATCAACTAAGGTCCATGTTTACTTTTGGGGCATCATCATTATCAAAGAGCGAATAAATTATGCTACACGGGCTGGTGTCTGTATTTGAGTCCCTCACTGGATTGTAAGCTTTTGGGATGAGTAGATAAATTTCTCATCAGCATCTTCTTTTCTTTTCAACATCAATGCCTAGTAGAAGTTGTAGTTTTTAGAAAATCAAGTATTAGTTGAATTAATTAATTAAAAACTTCTTTGCTGAAAGTATTAAGAAAATGTAGATAGAGTTAGCTCCCTGAAGGATGGTGTTTGAGCAAAAAAGAAAAAAGATTGTTAGTCTCTGTCCTGTTGGAAGAATAAGTTAGGGATAAAACTATTTTTTTTAAATACTACTTTATCTGTAGGAACACATTTTGTGACAGGTTTTAAAAAATATCTCCATTATGCCTTTTTTCTGATAGGATTATATGGCTAAGGCTATGTGGCCTTGAATTCAGTTATTTTACAGGATATTTTCTTCTTATCTCAGTGTTTGCTGGACCGTTTTTCTCCTGGGATCCTCCAAGTCTGTATTTGTGTGGTTTGGGTCTAGCTACTTATCATTTCCACCTTAATGGACTGGCCACTTAGCAGAGATCATTATTGGTCTACAAGTGTAAGGAATAAGAAAAGACAACTTCTCTGTCCTTCTGACCTTATAGGGTGTCAGTTGAGTTGGTTTAACCATTTTTTTTCCTATCTCTGCTTTCTGTAGAGTAACTGAAGAAAATGGTCATAGTTTCCATACACCTCAAAAAGGATATCTTAGTGAAGGAACCGGCATTGCTGCTTCTGATGTTCTTGACACTGTTTCTAAATCAGTTCTTCCATCCCACACCATTCAAACATCAGAAGAGCAGAGTTCAGCACCAACGCCGGTGAAAAAGTCTGGCAAGCTGAGGCAGCAAATAGATGTCAAAGCGGAACTGGAGAAGCGGCAAGGAGGGAAGCAGCTCCTCAACTTGGTGGTCATCGGTAATGCCCTTAGCTCCTCTGGGTGCCCGGTCACCTCTGCCTCAGCCTGGCCACTTTCTGGTGGCAGCACGTGCACTCGTTCCCGCTCTGAGTGCCTGTCTGGGTGTAAATGGACACAAGCACGGAGGCATCACATCATAGCGCGTTCTAGTCACCCTGGGGGAAATAGTGCCAAGTTACCAAGGACGTCATTAGACTTGCCTGTGGCACTTTCATTTTGTGACCGTTTTGAAAATGCCATGTCTTGCTGACAGTTTGAATTTCCAAAAGTCAAGGAAACTTCCCCCCATCTCTGAAGAAGTACTGTTTTTTTATCCATTTATTTTAACCATCATTTGATAAAAACTGATATTTATTACTCTAAACACTGACGTGAACTATTGGATTACATATTCATGCAATACCTCAATGTGAACAGCGTCTGGAAAATGTACTTAGTATTAATCCTGAATCAATTTTCCTTAGGTCATGTTGATGCTGGGAAAAGTACTCTGATGGGCCATATGCTTTATCTTCTGGGTAATGTAAACAAAAGAACTATGCATAAGTATGAACAAGAGTCTAAAAAGGCTGGCAAAGCTTCGTTTGCATATGCATGGGTCTTGGATGAGACTGGCGAAGAAAGGGAAAGGTAGCCACTATATTTCAAAATTTTCAGTTTGAAATGATATGTAGTCTTTTAAATAAGTATATACTATGTGTTGAATATGTATGAAACATGCCATGATATATTTTAGAAACTTCTTTTAGAGAAAAGCTTTTAATTATCAGGAAAATATTTTTATTACAGTTTCCATTGTATCTATATATGTTTTTTACTCTTCCAAATTCTATGAGAATTGTTGAAAAGAATGTTTATCAAAAAAACTTAAAAAAAAAAAAACCACACACGGAAAAAGGCAGTAAAAAACCTTAGCTAATTATTCTGTGGGAAAAGTTTCAGTTGTCCCTTTCCTAAGTATTTGTTAAGTTGACTTGATTTTGAATTAAAATTATGAATAAGACTAAATTTTATATAAGGTAACTTTAAGAAAAGGTAACTTTATATGGTAAGCTGTCTTCTGTCTGGAATTAAAATGACCAGTAAATTTAAATTATCAAACATAATTCATCTTTATACTTTCTGTAGTATGTTTTTAGGATATGGAATCAACAAACTAGTAATTAAACCTACTTCCTACCGTAGAGATTTAATTTAGTCTATTACTGTGCCCAGTGCTAACTCTGCACGGGAGAGAACAGCTACTCATATACCTTTGGCCAGAGTATTTCTTTCAAAGTCTTTTTAGAGTGTTGGTTTATATCATGTCAGAACTGTCAGGGATGGGGGAGCCAATGGCACCTTTGTCAGGAAAGAGGACACCTAGTAAGTGAAATGGCAGGTATATCAACTGTGTCAAAATAATAACTAAAGACCCTGAAGTCCTCTGAAAGTCCTAAATCAAGAAAGAAATTATTCCATGTTCCCTATCTTCTGAGTGTGATTAGAGAATGTATTTGGATTTTCATACTTTAAAAAAAGTGTGTATTTATTTTCTTGGGGAGTCTTGAATAGTCTGCATTATAATATATAAGGTAATTCTCAATTAAGGGTGGGTCACAATATTCCTTAGCTTTTCTGATAAACAGAATTTTATATTATGGCGGGTTTTTTTTTTCCCCTTGTAGGTGGTCTTTTTAGTCTATATGGCATCATGTCATGCATCATTTTTCAACCTAGTAAGGAAAATTAGTTGGTTGCAAATATTTGGAACACGAATATTGGAAAACAGTGGAATGCTTGTATGATATCAATGTTAGAAGAGTAAATAATTTCCACCTACCAGCTTACCAAACAGATAATTAAAATATATGGCTGTTTAGTTATTTTCATGTCATCTGTTAAGTAGGTAAAGAGATTGAGAACAGTAAAATTTCAGGTAGAATAACTTAACTTGTTAATATGTGAGTTGAGCTGGCAAGTGAGCTAATTATCTAATTCTAGAATAGTCAGTAATTTTCATGGGGTTTTTAATTTTTTATTTTTGATAATACATCTACTGATTGGCTGTTATATTTTTGCTGCTGATAGTTTTCTATTGCCCAGCATGATGCAGTTTTAGAATATTCTTTGGTTCTGTAGATAGCAGATACGTCTAGATACATGAGAGTTTTAGCTCATTAAGGAACTGTATGTTCCTTAATAGTATTTCAAAAATATAGTGTGTTACTTATTCCACCATGTTCTGTTCTCATATGTTGAACAGAAATTAGTAAAATGAGTGACATTTTTATATCCTTAGGGTTACAAATGTCGACAAGAGCTGGCTCAAGAGTATATTCTGGTCAAAGCTGTATAGGGAGGAGCTCAGAATACGTCTTGATTCATCAGTATTCTGATTATTTGAGGATTAAGCATCATTTTCACCAAATCAAATGGCCCATTGTTTTAGATTAAGCTAGAATGACGTGATCAAGGAAACCCACAGTTACCTTACCACTCTGCTAGGGGAGACACATTAATTATTCTAATTGTCAGAACACTTGGTAGTAAAAGGGAGTCCATTATTCTGGACTGTTTGGGGCAAACCAGAATGAATGATTAGCCAGTTTATTGCCCACCCGACTTCCCTTTCCTGATGTCCGGAAAGACTTAGTACCTTTATTTACCCTCCCTGGGCTTTCTTATAAACTGAACCTACATTTTTGTGGCTAAGAAGAGGTACTGTGTTGGTTTCCAAGAAGGACGAAATGGGATATGAAACAAACTGTTCATCTTCCTCAATTTTAAAAAAAAATTTCTATGTTTTTTGATATTTCCTTTTTTCTAAATACCTACCTTGCAAATGACCTACCTTGCAAATGAAAGTTTTATGTTTATTTTTCTAATTAATAAAGCATCTACATGTGAAGATGAGGAAAACTGCCTCCCAATAGTGGCCGTTCTCCACTTTACCTTCTCTTATGTGCAGTAGTTACTGTTTCCTCCTCCAGAGGTGTCCCCATATATCTTTCTTTGTTCATAGTCTACTTAGCCTTTTACCAGAAGAAAAAAAAAAAGAGAGATGGGAAATAACCAGGCATTTTGATTTAAGTTCTTGCTGCATCCACAACCTTACCTTAAAGCCATACATGTTTAAGTTTGTTACAGCAGAAATTCTAGCCCCAATTGATAGCTTAATAAATCAAAATAGTCGACTGTAAAAAAAATTCCCATTATTTCTTAGAATTTAGACTGTCATTTAGCCCATATTATTAAATAATTTAGTCCATAGCACTGATTACTTCTATAGTGCGTTCTAACCATTTTATGTTTTCTTTAAGGGGAGTAACAATGGATGTTGGTATGACAAAGTTTGAGACCACAACCAAAGTTATTACATTAATGGATGCTCCAGGCCATAAGGATTTCATTCCAAATATGATTACAGGAGCAGCCCAGGTACCAGATATTTCCTGAATTATACTACACTGATTGTTCATACAATTTCCTGATGCTGAGCTTGTAATTCTAGGATTATAACTTTTAAAATATTTTAAAATTAAAAATTCTAACTTTTGAAAAAATTTGAAAAAATAATGATTGTGTTTTTACAATCTTATTGGTCCTATATAAAATTTTTTCTAATTATTATATAGAAGAAAATGTATAAAAGCCAAGAATTTCTTATAGTAAAAATAATGGTAAAGTACTTGATGAAATATAGCTTTATATTATATTAATAAGTTGGAGTGACTGTTTCAATATCTGCCTTTTTATTGTATTTATGGCCTGTATCTTTTAAAAGCAGAAACAGCAAAGCTTGGGAGTTTTGCCTCTGTAGTTTATTTACTTTCCTTGCAGGATTAAAAAACAGTTGCAATTTGTAGAATTATATGATTTTTAGGGATACTGAAAAAAATCAAAGATAATAACTTTAAATAATTTAAAACAATGAAAATAGTATTGCACATAGAAGACATGGATTTTGAAAATAATTTAAAACAATGAAAATAGTACTGCACATAGAAGACATCTTTAAGTAAAAGGTGATTATTGGAAAATATAAAGAGTTCAAAATTTACCTGTGTCACTTGGCAAAAAGTGTGACTTAAGCAATTGGCCATTTTCTGAATTCTTTTTTTTTTTTTTAAGATTTTATTTATTTATTTATTAGGAAAGAGAGAGGGTGAAAGAGAGCATGAGAAGGGAGAAGGTCAGAGTGAGAAGCGGACTCCCCATGGAGCTGGGAGCCCGATGTGGGACTCGATCCCGGGACTCCGGGATCATGACCCGAGCCGAAGGCAGTTGCCCAACCAACGGAGCCACCCAGGCGCCCCATTTTCTGAATTCTTAACATTGGTTTAAAGGGAATGTTAATATGAGCATTCATCAACCTAAAGAGGATGTTATATAAATAAATTAGAATATATTTGAAGATAAATGAGAAAATACTCTATTTTAGGAAGTTGATACATAATTTCAGAATATTAATTTAAGGTCCATGGACTGATCAAGATATTGAAGATTAAAAAATACCACTTGATTGAGTACCAAATATGGGTTAGACATTGTAATGAGGCGTTTTGTATACATTTAATTTACTTCTTATAATGAAGGTGCATAAATCCCTATTTTATTTTACTTTTTTTTTTTTTAAGATTTTATTTTTAAGTAGTCTCTCTACCCATGGTGGAGCTTGAACCCACAACCCTGAGACTTAGAGTTGCATGTTCTACCAACTGAGCCATCCCAGAGCTCCATCCCTAGTTTAAATTAGTGTACTTCTCATTTCATTTACCAAAGGAAAAAATATATTTTTCCCTTTGTTTCCTTGTGTGTGTGTGAATGAGTGTGTTTGTTTTCATTCGAGGAATACTTGCTGCATGCCTGCTGTGTGCCAAGCACTATGGTAAACAGTATAGGGATATGAACTAAGAAGCACATTTTGATAGTTTAACAGGAGAGGGAAACAGCAAAACAAGCAGTTATAATAAAATGTCTTTGAATCCTAGAATCTTAGAATCTAGAATAATCATAAAGATCATTTATTCCAAACTGCTAATGGAATTAGGATAGGAAAGGATTTCAGAAATTATCTAATTGAATTCTGTTATATGAAGATGAAGAAATGGGCTCAACATATTAGGGAACTTAGGGTGCAAAATACTGGGGTAGGCTTTTAGGGATACAAAGAAAAAGGTGGGGTTAGCTGCTTCTCCTCAAGGAAATCACGGAGGAAGGTAAAACATGTAAAGACAAAAGGCTAACACAAATGTACTACAAGAAGAATATACTTACAGTGTATGTGATAAGGAAAGATCTCTTTGTAGTGCTGAAAAGACTTCCCTGAAAATGGGTAGGCATTTGAGCTCCCAAAGACAAGTTGCTGCATGAAAAAAATAGAGAAATTGCCCCGAAATTTTTTTGAAGATGGTAATAGGAAAGAGAATTAGGAAATATTTATTACCTTAGATATCTTAATGTCAATTCAATTAATTTCAGTTTATTTTATTTTATCTATCTATCTATCTATTTATTTATTTTTATTTGCCAGAGGCAGCATAAGCAGGGGGAACAGCAAGAGGGAGAAACTGATTCAGAACTCGATTCCAGGACTCTGGGATCATGACTTCGGCCGAAGGCAAATGCTTAACCAACTGAGCCAGCCACCCAGGCATCCCAGTGAATTTCAGATTTTAACCTAAGAAAATAAATACAATTTGACAGTTACTAGCAAAACCTGATTAGAAGGAGATTTACAGGGCGCCTGGGTGGCTCAGTTGGTTAAGCGACTGCCTTTGGCTCAGGTCATGATCCTGGAGTCCCAGGATCGAGTCCCGTATCGGACTCCCGGCTCTGCAGGAAGTCTGCTTCTCCCTCTGACCTTCTCCCCTCTCATTCTCAGTCTCTGTCTCTAATAAATAAATAAATAAATCTTTAAAAAAAAAAAAAAGAAGGAGATTTACAGTTACTGAGCCTAGGATTTGGAAGGTCAGGGCAGGTACTTTATATAAACTACACTTACTCTTCAGTGTTTCTGTGAAGTGAACGATTTTTTTTTTCTTTTTTTAAGTTTTTACTTAAATTCCAGTTAGTTAAGATATAGTGTAATATTATTTTCAGGTGTACAGTATTGTCATTCCACACTTAAAAAACACCTGGTGTTCTTCACAACCACATGCACTTTCTCTTTTTAACATACAGTGTAATACTAGTTTCAGGAGTAGCATTTAGTGGTTCAGCACTTACATAGAGGTAAAATTGATACCCAGCAAGGTTACACAATTTGCCTGAGGTGTGAGGCCTGTTAGTGAGTACACATGAGTGATGCAGAGTCAGTTTTCAAATGGATTGCTCCAGTTTGTGCTCTTAACCCAGAATTCTTGTTCAAAGAACTGGATCTCATCAAAGAAATTAGCGTTCAGTGTTTCAAGTCATGAAGGACTGGAAATGAATGCTGAGTTTAAGACAGAAGAAAGGCAGGAATATTTGGGTGAGAAAAAAAGAATAGAAATCCTAGTGTACATTGCCCCACTAAAGTATGTAGATGATACTTCTAATTTAAAGTTCTGTTCAGAGCAGCGTAGCTGATAAATTCTTGACTGACTTTGTGACCATTTTACTTCTCACTGTGGTGAAGATTATATGGCAATGTATGTGAAGTTCTCTAAAAACTGGATAGCACAAACTTTAAAATATCATTGAGGAAACAGTGAAGAGGAAAGCTACTGTGGACTGAGTTCAGACCAAAAGGCCAGAGCACTGCCTGTGGATGGAATGTAAGAGGGCCCTCGAGAGCGCGATTACCCACTACCAGTCTGAGCTGGCTCTGGAGGGGGCTGCCGGACTTCGTCATTACATCCTGGATTAGAGAAAAACAGATTTCTGTAAGAACGGGTAGGCCTGAGAGGCAAAAACTGCAAAGGGGAAAAAGCCAGAGTGCTCCTTTCAAGAACGTCCTGACAGTGCATTGACAGAAATACTTGATGAGGATGAAAGTGGAGGGACACCTATGATTGCACAAACCATTCTCTGCAAATTTTTAAAAACTGCATCCACATGATACAAACGGAGTCACAGAAGTACCAACACAGGGGCGTCTGGGTGGTTCAGTCAGTTAAGCGTCTGCCTTCGACTCAGGTCATGAACTCGGGGTCCTGAGATCGAGTTCTGCATCGGGCTCCCAGCTCAGTGGGGAGCCTGCTTCGCCTTCTCTCTCTGCCTGCTGTTCCCCCTGCTTGTGCACACACAGTCTCTCTCTCTCTCTCTCAAGATTTTATAAGTAAATAAAATCTTAAAAAAAAAAAAAAGCATCAACACAAAAGAATAGTGGGAACCTGTAGAACTCGTGTCAATAAGGCTAACGAAGAAAAGGAACTTAGGCTAAAGTTCGCTTTTTTCTTTCTTTCTTTTTGTGTAAATGGTGTGTGAGTGGAAAAATGTCTTTCACCTGGTTCTCAAAATGCTCCAGAAGGGTTAGGGACCTTTGTTGAGTCAAGCTTCTTTTTCTCTGCCAGAAAGGATTAATGTGCTATTTTTGGATAACTCATTTATTCAGAGTTTTTCATTATAAATAGTATTCTGGTAAACATCTTTGTTGGTTTATAATACTCTAGGATAAATCCCAGGAAGTGGAAGTGATGGGAAGCAAAATATGTATAATTTTAAGACTCTTGATACTTACTATGAAAATGAGCTCCAGAAAGCTAGCTTTCCCCCTTAAATAGGTGGCACGGAAGAGTACACGGTCTTGTCGCATACTTGCCTGTAGTAAATCATTCTGTCTTTAAGTCTTGCTTATGTGATTTCTGAAAGTGGGAGAAGGAAAGAATATGTTCATGTATTTTTGATGTCTTTTTTTTTTTTTGGTTTCTAGTGAATTTGAATTTTTTCACGTTCCTCGGCCATTTGTATTTCTTGAGCAAATTGTTTGCTTGTACCCTTTAACTATTTTTCTACAAAGCTATATCTTTTTTCCCTGTTTTAGTAAAATTCATATTAATATTATAACTTCTACAAATATCTGTCCCTGTTTACTTATGTTTTAACTGTGTTTATGTGTTTCCTCCTTTTCCTGGATATTTTAATCGTTATGTAATCAAATATGGGAATTTTTAAATTCTTTATGTCATTATTTTTGGCCACATGCTAGTACTTTTTTATATTTAAATTTTAATCCATCTGTATAAGTCTTTTGTTTGATTTGCTTTGGGGTTTGGGGTAAGGTTAGAGTCTGCCTTTAAAATCTGACCACAGTTAATCAACTAATCTGTCCTTTGAGTTAAAATGCTGTGATATTAATCCTAGTTTTGATTATTTCTCCTTTCTTAGGCGGATGTAGCTGTTTTAGTTGTAGATGCCAGCAGGGGAGAGTTTGAAGCTGGATTTGAGACGGGGGGACAAACACGAGAACATGGCCTCTTGGTTCGCTCTCTTGGAGTCACCCAGCTTGCGGTTGCGGTCAATAAAATGGATCAGGTATTTGAATGAGCATTATGTTTCATTTCAGATGTTAGTTAACATCTGATGTTATCCGCCGTATCGAGGACCTCAGAGGTGACCAGAGTGTATCTTATCAGTCTGGTGACCATATTTAAAGAATTCATTCATGATCCTCATATTAAATAAGTGAGATACAGGTAATTTTTAAGCAAAAAGATGTCTTCTCTCACTTTCAACATTAATTTTAAAATCTTACCCAAAAACTAATATGTTGGCTAATTGAATTTAAATAAAAAAAAGAAAAAATCTTAAAATTGTTTTTTTTAAAATTTTTTATTAACATAGAATGTATTATTTGCCTCAGGGTATATGTCTGTGAATCATCAGGGTTACACATTTCACAGCATTTGCCATAGCACATACCCTCCCCAATGTCCATAACCCTACCCCCCCCCCACCTCCCAGCAACCCTTAGTTTGTTTCGTGAGTTTAGGAGTCTCTTATGGTTTGTCTCCTTCGCTATCCCATCTTGTTTCATTTCTCTTCCCCACCCCTCACGACCCCCTGCCCTGCCTCTCAAATTCTTCATATCAGAGCGATCATGTGATAATTGTCTTTCTCTGACTGACTTATTTCACTTAGCATAATACCCTCTAGTTCCATCCACGTCTTTGGAAATGGCAAGATTTCGTTTCTCATGATGGCTGGATAGTATTCCATTGTATATATATACTACATCTTCTTTATCCATTCATCTGTTGATGGACATCTAGGTTCTTTCCATAGTTTGGCTATGGTGGACATTGCTGCTATAAACATTCGGGTGCATGTGACCCTTCGGGTCACTACATTAGTATCTTGAGGGTAAATACCCAGTAGTGCGATTGCTGGGTCTTAGGGTAGCTCTATCTTCAACATTTTGAGGAACCTCCATACTGTTTTCCAGAGTGGTTGCACCAGCTTGCATTCTCAC
>CM052802.1:26007422-26118706 GCA_028533885.1 Nasua narica
ACGGTACCAATTGAGACCTGATTTGTGTCCCAGGATGTGATCTATTCTGGAGAATGTTCCATGTGCACTAGAGAAGAAAGTGTATTGTGTTGCTTTGGGATGGAATGTTCTGAATATATCTGTGATGTCCATCTGGTCCAGTGTGTCATTTAGAGCTTTTATTTCCTTGTTGATCTTTTGTTTAGATGATCTGTCCATTTTGGTGAGGGGGGTATTAAAGTCCCCTACTATTATTATATTATTGTTGATGTGTTTCTTTGACTTCGTCATTAATTGGTTCATATAATTGGTTGCTCCCATGTTAGGGGCATAGATATTTACAATTATTAGATCTTCTTGTTGGATAGTCCCTTTAAGTATGATATAGTGTCCTTCCTCATCTCTTATTATAGTCTTTGGCTTAAAATCTAATTTATCTGATATAAGGATTGCCACCCCAGCTTTCTTTTGCTATCCATTAGCATGGTAAATTGTTTTCCACCCCCTCACTTTAAAGCTGGAGGTGTCTTTGAGTCTAAGATGAGTTTCTTGTAGACAGCATATCGATGGGTCTTGTTTTTTTATCCATTCTGATACTCTGTGTCTTTTGATTGAAAATTGTTTTTAGTTATAAAATAATGCACAATTAATTTAGGATAAAGAGACCTGAAATAACCTATATTTCCAACTCCCATTTCCCCTCCGAAAAATTTTGACTTTTCATTTTGTACATCCATCCTGTTTATTTTTATATGTGAAAATATTTTTCTTCATAACATTGTGTTTTAATCTGTTTTGTTATCTCCTTTTTAAAATAACGATGTTTTTGTGCATGTTTCCAAGTAATTAACTTTTGTATGAACAGGTTATTTTTGTAGCTTTTTTCTAGTCTGTTTTAAAGATATATGTAACTTATTCAAATAATCCCCTACTTGTGAATATTTCCGTGTGTGTGTGTGTATGTGTGCATGTATTTAGAAATAGCTTATTCTGTGGGAATTTCTGGACCTAAGGCCATATGCATTTTTAGGACTTGCTATATATATGATCAAAATGCCTTCAAGAAAAGTTCTAATTATTTACTCTCAGCACATAAGTACTTTCCCAAACATTTATTAACACTGCTATTATTAAATGAGTATTTTCCAATTTGATATGCAAGAAATGTTTCTTTTTTTGTGAACTTACTCTTCAACAAATGTTAATAATATTTAAATATACTTTGTATTTAAATATACTTTGTATATTAACCATTTATGTTTTTAATTTTGGAATTATTTATATAATTTACTCATTTTTAAAACTTTTCTTAGCAGTTTTTAAGTATAATTTACTTATTAAAGTTATTAATTCTTTACCTCGTCTTACTTTCCCAATTTATTTTACTTTTCATTTTGTTTACTTTTCATTTTGTGTGTTTTGACCTATATTCAAATTTATAAGTAGTTCCCTTTGATTCTTTTTTTATGCTTAGGTATTTTCTTGCCCTGGGAATCAGGTACTTTTTCACCTACATATTTCTACATAGTTCTTTTCCAGTATCATTATTACATACACCTTTTATTTTTCCCTGGTATTTTAGTATGAAAATTTTCAAACACAGAGAATAGAAAAAAGAAAAGAATAGTAGAAAGAATTTTACAATAAATACCATATTATACACATTACCTAAGATTCTTCTATTTACTTGATCACATCTTTGTCTACCCTGTATCCATCCATTAATTCATCTTATTTTGACAAGAATTTCCAAGTAAGTTACACCTTGTTACACTTGTCCCTAAATACTATAGCATGCAGAATTCATATCACATATACATTTTTAGTCTATTTGGCTTGGGAGGGGGGTATCAATAATTTTATTTACTTCAGTAGTTGGTCTGAGCACAGTGTAATAAATTATTCACTCTGTCTCCTTAAATTTGAAATCACTTATAGCATATACAAAAAGTTATGTATGTATTGGAGTTTGTTTCTGGGCTTTCTGTTGTAGGAAAAGTTATTTTTAGATGTTAATCGTAAGATCTCATATTCTGAGTTTAAACTTTAATAGATTTTATATGTAATAGATTTTATGTTTATATTTTATAGTCTTGATTGTTTTACATTCTATTGCAGAAATTTATATTTTATATATATCATGGTCTGAAGTATAGTTTTAAAAATTGAATCTTTGTCAGGTTAATTGGCAACAAGAAAGGTTTCAAGAAATTACTGGAAAGCTTGGGCACTTTCTTAAGCAAGCAGGCTTTAAGGTAAGATAATTTTAAATTTAATTAGTTACCTTAAGTCTCATCTTACTGATATGGGAGAAAAACCTAATACTTGGTGTTCTTGTCTTATTAAGTATGTTTAATTTTGTTTGTTTTTATTTCTGTCTGGTAGCATGTATATCTTATTTTGGGGGGGTTACTTCACCATAGAAAATAGCACATTTTATAAATTGGCTTGAATTTAACATAAGTAAAAGACTTTTCTGCAGTTAGTAAATTAGGTGGATAGGTCACAGAGGAATGTAAACTGTACTTCCACTATAGTGGAAACTGGTAGGAATTTCTCTGGCAAAATGTGAATGAAATATGCCTATGTTACCAAGTAAAAATGCTTGAGTGTTTTGGAACAAATTTGTAAGTTTCCCACAAAATCAAAATAGTTGAAAATTGTTGGTTCTATGGCTTCTACTACTTTTTAAAAAGTACATTGTTGCATTTACAAACTTGGTGCAGCATGGTAATAGTGAGCCTTTTAACTTTTTGAAAGCAGTGTTGTACTAAGTTCATATATTCAATCTTTTTTAATAGGAAAGTGATGTAGCTTTTATCCCTACGAGTGGTCTCAGTGGTGAAAATCTAATCACAAGATCTCAATCAAGTGAACTCACAAAATGGTATAAAGGACTGTGTTTATTAGAACAAATTGGTAAGTATACTGCTATACTAATTTTGATGCAGTATAAGCTGGATGTTGTTATTTACAGTTCTAGATGGGAGACAGTGATGTATGTGAAAAAGCATAGGATTTATAATCAGAAGAGCTAATGTAGTAGTTTTGAAATCATCTGCAGTGTTTAAACTAATACTCTTTTCTTTAATTAATGAGGCTTGTGCCTACCCTATGTAACCCACAGACTGTCATTGACCTTACATGAGATAGCATGCATGAAAATATTTTATAAACTATCAAGTGTTATATAAATGAAAGTCAATTTGTTATTAGTAATTATAAAAGAAAATTATTTTCTAGGAGACTTGGGACTACAATGTGCTGATTGGACCTGAGTCAAAAATTGCTTTTAAATGAAACCTTGTTTTTTTGCCGTTTTTTCCAGATTCTTTCAAGCCTCCTCAGCGATCTATTGATAAGCCTTTTAGATTATGTGTGTCTGATGTTTTCAAAGGTAAGTACTCCCTCTATGGTGCAGCTTCATTCTGGCCTCTGCTTTTCATTTTCTCCTGACCTCTTTTCTTAAATGAAATTATTAGACTGTTTTGATATTCTCCTTTCTCTGTGGCAGTGTAAAGATTGTTGCCAAATTGATGTTGAAGTGCACAGTTCCAGTTCTTGAGCTCCCCTGCCCAGAAAACTCTTCAGTTTGCTTCAGTTTATGTCATTTCCCCAGCTCATATTCCTCCTCTGGGTGTGGACCACCTTATTCTTTCTCTTTCTAGCCTCTTGTGTTTTTTCCTCGCTTTGGATCTCTTTAGTTTCTGTATCCTTCAGCCAGACTGGATTGTTAACTATTACTTAACCACATGGAGTCTTTGTTGCCACTCTGGCTCCCCAGTGTTCTGTTTTTCTTCACTTGCCCATCTCCTACCCGTCTATAGCAGTCTGGGTCCAATCAGGAGATAGACACCGTACGTTGGTAAAAAGAGAAGTTGATTATAAAGAAATATTAATATGATGAAAGAGTGACTGTAAGATGAAAGGAAATCCTATCTGGTACCGGAGGGCTGAGGAAGAGTACGCGAAGAAAGAAAAACTTAGAAGGCCATGCTGGAGAAGGTGTTGTATTAAATCCCTAAGGGAACATCCAATCTAATGTGTACAGGACCCTCCTTAGAAAACTATAAAACAGAAATGAAATAAAGGTCATAATAAATAAAAGGGTATACATAGGTGTTGGAATAATCAGTACAGTACGGATATCAGCGGTCTCCCAAATCTCCGTTATCACGGAGCAGGCGGTGTGGAGTGGGCTCGGGACTGAGCAGCAGTAAATTGGTAATGGATGGCCTCACCCCTGCACGTATCCTCCGGTGCCCCTCTGTGTTCTCTGTATCCTCTGTCATTGCATTCTTTGTGCGGCATTACAATCGTTTCTGTGCATTTTGTTTAACTTAGGTTGTGAAGTCCTTAAGGGCGAGTACTGTCTCTTCTATGTCTTTATCTGCAGGACCTAGCTCAGGGCCTGCCGCATAGTACATGTTTAATAAATGTTTAATAAATGGATGGCTGAAGGTGCTTCCCAAAAAATCATTCAGTGAAATCGAAATGAATCATTATTAGCTTCTCAATTCTAGAAGTAGAAGAAATATGATAATGCTTTTTTAGAATGCCTGTTATCTATTTAAAATACAAAACACAAAAATAATGTTTTGATTAACAATCTGTGCTGACTCTGCTTTTTCATCCGTTGTTCTCCCTCCTCGGGCTGCTTCCTGGCTTCTGCACTCCTCCCTGTCAGCGTGTTCCCACTGACCTTACCAAGGGACCCTTTGGTCGCCGAAGCCAGTACACATTGTTCTGTCTTACTTCCACCTTACTTGAATTGGGCATTACTTCCGACACTGGTAGCCATATCCGCCTTGAAACTTTCCTCCCTCGGTTTCTGTGACCCACTTTCTCCTGCTGTCCTGTTCCTCTGACTTCTCTGTATCTTCTTTGCACGCCCCTCTTTTTCTGACTCCTAACTGGTGTTCTATTGCTTCAGTCTTTTTGTCAGTCTACATGCTGTTTTCAGACAGACGTCCGTGGGTCCTCTATCTCCCGTGTCTTGATGCTTCCCAGATCTGTATCTTACTCTCTGGATCTGTGTGCTAACTGCTGCCGGACATCTCCACAGGGAGGGTGCTCTGGGGCTCCCATTCCCCTGAAATTTGATGTGATTGGTGCCCCCTGGAATGCATCTTCTCCCACCTGTATGTCTTGTAGACACTTCACATTCACCGAGCCTAAATGGATCTTGTTCCTTAATTTCCTGTCTCACATTTAATGCACCATCTTCTTAAGATTTCTCCCCTTTTGCCATTATCTGTCATCTGCCTCATCACCCAAATATCTGCCTTACTCCCAAATTCTTGGGTTTGCTTCCTGCTGTAGCATGTGCATTTCAGTCAACCTCCCTTCCTCTCTGACACAGAAATAACAACACATCACTTCTCTGTTCACAATTCTTTACTGGCTTCCTGTTCTTTAACCGAGGATGCAATTCCAGCCCTGAGCATGATTTATGAGGCCACTTTATTAATTTGTCCCTTGCCTATCCCTGTTGCTTCATGTCTTGCCTTTTCCTCCTTACTCCGTGTGGTCCCATAAACATGTCATGGAAATGACATGTGGGTCTTAGCACATGTGGTGACACATGTGGGCACAGAGTTGCATGACTCTATGCCTTTGCACAAATAGTGTCTGGGGTCAGCAGTGTTTTCCTTCTTCCCCCCTACCCATATGCACAAGAACCTGGTAAACTCCCATTCTTTCCCCTTCTGAGTGCCCAGCTAAAGTGCAGTCATTCTCCTTATCATGGATTCTTGGGTGTGTCTTTTTCTGTTTTCATTGTACATCCTAAATAATATTTGTCTCTGGACAGTGTAATTATTTTTGTCTTTCTCTTCACTGGAGTAAACCCCTTTATGGGTAGGGGCTTATGTTTTCATCTTTTAGGTTAGCACATGACTTGGTACTTAGCATTCAGTAAATATTTGAAAAAGGAATGAACTTCACTTTTTATCACATGAATATTTTTATTTGTAGGAAAGTCTAGAGTAGAATGTGGTATGCTGTATAGTATATATGTTAAAAATTCTTTTTTTTTTATATGTTAAAAATTCTGAAGTGATCACTGCTTAATATTCACTGAACTGCTAGTTTTATTTAACTCCTAGGAACTAACTATAGCTGGCAGCAGCAATCATCAGATAACATTGCTGTATGAATTGTAAGATTTGGGCATGTTTTGCAGATCAAGGATCTGGATTTTGTGTAACTGGTAAAATTGAAGCTGGTTATATCCAGACTGGTGACCGACTACTAGCAATGCCTCCTAATGAAACTTGTACTGCAAAAGGTATTTCTCTACAAGATTCTTTTGCTAAAAACCTTTAAGTTGAGACAGCAGATTTTTAAAAGTAGTTTAGTTATTAACTCCTGAGTAAATAACCTCTTAGTGAAATTGTAACTGACTGTCAAAGTGATACTAACTGTTGAAGATAAAAATGTGAAAACATTAAACGATTTTTTCTGTTGTGACTATGTATATATAAATGTACATAGAACATTCTAACTGTGGAGCATTTCTTCTTCTTCTTTTTCTTTTTTTTTTTCCGACACTGATTCTAAAACCTGGTTAGGATTTAGCCAGATGTATAGACACCTGACAGATACATTTAAAATAGTATTCAGTAGCAGAAATTAAATCTAACCCCATCCTGGCACTAAACAGTCAATAACAAAGCAGACTGCTTGCTGTACTGTGTTGTTTTGAAATGTGTATTTCAGAATTACTATAAGTTAACAGCTTTGATCATGTTTATACCAAAAAAGTTTTTTTGCACGGACCTAAGAAAGTAAGATGCAAATGCAGAGAATCCTAATGCTGAAAAGAGAAATTGAGCTAACGTGCCGCAAGTCCTGCTTTCCCTCATGTAATATATGGCCTTTCATAATGACCGATAACTATTTCTATCTTCAAATCCTTTGACCTTACAAGTGTATGTGTTATTCTTCTTGACTTCTGCTTAAAAGTTTATAATTCTGTACTTACCTTAATCTAGCTTCCAGCTAAGCCTCCAACCTCAACATGAAACTGATGATCTGTTTTATACTATAGAGTAATAATTTGTAATAGTTTTAAGCTAAAGTATACTGAGAATGTTAAAAATTTTTAGATTTCAGTACTTTTCCTCTGTAACTCTTTTTTAAAAAGATTTATTTATTTATTTATTTTGAGAGAGAGAGAGAGAGAGAGAGAGAGAGAGAGAGAATGAGTGGGAATTGCGGAGGGAGAGGGAAAGAAAATCCCAAGCTGATTCTCCGCTGAGCACGCAGCCTCGTGCAGGCCTCGATCTCCCCACCCCGAGATCACAACCTGAGCTGAAACCAAGAGTAGGGTGCTTAACTTACTAGCCACCCAGGTGCCCCTCCTCTGTTACTCTTATTTATAGTTGATATCCAGAGTTGTACCTGACTGGTTTGTAAATTTGTACCTTTTGTTTGAATTAATTTGCTTACTTTAAAAGCTGATTTCTTAAAGATTGTAAGACATTAATGAACATCTGTTTAGGTAACAGAGTTTAAACTAAATTTAAAGATGAATAAGAGAATGAAAGTCAAAGTTATACTTCCATTTTACTTTTTTCTTTCTGCCAGCCTAGGGACCATGAAAATTCTCTTTAGAAAAAAGAAAGTAATGCACACATTTTTTTTTTAAAGATCTATTTATATTATTTTATTTTTTTAACATTTTTATTTGTTTGACACAGAGAGAGAGAGAGAGCACAAGCAGGGGAGAGGCAGAGGGAGAAGCAGACTCCCCACTGAGCAGGGAGCCCAATGCAGGGCTCCCAGGACCCTGGGATCATGACCTTAGCCTAGGCAGATGCTTAACCTAGTGAGCCACCCAGGTGTCCCTGGATTTCTTTATCTTAGAGAGAGAGAGCGAGTGAGCACAAGAGCACGAGCAGGGGAAGAGGCAGAGGGAGAGAGAATCTCAAGCAGACTCCTCACTGAGTGCAGAGCCCCATGAGGCTCGACTTCACAACTGTGAGATCATGACCTGAGCCGAGTCAGACACTCAGCTGACTGAGGCAGCCAGGTGCCCCCAGTAATGCATGCTTTTTATAAAAGAATCATTTTCCATTGACCTGTTGTTTGCAAGTTCAGATCTCTGCTTTTGTTTTTTATTTTTATTATTTTTTTAAAGATTTTGTTTATTTGACAGAGAGAGGGAGATCACAAGTAGGTAGAAAGGCAGGTAGAGAGAGAAGGGGAAGCAGGCTCCCTGCTGAGGAGAGAGCCCTATGCAGGGCTTGATCCTAGGACCCCGCGATCACGACCCAAGCCAAAGGCAGAGGCTTTAACACTCAGCCACCCTGGCGCCCCTGCTTTTGTTTTTTAAAGTGATGAAGAGCTACAACACTTTTGAAATAAGAATTTCTTTGTATGTTAATGAGCTTTTTTGAGAATAAGAATTTTTAAAATAACCAATAGACATGAATTAAAACCATGATCCTAAAATTATCGTGGACCTTACAGATTGGCTCTTTTGTGACGTCTGAAATCATAATTTACCTCTGGAAATACCACATTCTTTTTCTCTCTCCTTCCTGTCCCTTCCCCACCAGAAAAACTCTTAACAATTTGTCTTAAACTTAAGGGGAAGCTGTATCAGAAGCACCTGAGATCATATCCCACTCCTTGACGGCCACTCTTGTAACCCAACTGGAGGTCCTTAGTCCTCAATTTCTAACTCTTGCTTTTGCTTGACTTACTTGATTATTCAATGTACCCTTCTATCTCAACAATTCTGTCACTAACCCCTAGTATCCTAAAAGAGAGAAGTGACTAAATCTGCTACCAACTAAATGGAAATTCTAAATTAAGTTTTTATTTTATTAACATATCAGGTTCAGGCAATTTCTGTTGTATGTAAGTAGCTAGCCCCTGTCTTCAGTTCCACATTTCAGAGCAAAAATCAGATATGTTCACTCTAAGTTTACATTTTAAAACTAAATTTAATTAGTTGAAAATTTAACAAACATTTCTTCATATCATAATTGTTAACATTTTTTTGGAGTCAAGATCCTCTCTGACACCTTGTGAAAGTTAAGGCCCCTCTTAGATTAATGCAGATGTGTACATACATAAAATTTTAAATAAAACTATAGGTTGTCTCAGAGTTCTTAAAGTTCTCCTTGAACTCATAAAAAGTCTAAAACTTGCTTAAGAGTATGCTACATGGGAAAAGTATTTTGAGAAAGATATGGATGAGTTATAATTAACTAAAAACATGTCAGTCCACTATTTCACAGTGGTTGGCCTATGTACTGTCTTCATCAAAAGGTTTAAGTTCCAGTGAAAAGGAACTTACTCCTTTAATTGCCCCTTAGAATCAGAAAATATGAGATACCTTTTAAAAGCTTTTGAATAAGGTAGCTGAGTAATGCCCTTTGTAATTGTTCTCCAGGATTATCCCTTGGTAATAAAGGTCTATAGCAACACCCGGGACCGTTTTTAAATTCAGCTTCCTACACTTTTCATGTCAGTTATCATTGTTCATCTCTCTCTCTCTCTCTGGGAAGCATTTCTTTTGAGCCAGGAGTATTGAAGGGGGGCCTGTGAAGAGCACCATCTGACTGAGCACTGATGCCCTAAGGGTTCCTCAGAGAACTCTAATCAAAAGCGAAGTTCAAGAGAATAAATACTACCGGACACTTTCTTTAGTCCCGTATTTTATGTTATCAGGTCATTTGAACTGCATTATCATGCGTGCAGCCACTAATATAAGTGACCTATTTGAATGAGGTGTATTTAAGGAATATACCGGTTATATAAATGAATTTTAAAATTTTGATTAATTAAGCCAAAATCAGCCTCTTTTGGATAAATAAGAGTCACTTAATGTGTAGGGTGGTGTTCTAGAAGAGTCAAGTCTAGAGGAAGTGTGTTTTCCTCAACGCTCACAGTTACACTTCTCATTCTCAATCCATTCATATTGAAAATGATGAGTAGTGACTGATGAGGCATAAATCAGCCAAGCTCTCTTGGTTGTTATGGTTTGATATCGAGGCGTTTCACTGTATGCTTTGGTTCTTACTCATTTCCAGGAATCACTCTGCACGATGAACCCGTCGACTGGGCGGCTGCAGGTGATCATGTTAGTCTTACGTTGGTTGGGATGGATATCATCAAGATCAAGTGAGTGAGAAAATGAATTTAAGCGACCATTGTTTTGGATATAGGACCTCAAAACATAGATTTTGCTGTTCACTTGCTAAACTGAAAAAATGAGTATTAATTTTGAATTTCATTTGGCCAAAAATAAGCACTTGTAGAAGCATAAGAATGATGAGCAAAACCTATTTAAAACTGAAATTAATACATGTCAGCATGTGTACTTGAGTTGTCCTTTGAATGAAAACTATAATGTATAAAAATGGTGTGTGGTTAATAATGATATAAAGCTATGCTTTAACTCAAAAGGGAGTATTTAGAAAAAGTACCCACTTTACTTGATTGTTTTATTTTGTAAATGATTTTAGAGGTATTGCTATTGGATGTAAAGTTACTTATCTTTCCTCCAACTACCTTCTCTCTCTCTCTCTTTTGTTTTGTTTTGTTTTGTTTTGTTTTGTTTGTTTTGTTTTGTTACAGTGTTGGCTGCATATTTTGTGGCCCCAAAGAACCCATTAAAGCTTGCACTCGTTTCAGAGCTCGAATCCTCATCTTTAATATTGAAATTCCTATCACTAAAGGATTTCCTGTAAGTTTCGAAATGTTTGTTATTGTTGAGTCAAAGTAAACTTCAAAGTAACTTTATCCTAAACAGTAGTAACTTAGTTTTCAAATGAGAATGCTATAGTTATTTTCAATTAACATCTTAATACTCTAATCCAGAAAAACATGACATTAGACTTTGAAAGTCATTTTAATTTTTTTATTTTGGTCCTTGAGCGTGGGGATTTTTTCAAAGAGGCATTAAGGAGAAATATTATAATCAATAGGATACAAACTAATGACAATAATAGTCAAATTCATCTAGGGAAAATGGTAGATATTTTTTATTGTGTTGTAGGGTTATGTGACTAATTTTAGATTGTGTCTTCCTGTTCTTGCTTTAGTATGCTTATTTATAGTCCTTTTCTATCATAAAAGTAATACATATTATATAAAAGTTTGGAAAACACACAAAAGATAAGAATATTCTAGAATTACATAATACATAACTCTCTCTATACTTTACATTTTAGTGATTTTTTTTATGTGTGCTTGTTGGTATTTATGAGTCTCTTCTAGGGATGCTTGCCATAGAATTAACTTTAATTGGGCTGAAGCAACACATTCAAACCCTGCAAGCTGTGAGGTTAGTTTGGTAGATTATTATTGCCCAGCATCATTTAAACATACACATTAATGGGAAGGAGGGGGATTTCATACTATAATGATACTTAGTCAAAAGACATACCGCTTGTTAAAAAAAAAAAAAAAAAAAGACATACCGCTTGTAAATTGCATGAGTTCCTTCTCTTACCTGTAATTTTTTTTTTTTTTCAGATGTTTGGGGGCCATACTCTGTTTAGAGTTTGATATTTTGTTTTTGCCCCTTAACGGATGACATTTTCCCCATTAGGCTTTTCTTTTCTTGATCAGCCTATAGAGTACAGATTTGCATGACAAAAAAAATGTGTCTCAGTGGAATTAAATGGCTTGTCTTTGAAAATACAGGTTGTTTTCACCATTTGATCCATCATTGCAATAAAAATAAGACAATAATAGTAATTGACCTTTAAACTTAATTTAGTTAGTGATAATGACTTAGAGGTTGGGAATAAATTTTGTTTTATCTCATTTAAATTCATTTTATACTTATACACCTTTATTTGAGATAACCATGTGCTTTGATTATAATCCTTTGTAATTATTTCTGTATAAATTTGATCAGATAAAAATTATACTGTTGAAGTATTTTAGTTTTATAATTCATATTCCATTTCTCCCATATGTTAAAAAAAGTTTAAAAAGTTTCTCTCCCAAAAAAATGGCTATAGTTGAAAATATTTAATTTTTAAATATTTAGTATTCATATTTGATAGGCAAGGTACTACAGCTAATTTGCTATGAATGAATGGCCCTCGTTCTTAGAAAGCAGTATGTCCAATGAGGAGAAGCCGGAGAGGTTGGTTACTGCATGTTTTTACTCATGCAACAATAATTTTTTGCCATTGGAGAGGCAGAGAGGTCGAGAGGTCAGTAGTTACTTTCAATAGTAATACTGTCTTCCTGTCTACTGTAGTTTCTTAAAAATATGTATGAATTGAAAGTTTGTCAGTGCTGCTTTTATGCGATTCCACCCGCGTATATTGATTCACGATTCCCCGGATGAAATTTGTTTCAGAAAAAACAGTCGTGTTTCGTCATTTCATATACCTCTTTTGGGAAGAAACCTTCAGGTTTTTTTTTTTGTTTGTTTGTTTGGTTTTTAAACCAAGAAAAGGCTTTTAAGCAATTAAAATAATACTGGTTAGAGACTAATTTCTTCACACTACAAAAATATATTTGTGTCTCTTGGTTTATATGGTAAACTCAATTTAAGAAGTAAAAATAGAAGAATGAGTTAGACTTTAACTAAATTCATGCTTTTTTTACTGTGGTAAATAATTTGTAACGTAACATTTACTATTTTAATGATTTTTAAGTGTCCAGTTCAGTGGCATTAAGTACATGCACGTCAATACGATCCCTCTGCAGAACTTTTTCCTCATCCCCTCCTGAAGCTCTGTCCCCATTAAACAATAACTCCCTATTATCCCTTCCCCTTTTCCCCTGGTAACTGCTATTCTGTTTTCTCTATGAGTTTGTGTATTCCAGGGGCCTCCTATAAGAGGACTCATACAATTTTGTCCTTTTGTGTCTGACTTATTTCACTTAGCATAGCGTGATGTTGTCACAGTTCATCGGTGTTGTAGCATGTATCAGAATTTCATTTCTTTTTAAGGTTGAATGCTATTCCTTTGTATGTATACGCCACCTGTTGTTTATCCATTCATCTGTTGATGGACATTAGGATTGTTTCCATCTTTGGGCAGTTGAACATTGGCATATAAGTATCTGTTTGAGCCGCTGCTGTCAGTTCTTTTGGGTGTATCCCTAGGAGTGGAATTGTTGGGTCATATGGTCATTCTGTGTTTAACTTTTTGTAGAACCACCAAACTGTTTTCTGCAGTAGCTGTGTCAGTTTATGTTCCTGCCAGCAGTGCACAGTGGTTCTAATTTCTCCACTTCCTCATCAACACTTGTTAGTGTGTGTGTGTTGGGGGGGGGTGATTTTTGTTATTTGTTTATAATAGGCAAACTCTAATAGGTGCGAAGTGGTATCTCATTGTGCTTTTGATTTGCACTTCCCTAATAGCTAGTGATGTTGGGCATCTTTTCACTTCTTTATATATTTTGGATATTAATCCCTTGTTGGGGATTTGATTTGCAGATATTTTCTTCGTTCTGTGCGTTGTCTTTTTGACCTTTTGATAGCGCTGTTTGATGTACAAAAGTTTTTAATTTTGATGAGCTTCCCTTTATCTTTTTTTTGGATTGGCTATACTTTTGGTGTCATATATAAGAAATCATTGCCAGATTCAACATCAAGAAAACATCCCCCTCTCTTTTCTTCTTTGAGTTTCATAGTTTTAGTTCTTTTCTTTGGGTCTTTGATCCATTTTGAATTAATTTTTTGTATATGGGTAAAGTAAGGCATCTTCTTCATTCTTTTGCATGTGGATATCCAGTTTTCCCAACACCATTTGTTGTAAGGACTGTCCTTTGTCTGTTGAGTGGTCTTGGTACCCTTGTTGCAAACTAACTGACCACACGTGCATTGGTAACTTTATAATATAGGTTACCTGGAGCTATAAGGAAAATAATAATTGGCTTATTTTGCCACCTAACAGATTATGTAGCTCATTATAGTTTATAATTTTATTTTCACAACTGCACGTAATGTAGAGTCCCAACTCTTATCTTGAAACTTTTCAAGCTAATGTGTTTCAGAATGCAGAAATAGTCAGATGATAGAAGGGTGACGTGATGCATGTATGTTGCATAAAACCCCTAACAGAGAATGAGGCAACACCCTGTCACCAAACATACTAATCATTCTGTGCCATAGCTTATTTGTATTAATGCTAAGTGAAATAAATAAGGACTGTAAATTGCCTTACTGCAGGTGCTGTCTTACTAGTTAAATGGGTTTATAGCAGAATTAGGAGAAACTTAGGTTTTCAATCTTTTGGATTTTGGAATTGCAGATAGGATTGCACGCTTGTGGTAGTGTTGTCCGCACTTACGGATGAGGAATCGGAGACTATGGGGTGGTGACCGTCTGAATAAGTGATGAAGCCAGAACTCAGACTCAGTACTTTCCACTTTGAAATCCAGTACTTTCTTTTCCTTTTACATTAGGCTGCAGACTGTTTTGAATTATATATGACTTTGGTTATATATAATATGAATTAAATGTTAATATATAATTACTTTCCACTTATTTGCATGTGGATTTTTTTCACTCATGTGTTCCACAAGGATTTTTTGTTTTTGTTTTGTTTGTTTTTGAGCTACTACCTGTAAGATGGTGTGGAGATAAAAAACAAATAAAACTTACCCCATACTGCCACAACCCATTCTTTTTCCATTCATTGGATGGAACCCACACATAGTTCACAAATCTGTTAGAAGAAACTTAACTAGGTTTGTGTGCCTCTGTTTCAAATTTGGTAAGCCATAGATGGAGACCAATACCAATTTCTTAGTCACACCTGAGCCAAGTAAGGGGACTTCTGCTTATTTACTTGTTTGTTGCAAAAAAAAATGTTTCCTAAATATGTAGACCTACATTGATGTTATACATTGGTGCTCTTTGACCCCTGAACCCATTGGATGCCCAAATGTGACTTTATCATGCATTATGGAACGTTCTTTCCCCTAAGGGTTGGTTGTTAAATTTTTCTAGAATATTTCCAGTTTATAATGGTAAAATGCCATTGATTAAAAAAAAAAAACACAATAACATCACAAAACAAAAACAAAAACCTAAAACAAATTTGCCTTTGCAGAGTGATGGAGGTTCAGTTGTGCCTTAAAAAAAAAAAAACAAAGGAACACCACATGACTGATTTCCTCCATGTGTTTTAGGTGTTCTTATTCCTTCATTCTTTTATTTCACAAATGTTTACTGAGCACTGATTAAATATATGGCACTGGTGTACAGAGTTCTTAGTCTTACGGAGTTTATGTTTATCTGGGATAACTGACACTTAAAACAGCCATTACAATAAAGGTGAGATGTAGCATTGTGGGATTATGGAACACAGAGGGAGGGATCTAGTTCAGACCAGGGGTTCAGGCTTCTTCTAAGAAGCAGTGCTATACTCTGATGAGTAAGAGCCAAATGAAGCAGATGTGTTCTGGCCAGAGGCATAATATGTGTCAAAGCCTGAAGGTTAGAAAGGACTTGGTTCACATGGGGAATGGGAGCTCCATGTGTGTGAAGCGGAGAATGCGAGAGGGATGAAGAAATGACGGTCAGGTTGAGAAGAGCCTTGGTGTCTTGTGGTGGAATTAAAGTTTCTGTGGTTTTATTTTTTATTTATTTATTTTTAAAAAGATTTTATTTATTTATTTGACAGAGAGAGCGAGATCACAAGTAGGCAGAGAGGCAGGCAGAGAGAGGGGGAAGCAGGCTCCCCACTGAGCAGAGAGCCCAATGTGGGGCTTGATCCCAGGACCCTGAGATCATGACCTGAGCTGAAGGCAGAGGCTTTAACCCACTGAGCCACCCAGGTGCCCCAAAGTTGCTGTGATTTTAAAAAGCAAGGATGGACCATTGAAACTGTCTTTTAGAAAATCAGTTTGGCATATGTCTGAAAGTCAGACATATGAGGAATGGGTGAGAGGAGGCAAGAGTGGTGGCAGAGAGAGCAGGGAGGAGCCTGCACCTTAACCTGGGTGAGAGCGGATGATCCTGGGCTGAGGACAGCACTGTCCTGGAGAGGGAAGTCCACAGCATTAACCAAGTGCTGATCGAAAGACTTGGTCTTTAGACAGTTACAGAGGCCAGAATTGTGGATCCACAGGTCCCCCGGGTCATTCTGTTTTCTGCACATGCAAACTGTTGCAGCCAGGAAGTTTTGTAGTAGAAGTGTCAGTGTTTCTTCAAGCAACCAGGATAAAATGGTGCTTCCAACCAGTTAAACTTTAGCTTTGCCACTTCCTTAGTATCTGGTCTTCCCACTCTACCCTACCGCGGACAGGCTGCACACTCGGTGCTTATTAATTAAATCAGGACAGCCAGTCCGACTCTGTCTTCAGGTGCCCTTAGCATAAAACTCACCTCAGAAACATGTCACCATGGCCGCATTGTTACTTCGCCTTTTTGATATTAAACTTCCTTACACACAAAACATGAACAGTAATAGTGAATATCCAAGGTCATCAGTTAACTGAATGTTTACCGTGTGCTGGGCGCCACTTCAAAATACCCTCATCTGATTTTTCTCAGTGGTAGGGAACCTGAGGCTGGAGGTGGCGGGGGTAAAGGGCCTTTAACGGACTTACCCCAAATCATACTCCTGGAAAGTGTAGAGTCAGCCCCGACTTCAAAGCTTGTCTGCACTCTGACGTCATCTTTTATTCTCATTATCCAACAACGAATACAGTGAGTACGGCTGCATATGACATGATCCCCCCTCCCTCATTTTCACGAGGGAGCAGTTCGCATCTGTTGAGCATCTCCTCTGCGGGGCACTGTCTCTTCGTGCTCAGTTCCCTTCACAGTCCTGTAAGGAACGTTGTGAGGTCTACTAAGGCTCACACAGCGAGGTGGTGGAGAAGAAGCTTGGACCGGCCCCGTGACCTTTTGGCCTTAGTAAGTTAGGGAGCACCCGGGTCCGAGCGGCGGGACTTAGAGGACGCAGCTGGGGGCCCTGGAAGTTCCAGGCGGGAGCGCTGGCTGTAATAATGTGATGACAGGTGACTGTCAGAGTAAAAGGCCACAGATGTATGGTAAAGGGAGTTTCGATGTGACAATTTTTTCTTTTAGGTGCTGCTACACTACCAGACTGTCAGTGAACCTGCCGTTATTAAGCGACTGATTAGTGTCTTAAACAAAAGCACAGGTGAAGTCACAAAGAAGAAGCCAAAGTGAGTGTTTTAATGCACAAATAGTGAACACAAGCAACTTAGCAGATTTTTTATTGGTTAATTCATTTTTATGGTATTTCTCTTTGTGATAAGTGAAGTCTATTTTTACTTGCTCCAGAAATCTTTTTTTTTTCCCCAAAAGCTAGATTAAAAGAAACCCAAAACATCTATTTAAGCTCCTATCTAGGTACGAATGCTAGATATAATTTCTGTTGTGGATGGGGTGGCAGTGGGGTGTGAATTGTATATAGAAATATAAGTATAAATTTATATGTGTGTGTCAGCCATAGATGCTGATGATGTTAAAATAAAGGGTACTTAAAAAATCAGTTCTACATTTTAAAGAATGAATTTGAATTATGTCTAGCCACTAGTTCCAAATTCCAGCTTGAGTGTTCCTCTTAACTATCTTGTCACTCCCTTTAATGAGAATCATTCCCTATGCTAAGAACACTCCAAGAAGAAAGCGAGTTGCATACTGTGTATCTTCCAGAAATTATTTTCTTTCTGCTCAGAATCCACTTGGAACTTTAAGCTGAGCTGATTACCACCATGTTGTTTCCCTCTGATTTTTTTTTTTTTTTTTTAAGATTTTGTATTTTTATTTGTCAGAGAGAGAGCGCAAGCACTAGCAGGGGGAGCAGCAGGCAGAGGGAGGAGCAGGCTCCCGGTTGAGCAGGGAGCCTGATGTGGGACTTAATCCCAGGACTCTGGGATCATGACTTGAGCTCAAGGCAGCTGCTTAACCGAGTGAGCCACCCAGGCGCCCCGTTTCCCTCTGATTACCATTAATATCCAGGCCTAAATGCGGACAATTCCCTTTAGCTGGGACCCGGTTAGGATTTTTCAAAGGCAGTGCTTCCTGAGAAACTTCAGTTTCTTACCCTAATTCAATAAAGACTAACCACAGTTTGGCTTGGCTGCTTCAGCTTTGGGGTTTTCCTCACTTCAGCCCTCTGGGGAGTCCCACCCAAAATCCCCCTTTTTAAGTCTTTGGGTGTTCCTCCTCATTTGCACCCGCGTAGGAGGCCAAAGGTGGTCACTGGGTTCATAGGTCGGCTGCGAGAAGAGGGAGTCCTCACACTGCTCTGAACCCATGCCTTTTTCCCCATTAGTTAGCAAGAAGGGGCTACTTAATCTCTCTCTTCCAGATAGTCCTTTGTTTTATTTTTTAAGATAAATTTTAAGCACTTACTGAACTACGGTTGACTGTACAGTGTCCTGTTAGTTTCGGGCGTGCAGCTGAGTGACTCAGCAGTTCTGTGCATTTTCCAGTGTGGTGACCGACCTTCATTTTTACCCCGAATCTCTAGCTTCTGGCACGAGTGTGGCATCGTGTTCCGAGAACTAGAGCTAATGGCTAACATTTCTTGAGGACCACTATTTCCTGGACTCTGTCATGACTGCTTTCACATGATTTATGTTCTTAGCAACCCTATGAAGCATGTACTATTTTCCCCATTTTTCAGATAAGGAAACTGAGGTGTGGAGAGGTTCTATAACATGTGCAGGTTCACAGAGCTAGTGAGGGGCAGTCAGGATTTTAACCTGATCCGTTGGTTCACGTCCATTGTTATTTTTGGCAGGAGCCGGGTTGTTTGACCCATCACACAATTGACTTGGAGAAGTCTCAGTCTAGAATTGGCTCATCATATCTAATCCAGAATTTTCCCCTCCTTGTTCCTGCTGCAAAGTCCTTTCTTAATGATGCTAGGTTTTAATATATTGTCATTTTAACTTTCCCTGGCACCTTATTTGTAGCTTTTCTCTTATTTTGCACCAATACCATTTGGTCTTTCTCCTTCCATTTCCACTCCAGGTATATTGTAGACTCAGCTGCTTTATGTGGAATGGAATCAAGCTTTCTAAAACCACAATTAAGTGTGAATATGAATATATTAGAAACTCTCCTTTCTTAGGAAAGGGACTTTGGACTGAAATTGTCCAAAACCAATATTTGGAAATTTTGGAATACTTTTTTAGACACTTGAGTTTGGCTTATTCTAATCTGTCTTTCTCTGAACTAATGTTTCAGAAGGAGAGTCTATAATTGCTATCTTCTCCCCTTCTAGAGCACATAAAAATTAAACTAGAGAACCTTTTCAAAGTGCCCCCTTTTGGGTTATACTCTTTCAGTAAGTTTACATGAGCCTATGCACAAGGATTTTGTTTATGTATTTGTATGAAACTGTTTACAGTCAGGCTCATGTCCCCTGTCTCCCCCTCTCTCGCCTTCATTTCCTACAAACATCATATTGTGGGAAAATGTTACGGGATTTTATTCTGAACTCCTGTTAAAGAATCACTATTCCTATGTGAGAGAGAGAGGAGGGAGGGCAAGAGAGAAATTTAGAGTAGTCTGTTGGCACAAAGAGATTCTCCTCTTCATAGATAACTTTCCTAACACTTAATCTACCAGTTAGAATTTTATATTGTATCCCTCTTTTAAAATGAAAATTCTTTACTTTCTTTATTAATTGAACCTCCCAATTGCGTGAGGAATGAAAGGGAAAGCTTTGGTGGAGGGTCCTTGAGCATTTTAGGTTGTAAGATCCTTCAAGAATGGTATTTGGAAGATTGATTTAAAAAAAAGTATATGCATATATATACCTATATATAGGTGTATGTATATATGTGTGTGTGTGTGTGTGTGTGTGTATATAAATTTCTATATATATAAATAAAATGAACAGCTAACATTTCTTCTATCTAGAATCATTCCTCTTATTTCTTTCAACTAACCCAGAAAAATACAAAGGGATATATTTTCATTTTTAAAAAAACTTTTTTTTTCTTTTGAAGTTTTTGAAAGTTGATTAGTTGGTTGAATATGAAATATTTTTCAGTTCGTTACTGCGTTTATTCACCTGTATGGGCCATCCCTGTTCCCCAACCACCTTTATCTGACAGACTGTTGACTAAAGGCCAGAATGCCTTGGTAGAGCTGCAGACACAGCGCCCGGTGGCTCTGGAGCTGTACAAAGACTTCAAGGAGCTGGGCCGGTTCATGCTGCGCTACAGTGGCTCGACTGTCGCCGCGGGCGTGGTCACCGAGGTATGGGGAGGGGGCGGTGGCTTACAGGGCCGGCTGTCTTTTCTGTACCTACTTCGTAAGAGTAATTCCTGAGAGTTTATGGCTTAAGGGAAATACAGTTACGGTAGTAGAACAAAATTTTAAAATTTATATTAATTTTTTTTAAAATGATGGCAAGAAAATGTTTGGGTTTTAGAACTTTTCATAGTGACACTTCCGAACTGTCCTCTCCATGAGTAATGTTTCTCAAAATTAAAGTAAATTTGTTGAGAAATAGATTTGTAAAAACAATCCAGATTATGCAAACACAGTCTTTAAGAGTCAAGTGAATTGGGGGAGGTGATTTCGTTTGCTAGAAGAGCTCTCATCATTACTTTTTTTTTCTTTAAATAACTGGTTCTCCATGTATTTGAAATGATCCATTCAGAAAGTTCAATTAATGTTTCTGAAAGGGACCTTTTGTATCATGTAAGGTGCAGTTGAGTTTTGGAGAAAATAGCCAGAGGTGAACCAGCAAGCTTCAGTAATTTAAATGTTCTTCCACGCAATCATGATTAATATAAATCTTAGAAATATTATATTTATGATGAATACTTCATGTGATTGTTCTCTGCATAAAAATTATTGAATTCATTTAATGGGATGTCTACTTTGAACATCGGGCTTTGTTAAAGCCACAGCAGAATTCAGTTATACGTGCATCCTGCGAAAGGCTTTGGCATTCAGCTGCCCAAGTTTGTTACCGGCCCCGAGCCCTAGCAGCACAAACACATTTCTCCTTCAGTTCATTCAGCTGTAAAAATGGGTTACAAGAACCTACCTCCCACCGTTGCAAAGTGAAAGGCTGTCACAAAAATCTTGGCACAGTAATTGGCATTCAGCAAATGTTACCTCATGCACTGTCATCAACATTACAATCTGCCAAAGCATTCTTTCTAAAAGAGCATTCTAGAAATAAGATACAGTTTCTTGTGGAAAATAATAGAGAGATTGTAGTAAGTCTCAGAAATAGCTGACTGGGGAAGGGGAAAAGTTACAGGGAAAAAGAACAGTTTCATCTAGACATAATGATTATATTGCTGCCATTTTCCTTTTGTTGTTCTTAAAATGTGACTGATTAAATTAAAGCACCTTTTCTTTTTTTTTTTCTTTTACAGATAAAAGAATGATGCGTCAGAATTTCTACCATGTTTCCAAATGCAATGAAATAACCTCTCTTTTTAAAGAATCCAGTTATTCGAGTTAAAGGAACAATGTGCAGTTGGTTATTTTTTAAATGAGAGAGAAACTTAAAACGATATAATCAGCTGCAAAGAAGTATTAATCATCACTCCTGCAAAAATTTCAAGTTGCCAAATGGCAAAGAAAGGCTAATAATACACTTTCACTTAAAAAACTGGCTTTCCCTTTGAAATGTTAGTAAATGGGTTTACTTTGCTGAGGTTTATGGAAACCGTCAGGAGTGTGTATTAGAAGGTATTCAGTCATCATGAAATGAACTGTACTTCCAGCCAAACCACAAAATGTTCAGTGTTCAATTCTACTGCACACATTTTAAGGAAAAGTAACTAAATTGGGTTGTTGAGGCAGTTAATATTCAACCCGAGTGATTTTTTTATTTAGTTAACTAAGAAAAGATTTCCTGAAGGTTATAAGAAAGGTGTTCTGGGTTGAGCATAAGGATATTCTTCCTCCACCAAATGAACTTTTGAAAGCTTAGTTTCGAATTAGTGGAAACTGTCCCTGTGGTAACCAAGGCATTATTTAAGGTGTAAAGCCAGCTAATAAAATGCCTTAGTTTGAGTGTAACAGCAGACTGTGTTTTGTTTCATGAGAGTCTCTACCAGCATTACTAAGAATGACTTGAGGATTTTATGGGATCTGTTTCACCTAAGTTTCTCTGCTCTTTCACATGAATACTTGTTTTTTTTTCCCTCCCAATACCAGATCAAATTTCATCTCCCCCATTTCTAACCGTAATTTTATTTCTCCTATTCTCTTATTTATTTATTTATTTATTTATTTATTTATTTATTTAGAGGAGGGGACGGGCAGAGGGAGAGAGAATCGTAAGCAGACTCCATGCCCGGTGTGGGGCCCGGCACAGGGCACTATCTCATGACCCTGAGATGATGACCTGAGCCGAAATCAAGAGTTGGACACTTAACTGACTGAGCCACCCAGGCCACCCTCTTTTTCTCTCATTTAGAATTATGTATATAATGACTTTATCTTTATCTTGCATACCTCATAGACCGCAAGTCCCCTGTGAGTAAAAGTCATGGTTTTCTTTGAAGTTTCAACAGCAAACTCCAAGGTATATTTAGTTAACACATACTTGTTGAGTTGCCTCCTGAGGACGAGCTGCTTCAGGGTAGAATTTGTGCTCAGCTGAGCCTGGGACTCTGTCTGATAGACTGAGTGCTAAGCTTCCTTTATTGGGAAATGGCGCGATTTGTACGGCGATGACTTAGCATGTACACCAGCATCTCCTTTGTTCTGTGGAAGAAGCCATCCCCGTGCTAAACGCACAGAGCGTAAATGTGCTGCTTGGTGAATGGTCCCAATGAAGCATGTAACCATGTAACAACACTTCTCTCACTGAAAAGTGTTTGAGTAGTTGGTACTTCAGACAAACTCGCTAAGGTAGGAAAGTGTGCTATTTATGTATTATGCTAATCAGGAATTTAACTGGTCAGTCTGGAAAAACCTAACTTAAAGTGACTTAAGCGAAAAAGAAAGCCTAGCAGTAGACTTGCTCTGACTTCATCTAAATGGAGCAGCTCGCAGGGGGAGCAAAGACTCATCCAGACTCTGCCGTCCCCAGTGTTGGTGTTGCCCCCAGATTCCATATAGAACTCCCTGCAATTCCACACGTAGATCTTTAGAGCCTTCATCAAGAGTCAAGGGCTAAAGAGCATGTGTTTTCCAGAAGTTCTAGAAACATCTTATCATTGACTGTAATTGAGTCTAATTTCTTAACTTGGGGCATCCTTGTAGTTGAGTGTGAAGTGAATCACTTACAGCACATAGCTGAGATTCCTGGGAAGGAAATTCCTTTTAGGAAAGGGAAATGGATTGAGACCTGGTACGGCTGGGGGCAAGAACAAGAAACATCTACCATGTTATATAAGGCCATGATAGAATTAACTTTAAATAAGAGTATAGCATAAAACAAACGGTAGTAGCAGTAGTAGAAATGAGTTTATTTCTTCCTTCTGAAATTGTGATGAAGTGCGGTCTTTTCATTTATATTGTTTTACAACTGGTTGTTGCCGAAGGCTGGGTGGTGACATTAAGGGGACCACCTGTGGGACAGGTGTGCTGGCAGTGGGAGAAGATTGGGGTTAAGGGACAAGACACACAGCAAGCATGCCCAAGGTTGGCTTTGGTGGAAATCCTCCCTGTGAAACTTCCAGTCATACTAATAATAGTACATCCATTTGGGATTGCTTTGCTTCCCGTACTGTGTTTCTTCTTGCTATGTGTGGTTTTACTGTTTGTTCACACCAGGGGCTGTGTTCTCTGATCTCAGGTCTTTTTGAGTCTCTACTGCTCAGTTGCCTCTAGAGTAACTGGGCTTTAAAGACATGGATCCATGTTTTGACTTGTTAGTGTTTTTTCACATGTTCATTATTTATGACAGCATTTGGGCCCCTCTGTGATCTTTTTTATAATGTAACAAGATTTTTCAAAAAAATATATTAGTAGCTTTTAAAAAATGATATAAAAATACAAAATTATTTGAATGTCCCTAGCATATTAGTGATCTATAGGAGTTCATCAGGATTATACAGCTGAAACACACACACACACTTTCCAGAAGAAGACCCAATAAAAATTACTGGGTCATCACTTTCTAGTTTTCCTCTAAAATATCCACAGAGATATATTAATGGGAAAACATTCTTCCTTCCTCAACTTGAGCTTGCCATATTCTGGGCGCAGGAGAGAGCTCCGGAGTGCAGGTCTTTGTCGCGCTGACAGCCCAGCCGGGGCTGGGGGTGGGGTTCTCAGTACCATCAACTACGGAGGAGGAGGAGAACTAACAATATGAAACCATCCAGCAAGAATGTACCCTAAGGACAACACAGAAGGGTATAGATGAGGAGGGAGAGCCATTAATGCTGAAGTAAAATTTTACTTTTATGAAAGGTTCTCTTGAGTCAAAGTAATTCAACTTGTAAATTACAGCCTCCCTTCTGCCCATTTAAGAATTAGTGCGGGAAGAAGGGAGGCAGGTTTTGCTTGGGCAAAATCATCGAAGAGGGCAGCTTTTGGCCTCCAAACTGGCAACATCTAAAATCCCACCAACAGTGAGAACCATTCTTTAGAACCCACCCACCTCCAGGAAGAAGAGCCACATGAAGGAGAATCTTCCCAGTAGGACCGGAGCTGGCACAAGGCTGCAGCGTCACGCTGACAGGAGGGATGGGTCCCAGGAGCGAGATGATCCCAATGGTGACCCTTGTTTGAGCCGCCAAAAGCCCTTCTGTATCAGAGATCTTAGAAGTAGAATGGATGAATAATTTACAGTCTGGTTCTTTGAAAATGCCAAAGCTATTCAAGATTTTAGAAAACACTAGGGCTGAGATGAGGCATTGAACTGTACGATAAGGATTGATTGGAATCCAAGGTGAAGTGTGAGGTTCAGCTCCTGTGTCCCAGCTCTGCGTCACTTTCCCAGGGAACCCCCGGACTCTGCTGGCAGTAACAGAAGATGCGCTGCTGTGTGCTTTCAGAGGACCCCGTTCCTCTCCCTGGAACACTTTCAGGGCTGCAGTTTCCCATTTAGTTGTATAATTCACTATTTTCTCCTCCTGAAATCTAAGTCCCAAGAGGAAAGAGACCTTTTCTGTTTATTATTTCATTATCGGTATTAGTCCCCAAGAGTAAGAATTAATGCTGGTGGTATTAATATGAATGATCTTAATTTCCTTATGCCTGCATTGTCCAAAAATCCCAAGTTTTTATTTCTCTTCTAATGCTGTGTGTGCAGGGGATATTTCCATAGTGAAGGAAAAAGAAAAACTACGGAAGCAAACTTTAGCACCGCTTCTGTCTGTCCTCTTGCCTGTTAAGCCACAGCCCTACTTTGGACAGAATCTTTCCTGAGCTGGGGCGAGCTCGTAAGCCTCGGGGATTCAGCCGTGCTTGCATTTCAGAATCAGGACAAGAAATCAACTGGCTGCCAGGGATTCTACCAGCACCCACGTGGACGGTGAGACGGCCGAGAGGGCGGAGGGAGCTCGCTGCATTCCTGCCTGCCAGCACTGGGCTTACAGAGAGTTCTTTTAAAGATGACGATGAAACATAGTAACTGACATGTCGAAAAAGTGGAAGTACATGTAGGGTTCTGAGCAGGTGAAGGCAAAAAACCTTTCTTGCCTGTGCATTGTAGGTGACAGAAGTTTTCTTTTTAACTGCTGCATGGTGTCCGTGAGATGTAAGATTTGCTGGGTTGAGAAGAGAATCAGGATAGGTTAGAACAGACGTCATGGGAACCCAAATCAGAATAGCAATATCCAAAGACTCACCAAAGGCTGTAAAAATAGATACTAATTGAAGACAGTGAATTGATGATCTGGAAGTTGTCCTCGGAAACCAGTCCTAGAGTACAGATGGATGAAAATGATAAACAGACCCCAAGATTGCACGTGAAGACAGTATGACGTTTTTATGCAAAATATTACAAAGGGATTACAATAATTTTTTCTCTTAAAACTTTCACGTTTCTAAGATTAAAACAAAGCTCCCCAAAAAGTCATCTTCAAAGAAACAAAAAATGAACCCCAGTCTTTTCTGCAGCACTGAATTTTAAAAGACAGGGACACAGGAGCTAAATATATAAAACTTTAAGTTGGAGGGATTGCAACCCATGAACTCATTCTTCAGCTGTGTGTTGTTTACAAGATGTCCTTGTGGAAGAGGGGTGCAGGAAGTGGGGAGGCAGGATATGAAATGCTCAGATCATGGAGGTAGTTCCGAACTTTAAGATTAGGGAGGTTCTGGCAGAATATTCTGCAGCAAGCATAGGTTGGTGCCCATCATTTGTGGATGTCATCGGGCAAAGAGCGCCAGGGCACAACTGGTCAAAATTATTTCTATCGAGAGTGCACACACCATAGAGGACGAGGTGCTCAGTAAGAAGGTGTAAGGAGGAGCTTGTTAAAGAATTCGGTTCGCGGAGGTAGGTGATTCTGCGGAGGGCTCAAGTGAGCATGGGTTTCTTCCAGATTGGGTGCTGTCAGGGAGTAATTCTGCGGCTGGGGGATCCATTCTTAGCTAAGAAGTAGGGACAATGAACAAGGCAAAGCGACGGCAGTCACTCAAGTCAGCCACAAGAGGGGGTAGTTTCATCTTTTTTTTTTTTTTTTTAAAGATTTTATTTATTTGACAGAAAGAGATCACAAGTAGGCAGAGAGGCAGGCAGAGAGATCAGGGAAGCAGGCTCCCTGCTGAGCAGAGAGCCTGATGCGGGGTTCGATCCCAGAACCCTGAGATCATGACCTGAGCTGAAGGCAGAGGCTTTAACCCACTGAGCCACCCAGTACTTGGGTTTCTGCTCAGTGGTGGTAATAGGATCTCACTTCATCGGGATCACAGAGCGACCAGGTCTGACGTCAGAGATTTAGGAATTGTTAATGTTTCACAGAAGAACACCATGGCCTGCTTGTGAGGCCCAGGCCAGCTTCTAGCTCTCAGAAGCGACTTTTCCTCCCCGGAAATCACTTAAATAGGTAGAAATAATAGCGTAAAACCACATAAATAGGTCAATTGAATTATACCTAAATATGGGGACACGAAATAGCTTGTGGCTTTTGTAATATCAATTCAGCACCCCATTAACTGGGTTTAATTTTGTGATTCTCGGAGCAATGTTCTCCCATTGGAGAAGGTACACACCTTCACCAGCCAGGCTCCTGCTTTCCTCCACCCTGGTCACACAGTCTGGTATTATAGTGGAGAGACGGCCTCATTGAAAGGCTGCAGAGCCAGAAGGGAGAAGGACAAAGGGTCGGAGAGGAGATAGTCTGCTGGACAGGGTTCTCATGGAGACAAGGCAGATGGGGGTCCTGAATAGATATTTCCTCCGCCTGGAATTACCCACTTGTAGTCTGCCTGTTAACTTGCTCCCCATCCTTCCGTAGCTGTCTCCCGAGTCCCATCCTCTGATCCTTCAGGGAGCTCTCCATTGCCTTGGGTTTCTGCTGGGCAGAGCACACACGTCCAGGGCTTGTTTAGTGCACCCCGAGGTGACTTCTCCCAGCATCACGTGCCTACACGTCTCCCTGGGGCTCCGGGCGAGTGGGAGGCACTCACATGACGCACACACTGTGCCTCGTGCTACCGCAACCCCCGGGGAGTTCAGAGCTCCAGAACACTGGCGAGCTCTCTACAGCAGCGAATGCCTACCCTTCTCAAAAGGAATACTTTCTGCCTATGAGCCGAAAACACTCAATCCTCTTCTGAAATCTTCTAGAACTGTTAGTTCTTCAGAATATGAGTATGCTCCCTAGACCATGTTTATAATTTTTGTCAGTTGAGCTTACGGTCCTGAGTCCTCTATTCTCACCGTGCGGGACCTGGCGTGAACCCGTCCACTGGGGTGTGGTGGGGGCAGACCTGGTTGTTGCCAATGGAAATGCCCTTGAACGCTGCTCCAGGGGCACAATAAGAAGAGATCAGCATTCAGCAGGACACGCCCTGGGGCGCAGGTGGACCAGTCCAGAGAATTCAGGAGCAGGTCGCATCCAGAGGTACCAGGAGGCAGGTGGGACCACAAGGGAGCAAGGTCTCTATTCCTGGGCCTGGATGTAGGGTATTACGTCTTCTTAAGGGAAACAAGGCGAGAGATGACTGGTCCCACATTTGGAGGGACGGGTATGAAGGCAGGTTAGGGTTCAGATCCAAGAGAGGCTGGTGGCTGCGTCCCCAGGAAGTGTGTCCCACTTCAGCTGGGCTCTGGTTCCAGAGTCAGATCTGAGGTTGACCTGCATGCAGGGGTCAGTGGTTGCAGTATGGACAGAGAAGGGATGGTAGGACAGAGGGAGAAGGAAGGTGAAGGGCCATGGCATTATGCCAAAATGGACCCGGTCAAGCTTGAACGGCAAGTGGCACAAAGTTGAAACTATGACTAATCCCCATGTCAGCGCAGAGGCCGGGCCTGTTTTTGTGTGGGGAAGCTCTGAGAAGCACCCAGCACTTTCTAGAGGTACTAAGTCCATTTCTCACACTATTCTGCTATTATGTGGCAGAAAAGGCCACCCCCATGGTGTCCTTAGAAAGTCCCTTCCTTTAAAGAGTCCTCTACTTGGAATCTTTTGGATTATTATGAACTATACAAAAAGACAAAAAAAAAAATCTGATTAATCAATCCACATTAGTCTCAGTGGCTTCTGTCACATAATCAGATTTTTTCTCAATAGCTGGGGTGAGAGAAATCTCAGTTAAGTGGGTGAGGGAAAGGGAAGGTGATGCATATTTTTGAGCATGAAGTGCTCAGGAGATAGGTGGGCTTCTAGGAGGTTCAGAAAGAGCAAAAAAGACACTAGAAGCTGAGAGTGGGAGAGCCAGGGACACAGGCTAGGGAAGGTCATCTGTCTGAGCTGGGTATTTCCCCAAGGTCAGTCTGTTCTGGGCTCCCCACTACTTTGTCTGTGGGGCCAGGGCTGGGGTCCGCAAACCCTACAGCTCACAGCCCTTGCCAGCTGGCTTTCTGCCAATGGGAGGCACTGGGAAGAGCCTGGAAGGAGAGGGAGGCAGGAGATGCTACCTTCTGTCTCCAGTCCCTGTCGGTGTCTCTCTGCAGCCACAGGGGATAGCTTCCACTGCAGGACCCCCCCCCCCGCCCCCCAGGCCCGCAGGAGCTGCTGCAACCCACCTCTCCTTCGTGTGGCCCAGTCTCCGACATGGCGGCCTCCTTCCCCATTACTGGATGTTACCATTGCCTGGGTACCTCAGCTGGACCGGGCCCTCCCTCAGCCGTTTAACCCAGTGTAACGCTTTCCTCGTATTAGACTCTGAAATACCCGAGTAGTTTCCGTGTCCTGGAAGAGACCCGGGCTGGATGTAGTGGTGTGCTTGTCCGTGTACGTACCTTTTTATTTGTGTGTAGCCGGCTACACAACAGAAGCACATCCAAAGGACCCCAAGTCGAGAGAAAGGGAAGAGAAAAGTCACCTGGAAAAGTTAAGAATTTTAGGCCGAGGGAAAAAAAAATTCGTCTTTGAACTTCTTCCCTGCTTCTTACTGGGTAGGGAGAGGGAGCCTCAAGAATGTGGCCACATTAAATAAAATGAGTTCTAATGCCAAAGGTTCTGCAGAGGCTTTGAGCTGCAGAGGAGAAAAGCCCCCCGGGGGGGGGGGGGAGGAGGGGGTTGGTCCTCTGTCCAGCAGACGATCATAGGTCAGTTTTAGATTTGCAGAGGCTTGAAGCCTCGTGGCACAGGGGATGGAGAGCCTCTTGTTTGCATGGGTGATCTGCAAGAATTTGGGAGATCATTTAGAGAGAGACCAATTAAGGTGGGAGCGGGGAGGGCCTGAGGACGTGCGCAAGCCAGCAAAAGTCCCAAACGACCAACGAATTTAGAATATTGATATCTGACATTTGGCTAAATTTTAACCACAGAAGTTGCATATTGATATAAGTTCATCAGGCAGTATTCAAGAAATTTAAAACTGTATGGAGTAAAAAGAGGAAGAAACTCATTCCTCCCTTTCCATCCCCCTCAAGCAGGTGTCCAAGGAGATCCTATTGTGTATATTATCCACTAGCTTCCCTTTTTCAATTAACAGTACATCCTTTCGATGGCTCAACCACATTCCTTATGCTGGGTGTCACAACTCATTACCATAATTGTCAGTTGGTAGGTATTTTCTATTTTCTATTTTGAAATTACCATGAAAAACGGTGCCCTGTGACTTACCTACTTGTGCCAGAGCAAGAAATTCTGTGGGAGAGATTCCAAAAAGGGGAATTACTAGCCTCAAAGTGGGCACATTTTAAATGCCGACGCTGCCAGATTGCCCTCACCGGTGTTCTGTGAACCCTCCCGTCAGGGGAGGAGGAGAACACGTGCATTCCCACACCCGCACACACAGCGGGCATTACAGATCTTTTAGGATGTTTTCCAGTCTGACTGGGGAATCAGGGCATCTGTCTGTATTTCCTATTCCCTGATGACAATGAGGCGGTGTGCCTTTCATGCCTTTATTAGCCAATCACATCCCTTTTACTTTGGATTGTTTGTATAGCCTCTGCTTGCTTATTTATTTTTTTTCAGTTGGATTGTTCATTTCCTTTACCAATTTATAGAAATTCGTACATGCATCTTGGCTATAAATCCCCGTGTGTTACCTGTATCCCGTGCATAGACATGACTTGGGTCCTTCCTGGCGTGGCACAGCCGCTGGTTCCAGGATGGAGGGACTATTCACAGAGAGGGCAGCCACGTTAGGAGAAACAGATGAGAGATGGAAAGAGGGTGTCTGTCTTCCGTCACCTCTGCAGGGTGAGGGCAGTGATGTGTGGAGGAAAATCACATGATCTGAAGATAAACAGTTAAAGTTCATGCCTTACTAACTGCGATTTTGGACAGATTATCTTCTTTGAGGCTCAATTCCTTGTACCGTACTGAGATTTAATGACTTCACTTTATAAAGGGTTGTTGCATGGAATAAGTGAGTAGATTCATGTCAAGGACTTGCTTCAGGGTCTGGGTCTCCCTGTTTGAGCAATAAATAGTTTATAGTGCTAACCCAATAAAAGGAGACACACAGGTGCCTTCTGACATCTTAAAGGGCCATGGACACAAGCTGATGTTAGCTTACCGTATTATTATCCCTTTCTCATAATATTCTGGAAGTCAGGGAAATATTCCTAAATCCTCTTCAGTCAAGAATTTGGAGACTGGAAGGTTCCTGAGTGTCAGGCCACCTCCCACTTTCACGGATTGACACATGAGGACTTTGAGGCTGGAAGCGAGGGTGGGGCTAACTCAGGGTAGGGAAACTTGTGCAGGGAGACCCGAAGTGAACAAGGGCCAAGGAGAAAGGCAGGAGTTGTCTCCGCCATGGCTGGAACAAAGGCACTTCTGACGCTAGAAAACTTCATTAATGGAGAGTTTGTACCCTGTAACTCCTATATTGATTCTTACGATCCGTCTACGGGGGAAGTATACTGCAGAGTGCCAAACAGTGGGAAAGAAGAGGTGAGTGGGGAGCCTGGCTGGGGCAGTCCATTGAGCATCCCTTGGTTTCGCTCAGGTCCTGAGTGATCTCGGGGGGGGGGGGGGTTGAACCCCACACTGGGCTTGTGCTCAGCGCAGAGTCTGCTTAAAGGCTCTTTCTCCTCCCCCTTTGCCCCTCCCCCTCTTTCTCTCAAATAAATAAATAAATAAATAATCTTTAAAAAAGAGAAGAGGTGAGTATATTCACTTAGGGAAGATGGAAATGTATCTCATGTGTTGATGAATTACAAGTCATTTACTTTTCTAGGAGCAAAGGGAGTTGGGAAAAGGTGTAGAATTGGTAAACACTAGCAGAAGGATGATTTTAGTGCTGGGAAGGTTTGCTTGGGAATGGGGCTTTTAGGGTGCAGGATTCCCAGGCTATCCAGAAGGAGAGCGTTCCTATGACACCTCTTGAAATGGTGTAAAGTGAAGAGTATCCTCCATTTTCAAAATGTCCGGGTTATGCCACTTGGCTTTTAGGAAATACGTAAGCATGGTAATGGCTTTTTTCATAGAGGTGAAAATCGTCTTTGTATTTCTTTTGGTTAGTGAAAATAGGGGCTAATGTTAAAGTGAAGTGGCCTCCTGTGACCTTCCAGAAGGGGATACCTATATACCTATGTCTGGCACAAAGCTCATGACTTCGTGCGGAAAGCATGATCAACCAGGCATCTTGACACAAAGCTGCATTTCTCAGACATTCCTTATTAGGGGTCTAGTAAAAAGTATTATTTGTTAAGAATGGTCCGTGTTTCCGTTTCCTTTTCTTTACCAACTGTTGCCTAACTTTGCCACTATATTCATGGATTTCTAAAAAAATACTTGTTGCTCCACTAAAACAAGCAAAAGTGAAAAATCCAGGGATTTATTTTAGATTATCTTCTAATAATGCCTTATGTCTTTAAAATACCTAGTGACATGAAACTGATCATTTGATGAAATGCAAAATCAAATACCCACATATTTTTGCATTTAAATTTAACACCATCCTTTTCCTTACTCAAAGTGTTCAGTGGCACAAACATTAAAAATTTTTTTAGTGATATAAAATCTTATTTGAGAAGCTTTATAAAATGTTGGATATATTTGATTAGTTATCAGTTATTTCATTGACAGTCTCAGTGTGTCTGGGATGATGAGTATGGCTGATGTATATATGCTCATCTAATGCCCAATAGATTTTATTTTTTAAGGCACAAAGAACTAGGTTATTTAAAAGATAACTGTAGCCTTCATATACAAATAAGTATAAGTAAGCCTTCATATATACTAAGCTATTATTTCTCTTTTGTTAATAATATTTTAAAACTGTCTTGCATTAAAAAAAAAAAAAACCTTTAGACTTGTGGACAAAAGTTTGCAAACATTGGCTAATCTGTTGGTTAAACTGTAACCCACAATTCTGTTTGTTTCAAATGACCTGGGACAGATTTGGGAAATCCAGCTTTGTGTTATCCAATCCTCCTGGTCTCGAAGTGCTTTCCAAAGTGCCATTAAAAATGACAAATATGACAAATTTTGTTGAAATATTTTCTGCGGCTAATGGTTCATGCCTTTTCAGAAGATAGAATGTGGTATTATGGACGCATCTGCTAGGAGAGGAATATATATTTTGGATTTCCCAGCAATTTAACTTGCAAATATCCTCTCTGATCCCATAAGTCCCAGTTTTTGTTGGCTTGAAAAATATCATCAACATACAAGCTGCACGCCCAGTTTCACAGAAAGTCTCTTCCAGAAAGTGCTGTTAACAGGTTTTGCTCTGTGCTTCGCGTTCACTAAGCCCTCTAATACAAATTACCCCCAGTGGGAGTCATAACAACCTACAAATAAGACTCTATCATCATCCTTATTCCACAGACTTCAGTGAGCTAACCTTCTCATCCCTGATGCCTAGATCAGTAGACACACACACACACACACACACACACACACACACACATTTTCGGTGGCATTTACACGATAGCTTTGCGGTCATAAGCACCGACCAGAGTCAGACCACCTGGCTTCAAAGACCAGCTGTACCACTCAGTATCTACTGTCTTGGTTTAGAGCTGAACTTCCTTGTGCCTCAGTCTCCTTAACTATAAAATGGGGATAACAGTAATACCTATCTTCTAGTGTGGTTCTGAGGATGAAAGAGACTGATAGATGTAAATGGCATATAGTAAATGCTTTCCAGGTGTTAGCCTTTGCTCATACAGATTTAATACGTATTCTATATTACACAGACATAAGCCAACTTAGAAAATATGACAGGACCTGAGTTTTCTGCATAGCAAAACGCTTAGACTTTTCATCGACAACCTCAGGAAGATGAGATTTGACACTGAGCACGGGAGGAAGGAGCCCTCCTCTTGTTGTGTGGCAGCCAGGCCCCCAGGGAGGCGGCAGCTTCTGGTGGAGAACAGCACAGCCCTCGTTCGCCCTTCATCCCATCTGCCGGGCCACAGTAGAGATTCGGCTTTTCAGCCGGAACCACCACTTTTCCAAAAATTTATAATGAAGAGGAGAACCATGTCATCCTTTATTCAGCTCAACTGGAGGTGTCTGTGTTTATAAAGGAAACAGAGGAGGAGTGTGGATCAGATTGGGTGGGAGAGGGTCAGGTCATGTGATGCGAAAAAGATGCTCGTGGTTGCCTGAAGCGCGTGGAAAAGGATTCTGAGGCTGAGCCTGGGCCCAGCGGTGGGAGAAAGTTGTGAGTGATTATGGAGTCTCGTCATGCATGTGAGGGAGAAGGCTGAGACACAGGCTGTGGATTTGTTATCTCTGGGAAAGATGTTGCTTCGACTTCACTGAAGACCCCCAAGACTATTTTGCCTTACAGGAATTGGCCTTGCTTGAAACTTTCCATATATTGTTTCCTTTTTGGATTTGCTCCAAAGCCAGGTCTCCAAGCTATCTGTTCTAACACAGATGCCCTCCTTTCCCACAGCGGCTTCTTTCACTGGGCAAAGTCAGGCAGGGACACGGAGACCGTGTCCCTGCCATAGCAGGCCAGCTAGTGGTCTCAGAGCCACAGAGATCTGGGTTTGAATTCTGATGCTGCCACTTATTAGCTGTGTGACCTCTGCCAAGTTACTTGAGTTCTCTGTGCCTCAGTTTCCTCATCTGCAAAATGGGCATAGCAATTGTCATGGTACAGAATTTTAAAACAGGTGAAATGAAATAATTTGTGTGTTTAGCATATTCCTTTATATATCAAAATTAGTAAAGGACTATTATGATTAGTCATTCTGATTAGTCATTCTGATTAGAAATGACAATCCGAGGATATGATTTCAAACAAACTTTTAGACTTTATCAGATATGTTGGATCTGGATTAAAAGCTGAGAGGGTCTACACATCTTGATGTTTTCTCTCTCATACGCTATTCAAAAAAATTTTTTGTATTTTGACATGATTAAAAATGCGCGTCTATTAAAATTCAAATAGCTTCCTTCTGATGGCGGCATCTGAATACCGTGGTCAAAATGGAGCATTCTTCTCTGTTTTTGTGGTGCCCCTGATTCGCGGGTCAGGTAAACACCACTTTGCACGAGGTAACTCAGCACGAGGAAGCCTTGGATATTTGAAATCAGGCAGAATGAAATTAGGCGTGGGTGGACCTGTGGATTCTGGATTCATCCAACCTCAAGAGCAATGGTCTCAACGTGACCCTCTTCCTCTTGGTCCTCAAAGATCGAAGCCGCGGTGGAGGCGGCCAGAGCAGCCTTCCCTGGCTGGTCGGCCCGGAGCCCCCAGGAGCGCTCGCAGGTGCTGCACCGGCTGGCCGATCTGCTGGAACAGTCGCTGGAGGAGCTGGCGCAGGCGGAATCCAGGGACCAAGGTGAGTGCCGCCGGCCAGACACGAGCCGGCCAGGGCGGTGCCTGATGAGGAGTGCAGTACAATTACTCAGATGCCGGGGATGTCTACCCTCCTTCCGGTTGGTCAGGTGACCTCCAGCCTCTTAACCACAAGGGGTGGGACTCGAGTACTTCCTCCATAGCAGCCTCCCCTGGGCCCATCAGGCGAGCTGCACCTGTGCTTCTCGCAGCAGAGATGGGAATGGAAAGAAAAACCACCCAGGAGGCTTGCATCTGGCTGACTCTTGTCCCATTCTGATGGCCCAAGCAGATCCACGGATGAGCCCAAGTTCCAGGGGCAAGGAAATAAACACACTCTGGCCATTTGGTGGAGGACACTGCCAGGGTTTTTGGCAAAAGGGAGTGGATGTGGGGAGAGGGGAAGAAGAGGGCCCATCCTGCTAGGCAGACCATTTCAAAGCAAAAGTAATTGAAGAGCAGGTTATTTAGAAAGAATCTGATATATGTCAGCATCGCACTCCCAACACAACTCCCCAATTTTTAACTCCTTCCCAGAGGCGTGGGTAATGGGAGTAAATGTCTAGTAATAGTGTCTATTGGGAAACCCCGAGATCTTTTTAAATGATACAAATGCTCTATAAATCAGCTTAAAGTTAGGAAGCAGCCTGAGTCCAAACTCTTTTTTTTTTTTTTAAAGATTTTATTTATTTATTTATCAGGAAAGAGAGTGAGAGAGAGCATGAGAAGGGAGAAGGTCAGAGTGAGAAGCGGACTCCCCATGGAGCTGGGAGCCCGATGTGGGACTCGATCTCAAGACTCCGGGATCATGACCTGAGCTGAAGGCAGTTGCCCAACCAACTGAGCCACCCAGGCGCCCCTGCGTCCAAACTCTTAAGGAGATGCTTCCTGCCAGTGCTGCTGACACTGGGTGTCCCCCTGCCTCGCCAAACACAACTAAGGACAACCCAGAAAAGCTATGTTTCTCTTTTTGTTCAGTCCAGGAGCTAGGGCAAACACGGGGCACGTGGTGAGTGAGCGAGGGCCACACGGCATCCTCGGGGTCCCCTCAGCCGTTCTGCCACGTGCCCATCTTGAGGGGAGATGTTTAGTATACATCATCTATTCGTCAAAGTGGGTCCATTGTGTTGTGCAGACACAGCTGTCTTGACACCCATCACTCCAAGCCCTTTGTAGCGGGTACAAAGCTTGGTGATTTTGACCTGAAAGCTGATGTGAGCAGAGTGATAGCGTCTGGCGGATTCATGAAAGCCACCCTGACAGCCACAAAGCAAAGATGGTTTCACTCAATTTTAACGCCCCCCCCCACTTCGTCTGATAACTTCATACCTCATTATTTCATGGTTCTATGAAACCACCACTAGCTCTCTGTCGTCAGGGGATCAAGGCTCAGGCTGGAAAGATCCAGGGCTCCATCTGCGTGAGCTGGGATACGTGTGTGATCGTGTGTCCGTGGTCCCCGGTGAGGGAGGCGGACCGTGCTTTCTGTTGTGGACTTTTTGCAGGGAAAACCGTAACACTGGCAAGAACCCTGGACATTCCCCGGTCTGTGCAGAACTTCCGGTTCTTCGCCTCCTCCATCCTGCACCACACGTCTGAGTGCACGCATATGGACCACGTGGGCTGTCTGCACTACACCGTGCGGACCCCCGTGGGCATCGGTAGGTGCTGCTAGCGGAAAGCCTGGTCTGCGGGGGGCCTAGGGATGCTCCCTCCCTTCTGTAGAACTCGTCTAAAGGAACAGACCGAGAGGAAGGCAAGAGATGACTTCTACTTCGGCTGAAAATGAAAATGAAGGGGTCTCAAAAATCTATTTCTAGTTTATTTTCTTTGTGTCACATTCCCTACTTATTCCTGGAACATTGTTCTTGGGAAATTACCAGGAAAAGAATGATGCCTAGAGGAAATTCACATACGAAGATTGATTCACCCCCCACGATACATTCCCCCCCATACGAATATTGATTTCCCCCCCGCCCCGCCCACATTAAAAAAAAAAAATTCCGGAGAGTCTTGTAGTTAAGAGCATGGATTTTGGATATGCGTGGGGCCAGTTTCACAACGTTTGTATACTTCAGGATTCTTATCTGAAAAACTGGGAGAATAGTTTAATTTTATATTTTTGTATTTAGTGTGAATTAAATAAATTAGTAAGTGTAGGGCACTCTGAAATAACTGCTTCTCCCTTTCTTTTAGAGGACATGTGAACATGAGCAATGACTAAAACTATCCACTAGATGGCACTGTTCTTCCAACCACCAAATACCCGTATTTATTAGTTACATTTTATGATGGGATAAAAGAAAATAAATTAAAAGGAATGAAAATAGGACATATTACCACTTTGGTTATTTGAACCCTTTGGAAATCATACTTTGAAGGAATTAGGAAAATCTCAAACTTCCCTCTTAGAAGTATGGTGATATATAATGCTGAAAAAATATTCTGTTATCCTATAAAGAGAAGATTTTATAGCAAGAAATATAATCATATAAAATATATGTTGACTTTAACAACATAGGTTTAAGGGAAGAGTTTAAATAAGATGAATCCATTTACATATTCATAAAGTAGATTTTTATTTTTTTGCATGTTTTATGGTTAGAAACCTGGTTGGTTTCAGAACACTGCATGGAGACACATTCTAGATGCTGGTTCTGTTACTTGTTTAGCAATCCTATCTGGTCATGAAACAGGTGAGAACCTAGAGAGAATTTTTTATTAAAAAGTCCTCTGGCTGGCCAAAGTGGATTTCATAGTATATGTATCAAAATTCTCTGGCTTTACTAATTGGAAGGCCCCCAACAGGGCAGACTCAGAACTCATTTGCTCTTATTTTACCACTAATTCTAAAAAGCTTGAGATTTTATGCCTTAATCCACAAGAGGTTAGAAATAGTGATGGAAAAACTTAAAAGGAATAGTAGCTAGGCAGTTTGATGATGAAGAAGGAGAGAGAAGTTTATTTTTTTATTTTTTAATTTTTTATTAACATATAATGTATTCCTTGCCCCAGGGTACATGTCTGTGAATCATCAGTCTTACACATTTCACAGCACTTACCATAGCACATACCCTCCCCAATGTCCATAACCCAGCCACCCTATTCCTACCCCACTACCCCCCAGCACTCCTCAGTTTGTTTCACGAATTTAAGAGTCTCCTATGGTTTGTCTCCCTCCTGATCCCATCTTGTTTCATTTCCCCCCCACCCCCTGCAACACCCCCGCCCTGCCTCTCAAATTCTTCATATCAGAGAGATCATATGATAATTGTCTTTCTCTGATTGACTTATTTTGCTTAGCATAATACCCTCTAGTTCCATCCACGTCATTGCAAATGGCAAGATTTTGTTTCTTTTGATGGCTGCATAGTATTCCATCATTTATATATATATATATATATATATATATATATATATATATATATATATATACCACATCTTCTTTATCCATTCAGGAGAGAGAAGTTTAAAAAAAATGTTACGGTCAGTCTATAAATCTCAAAATTCATTTAGTAACAGGTTTAGTAACAGGTGACTGCCTCTTGGCTCTGAAGCTTGCATTGCCCTTGTTCACAAATACAATTGTTACATTAACAAGAAAAAGAGTAAATTGTATTGTTTTATAGTTTTAAAGGGCACAGTTGCTTGTTATGCATTTTAGAGTTATTTCCTTGAAGTTGGCTACCAGTAAGCGGAGGTTGGGGTTTTAGAAGACTAAGCCTGAGTTTCATGCAGGGTGAAGGAGTTCCATGTTAATAAAACCAGTCTAGTTTGAGGAGCCTGCCTTTGGTGGCAATGTTTCTATTCTCCTCTTGCAGCTGGTCTGATCAGCCCTTGGAATTTGCCACTCTATTTGCTGACCTGGAAGGTGGCACCAGCCATTGCGGCTGGTAATACCGTGATAGCCAAGCCCAGCGAGCTGACGTCAGTGACAGCATGGATGATGTGCAAACTCCTGGAGAGAGCAGGTAATGAGCGGTGGGTCTGGAGAGGTGCAAGACTGGCTTAGGGGTTGCAAGTTCTCAGTTGCCTCAGTGCCACTGACATTTGAAAAGTTGTTCTGGATGGACATCTGCTCAGAGCAAAATTGATTCCATTAACATCTTTGGTTTTCCTCTCTCTGATCCTTTTCTGAGAAACCCCCTTCACGTACTGGGTTGGATCACACTGTTTCCTCTTCTTCACCCCTGTCTGTGCCACTTCGAGAATGGTCCCCCCAGAGGGGGTGATGGTGATGGCAGGCAGTGACATGATTGCACACCTGTGAAGTGACAGTAGGCTTAAAGATCCCAGTCAACTCAGACACCTGCCTGCTCCAGAGATCGTCTTCAGTGGTCAATTTAAATCTTCTATTTGAACCACATGTTAATCTTGATGTAAATAAGACTACCCTTAAGTACTTCTCTGGTTTGTATGGTTATGTGATACCTCCTAGAAATAGGCATTTTAATGAGATTTGAATATACCTCCCTCAATTTTCCCTGCATTTGGAGTCATCATGTGGAAGCTTATAAAATATGGCTCCTTGGCCTCTTTGTGTCAATGGTGTCATGGCCACATTTAAGGTATGTTTCTGGGTAGGTTCTCGGGTATAACTCAGCACGGGCACAGTCTGACACTGTACCAGGGTTGGAGGGTGTCAGGAGACCCTAGCTTGCAACCCACAAGAAAGTTCCTTTTGCTGTTAGTTCCCTTCGCTTAGGTCTCCATTCATACCCTGGGTTGGGATGATGGGCGGGGAGTGGGAAACAGGCTATCTTTCTGTCAGTCTCTGCTGTGCATACTTCCTTCAAGCCCACAAAGAAGGTAGTGTTGGGCTCACCCATACTTCATATCCATAAAGTTGGGGGTTGGAAAGAATCCATACCTCCCTCTTCTGGATTCCTTATCTATCCAAACAAAAACATATATATTGGCTTCCAAGAAAGTTGGGCCAGATTTTACTCCTGGACTTAGATGGCGGGGTGAACTGTGTGGCCTTATGACCCTAGTCTAGCTGTCCATTTCCCTTATATTGTACAGAGGAATGAGGCCTCCCACCTTCAGCCTTTGGGGTGACAATAATGGATGCCCTAGGCTTCTGGAAGGGTTATGAGAGAAGTGTGCCTATCTCTCCTATGTCCCACGGGTATCATTCCTTCTTTACATGAGGGATCACTTTATAATGCCATTCTTTGCAAAATTAAATGCCTAGTGTCTACAGAGGTCCAAGGTCTTTCTTCCCTGTCTGTTGGCTACAGGTTTCCTGGAGTGGATGGCAGTGGGGCTGATGCTCTGCCGTGATCTGTGGTGGGGAGGGCAGGTGGGGCGATGCCACAGAGCTGTGTTCCCAGAACCACACTCTCTTGAAGTCAACCACATCTTGATCTATGATGACTTCTCTTCCCTAAGCACTCTCCCCTTCCATATGCCCAGCTCCTGGGTTACATGAGAGTTCTACATTTCCATGTATTTGCACAGTATTGATCTTATTTCTTGTGAATGAATAAGCTATACCAAGCTTATATAGCTTATATGAATAAGATATACCAATAAGTTATACCAAGACAGTTCTTCCTTTCCTCCCTACCTTTGCTAAACTTTCTTCCTCTGGGCACCACAGAGAGTGTAAGGCTCAAATTGCTTCTGTCTTAAGCCCTTGGTTTCTCCATTTGGATTGCAAATCTATATGAGACCCATTGAATAGTGTAAGCAAAAGAAAGCTAAGATGACCTGCTGGTGCATTCTGGATATTTATAGAGCCAGTCCTTGGGTCCTGAGCATTCAAACAGACTTGACAATTGACCCTCCTGTGAAATAAAGTAATTTTAAAAAGTATACAGTGAGTACCTCTTTTATGGTTCTAGAATCCTCATTTCTTCTTGGGGGCACCAGATGTATTTCATTCCTGGAGTGTCCACTGAAAGCAGATTTCTGGCCCTTCCTAGTTTTGTTCTGCCCAATGGAAGCTTGTTGCCACCTTGCCCCGTCCTTGTCCCTGGTGGAGGGACTTTATGCCCTGTGTTTTCTGTTAGTCACCTACTCTGAGTTTTACCGAATTCTTATTTGCCAACATAATGCCTTCTTTCTCTGATAACTGGCATATCTTAAGGGTAGAGGGCAGATGTCTCTAGAAAAATTTCATTACTGTCTCGATCAAATTGGCAAAGTGGTGCTGAGAAATAGGCCAGTAGGTAGCTCTTAACACATTAACACCGAAGTTCAAGGGAATGTAAAGCGTTAATGCTGTTGTGTAGAAGGCAATCAGCCTGCTGAAGTGAACTCATTTTCCCGGGATGATAAATACATGGTGTTTCTAAGTTTTCTTCACTCTTTCTTGAAATGCTGTTGTATACATTAGAAGTGACTTGATCCATTTTTGCCTTCAGGATTTATAAAACCCAACAGTCCACCTTCTCTTGGCCCAGACCCCAATCAGAAAATATTGGGCAAATATTCTCATGCCCACTGTCCGATGGAGATGCAGGAACCCCCAGCCTGAAAATGGTGGGAAACTTGTCCTTGTTTCTCCCCCATCAACCGCCATGAGGGCCCCTCTCCTGAGCCTCCTCTTTGCCCCAACTCGGGGCTCAGTGACTCTCACATGGTGCCTGATCCTGGCCTGCCCTCCATGGCAGTGACCTATGATCCAGGACCGACCCAAGCTAGATTTCAATAAGTGTGCACCTGCATGTAAAGGTGAGGCCATTAGAGGGGAAGCTCCACCAGATGCCACCATGAGTCCTTGATACCCCACACCTGTCTCCAAGGCTTACCCGAAGGGGGCCTCTTTTGTCCCTGCAGGTGATCAGGCTAAGGCTCTGGCTTGATGGAAAGGTGTTCTGGTTGATAATGGATCAATGAGAACTTGTCATTTACACTCTAAGAGCATATTTTGGAAGAGATGGTTTTAATCCAACAGAGTATGTTTCTATTAAGGAGAGAATGTCTAACCTGAACAGGGGAAGATAGTGGGTGCAAGGAAGTAGTTAAAAAACCTTACACGTTGGAGGTTTTCTGCATCTGCTGTACTTCCAGGCTGAAGAAATGTGGGGGAATAAACTCAGCTAACCTCCAGGCTAAACCTAAGACACAACACAATTGCACTTACATTTTCTTTCTGGACGCATAAAGCTTTCCAGAGTCAAGGACCATTTCTGATTTGGATAATGTACACGAAACCTTCATTCACTCATTCACTTAATTATTTACTGAGTACCCCTGGTTTTGCCTCCTAGTGGTTGCTGTTTAGCCTCACTTTGCCTCAGTCTGGATGAAGTGAGGATATTAATCCTCCCTACCTCATCCAGTAGCTGGAAGATCTAAATAGCTTCCAGCAGTGACTGGCCCACAGTGAATGAGGACACTTACTGGTATTAATCTATCTGGCAAACTAGGGCCATGGCACGAAGGGACTGTGGGGAGCGGTAGGGTCTCATGCTAGAAAGATGGGGGTACCTGTTTTAGGGTATACTTGGCACTTTAAGTCAGTCCTAGAGTGTATATCTGTATCATAGGACACAGGACCTTTAACTCAGTGCTCATCTTCCTGGAGGAGCCTTTCCTCCCCTTCCTGGGCCGACAGTCAATCTCTTCTTCCCTCTATTTCACATTTTCACCCTGAATTGTGACTTCTGAATGCCAGCTTGGAGCAGGGCTCTCCTACCTTACAGGGCTTGACCTGCCTGAGGATATCTCTGCGCCCTGAGCCCTTGACGCTTAGTCAATATTGCGGAATGAATTAATTAGAAGGTTCTAACTCTTCATTTTTCTGAGGCAAAGCACCTGGAGAAATCCTATCTAGGGCGCACTGGATTTGCTCTATAGTCTTTGCTTTGCTATTAAACTAGAGACAGCCCTAAGAGTCTACTCCCCTCCATTCATGCTACTGCTCTTTCAAGGAGAACCTCCATGTCACTGGAAGTTCTCAACACACCGAGGAGAATTACTGTTGTAATTTCTGTTACCATTTCTGTGTCCTATCCAGATACAAATCTGGAAACTGCTCTGTTTCCTGTCCAGGTGTCCCACCAGGTGTGATAAATATCGTGTTTGGAACGGGGCCCAGGGTCGGCGAGGCCCTAGTGTCCCATCCAGAGGTACCCCTCATCTCCTTCACGGGGAGCCAGCCCACAGCCGAGCGGATCACGCAGCTGAGTGCCCCCCACTGCAAGAAGCTCTCCCTGGAGCTGGGTGGCAAGAACCCCGCCATCATCTTTGAGGACGCCAACCTGGAGGAGTGCATTCCAACGACTGTCAAGTCCAGCTTCGCCAACCAGGTGTGTCCTGTGGGTTGGTTTGTTTTGTTTTGAGTTTGTTTGTTTGTTTGTAAACTCTGTGACCTGGTGAGCCTGGATCCATTTCATCATGGCGCCAAGCCAGGAGTGAGTGGGTCTATCTGGTGCTGTTTCAGGGAAAGGAGATTGTGCTATTGTGTTATTCCATCAACTCTGTTTGGTCTTAATGTCCATCTGAGCCTCTGTTGGGCAAGCTCCTCTTCGAGCTTTATCAGGTACGAGCCATGGGCAAAATGACTGATTGTTTGCTCCTCTAAGATTTTTCATCCCTTTATTCATAGAGTCACCTCCATTCTCTTCTTGCTGTCTAAATGTCCTACCGCCAGTAAACCTTGTGCTCCCCCCAAAGCATCCCAAATGCAGCACCCACTTAGAAATAAATGCCTAAACCCATATAGGGGACGTTTCTGATTTTGGAGTCACGGAGTCATGGGCAACTTGCTATCTCCTGAAATTGCATAACAGATGATCTTCTGGAAGCCAGAGTTCTCAGCAGACTCTTCGAGGCCGTGGCCTCCCAAAGGGTTAGGATCAATGACCCAGATATAGACCAGACAGTAAGCCTCACAGAGTCTGCTCTGGGGCCACATCCGACTGTCAATGCCCAGGATTAGGCCTCACATAGAGCAAGTGTACAAAATACTGAATAATTTTCTCCAAAAGACCTGCTTTTTAACAATTTTAGGAGAGAACAAAGAATTCACTAAAGAGTTAGAACTGCCATAGAAAAAAGATGAGTGAAATGAGATATAGTCTTTATTTAACTTGCCCAAGTTGCCATAACCTTTTGAACCTTCATTTCTTTGCCTGTGAACTCCTGGAAGAAGTAAGGATGCCTTCCAGTAGCGATTTTGTGAGTTGTAGGATGAAAACCATTCTTGACAGTAGTTATTTCCACGCTCATTATCATTGTAATTATTTCTCTCACAGTAATTCTTAGAGGAAGTGACTTCGTCCTGTATCTCTCTCTATGCCTCTATATACAGCTACATCTGTAACTGTAGGAAGAGTTTTTCAAGATCAATAGACTTAAATTTTAGATTTTAGAAAATAGACTTGTAATTTTATGATAACAGCTATTTTATTTTATTTTATTTTGGCATGATTTTTTTTCCTCCAAATATGTTTATTTTATTTTTTCAGTGTTACAAGATTGATTGTTCATGCACCACACCCAGTGCTCCATGCAATACATGCTCTTCTCAATACCCACCGCCAGGCTCGATAACAGCTATTTTAATCATTAAAATAAACAAGTATCCAAATGAACAATGAAATCAAGCATTTTGGTGGCTTAGTGACAATGGGGGGTGGGGACAAGCTGTGGACTGAGAAACAGCCAAGAGCCCATTAGGTGAACTCTGCGTGAAAGAAAATGCACTCTGAGCGCAGAGATGGACTGTGGCTTTTCGTGTGCCACGACTTGAAATTGCTGAGGGAACCTTCCTCTTTGGGGGTATTTTAAATGTCAGTGGGGAAGGGGACAGGAACCCAGTTGGCTAATTCAAGACAATAAACAGATTTTAGGCAAACTAGAGAGGCTGGTTTCTTAACTAAGAGCTGAGTCCCATGTAGTGAGCACTTCTTCCTCAGTTGAACATAATGGGCCCCTTTGAAACGTCTCTGTCACACGTGGTGGTGGTCTCTTTCGGCTGGGGGTGCACTCACGCTTCGACAAGCTGTGGGACACAGAAGAAAGAAATGCGAACTTCAACATCATGCAGCCTGAAGTTGAAACTTCCTGTCCCTGGTGACCCTGCGCCTCTGTTTCCTAATCATAAGCTGGGAAAACTACGGCACCGTAGAATTATTATGAGAAAAGCACCCTGCACGATACCTGGCATGCAATCAATAATATTTCTCTTTTTTCATTTCCTCGAAAGTCATGCACTAGAGATCCTGGCATTACCTAGGCTTTCCTGGCACTAAGTAATTAGGAAAACCCTGACTCAGTAACCCCCCAACTGTCTTTACCACACCCTCCCTTCCCACATGGCAGAGGGCACTTGTGTCTGGAGAGTTCCCAAGCCAGCTACGCAGATGGTTCTTACAGTGATCCTGGGTTGCAGAGAGAATTCTTTGTTTCAAGACAGTGACTAATTTGGATAATACACCTTTGCACAACTATCAAAATAATTAGAAAAATTCCATCCTTAGGAAGGTTGCGAAGATCAAACGTAAATGTGGTGAAAGTCGTTATTTATGCAGAAATAGACTTACCGTACATATGTAATGCTTTGAGATGTCTACGCTGTGGTTTGTAAGTGATCGCACGCTATATTCAAATGATAGTAAGGATCATTTTTCACTCAGGCTCCTGTTAGCACCGCTGCCCAAAACAGACAGTATCTCTGTTTGGATGTCTAGTAGGCATCCGAACCTTAACCTGTGCAAAGCAGAATTCTTGATTTCCCTCCCTCTCCTTTCCTTGCAATACTGCTCCTCTTCCCACCTTGGGCTTGCCTTTCAGTGGGTAGAGCACTACCATCTGCTCTGAGGCTCCATCAAAAACCTGGGACTCAACCTTGTTCTTACCCCAACCTTCTATCTCACTATCCATCAACCCATCTTGTTGGTTCAATTATTCTAATATGTGGATTAGAATATATTCTAATATATGGAACCCCTCGCTTCTGCAGAGCATCGATACCACTTTTCTTGCGCTTTGGGGTCCCCTTTATAAATCTGGTGATGTCAATGGATGCCTATCACTTCGCCCATCTCCCCTGATCCCGCCCTGGTCCAAGCTACCTCCACGTACCTGGACTTCTGGAATACTCTCTGAACTCTACTCTGATCCCACTCTCATTCTCTTCCATTCTATTCTCCACACAGCTGCCAGAACGATTATTTAACAATAGAAATCCCATCATATCATGCTGCTGCTAAAAGCCTTCCACAGTCTTTTTCATGATCCCGGGAGCAAGATGCAAAGTCCTTGTGAGTCTGTGGGACTCTGCGTGGTGGGGCCTTGCTCCTCACCTCGTGCCCTCCTTTCCTACTCTCCCTGCCCCCATTCCTGCCTCCACTCCCAGCCTCAGCCCTGCTGGTCTTCTTCCGTTGCCTCATACACCACACCACGGCAAGCACGCTGCTGCAGCAAGAAGCTCTCCCCCGTCTGCTGAGAATTGCCTTCCTTTGCTTCTGGCCCAGTCAGCTCCGCCCCACCAACCAAGGGTCAGTTCAAACGCCCCTCTTCACAAGGGCCTTCCAGAGCTCCCTTTACTAAAAGGGACTAAAGCAGCACATTCCCATTGATTTCTCTTCCCCTCTTCTGCTTAGTTTTCTTGTACTCCTTTGCTCATGACCTGAAATTATATTATTGATTGAGCTCATTGACTTGAGCTATTGTCTGACTTCCCCACAGCCTGTGTGTTCCTCGTGGGGGGGACTTTGTTTTGTTTATCAGTGTCTCCCATGGCCTAGACCAGTGCTTGTCAACTTGCGGGTAGGTGATCAGAGATGCAGGGTGACCTACCCATGAAGGAGTGTGTCTTGTCATTGTCCTCACGTGTCATTCTTGGCAGGGCGAAATCTGCCTCTGTACCAGCCGAATCTTCGTCCAGAAGAGCATCTATCATGAATTTTTGGAGAAGTTTGTAGAAGCTACCAGAAAGTGGAAAGTTGGCATTCCCTCTGATCCATCGGCCAGCATGGGAGCTCTGATAAGTAAAGCTCATTTGGAGAAAGTAAGTCAATCTCTGCAATGGGAGTTTGGGGAGAAGCCCAGTGTAGGGCATAGCACACATTCCTGCTTTGGAATGTTGTTAATTACCACCCTATTCTTAAAAAAATTCTGACCTGTAGGAAATGGTCTCTGGATACAGAGTCTACAAATCTTGTCCAGGTTAAAGCAGTGTCTACATGGAATGAATGAATCTGAGAGGTCAGCAAGGAGAGTGAGCAGCATCGAGAGTGAGGAAGACAAATTTCAAAACACAAGAGTCAGTTGATAAGAATGATGTGGATTAAGGGTGGCAGGAATTTCCATCGATATAAGTTCCCAGTGGAAAGGGTTCTGCCTGTGGCTTACAGCAGGTGGAATTCTGGACGTGCCAGCAGGCATGATTCAAATTACGTGGTCCTTAGTGGGTAGGGTTAGTGGTGATCTACGTGGGAGAAGCCATTGATGGTCTCTGGGTGGTTTATGGAATTTAGGTCTTTAAAATCCTCTTAATGTATTACCCGAGACCCACAGAGGAAGATATGCCCCTGTCAGTTAGCCAGTGAGGGACAGAGCCTTTACTTAAGTTTATAGAAATCTTTGATGCTGCATAGATTTGGGAGATTTACTACATTTTAACTTTGACCTTTACAACATTGTGAAGCACAGAGGCTCTTAGCCAAGGGCGTAGCAGCTTGGTGGTTTCTTCTTACTTGTTTTCTCAGTGAACTACGAAGCAGGGTGAAGAGGGGAGAAGGTGCTGAGGGCTTGGGAGGGAGGAGAGGGTTTGAAATAGTCCTGCAGGACATCAGAAGGGATTCCCGCTGTTTGTAGCGTTGTAGCCACAGAAGCTGTGGACAAAAACCAAGAATCCTAATAGATTTAAACCACAAATGGTATTTGATTTTTTTTTAAAGATTTTATTTATTTATTTATTAGGAAAGAGAGAGAGTGAGAGAGAGCATGAGAGGGGAGAAGGTCGGAGTGAGAAGCGGACTCCCCATGGAGCTGGGAGCCCGATGTGGGACTCGATCCCGGGACTCCGGGAACATGACCTGAGCTGAAGTCAGTCGCTCAACCAACTGAGCCACCCAGGTGCCCTGATTTTTTTTTTAAGACTTGAAACGTTGGGGCGCCTGTGTAGCTCAGTGGGTTAAAGCCTCTGCCTTTGGCTTGGGTCATGATCTTAGGGTCCTGGGATTGAGACCAGCATTGGGCCCTCTGCTCAGCGGGGAGCCTGCTTACCCCCTCTCTCTTTCTCTGCCTGTCTCTCTGCCTACTTGTGATCTCTCTCTCTCTCTCTCTATCAAATAAATAAAATAAAATCTTAAAAAAAATTAGACTTGAAACATTGAGGAGGTTTTAGGACTGATGTCAATCTCTCCCTCATGAATCTTAGCCCAGAAATATCACCTGCTATGAAACAAAATTATACTGGAAAGACAAGCATTAATTTAACATGTTGGTTGGATTTTGTTTGCTTACTGTCATTTCAGTGTAGTATACTTAGGTACCATGAATAACTCTGAAAATGGTGAAGCTTACAGTTGGCAGGTTTTTTTTTTTTTTTTTTTCTGACCACATTCAAACATAAGCCCAGATTTTTTTTTTCATAAGCCCAGATTTATCTTTCAAACAGAAGTTTTTAAAACTCCTGTGTATTTTTACCATGATATATTTTCTATCTCGGTCAAATAACTAAGAAAAGAAATAAACTTTCTATTTTGGAATAACTTAAGATTTATAGAAAAATATCTGAGAGAAGGCAGAGAGTTTCTATATCTACTCATGCAGCTTTCCCTTCTGCTAGCATCTTCCATATCCACGGCGCAATTGTCCACACTAAGAAACCAACTGTAGCACTTGAGCCAACTGCAGACTTTTCAATCTCTCTTGACTTTCTACTTGATCCTTATAGAAAATAATTTTTCAGCCACTTGCTTATTAAAATAAAGTACAATTAATTGTACTCATTTCAGAAAGCTCCATGGCTCTACTGCTTTTAAGGAGAAAGATTTTGTACACACAGTTAAAGATTTCAAAATAGTTTTTTTGTCATTGACCAATTTATTTTTATTTTTTGAAGATTTTATTTATTTGAGAGAGAGAGCACGAGTGAGCAGTGCTCACGTGAGAGCATGAGCAGTGGGGAGAGGGAGAAGCAGGCTTCCAGCTGAGTAGGGAGCCCGATGCTGGGCTCTATCCCAGGACCCTGGGATCACGACCTGAGCCAAAGGGAGACGCTCAACTGGCTGAGCCACCTGGGTGCCCTGGCCAATTTCTTTTCTTTTTCTTTTTCTAGGGAAGAACACTAAAGATGGTATTCCCATTACTCCATCACATATAAACTTGCTGTGATCAGTGGAGCCATCTTGTTTTGTGGTCTTACAGATTGGATCCCTCCCAGCTAGAGTAGAGCGCCCCTCAGGTGGGCTTACATTGCCTCCCCCACGTGAGGCCGCAGGGCGGTCCTACTGAGGCTCCCAGGGCTTCTGGACATCTGCCATCCTCACTGCTCCACCCTGAGCACCAGTGCCCAGATGCAAGGAGTCACGACTTCCCCTCCTGAGCCTCTCACCAGGTGGACCCATGATGGGGGGCTTACAGATCAATTCTTGTGAGGAGGTGCTGAGTATCTCGGGCAGAGAGAGAGAGAGAGTGAGAGCGCTAGTGGAAGCAGTTAGGGCAGTGTAACTGTGGCCTTTTCAGTGGGACTCTTCAGTTGGGTATGCTGCTTCCGAGATCAAGGAGGGAGTGCAGACATTCCCCTGGTGGTCATCTTTCCTCGCCTCTCACCAGAAAGCTGTGGGGGCTGAGTCCTGAGGGAGGCTTGGCGGCCATCTTGTATTGCACTTCTCTGCAGTTCGTCTGTGTCTTCTAGAAGCAAACTAGCCTGCAGAGTCTGGGGTCTTTGTGTCCGTCTTACTTCCGTGTGGTTGTCAGGATAGATGACGAGGCACCGACTAGACCATGTAGAAGCTGTTCCCTCACGGAAAAGGGCTCAGAACCTCACAGAGACACAGCTTGCTCCTAAGTGGACGAGTGACTCGCCCGCCTCCTAGTGATGCAGGCGACTCTGTCCTCAAGGAGGGAAGAAAAGGCTTTCTGCCGTTTCATAGGTTGCTTTTCGTCTTTGCTTGTTTTTCTACCCCCCCACCCCCCAATGCTTTTCCACCCCCCTTCTCTCAGAGATAATGTAGATGAGATAATCTCAAGCCACTCCATGTTTAATCATGGAATAAAGTTCTGGTTCTGCATTCAGCAGGTACTCCTGGAGATCTTTGCCTCAACTTCCCTTGTTCACACATTATGCTGCCTTTGGCATCTTTTAATTAATCTAAGTGGGTTGTTTCAAGAGGACTAAGAGAATAAGGGAAAGAGAAGTCCAGACTAATTTAGTCTTCACCCGCAAACTAGACGAGGGCTTTTCTGGGACAGCTTTGAGATCATTGCGCGTGGTGAGGGAAAATGTGTAGCAGAGCAGAATATGAAGCTGTTCCAAATATTGTATTTTTTTAGAAATCTCTGAGTTCATGGCTTATTAAGTGTTCTATAAACTAGAGCAAAATTAATAATAAAACAACAGTACTTTTAAATTTTTATATGGCAAACACATAGCTCTATGTTGAATATAGTTCTACAACAGAAAACTTATCTAAGACTGGGGCAGAATACTCAGATAAATATGTGGTAAGTAGGGATCCAAAGTATGACTTCAAAATTTACCCTGCCTTTGATGTAATGCTTAACTGTTGTTTTACACTTTTAATTTTTGGGATCACTTTTCTACTTCTCCTGTGCTCAGGGGTAGGATAATGTTATCATTGTGACTGCAATGAAATTTCCATACAAAAATGCACATATCCTTTTATAAGGAGTCATTTCTACAACCATTGTGAATAAATATCTGTCACTGTATCCAGTTACTGGGTTTACTTATTACATAATTTGTTTCCCATTATAGTTAGCTATTCTGTATTAACCAGATGTATTTTCAGAACGTAATAAGTAATGAGACTAGGGGTTAGAAATGATTTGTTCTGGAAGCCTAGCTATTGAAGGGCATCTTGGCCTTTCATGAAGTCTTATGCACCATTCAATTTCCCATATTCTGCGGATTCTGTGGACAGAATCCCCCCTGCTCCCCCACCAAAGTGAGTAACTATTCTTTTGTGTATCTAACTACTGAATATACCTGAGCGTGAATTCTAGCTTTCGTGATTATTAGTGGTATGAACCATCTACCCTTTCTGAGGCTCAATTTTATCATCAGCAAATAGGGGATAATAATACGTAGCTAATAAGAGTTTTGAGGGAATTAAATGAGAATGTATGAAAAGCATTTATCTATGTGCCTGGGACTTAGACGGTAAAGAAATTACACCCCTTCCATCCTAGGGCTGAATGCTCAAATGATGGTCAGAGCACTTCTGCCCTCAGGCTTAGCAGCTGAGCAGTAAGATAATCAACTTTAGATTTCTTAGCAATGGCCTTATACATATTTCCTAGATGATTCAAAAATATTGAATTTTCTGCTGCTTTGTGTCGAGTCAAATGGTAAGATGTTGCTAATCATGGTTTTCACCCGCCCAGGTCAGAAGTTACATCGCAAGAGCCCAGACAGAAGGGGCCCGGATTCTGTGTGGCGAGGGGGTGGACACATTGAGTCTCCCCCCCAGGAATCGGGCAGGATACTTCATGCTTCCCACGGTGATAACAGACATTAAGGATGAATCTTGCTGCATGAAGGAAGAGATATTTGGTCCAGTGACGTGTGTCGTCCCCTTCGATAGCGAAGAGGAAGCGATTCAAAGAGCCAACAGTGTTAAATACGGGCTGGCAGCCACAGTGTGGTCCAGCAACGTGGGCCGTATCCACCGGGTGGCTAAGAAGTTGCAGTCAGGCTTGGTCTGGACCAACTGCTGGCTCATCAGAGAGCTCAACCTCCCTTTTGGGGGGATGAAGAGTTCTGGGGTAGGGAGAGAGGGAGCCAAGGACTCTTATGAATTTTTCACTGAAATCAAAACCATCACCATTAAACACTGACCTTGGCCAGTAGAGAAGCTGTTACGGTCCGTGGCTGGCTAAGAGAATCAGTAGTCCAACGCGGTGAGCAGATATCCCGCCATAAATTCCAGCCACATCGTGGCTCAGCGGGGTTTCTCCACCTTATCCTCGGTAGCTTGTACTTTTATTTGTTGTTAAAGAGAGCCTGTCTGTTTTCCCTGTGGAGTCAAAGAAGAGACCTATGAGCACGAATGCACAAAAAGGAAGCCAAGTAATTGTCAGGTTCCTTCTCTGCTGTGTCTTCACTGTAGTTTTTTTTCATTGTTTTGATTGAATTCTTGGAAATACATAGATAATCCTTTTTTTTCATTTTTAAGTCTGTATATGTATGAATGCAATGACAAACATAACATGGAATTTATCCGAGCAGGCCTGTATGGTAGGTCCCACTAAATGCATCTGTACAAGGACAAAGAAAAATAAAATAATGACTACTTTTGGAGGAAACTTGAAGCAAAAAGAGGAAATACTTTGATCCATTTCTACTCTGGAGTCTAATCAATTCCAGTTTTTTGTGTCTGTCTCCCATGAGGTTTACAACCCACTAATCCTAAAAGAATAAATGTTAAGCAATTTTAGTAGCCAGGATGACATTATGTCTTCTTCTTGAATTATCTTTTATTCCTCTTAGGGGTATGGACTTTATGCAATGTAATGGAGGTATTTCTCATGGCCTTTTTTCTGGGTCTCCAAATGATCAGAGGAGAAAACTGAGGTTAACAGAGATTACAGTAGCCTACCTAAGGTCACACGAACGCTATGGGGCAGAGGAAGGAATTGAACCCAGGGATGGCTCTCAGTGTCCAAAGCCACGATCCTGACCAACTCACACTCAGCAGCCATATACTTACTGTTCATGGAATACATTGTGTTGGGTCTCCTCTCCGTGTCTCCCTCCCTCTCCCCTTCTCCCCTGTCCCACTCAGCTGTGCAACTCAGGAACTCCTCAGCCCTTCCTACATCAACCGAAACCATCTGTCTGCGTATCTCACTGCCCAGCTGGACAGGAATTGCCTCAAGGCCCAGGCAGTGCTACCCCCAGCCCCCCGCCCCCCCCCCCACCCCGCCGAAGTCTCCATTCCCAGCACAGGGGAGGCGCGCGAAACAATTTCCAGGGATGGAATGAGGTCTTCCTGGTGCTCTGGGGTGATTGTTGCATGATGTTTGGGGATGGGGGTTGGGCCAGAGGGGGACAGAATAGTCTTCATGATTTGTGTAGGTTTTCGGATATGGTGGCTTGCTCACAAATGCTGAAAAACATAAACCCTTTGGAGGTCAAGCAATGGTGTCGGATCATATCTGGTTCCCAGCTTCTCTCTTCCCTCCCTTCTCCTTTTCTCATCTGCCCTATTCTCCAGCTCAGGCCCTGGAGTCTTCATTAGTTAAATCTCGAATCAATTCCAAGAGTCAGTAGGAGGAATTTCAGCAGCTCCTGGTCTTTAAGAACCCACATCTTTGTTCTTGTACATGGTCCGGCTCCAGCTCGTCCTTATTTCTGAAACCTAAGCCACATCTTGATTCCACATTCTGGTGGCTGAACGTTTTTTCTCCCTGTGCCTCGATACCCCCCTCCCACCCTGCTTGTGTACTGCCTCCACGACTGTTCTCTAGGACACGGAACTGGCCCTGCCCCTGTCCCTTCTTGTCTGGGCTCTGGATCCTGTCTTGTGGAGGGGACTGCTTCTTGCGGACAGCCATTCTGGATGCCATTTCCCTCCTCTGTGCCTCTTTGGGGCTTCAGAAGCTTCTCCTGGGCTCTTGAGGCAGTCTCATTAACGCGTGTTTGACCGGTTGCTCGCTCTCTATCACCCCAACTGAGCCTCAGTTGTGAACACCAGTGGCTTTGATGCCTCAGCACCCCATGGGGCCTTTTTTCATTCCTTCTAGTCCACCCAAGTGTTGGTGAGTTTAGTTCCAAGACCCTCCCCTCCCAGGCCAGCCCACGCGGCCTCGTGCCCCACCTCAGTTTAGGGTCCCCTGTGGGTCTTTTCTGGTGCCACAACAGAGTCCCCTCAGAGCAGCTCCTCTGTGGCTGCAAGGCCTCTGGGTCCCGCGCCTGCTGAACTCAGGGCCGGTCAGGAAGACCCTCAGAGGGGACGCATGAAGGTTGCGATCCTACCTGTTGAGTTTTATTTCTGAGCTGGGTGATGGGGGCTTGCGTGTTTGCTGTGCTCTTTCACATGTAGGAACTACCTACCAAAAAGGGAAAGTGGATCGTGGATCGTGCGGGGGTGGGGGGGGGCGGGGCGGGGACAACCTGGCGCCTGAGCAGAGGGAGCTTAGAGCAGGAGAGCCCCTCCTCCCAGCAGAGCAGCACCGGGGGGGGGGGGGGGCGGGGGGGCACTCAGAGGGACCTGGATGGAGAGCTGGCCCTGATGGGGGGCGGCAACAGGGACTCTGAGGATCCCAGCTACTGTGTGTGCCTAGCGGTGCTCCCCAGTCCCAGAGGTCACTGGTTCACCTGCAGATTGAGATCCAGTAGGTCTGGGTGGGGCCTGGGTGTCAAGGACTTCGGTAACCCTCTGTAGGAGCTGCGGCTCCCATGATGCCTCCTCCTCACCTTCCTAGGTCTCAGGAGCAGCCCCTCCTGCACTGGCCCCCTCCTAGACACGGAGGAAGTGCTCACACACAGGAGCAGACCTTCCTGGGGAGAAGGTCTCCAGTGTGGTAGTTGGCACGGAGCCCGAGATTACTCGGGACCCTGACATGCAGCTCAGAGGAGGGGGAAGGCAAGGCAGCTCTGTAACATCCACTAAAGGAGGACATCCACTAAAGCATTTCTCCTCCTGGATAGAGAAGGTCCTCTCTCCATTGCTCCTTCCGAGGGTGCACACTGAGCTGTCTATGCAGCCCCAGAAGAAGCCCGTCTCTAACCCACGCACACAGAAACTTAGGGTTAGCCCCCTATCCAGGGAGGGGTGTTACCGGTAAATTGCTCTTTCAAACCCCAAAAGGTAACTTTGCCGACTATCTATAATAATCAACCAGCACACTTTTTCTTCAACATTAGTACTGGTTAGTCTACGATCATGAACTATTTGGTGAAAGAGCAACTAATCGGGGGAGGAAGAGATAAAAGAAGAAGTTGTTGACCACTGAATTCGTCTCAGAGATTTGAGCACCCAGCCTGTTAGTCACCACAGAGCAGGGCTATGCGGAAGGAGCAAACCAGGGGCATGAACCAGTGGCTCCCCAGATAAAATGAAAAATCAATAGAATGGAATCACTGATTTGGCTGACAGCTAAGGTACTAATCTGGAAGGTCAAGTCGAGAAAGTAGCTCAGGATGCAGACAAGGACAGAAAGGGAAAATGTAAGAGAGAAGTTGAGATGGGGGATAGATCCAGAAAACTGATAATATGTAATTCATCTGAGGTGAGAGAACAGAGGTGGAGAAGCAAATAAATGATAAAAATGAATATCTCTGAACTAAAAAACTTTCTGATGAAAAACATTCACCATGTGAAGGAGCAATTCTGCTGAAATTTAAAAATTCCTGACATAAAGCTTGCAGAGAGAATTACTGGGATACCTACAAGCTCCACCCCCAACCCCACGAAAACCCACAAATACAAGCACAAGATTGTCATCCTACATTTTCCATTAATAGTACTGATTAATAGTACTGATTTTGGAAGACAGTAGAACAAGATTTCGAAGTTCTCAGGAAACATTATTTTGAAACTAAATTTTATAGCCAGTTAGCCTGTTACTCAAGGATCGAGGCAAAATAAGCCAATGATTCAGGAAATTTACTCTTTCCTGTGTGATTTGGGATATACTTCAGGAGAAGGAAAAACGAATTCAATGAATAGCAGAACTTCTGAGGAACAAAATGAAAAGTAATTTCAAATTAGCAGCAGCAAACAGGCCTAGAAAGCAATTGGCCCAAAGTCGAACACCGTAGACAGGACGTGGTGGTTGACGAACACTGACTAGAAAGCTGTGTAACAATTTGGAAGATCTTTAATCTGTAAAAAAGTCCACCTATGTCTGTTCTCTCCATTACGATAAAGGGACACAAAAACTCTTCAGAAGTGACGATCAGATGAAGTGAATCGAAGTGTGACGTGACTTGGAAAAAGAGAAAGGGTGTAAATGACGGGAATCCATTTTTCCATTATTTTGGGGGTGGATATTTTTGGTGACATAAAGTCTCATTTCAATCTTCATGGACCTTACATACTACTTGGTTCTTTTTTTTTTTTTTTTTTTTTAAGATTTTATTTGTTGATTTGCCAGAGAGAGAGAGAGAGAGAGGGAGAGAACACACAAGCAGGGGGAGCAGCAGGTAGAGGGAAAAGCAAGTTCCCCGATTAGTAAGGAGCCCAACACAGGGCTCGATCCCAGTAACCTGAGATCATGTCCTGAGCCGAAGGCAGACGCTTAACGGACTGAGCCACCCAGGCGCCCCATGCTACTTGGTTTTGTAATTAGTATTTATATAATCTTAACATTATGAACGTCTCTCACTGGCTTTCAATTTTTAGAGTCGAGCTACAGACAAAGTACAGAAAACAAGCTTAAAATGACAAAACAGTACAGAGGTTCAAGTCCGGATGATGATATTAATCATCTGACAAGGGCGGAAGAGGAAAGGGTGAGCCCACGGCTAGCCTGCACTGATCTACTTTCCTCATCTTACTGCACAGGGAGTGGTCCTTGATGCTAGAAGGCAATGAATCAAGAAGCAAGGATTGAGGCAGATTATTTAAAGCGATGCGTGAATCCATTCAAGATCTCAAAATGTTAATGCCACTAACAAAAATTGGAAGGTGAAAGGCAGGTGAGCTCAGAATATACAGTGTGTGAAATGCACACACCTTCCCTCAGAGGAAGCAGACATGTATTATTTAAAGTTGATAAGGCCAGAAACACAAGTGCGCACACACGGATTAGTTCTGTGATACAGAAGACCTCAAACCAGAACTGTTTAAAAATGGTTGCTTCCGGGATGCCTGGGTGGCTCAGTCGGTAAAGCATCTGCCTTCGGCTCAGGCCATGATCCCAGGATGCTGGGATCGAGCCCCGCACTGGGCTCCCTGCTCAGCAGGGAGACTCCTCTCCCTCTGCACCCCCCCTCACTTGTTCTCTCTCTCTCTTTCTGACCTCCCCCCCCCCAAAAACAAAAACAAAAACAAAACAAAGTTGCTTCTGAGAAGCAGAACTATGGCCAGCAAAGGGGTATTTAGCATAACAGAGAGAGGTTCATTTAAATTATGAGGTAGCCTTTGAGTTTTATTTTTTTAACATGTTTGAACAATCTTTTGTAAATAATAGCATATATATTTAAAAGCTCTTATAAAAAAAGCGATGCTTTTTATACATGTGGGAATTGGGAAGGATGTGCTCTACACAGTCCAGAGAATTCTAAGCCCTGGGCCCTCTGAGCCCTGGTTGCCTTAAGAGATCTGAGATCCCCAGATGTCCTGGAGGCTCAGCCTGATTGTGGAGAACCTGGGCAACCTGTCCCAGGTCAGGTCAAAGGAGGAAGCCTCCCCTAGTGCCGCTGGCATGGCCTGTCTGCTTAGCCGGCCGTTCCAGAGAGGGAGACAGCAGGAGAACCTCCTTCCTATGTCCCGCGCGTGGGCGGTGAGGGACAGTCCCGGATAATTCACCTGCCTCAGGCCATCCCTACTGGATTTCCCTAAGCCTGACCTGAGACTTTTAAAAGAAAGCGCCAAAGCTTTGGATTGGCTTATCTACTGGGAATTGCCCATGTCCTTTCTTGGAGATGCCGGTGGCTGCCTGTGATCCACATTAGGGCTGGACCCACCCCTAGGATGTCCCGTGGACAAGACCCTCACTTTAGGCTTTTCAGATGAAGGTTTCAGTGTAGTTTTAGGAAGACATCTTGTTCATGGGTGTCTAAAGGCAAGCCTTCTGGAATGTGTCCGTGTGGTCATTAGCCTAACAGGTCTGAGCATGCACATGGTCAGTCTCGGCTGCTATGCTCGTCAGGACCCCAGTCAGTGCTGACTCACCCCAGGGCCTGCGCGAAGCCTCAGACTCACTACTCAGAGGCCTCTGCCAAAGATATGATGGGCAGGCTTTCTGGGAAGAGTCCTATTTCCGACTGTAACCGGCCATTCATCAACCATTGGGAATTTGCCTAATGTTGCCTGTTAGCAAAGGATACGTCATGTCCTCACTCGGATTTCACTCTCCCACTCCACACCTCATCGCATTCCTCATCCACATGCCACAGTCCAATCTTTTTCCAGGAGGTATCATTACACTCCAGCCTCATCTTGTAATTGCCATTCCAGTGTGGCTCAACAATTTCCAACAACGCGCTGAAAAATTCTCTTCGGGATATTAAGGACCGGGGAGGTCGTTGAATCATAGCAGGGGAGCGTTGCCAGGGATCCTGAGATCACCCTGTGTCACTCCCCATTTCCCGATGGACCACTGAGGCACAAAGAGGTTAACGGGCTTGCCAAAGATCGTACCAGCAAACACTCCTTCCCAGTGGAACCGAAGGTACAGAAATAGACAAGCATCAGGGAGAGGGGTATTCTGAGGACAATGAAAGATAATTGCAAATTCTAGTAACTATTTTGGACTTGCCTCCCACAGATAGTAAGCAGCTGGCCTCTATATACACTGAGGACAAGATACAGGGGAGAAAAGGGTCTTAATTACCATTTGAGTTTATATGTAAAATTAGAAGTACTTTATTTTCATATTTTGAGCTCAGAAAGAGTGGGTGGTGGAAGAGGGTGGAAACCCCTTTTCCGGAGGACTCCAAGCACAGGTGGCGTCCCCGGAGAGGGGGTGCGGGGTGTGGGGTAGGGGAGTAGTCACTGATTCTGTGTCACTCCTGTTGGGGGCTCTGTTTTCATGGTACCGCTTTGACACCTGCCTGAGCAGGAGCAGATTTCTGGCCCAGCATCTCATCAAGGCGTCCACGCGCCAGATCACAGGGTCCGCCACTGGGAAATAAGCCCCAGAGTGCACAGACTTCCTAAATAAGAGAAATCGAATTTCTATGCAACATCCTTGGGAAATCAAAGCACGTGAGAGTCATCGAGATAGGTAAAAACCTGACAATCAGCCTGTTTATGCCTTTAGGAAGCTTTGGATTTCTCTGATGTGTGAAGTGCACCAAAGTACGTGCTTCTCATGTCCTTTCTGCATTAATTTTAGGTATCTTCGGGAAAGACACTCTTCTGGTTTGTAGTAATAAATCAGCAGAAAGCAGTTCTGAAGGGTTATTTATAACCCTCTGGGATCCTGAGGCCACTGGCTGGGACCGTAGTCAGGCTGAGGTCCATCATCAGAATGGATATCGTCTCGGTCCCCACGGCAGCGACAGAAAACGCTTAGGGAAGCACCTACTCTGAGCAGAGTGGACCGAACCTCCTTCCCTATCCTGCTCTTTCCTGATACCCTAAATAAAGGGAGAGAGTTCACAGCCCCTGGACAGTATTCACAGAAAACGTACTGCACCCTTTCCTCAGGATGTGTTTCGTGCCTTCTAATCTTGCGAAAGACTAACTCCCTGAACTTAGGGTTAGAAATCATTAGGCAAGAAAACCCCTTCTCTTGATTTCTTGTAACTGTCCAAACTGATGAGTCGTGGAAAAATCGCTGCAGGTCAGATTTCACAGTCTTCCTGAACCTTTGCACCGTATTGTTTATAGAAAGAATATGACATCCCTTGGCATGATAAGGTGAGCGTGGCTATTTCTGCCTTTGGACTGTTCATTATGCTTCGCTATCATAAGCAGAGGGGGCAAATAGCTGCAGGGACCTAAAAAAAATACCGTGATTACTTGGGAATGTTAAGCACATTGCTGCAGAAAACACCTCCTTTTGTTTTGGCAAACCCATTTTGGAAAAGTGACTTCAATCTTGGCAGCGATAGACAGCTTTTTACATCCTATTTTGATTGGCTTAGAGGTCAACCAAGTGAGCAGCATCTAATTGTTAAGCTCGGAAGGGCTTTGGGTGGCCTAGTCTTCTTTTTCTTTTTCAGTGATTGACATATTTTGAAGCTGATATAAACATCATCTCCATGCTTCACATAAAGTGCTCTGAAAATAAGTTCCAACCCTCCTCCATTCTCCAGAAAGTGCAGTTCGTGGAAATCAGGGATTGGATTCTCATATTAGTCATGCCGAGATTTCCTTGATCCCTACGGCAGATCAGTGCAGAGCGGGTGGAGATTGAATATGCGTTTGCTGCGCTGACATTAATAAGAATAAAAATCACTATATGACACTGTGAATTGTCTTGCATCCTGGGGAAGTAACACACTTGTCTGTGATGAGGCTGAAGGCAAGTGGTAATAATTATGCTAGTTTTTACTGATTTCTGAGTAGGCCCTTCGTCCCACAAACAAAAATACAGTATGCATCCGAATCTAATATTACATTGCATGTTCACTGGAATTTAAATAAAAATTTAATTTATTTAAATTCATTTAAATAAAAATTTATTTTTTATTTAAAAAATTTAATTTATTTAAATTCACTTAAATAAAATTTATTTTTTATTTTAAAAATTTAAATAAAAAATAATTTAAAAAAAATACAAAGGGCAGAGGTCTTGGCTTATCAGATAGTACAGCTCTTGGCTGAGGGCTGTGGCCCGGGGGGGAGGAATGGAGCCAGGGGCCTCAAGCTCCATCAGGCAGGTGCAGTCTGGGCCAGTCCACAGTTCCGGTGTATTCAGAGTTCACTAAATGTGACCCCTTGAGAACCACTCCCCAGAAATCTAGGTTACCACGGTGACCGGACTCCTGGAACAAATTCTAGCCTTTTTGTTATGCTCTTCAAAGTGTGTGCCTGAGGTGTGATAGAGTAGAAAACACTTTACAGCTGAAAAATTGAGAGAGACAGCAGGGGCCAATAAATCCATTTAATAAGAAAAAAGTCATTTGGGAACATGAACTAACAATTTTACAGGAATTTAAAATCGGAAAAGTACTGACTTGAGTGTTTTGGATCAAACTCACTAAAGCAATGAATTCATATCCGACGAAATGAAGCCTTCTAGTAGGACAATGTGGCCATTTAATGAGATGACACAATGTACCAGAAAAGTCTCTGGGGCCGGTCACTGCTTGGACATGTCACCTACAACTTCTGCCTTTACTTCTTAAATACTATGAAGCCATCCACCCTCCTTTTTTCTTTATTCCTGTGGTAGTTCTGTTATTACGGCAAGTGTAAAGTTTGGATTTGATCCACGCCCAAGAAACAAAAATTAGGTGAATGTGTTTTTCCTTTTATTTCTGTGAGGCAGGAAAATGTTTCCTCTACCTTCTTATGTTCTGTCCCTGTGGCCTGTAAATTAAAATTTACAAAGGACAGATTAACAAGAGAAAAAGCATACATATTTCTTTTTTAATTTTACATGCATGGGGGCTCCCCCCACCTCCGCAAAAATGAAAACCTCAAGTAGCAGTTAGGCTTGGGTTGCGGGAGTTATATACCATTCAAATAAAGGGTGACACATTGCGGAGGCGAGACTAGATGCAGGAAAGGGGGTTTGAGCCTCTAGGGGTGATAAATTGTGGGAAGGTAAACAAATGGAGAAAACTAATGTTAGATGAGGGGTATTTAGTAAAGTTCACTTACGGAGACTTGCCTAGGTCTTGTCTTTGTTTCTGGTGATAAGGGCTGCTCTCATCTTCCTGGGATGGGAGATGGCAGGGGACGCTTTCAAAAGGGGAATTTATCCTCTGCTTATAGGTAGATAGGAGGAGGGCAGAGAGCACTTCCTGTGTCTGCTTTTTCTCAAGTGCTTTCAGTCCCAATAATCATTATATTGAAGGGGTATTTTTTTGAAACTTGAAACAGCACCCCTTTATTAGCTTACAGCTCCACATGTGTGACCGGGGTCCCTAGGAAGGGTCTTGAAATGCTGAAATCAAGGTGTCAGCCAGCTGACTTCTTGTCTCGAGACTCTGGGGAGGGAGACTGTTTCCAAATTTTTTTTTGTTCTCGGAAAAAATTCAGTTCTTGGTGGGTCTCAGCTCTTGGAGGGCCGCTCACAGTCGTGGCCACATGTCCCTCACCTTCCAGCCAGTAATGATGTGTCAGAATCTTCTTGTGCTTTAGATCTCTGACTTCCTCTATAACCAGAGAGAAACCGCTATAACCAGCCAGAGAAAACCATTCTTAAAGAGCTTATGTGATTATGTCAGGTGCACTGGATAATCTCCGCGTCTTAAGGTCAACACATTAGAGACCTTAATTACTTCTCCAAAGTCCCTTCCCGGCAGTACCGAGGCTCACATTTGATCCCCTAAGTGGGATCATCTCAGAATCCTGCCCACCTCGAAGTCTATGCTTCCTTCCTTGAATCTACGCACACCTGTGACTATGGCAGGAGGGTACATAGCCTGACCTCCTTCATTTTGTATGCGCCCCACCTCTTAAAGAAAGAAAAAATAACCATGACAATCTAAGTGAGTATTTGGACACTGTGCTTGAGTGAGTATATTCTGGGAGAAAAACATGCCCAGTTGGAGGAAAAGTGATGAGATGCTGCGGGTAATTGGGTTTTCTAAGCCCGGGAAGGTTCTTCAAGACTCTGTGTACTCACAGAACAGTGTATGAATGGGGATAAATGAAAGTGCTAGGATAAATCCCACACTTTGGGGTTCCAGGCTTAGTCTAGAGAAGGAATGAAAAAGGCTAGTTCCAGTGGGTGGTGTTATCATATTAAGAGCATCTACGGAAAAGGAGGGGCACTAACCCACCAGGACTCTACCAACTCTTCTTAGTCTATCGTGACCAAGTGGACAGGAAGTTCAGGTCATGAGCGTAGACTAGAAATGGACATTTTTCGTATTTTTCTCAAAGCATTTGATCTGAAAGGAATCTTTTCAAAAATAACTTAGAGCAAAGATTTCCTCAAGCATTTCATCACTTAAGTATGTGTTAAGTATCACTTAAATATGTGATACTTAGAATGTCCAATAAGAGTATTTCAAATGCCCGTAGTATTTGTAGGATCATACATGGGAGCACATGAGAAAAGCAGATTCTGAGTGTGTCCCTTCACAGAGCTTCCAAGTGGGGGAGCATGGGAGAAAAACCGAAGAAAGGAAGTAAAATTAAATAACACAAACTCAGAGAAACAAATAACATATAATGCAAGGGGGAAATTATCACGAGTTGGTATTTCCCTCATGGGGAAATGTCGGGAAGGTCTGAAAGAGCACAGGGTTCCCTTGCTGGTGGGAAAGAGGCAGACTGGAATTCTAGAAAAGGGAATTATTTTTGAACATGGAAGCACTTTTAATAAAACATGATTGTGATGACATTGCCCTTTTCCAGAGGATGACTCCAGTCTTCAGGCATAGGTGATCTTTCTAGCACCTGCAGAAAAGAATTGCCTCTAAACAGATATATCTTGGGTCTCTGTGAAGCCTGAGGTGGCTGGGAGTGACCTGTGTCCAGGGTGCCTCCTTAAAGAGGCCAAGTGCATTGAGGGAGGGTGACAGAAGTCTCTGTTTAATTTGGAAACATTCACTCTTTTCCGTGGAGCTATGGTTCACAATGAATTTCACAGCTTTATTTTCTTTCTTCCGGGAATTTCTGATCTCCTGTTAACCTTTGGTTGTCCTAGCAGATATTTATTTTCTAGCATGGAGTTTCCCCATTCAGGTATGTATTCTTGACTTGATTTTTAACGGAGCCTAGCTTTCCTGGATTAAATAATCACATCCCCGAAAGCACACGTTTTATAAGAAACACTTTCTTTTAACAACGTTTTAAATCCTTTATAGCCTACGTTTGCAAACTCTCACATTTCTCCAGCAGGGGTTCCCTTAAAAATATCAGCCTGGAATTTCAAACTGCAAATATTTCTAAAGCTATCGCCCACTCTTTGTGCGGGGAGGGGAGTTGGGGGGGGAACGGGGACACGATGATGCACATATTTGAACGGGCCCAGATTTGGGGGCACACCGTGCCTAAATCCTGTTTGATCCTATTCAGGCCTTTGCAGATACACTGGGCTGTCAGTGCTGTGTGCCTTCTGGTGGATGGGAAATGCTGCTGTGGTGAGACGGCCTGGGACCCTCGGAGGCTCAGAGCGTGTTCCTTTATCAAAGTCTGGGCTCTGCTGAAGCAAAGGGCAAGAAATTTTAAGCTAAAGGGAAAACAGAATCCTGAGGTAGACTAGCTATCCCCAGCCCCCAGTGCTCCCCAGTCAGAATGACGTCCATGAGCTGCATTCTGCGGCCATGTAGAGGGGGTCGCAGAGAGGGGAGCCGGGACCACCACTGCCATCTTTGTTGGCATTGGGAGCTTTGCCCATCCTGGTGACATCTGCTCACCAAAGTTGAGCAGGTGGGAGTTGGTCATTTAAAAAGAAAACATTATTAAACTCTTTGGAACCAGAGGGAGGGCTTGCAGTGACAAGTGTCACGGTGAGTGTAAGGTCCCTGGGGACCCTTCACCCCAGAGTGGGGAGAAGGGGGCTCCTTGTTTTGTCTCATTTGCATTTATTTCCTGCCTTCTCTTCCTCCTTTTTCTTCTCTCTCCTTCTTTTTATTTTTGATATGTTTTATTAATGTGCCAACTCTGGATTTTTTTTTCTAATATCTGCATCATCAAATATTCCACACCTCACCTCCCTCCATCGCCTCCACCCTTAGGAATTTCTCAGATGCGGTCAGAACAGCCTGTACCCAGAGCTCCCATCATGGGCTCACCCCGCGATCTGCGCGATCCGCGCGGGCATCTCTGTCACGGAGGACTGCAAAGCAAGATGAAGTGTTACGATTATGCGGACGTGTATTAGGTTACAGATTCTCAGACATCATGTGAGATGGGGTGACAGCTAATGTTTCCTGGCGCATTTTCTGAGCTTGGCCTCTCTGCAGCCTGTGCAGTGTTCAAGGAAATGCTGGTTCTGGTCAGGTGGCGGGAAGGGGGACACGGTAGGGAACACCCATCTCCTCTTCAAATTGTGCTAGGGAGCAGGGACGGGGGAAAGTCCAGCTTGGCTGGTCATCCTTCGTGTTGACCTTGTGCATGAGCTAACACACACTGATGCGCTCTCTTGGTACAGGGATTGCTAAGATGGTGAGGTGTGGGGGTGGGGGAGGAAATAAGAGCTCCTTGTGAGCGAGGGGTTTCCTCCCACAGGGTTGTTCCCTATTGAGGAGACTTGATGCTGTTGCCCTCCCTGCCGTCCTGAGTGTCCTGGGATGGGAGAGCCCAGGGCAGGAGCCAGGTGCCCCAGGAGCGGAGAACTGCAGCCATTGATAACCTGCCTCACCAGAATCCTGGCCCCGCCTCAGCGAGGGGGCGTGCGTGCGCTGGGCAATCTGTTCCTATGCACTGATCTAATCATCGTGGATCCTGCCCTCTCGGTTTGGAGTCATGGTCTCCGTCCGTCTGCAGACGGTATGAATGACATCAGGCTGAAGATGGTGTCCTTACGAATCCCTCTTGACCAGCCAAGGAAATGCATACTGACATAATAGTGCTCTGCAAGTAATGAAAAGAAAATCCTTGTCTAATCACAAGTTATTTTTTACATACGAGTCAGAGCTCCCAAGTCCTAGTTAACATAGCTAGTTTCACTTACTAGTTAGAGGATATGGGTGGAGTATCAAGAGCTCTGGATTAGAGGGTAGGGTGGTGGCCCGGCTGTGGCTCAGTGTGGGGTCTGGTATGACTGGGGGATGGCCTGGTTACCTGCAGGAGACTAGAAAGAGCCAGGACCCTGCACTACATGTCCCCCAAAGGAGTGGGGCTGGTGCTGAAGGGCCCAGGACGTCAGGGCTGGGAAGTGAGAGCGAGGTGTGGCAATGACCACCAGGGGGCAGTCACTGCAAGCACCTGGAAGCCGAAGGGCGCCTGTCCTACCAGGGGTCACCTGTTATCTTTGGAAAAACAAAGAAGTTCCCAAACTCTGGCGAGCAGGGAGTGGCCTCAGGACATGTTATAGACACAGGGACCCTCCTGGAATTCCCAAGCAGGCCTCTGATTCCCAACAGGGAGATAGGAAAAAACAAGACAGAGCCCTGATGCCAGACAGCGCTGGGAGCAGCAGGAAGGTCACCCAGAAGGGGGGGAAGCTGTCACCAGGCCTGCGGGCAAAACAGAGTCTTATCTCAGTCACTTGGTTATCAGAACCGAGGAGGCTCAAGGTCAGGGTGAAGCGACCCACCGCACTGACTAAAGCCGGAAGCTCCTTTAATCCCTTATTTTTCAGCCCAGAAGATGCTCTTCCCAGCTGGGCTGGGCCTGTGGATCAAGGGCCAGGGGATGGCGCATGCGTGGAAGAAGGGAAGGAAGCGGATGAAGAAATGCGCTGCAGAAACTGGGACCCAGCCCAAACCGGTCTAACACGGCTGCTGTGAGTTCAACATTAGACTGCATTAAAGCATTTAAAAAAAGATCCACGGAAAAACTCTTAGGTCAAGTAAGAATGGAAGAGCCGCAAGTCTCTGAGTCAGAGGTGCCAGGTTGTTTCCAAACCTAGAACTTTTGCCTGTACTGCCGATTGTTCCGCCCAAACCCTCGGCCCCCTGATGCTCCACTTAGGCAGCCCCTATTTATTCTATGTTTCTTCTGAAACTCGTTTCCATCACCCTTACCCCAGGAAAGCCTTGTCCGCAACTCTGACTAGGAGACATCCTCCTTCAAAATTTCTCAGAGCGCTTAGCTGAGTTTGAGTTAGAATTTTACAAAGTTTTGCTGTTTAGTACGTTAACTAACCCGCTGATTAGTACATTACCTTTGGTCTCTCTCCCACGAGAAGGTGAGTTTCCCAAGGACAGAGAGCATGTCTTTCCTGTTAGCTGCTAGATTCCCTAGACCCTAGGAACCTCAGTGTCTGGTGCATTTCAGGTGTTCAACAATAATTTATTGAATGAATGGCTATTTTGAGAGAAACAGGAATTTTTTGGTAGGGAAAACCGGGAGCATGACTGTCATATTTGATATTGTAGATGATTGTCACTGATGAAAAGAAATCATTCTATAAACACATATCAGTGCCCCTCAGGGCGTCTGAGGACACCAGATTGGAGGGAGTTTTAATGCCTCTGAATACTGATGATTGACGATTAAGTACACAGTAGGCCCAGGTTTGACATAAACTTGGAGCACATTCTTTTAGGGGAAAATAATTCATGCCGATAGCCAGAACGGAGGCTGTGGATGTGGGGTGCCATTCATTTGGTTTTGATGAATGTTAGAGTTCTTTGATTTCTAGCAGCAGAATCTAGTATTGGCTGTTGTGTAAGTCACATAATCAAAGGAAAAACTAGAAGCCAGGGCTTGGGAATAAATACAAACTGAAACATTTCTATGTAGCCAAAACTACTACTTAGTTTTGCTTGGTAATAGCTGTGTTTTAAAAAACCATCCCATTTTTATTCTATTTATCATATTGCTTGGGTTTCAATTCTAAGAGAGACCAGCTGCTTGCTAGCTGTTTCCAGCCCAGAGCATTTTTTTTTTTTTTTTTAAGAGAGGGAGGGAGAGTGAGAATCTTAAGCAGTTTCCATGCCCAGCGTGAAGCCAATCCTGGGCTTGATCTCACAACCCTGAGATCATGACCAGAGCAGAAATCAAGAGTTGATAACTGACTGAGTCACCTGGGCGCCCCTAGCCCAGAGCATCTTCAAACTTCCGGCAGACTTTACCCAGTGGGAGGAGGAAATTTCTCAAAGGAAAATCGAAGTGCTATTTCCCAAAGAAGGAAGTAAGAGTTCAGGGAACTATCAACAGATGAACACGTGAACAAAATGTGGTGCCTACATACAAAGAACTATTATTCGGCCTTAAAAATAATTGAAATTCCGATACATGCTACAGTATGGATAAACCTTGAAAACATTCTGTGATGTGACAGAAGCCAGATGCAGAAGGGTGAATAGAGTGTGATTCTACTTACATGAGGTCCCTATGTCTAATTCATAGAGACAGAGAGTAGATTAGGGGTTGCCTGGAGCTGGGGGGAGAGGAAATGAGGAATTATTGTTTAATGGGGACAGAGTTCAGTTTGGGTGGGGGAGAAATTCTGGAATTGGATGGTGATGGTATACAACAATATGAATATAGTTCATGCTACTGAACTATACACTAAAAATGATTGAAATGATATATTTTATGATTTATATATTTTGCCACAATAAAAAAAAAAAAAAAAAGAAGGCAAGCTAGCCAATGTCAACCAGTGTCAAGACAGAGAGAGTGGAAGGTCATGGTCTTTGGAAGTAAAGGCCACCGGGGCACCTGGTATAGGGACCAGAAAGCTGGACTCAAGTCCCCGTTCTGTGTAACCTTGAGCATGTCACCAAACCTCCCCGAGTCTCTTTTTCTCATTGGTGGATAAAAACCCTGGTGTCATCACTTATCACGTAGGACCTGGGTTATCCCTTTAAAGTATTTTTGTGAGCTTATAAGATTCTATAGAAACGACGGCATTGCTATGTGAGGGAATGAAAAGCCCTTTGTAAATCTGTGTTTCGGTGATCTGGGTGAGAAGCAGAGACCACCACTTTCTTAGGTTAGGAAACGTTCTGGAGGTGGCTCTCCCAGATGCAAGGCAAGGATTAGAATAAAAACAGGAGCAGGAGAGTTGTTCATGTACATGCTACAGAGTCTAAATGGGCCTGGATCACCCTTCTGGGCTCCTGCTCCATTAAGATTTCACAGCCCTCCGTGAAAGGCTCAGACATATCCTTAACCAACGAAGCAGCCCGTGTTTCCAGCTGAGAGTCTCTAAATGGCCTGCCAACAATGGAGCTCTTAATTGATGGCCATAAAAACCAACATGGGGTATCTGTTGAATACATATGACCCATGTTTGGTACAGGGTTAGGGCAAATGAAAGGATGACTGATTTCAGGTCAAATTCCAAAGATTTGGCATTAGAAGCCAATCATCTGTTTCTATGCCAACTGCTTATTTGCTAAACTGAGATGCAAAAAAATAAGATTAAAGCAGGTTTGGTTGCAAGATTCCTTCTGGTTCTGTCATTTTTCTAGATTAAAATCTTTGGAGAGGGTCCACTGGAGTTATAACTTGATCAACTTTAAAGGTTATTGGAAGAAATGCTGGTAGGTAGCTTAAAACTTTTGGGCAGAGTGTTCTGGGCACCCCACAGGCACTTGGCTTTTTCACCCTTGGCTGTCTGCAAGGAGCCTAGTTCTAACCACCCGCTGAGTAGGGGTTGGGGATTCATCTCTAGAACTTCAGTCTTTTGGAACATATCACCTCCTAACATACCTGAGTACTACCTGGCTTCAATACCTTCTCACAGCTATGTCCTCAAAGGTCTTGTTCCCAAGACTTTCCTCCTTTTGAATTTGGCTGTGATATATCTATATCGATATATATATATATATCGATATATATATATATATATATGATTTTGTTTATTTATTTGACAGAGAGATATAGAGAGAGTACACAAGTAGGCAGAGGGGCAAGTAGAAGGAGAGGGAGAATTAGGCTCTCCATCAAGGAGGGAGCCCAATGCAGGACTCAATCCCAGGGCCCTGGGATCATGATCTGAGCCGAAAGCAGATGCTTAACCAACTGAGCCACCCAGGCGCCCATATTTTTTAAATCTGGTATTTCTACCCATTCTATGTGCTGAAAGTAGAAGGGGTACTTCCTACATATGCTCAGTTTGCCATCTCAATTGGGAACAGAGTTGGGAATTTCTGTTACTAGATTCTGATGATTTTGATACTTGGATATCCATGGAATCAGGGACGCACCAAGATGGTGCTGCCTTTATGGGACCTGGTATCTCCTTGTGCTGTCAGCACAAGGGACCTGGTGATCTCCTGGCAGTCAGCTCATGACCATTTAGACTCACTACAGCCTTTTAGGAGGAAAGGAAAGACCCCACTCATTACCATGGGACTAATCTTTTTGAGGCATTGGAATGATTGACTTATATTGATGTAAAGTGACTTCATTTCCATGAATCCACTAATAGACCAGAGCTGGGGTTGAGGATTCAGGGAAAGAGGTATGATGAAGGGGAAACTATGAAAGAGATAGAAAGAGGAGCAGAGAAGAAGAAGAATGAAGACAGAGAAAAGGCAGAGGAGGGGAAACTGGAAGGTCGGAAAGAAAGAAAAGAGGAAGAGAGGAAGAGAAGTGGGGGTAGGGATAGGGAGAACACTGCCTTCCCTGTCCTGTTCTCTCTGGGAGGAATAAGCTTCCTGCCCTGTGATTTCCCGCAGCAGCTGAGCCTTGGTCCATGATCACATGTGGAGGTGACAGCGGGCAGGTGCGAGTACCTTTAGGCACGTCCTCTGTAGTCCCTCCCCTTCATTTGTCAGGCACGCTCACAGTCCAGCTCAGACCCTAGAGCCTGCTCTAGTTTGACCTGAGGGATGCTCGTTTTCAGGGAATACATCCCCTGGGAAAGCAGCCCGTTGCTATTTTTTCATAATTTCTAGGTACTGACTTTAGGGCAAAGCTGCTGTTGCTATGTTTTCCTTTTGGAAATGTTGTGGGAACATGTTAGGGAAAATTTTCGGCCAACCCACTAGCTGTGTGACAGGGTGCATCAGTGAAAATCCAACACGCAAATGTTTGTAATGAAAGGATTTCGATAATGTTCTTGAATGTTCTTCAAGAACCGAAGAAGCTATCTACCTGACTGATCTCCTGCATTCAAATGGTCTGCCACATGGGTTTTGCTCCAACGCACAAAATGAATGTGGGACCTTGGAATTGTGAGATTGATGAATTCTAATTAGTTGTCTCTTTAAATAGCGATGTTTGCTGTGTGGTGCTATTTAGAAACTTCTATCACCCCATTCTATTTATAAATTGCTTTTATAAGCATAGGATCTAACGGCTGAAAGAGACCTTAGAAATCTGTAATGAAAAGAGCACTTTCCAGTTCTAGCTCTGAAACCCAGTTGTTCGTGACCTTGAATAAATCACTGAACTTCTCTGGGTTCGATTTTCCTTCTCTGTAAAATAAACTGCTTGAACTGGCTGAGCTTACGTCAGTTCTCACCCCCCTTTACGTATCTCCCACGGCTGCTTCCCAGGGAGAAATGGAGGCTCTGAGGTGTGAGTGTCCCACTCGTGAAAGGGCAGGACTCAGTCCTGGAGAGTCAGCTGGGGGCTGGGTGGGAAATGGGCCCGGTTCCCAGAACTCCCCGTGTTGGTTCCAGTCTGAATACAGACGTTTTTCAAACAAGTGTGACATTTCTCAAGACTCACTTACCTATACCTTCAGGCTATTTTTGATCTCCTCAGCTTTTCTTTTTAAAGGAAAGCCAAACTCGTCCGAGTAGGTGGACCCTAGGGAGATGATTAGCTGTGGAAAACACTGACCCTGTTACTCCTGCCCCGACCCAGCTGCTCCGGCTTGTTTGTGTCTTACACCCATTACCACAGTTCGAGGCACCAGCATCTACCCAGTGGCCCAAACCAGACACGTCTAAGTCCCGTTTGATTCCTCCCTCCTCTGGACCTCTCGACCACTTACACCAACTCTATTAGCTTCTTGGGCTGCCTTAAATAACCACAAATGCTGTTGCTTACACCAACAGAAATTTATTCTCTTACAGATCTGAAGGGGTCTGGAATCAAGATGTCTCCAGGCCTGTGTTCTGTCTGAAGACTAGGGGAGAATGATGTCCCATGCCTTCTTAGTTTCTGATAATCTCAGCATCTCTCGGTTCATAGAAACAGCACTCCAATCTCTTGTCTCCATTGTCACACGACATTCTCCTCTGCTTCTGTCTCTTCTCCTCTTCTTATGAGACACCACTCTAGTTACTCACCGTAACTATCGTGACCTTACCTAAACTTGACTACATCTACAAAGACTTTATTTCCAAATAAGGTCACATTCATGCGTACTCGGGACTTCAATATATCTTTCTGAGGGACAAAATTCAATCCATTAATTCTACCTATCAACTATCCCTTATGTCCATCTCCTCCTCTTCATTCTCACTGCCAGTCCTTCAGTGTAAATCCTTGTCTGGATGTGTTCAAAGTCTCCCAACAGCCCTTGGAAGAATATTGCGGTTGTTTTGTAAGACCGAGGGCTAGAAGTGGAATTAGAGGTGAAAAGGCATCATGTCTTTAAAATTTTGATAGATTCTACCCATTTTTCTCTAACGAGGATATTTAAATTTGCAATCCTACATATAATGTCTGAGAATAGCCTTTTCCACCAACTATTGTCAGCACAAAATTTTCTGAATTAAAGACAATTTTCTTGCCAACCCATTAAACAATGGTGTTTCGATATTTGCACGTGTATTTTCCTAATTACCAGGGACTCAGATCACACCTCACTGATGGCGGGTGGGCCCCTTGCTCTGCCTCTGTCCTCTCTCCTTGCTTTGCCATCACAGGCAGCTTCGGTGGCCTCTCAACAAGTAGGTGAGAGGTGAGAAGCAGGTTCTTGGCTTTGTGTGGTCATATGCTAAGGAACACACGGGGGCTCTTTCATGTGGTCCCAAGGCTGTGTAAGCATGCAGGTTGATGCGCTTCAACCCTAGGATTGGTGCCCACGGAACTCTCCTTGTATGGATTGGGGTGGGGACTGGAGACCAGCATCTCAGTTTCTGCCAAAGCACATTTTCCCCAGGCTTACACTTCACTGTCCAGATGACTCCCTTTCTCCTGCCATGAACCTGACCTTCTGCTTCTGGAGGATGGATGGAGTGGTGGGGTAAGGCTAGAAGGACCAGTTTGGCCAGTACTATAAGGCTGAAGGGAGTTGGGGCGGCTCCTCGACACTACTTACAAAGTGTGGCCTTGGGACTCCTGGATGGCTCAGTGAGTTAAAGCCTCTGCCTTCGGCTCAGGTCATGATCTCAGGGTCTTGGGATCGAGCCCCACATCAGGCTCTCTGCTCAGCAGGGAGCCTGCTTCCCCTTCTCTCTCTGCCTGCCTCTCTGCCTACTTGTGATCTCTCTCTCTCTCTCTCTCTCTGTCAAATAAATAAATAAATAAAAAACCAACCAACCAAATAAATAAATAAATAAAATCTTAAAACAAAAACAAAAAAAAAACAATGTGTGGCCTTGCTGAGATGACTGGCCTTAGCTTTGGAGCTTTAGCCGAGATGTCAAGTCTAATGGAGAAGGCTCACGTAATGTTATGCTACCTATATGTTACAGATGTGTAACATCTGAGCACTCTCATGCTCTTGCTGTGGTGAATGGGACATCTGTGTCTTTTTTCCATGTTATCGTGGATGCATGGGGCCACTTTTACTCTTTGTTTCATACAGTTTTATATTGCATAAGTTTTTAAAACAAACACTTGTTACTTTTGTGTTTACAAAAATTTAAACACTAATAACTCACCTTTGAGCATCTTTTTACTAGGCTGTAGAAAGTACAGGTATCCAAACACTGAAAAATTTTTCTTTCAAAAGGAAAGGGCTAATTTTTAAATTATTTTCTGAGTGCATGTCCTATGCACACCTTTGGAACAGGGCTTATTGTCTGACTTTCTTATTTTGAAATCCCACAATACCTCGTACAGGTATTCCTAAATAGAAGGCTAAAGGCGGAAAGAAAGGAAGGGGAAAGGGAGGGAATGAGGGAAGGAAGCAAGGAAGGAGGGAAGGAAATTGAGTAGTCAGTGATAAGGGAATTCTGAAGACTTCTGGGGGGGGTGGTGAGCTGGCTGCTACGTTCTCCAGCCTCTTCTTTAACTTTACACAATACTTGATTGTGATTTAAATGTATCTCGCTAAGATTCTATTGTAAGCCTGACTCTTAGTTTAATAGGGAGATTCTTACCTGATTACAACCTCCAAGATCTCTGAGCTTGTCTTTCTCTTCAGAAATGGCGTAGAGAACGCTTCGAACTTTTCTATGAAATTATGTATCCAAGAAATTCGATTGCACTTCAAGAGTTGGTCAGCTGCTTGAAAGTGATGGAGAATGATCCAGAAGTCCTCTGGCCTGAATCACACCCTGCGGTCTCATCTGTTTTGCTGGCTGGTACTTGGATTCCAAACTCTTCTTTGAGCCTGAGCTCCAAGAGAGTGGAAAGTGAACTGAAGCTTTCTTCTCAAAGATTCTGAGCAGAAAAAAATTAAAAACCAAGAGTTAAAGATGAAACAACATGACAACATACATGACTACTAAATACTGAAAAATGTTCCAGCCTCATGAGTATTCGAAGAGTTGTAAATTTGAACAATGAAGATAATGCTCCACCTTTCAAATCAACAGAGATTTTTCAGTTTAATTTAATTTTTATTATTATTATTATTTTTAGTTTAGTTTAATTTAATTTAGTTTGGTTTTCGACAGGAATTTTAAAAACAACACTATCTAATGACTAAGGAAGCAAACACTCTCATATTCTACTGCTAAGAGTTCATCAGCACAAAGTTTTTAGAGTGGAATTTTTCGATCTGTATACGTAGGTGCATATATTTGAACCAGCAGTAACACTTTTAGGAGTTTATTTCAGAAAATATCCTAAATATGCATAATGATTTAGCTATGTGCTGCTTACTACAGTCTTATTTAAAATAATGAAAACTGGGCATAAACTCTACGTCTTACAGAGGAAATACGCTTGAAAAGTCATGGTTCACTCATAAATAAAATGCTCCTCGGCCACAAATATGGATGTCGTGATTATCACCTTCCAGCTGTATTCTGCAGAGCTCAGGGTCTCACGTCTTGATCTCCCACAGCCTGAAGGTGAGGGGTTCCCAGCATCTCTCACCCCTCTCCATCCAGAATAGCAAAATGGTGTGAATTCTAGATGGGGAGCTACTGCCAAAACAAAACACGAGTTCCAACTCAAGGAAAGATGTTTGTGATGTCATGTGAAAAATGAGAAAGACAACAAAGCAGTGTGAACACCGTAAGTTTCCTTACGTGGGTGGGATGATGATTTGGGCTTTTCCAACCCAGTTTTCCCTTCTTGAAGCACGTCTGTCTTCCCCGAGGGGCAGGATACACACAAAGCCTAACAGAAGGGAGTCCTTATAATGGAACTCAGAGTGGGAAGAGAGAGAGTCTTTCCAGCATACTAACAAGAAAGAGCAAAAATTATGCTAAGACACAGTCACATTGGACAGGAAGAGATCCATGGTGTGTCTGTCTTTGTCAATGTTGCACTTACCTTTAATGGAAATTAGAACGCTATGTCTCTCATTCCTTGGGGATCCACCGAATTAACTAGCAAATCTTTTCTTTTCTTTCTTTCTTTCTTTTTTTTTTTTTTTTAAGATTTTATTTACTTGAAAGAGAGAAAGCAGGGTGACGGGCAGAGGAAGAAGCAGACTCCTTACTGAGCAGGGAGCCCAATGCAGGACTCGATCCCAGGACCCTGGGATCATGACCTGAGCAGAAGGCAGACACTTAATCTATTGAGCTACCCAGGTGCCCTTAACTTGCAGATCTGACCAGGAATCCAGTTATGCTCACGGGAAGGTCTGCGACAGAGGGAGCATGCCGAAACCCAGAGCACATTTTCCTTGGGTCTCGTGGAGACAAAACCTTTCCGGTGTTGCAGATGCTGATTGGTAATTTCAACCTAGATATAACAGAGGGTCCATTAATGATTTATTTGGTGGGTCCTGCACTCCTCAAAAGCCTCTGTGCTCTCTGCATTCAAGAACTACCTCGCCCATGAAAGACGTTTATGTCTGCTTGGAACTCCATGCAGCCTTAAAATGTTGAAAAACTTGCAGAGACCTAAACTGACTTAAAATACATTGTCATGGCATATTTTGCATATGGTATACTCACGCCCTTCAAGTTATTCTTTAGTAGATTTAGAGAGTTGTGCAACCCTCACCACAGGTCTGTTTTAGAACATTTTCATCTCCCCAATATATACATTTATTGCTGATCTCCATTGTCCCCCGATGCCCCCTACCCCCGCCCCTGGCCACCGTGAGTCTACTTTTTGTCTTCATAGCTTTGCCTTTTCTGGATATTTTGTATAAATAGAATCACATAACATGCGGTCTCTTTCGTCTGGATTTTTTTTACCTAAGCATAACATTTTCGGAGCTTGTCCATGGCATAGCACGTACCTGTAGTTTGTATTTTTTCTTAACTTTTGAGTCATATTCCGTTGTATAAAGGTACCAGTATATCGACTCTTAAGTATAGGTGTAGTTTCAGTACGTGATACAAACAAGAAGAAAATCCACCTGCTGCCATTTTAGTAGCACCATAAAAATATATCTGAGATAATATTTCTAATGGAAATAGAACATTCATTTTGCGATATGCTGTCTAATCCATCAAGAATTTGTGCTACTATTTTAAAAATTAATCCGTTAGCTCATGTCAATTGCTGTGCCAGGTTTTGGTGAAATGGGCATAATGAGACACAATCATTGCCCTAAACAAAAAGATTTTTATGGGGGAGGTAGAGCTAGAATGTAAGGGGAAGAAATGAAAAAGGTCAGCTATTGGTGGAATAGCAAAGCAACCAAACTTAAAATTCTAAATTAGAATATTAAGTATTTGTTAAATACTTACCAGGTACCAAATCTGGTGCTAGATCTGAGCTGAAATGCTGTCTGAAAGAAAAAAAAAAAAAAAAACTTTATAGGGAATAACGTAAGAGCATACGCTGTAGGTTTAGCACGATCAAGGGTCCAAGTGCAGGACTAAGGCGACCTTGCTCATTATTAGGAGGAGCTAATAAAAAGAATCCCAGCCGTGAGTCCAGTGAGACCCCGACTGAGTTTACCGCAGGCTCTGCTCTGTGAACTGAAGGAGGGAGACGTTACTGTCCTGTTCAGCGCTCTGATTTTTCAGGACATTTCTAGAGCTGTGTGCTCAGTGTTCTAGAAAGACATTGGCAAAATAGACTATCCGGAATGGTTGTAGTTATCTAGACTTAGGGAAAAGAACAGGCATTGGGCAGTGTGGGAGTGACATCCGACACCTGTGTCTGAGTGTTCACAGAAATCTCTGGATGGCCCACCTAGCATGGGAGTGAGCTCCTGTCCCTGGACACAACCCTGAAATTGGAAAGCTACTTGGGAGGATGTAGCACAAACGGTTACTGCTTCAAGAGGGAGATCGTTTCTAAGCTTCCTTCCTGCCCAAACCTGAATAATGAAAAAATATTAAACAAGTAACCAGTTAACTCATTCATTATCAATGCATTATTTACAATGTGTAACCACGTTTAGCCAATTCTTTTCCAATTCTTATCCTTCTAGATATTTCTGGGGCCTTAACGTTGCTATTGCTTCTCTTAGGGTTTGGGTCAGGATCCTTTTCCCTCCACAGTGGCTCCTTTTCTTCTTCCTTACCATATAGTGGGCATCCCCTGGGTTTGATATTCAGAGTAATTTTAAGTTATTATGTATTCCTTGATACAGAAAACAGAGCCAGATTCCTTTTCTGCTTTTCTGCTTTTAGGTACACATCTGTGACCTCCTTCTTTAGCTCTTTGTTTTTTCACACATTCGGGGCATCTTTTCACCTCGTAGAATCATTCCATTCATTCCATCCTGTATCTGATTGCCACGTGGGTTTTCTTAAAACACACTTCTGATCGTTTTATTTTCTTTCCCAGAAATCTACAGTGCTTTTCGATGGCTTACAGGAATGAGCTCAAACTCCCTATCCTCACATTTACGAAATATCTAATCATGTCTCAATTTCCCTTTCCTGCCTTATCTCATTCTATTCTGAAAAGTCTTACTCAGGTTAACTTAATCTTCCTGGTATTTCTCAAGTATATGACATTTCATGGTTTTTCCTTTTCTTTTTAGCCAAAAACTTTTAACATGTTTTCTGCCTCCCTGTTTTGTACGTGCCCATTTTTTCCATTATCCCTGAATTTATCCAAATCCTAGTAATTCTGCAGCTGTAGTTCAAGACACTTTTCTTCCGTAAAAGCTTCTCTGGCTGTCTGCCTGAATCCCTAGCTCACAAAGCAGCTATGGTCCATTCTACCCTTGTATGTATTTTCTTTGTTGATCATCATGATTATTTACTTGTTATAACTGCTATTTACATGTTTATATTTTCATGCCAATTCTCCACAATGACAGATCAGGAATGTATCTTACCCGTTTCTCTGTCCCTCGGTATATGAAATGTCCCAGGTTCCACAGAACTAAACAGACGATTTTCTCCAGGAGGCTGAATTTTAGAGCTGGTGGGAGATTTGGAGATCAGACCGGTTGTTGATTGATTAATGGGGTTTGAACTAGAGGAAAGTTTAGATCTTTGAGCCTAGCCAGACACTCTGAATAACAGATTTTGACTGAGTGGCTTTTATTAGTACACATCACTGAGGCTGATTTATAAAGATATGTAGCATGGCCGAAGAGTTTGATGCAACAGTGAATCTAAACCACGGCTAAAATTAACCTGTGGAGAAATCCTTCCACAGTCCGATAGTCTTGTCAAAGTTTAAAAGCTCAGCTTCTGATTAAAATTGATGCTCTTGATTCCATATTCAAGGAAGCCCCAGACTGGACATTGGTGAATATTTGTATTCACGAAGTGCAGCACCACTGGATGGCAGCAGGTGGCGCTGCTTCTCTGCGGAAATTTTTCACGATCCCCTCTCTAGCCTTTGGCTCATTCACCTTGCTCCTGCGAAGGCCTGACCCCGAAAAGCAGTTTGAATATTTTATGTTAGTGGAAATAAGATTCGCTTACATTTGTTTTATATTCCCTGATAGGCAAGGGTTTCAAAGAACCAGGTCTTTATTATTTTTTTATGGCTTTCATTTTCCCATTTCTAACCTTGGAAGACCGGGTTCCTGGTGATCTCTGAGCCCTTCACACATGGAGAGGATCTTTCAGATCTTACAGTCAGTTGAGGAACTTGAGTAGGCATCTAGGTCCACCCTTCCTTTCTTCAGGGAGGATCTTTTAGCCCAGATCCCTGGTCAAGGTCATTCATAAGGTCACAGGCCGAGTGAGGAGTCAAACCCAGACGTCCTCCCAGTCATCTTGACTGTCCCATCCTGCGGTGGTCACAGAATGCCACCTGACCTCAGGTATGCCGTGCCAATGACTTTAATGTGACAACAGGCAACAATCGATTTCAATCTGAGAAGCTGCTGGGGGCAGTTCGCAAATAGGAGAAGCTGTGAGCAAGTGTGAGTGTGTGTGTGTGTGTAACAGGCTTTGTACAGTTATCTCTCATTCTTCTTTGTCACATCTGACCTGAGATAAGCCCTCAAGAAGCATTTGTTGAATAAATGAAGGATGGATGGAAGGAAATGAAAAATGAAGAACGAAAAGAAGTTAAGAAGGTAGAGAGGGAGAAGGAAGGGAGGAAAGGAGAGAGGGAAGGGAAGGAAAACACGAATGGGAGGAGAGGGAGGGAGGAAGAAAGAGAAGGAAGAGTTGGAGAGGGAGGAGTGGGAGAGAGGAAGGAAAAGTAGGGGGGCCAGAGGAAGAGGGAAGGAGTTGGGAGAGCAGAGGAAGGGGGAGCAGTGAGGACATAATGGGGGAAGGAGCGGGGGAAAGAAGGGGGAGGAAGTCCAGTGAACTTGCAGGATCTCTAATCATCAGTGGCATCTGGTAGATCCTGAGACGATTTAATGTGGTTTAGAGCACTTTTAGAAATAAGATGTAAAACACTTTCTGGCCCACTGGATTATTTTATTAACTCTCATTTCATCCTATTTTGACTCAGGCCATGCATTAAAAGGTGAATTCAGGGCTTGCTTCCCTTGGGGAGGATAAGTCTTGACGTAGCACGGCCCTCACGTCTGACAGGATTGAGAGGGCATCGTATCCCTGCGTTCCCTCCGCGGCCATCACGGAAACGACCCATTCGTAAGGGCACACGGAACATGGAAGTTTTGGGGAACGAGTCCATATTCGGAGTCAGAAAAAGTCCGGGAAATCCAGACCCATGATTTTATTAGATTCATGTCTAGAAAGAGAATTATCGCCGTGCAGGGAAGCCGAGCCCATGGGCAATGCCCGAGACAGGAAGTACAGCTCTTCTGTTTCTGACTCAAACAAGAGCGGTTGACTCTTTTCTCCTATGATGTGTCTAATTCCAGAGGCAAAGCCTAACTGCTGGATTTTATTTCTGTGATTTTTCTTTCAGGCCCAGTCCCTCCATGGGGTAGCATCTTATGTCATGGATCTCACCTCACCTAACCAGCTGTCCAAACTCGCTTGTCTTCTGTCCCTTTCAGAACCTAACTGATGGACCAAAGAAACTGATAGGAAGTGATAATTCTTGTCTTAGGGGACATATTTGATTTTTAAACACAGGTCTCCTGGAAGCATAATGCTTTAGCTCAAGAGTTATGTCTCTTCTGCCAGTGGAGATTTCTGGCATTAGATCATGTTGGGAGGGAGGTGGGTTTAAATCACTCCTGTCCTCCATTTGGTTGCCCGCCAGTCCTACCACCTGGGCGGCCATATGTTCCTGCAAATGCATGAAGAGATTGTACCAGAAAATCATCCATTTAGCAAATGTGATTGAAGACTCGCTAGGTGCTAGGCACTATGTCGTCAGGGCCTAAGGCACAGAGATTATGTGAAGGCAGGTCTGTACCTTGAGGGAAGAGATGGGTGAGGATTTTGGTGATTCAATCACACAGAGCTGGGGGCTGGCGGTGGGGAGAGAAGTGGATGGGCTTCAGGGTTGGAAAGGAGGTAGACCACAGCGATGGTATCTGCCCAGTGCTGATGGAGGCTGGGGAGGGAAGGATCTAGGGTGACATGGATGGCGGGTGGGTCTACGGATATCGGCCCTCGAGCAAGAGAGAAGAGAGGAGGCTTCAGACCCCACTGGGTACCAGGTCCTGCACTGGGACCTTCCATGCATGTCTTTATTAGAAGCCAAGTGCAAATCTTCACCATCCCTCACACATTCCCACTTCCAGCTTCAAAGATTCCAGAAATTCTTGCAGGGGGCTTTTCCCCTTTCATAACGGCATTGTCCTCAGAAGGTTTCTGTTACCTGGGAGATTGATATACTTACAAAATGAAAAAATCAAATGACAGTTTCTAACTTGTTGGATAATTTGTGGTGTCTGAAAACAGAAAGCGTGGACTGAAAGGCAGGAACCAAGGAACCGTGTGTTTTGAGTAGGTGACCAGGGCAAAAACGTCCTCTCTGGAGAAGGCTATGGCAGGGTGGGGTGGGAGAAAGGAAATAAATATTAATGGTTAGGGGCTGAATGGTGTCCCCCTCCAAATTCCTCTGTTGAAGTCCTAATCCCCAGTACCTCAGACTATGACTGTATTTGGAGACAGGATCTATAAACAGGTGATTAAGTTAAAAGGAGCCCACGAAGATGGGTTCTAATCTAATCTGACTAGTGTCCTCATAGGAAGAGATTAGGACACAGACTCGTACAGAAGGAAGGCCATAGGCAGACACAGGGACAAGGCGCCCCCGATAAGCCAATGAGAGAGGTCTCAGAAGAAACCAGCCCTGCCTTGATGTTGGGCATTCCGCTTCCAGAACTGTGAGGAAATACATTCCTGTTGTTGAAGCCCCCAGTCTGCAGTACTTGGTGAGTTGGCCCTAGCCAACTGAGACACGACTCAAAGGTGCGAGTGGGAGAGCCTGAGTGGTCTGTGGAGATTCTCACGCCAGACTGGTTGCTGTTATAATTTTACCGAGCATTTACTGAGTGTTAGGGCTAGCACATGGCAACAGTTTTTATGATCTTAAAATGCATTTTCTTTATCTCTGCGCCTGTAGGGGGGACGTGAAAGCTGTGGCGGCTCGTCCATGAGTCTGCACCGAGCTGGAGTCAAGAAAACGGCCTTAGCACATTCGAGCGGAGTGATCTGGATTCTGGAATAATCGTTCATTCGTCGGGCTCCGCAGAATTGTGGGAAGGCGCTGCTCTTCTGTGTCAGGGAAGGGTCTGTCTTAGCTTCCTTCCATCTGTTAAAGACGGTTCCGGAGTTGACAGCATGGACAGCGTCCTTCCACTCCGCACTTTGAAATCTATATGGCTTTTCTAAGTAAAATGTGAATAATGCTTTTGGATTGGAGTTTGGAATTAAAGCTGTAGTAGGCTAAGCTACTCCATGCCCCTTCTTTCTCTCAGGGTCCTCCTTTTCATCAGAATGAAAAAACAAATCTTTTTATTTTTCAAAAGCATGAAAGTGCATAGCTAAGTGATTCCCTTCCCTACTTGTTTGGGGCTGCATGGAGGTAAAAGAAAGAACACAAGGGGCGCCTTGGTGGCTCAGTGGGTTAAGGCCTCTGCCTTCTGCTCAGGTCATGTTCTCGGTGTTCTGGGATCGAGCCCCGCATCGGGCTCTCTGCTCGTTGGGAAGCCTGCTTCCCCCTTTCCCTCTGCCTGCCTCTCTGCCTACTTGTGATCTCTCTCTCTCTCTGTGTCAAATAAATAAATAATTTTTTTTTTTAAAGAAGGAACGCAAAACAAAGAGGGGAAAGGAGAGCCTAGGAACCTGGGAGGATTGTTTGCTTTCACCTCTGTTCTTCAGCCTCACCCTCTGCTTTTGGGTGCCTTGGGGCTCTATGCCCTGGGGCATGACCTCAGTGGACCCTGTCACCTGAGCTCTTGTCCTCTGCTTTCTGGCTGGTCTGGCTAATGGGAGCCATGTAGAGGTGGAGTGAGGGAGGCACAGAGAGAGGTGTGGGTATTTATCTCCCCCTGCCCCCTGCCCCTGCACGACATGCCACAGTTCTGGAAGTTTCTCTGCCGGCGGTTGGCTCCAGGAAGAGTATCTTCTCCCTTTTCACCTCAGGCTTAGGAGTAGTAATTGCTCCCATCCTTCTGCTGCTTCATCATTGCTCATTATTTCTTTCAATGCTACCTACCACTTCGCAAACAGTCTTCATTAAACTGTTTTCTCAGTTAAACCTTTGAATATGCCAATGGGATCCTCACTTATCCACCCTCACAGCTCAGAGGGCATTTGTTTTCTCACATTAGCTAACTAAAGCAATGCACGTATTCTGGAAAACTTTGGTGTCCTTTCTCCTTTATAGAGAGGGAGTAGAGTCTAGGTCGCCATCGCTCATCTCTCAGTGGACTCTGGTACCTTGTTAATCATTCATACATATGCCTTCTTGTGGTTTTCACCAGATGCACACAAGCCGGGCTAGGAAGGAGTGGGGATGAGGTTCCCCGTGTGGCATAGTAACAGATGTAACAAAACAAAAATAAGAACAAAAAACACAGACATGTATGTATATCTTGTCAAGGGTGTGCTGGTAAGTGTTTAAAACCTAGCTCTCTTGGTGAAGGGTGGGGTGCTGTTTTATGGCCTTTGTCATTTTCTGTGGTATAACTATTTCCACCATGGCCAATTTCAAACCACCAGTTTGACATCACAGAACATAAATTGGGGAGAGATGCTCCCTAAGCATCAGCTCTTGGGAGCTGGTACAAGCCGGCTCCAGCATCCCACTGTTGATATCCAGCCGTAGAGAGATTGGGATGAACACATGGGTCTTCCAGTGGGAACGTGATAGGTTAAAATGTTAACCATAGTAAAGTTGTTTGTCGGGAAAGTCATTATGCGACAGAATGGGGGTGTTAATTAGTTAGCGGGTGAACATAAATAGGAAGCACAGGTGTGTTTGTGCTTTCGGTGGAGGGTACAACTGCTCTTCAGTCACTCCAGGTTTAAAATGCAAATTGGAGGCAGCCTCATGATTCCGGGATCCTGGAACCCCCTCATAGTCTCCAAACTATTGAATGTGCTGGCGTATTATTGCAAATAAACCTGAGTTATAGCTGAGGGGACTGGCTTTTCTCCTTTCTCAGTTCAGTTTTATGTCTCATTAGCAATGTGACGAAGAGGTGAAAAAACTATCTAAAAATCATAGGACAACCTCTGAGGTTTCCCTTGATGTTCTCTGAAGATACTTCTGAGACGTGACCAAGATTATATAACCGAATGATGGAATCCAGAACCCGCAACTTTGCCGTTAAAGCTTGAAAGGATAAAGTCTAAAGAAAACAATAAATAGAGGTGGTGAATAAATAGCAGGTGTAAAGGTACAGTACTTCTGATGAAAATATAAATAGGTTTCAAAAACCTTTAGAGAAATCCTGGGATGAAAGGAGTACTGTAAGTTATTGTGGAAAACTAGCTAAATTTTCAGTTAATTCCAAACCTCTTGAAGTGCCCACCATGATCCTTCATATCTTATATCATTAAATGAAACTGTAAAAGTCTAATGGGAATTTATCCCATTGGGAATTTATTCCAGTATTTTTTAATTTGTATGTAAATTTGGTTTCTAGTTACATATGCTCTTTTAAATCCATAGTGGGGGAAACCTGGGTGGCTCAGTCCCTTAAGGGTCTGCCTTCAGCATGATCATGATCCCAGACTGGTCATGATCCCAGTCCTCGGATAGAGTCTTGCAAGGGGCTCCTTGCTCCAAGGGGAGCCTACTTCTCCCTCTGCCTGCCATGTCCCCTGCTTGTGCTCTCCCTCTCTCTCTCTGACAAGTAAATAAATAAAATCTTTAATGAATCTATTAGTGGAAGCCAGTGGTATTCTGCGTGTGGGATGCTAGGAGCAGTCAGCTCTCTGTGCAACAATACGGAAGTCCATTGTGTATAGAGAATTTAAAAACAGTAATAAAACTGACTACAGGTCAGCCTGCTTTTTATCATCACCATGTGTTAGCAATTCTAAACAATGTCAGTGGTGAAATGCTCCTTGGAAAAAAATATGTTGTTGGTTTAAATTGTAAACAATTTTTTTGCTTACCACTAAGTTTTAATAATACATACATATATTAGCTCTCAATTCACGAGTATTTATTACTTGTCCTTTAATAAGCACTACATTCTACATGGAAATTAATTTGGAGATTTTCCAGTGACGTCATTGGCCCCCAACATATGTGGGTTCAGCACACATGATTTTTCTAGACTAAGTTCACAATAGTTTGGATTTGTTTGAGCTCCCTTCTGACAAAGTTTGTGTCTCCAACCCCTAGGGTACTAATACTCCTTGCACTGAAGTAATAGATTTGAAATAGACAATGAGGTACAGAGGTTATAAAGAGGGAGAGACAGAACTTGCATTATTTCAATTCTTTATTCTTTGTCACCACTTTGTATTTATTTGCGTTTAAATGAGAAACAGTGAAACCATGCTGGCTGCAGGGTATAATATTTTTGTTTGGTTAGTAAAAATTTCATCCTATATAGGATGATATAGTTTTCTGAATTTGACAAGTAGCTTTGAAACAGAATTTTCTTCTTCTCTTTAATTGTTAATTGTTTAGAACTAAACCAAAAAATGAAGAAAATAAAACATGAATGGTACAATTTTAGAAGCAAAATTTTAACTTCTACGCATGTTTCAGCTTTATCCAAATTACTTCTTTAATTTTTATTGGCATGATTATATATACAAAGTTCAATAGAAGACATTTTTAACTCTCTGGATTTATTTTCTGAGTATTAGTATTTATTTCATTTTGTATTTGTAATCAAAGTAATTCCATCCTATAGAGGAGGAGAATTAAATATTCCAAGTGTGTACACTAGGTAGATAAGCTAGGTAAATAAGAGAGACTTGTATCAGTATAGTCATCCCCTAGGGATGCATGGGTGGCTCAGTAGGTTAGGCATCTGCCTTTGGCTCAGCTCATGGTCCCAGGGTCCTGGGATCAAGCCCTGCATCAGGCTCCCTGCAGGGAGCCTGCTTCTCACTCTCCCTCTGCTGCTCTCCCGCTTATCCTCTCTCTGCCTGCCAAATAAATAATAAATAAATAAATAAATAAATAAATAAATAAATAAATAAAATCTTAAAAAAATCATCCTCTATGATATCTGCCTTGTTACTATAATGTTTTATACATTTTTCAAGAGAAAATCATCCATGGTAGGTGTTAAGATCCTAATCTAAAGGATGATAAGTATAATGGACTCCAGTAACACAGATGTAGAAATGACAAGCACTCCCAGGAGCGGAAGGTCTGGAAGAGACCAGTGTGCACCTGAGTTCCTTCTCCTGCATGCAGTGGTCATTGCAGGCTCCGAGACTGAACGCCCCTCAAGATTGTAAACCCAAAGCCGCATGGGCGGAGTCTAAGAAAAAAGGGGCACATGAAAATGTTCTTCTAGGCTAACTGCTACGTGCAGCGCGCACAAGCACACAGACACGGACGCGCAAAATCATACTGGACGAGACAGAATCTTTTCCTCATTTGACAGCATTGTCACATGATATGCATTCCGCTGATCTGTAATTTACAAGGGAGGAAAATGAAGAATCAGACTCTCTCAGTCCTGAAACTATTGATCGCACCTCAAATCTGTTGCTTCCTGCACGATTTAATACCTGGAGATGGAATTCATCCTTGGAATGGATCTTTTACCGGAAACCGGTAAAATGAGAAGGTTGCTACTATCGTATTTTAAAATTTGCTTACTCAGTTTGCTGTCTTCTATTTTTGAATGATAACGGCTTTTTATTTCCTAGATGAGGGCTTAGGACTGTACAGTTGTGTTCCATTCCTGGAAAAACACTAGTTGTGCTGAAAAGCATTTTTCAGAAGAAAAAATTGCACACCCAGAAAGTTTACACCCAGGACTTAGTTTAAAAATTTTTATTCTTTCTTTTGGAGAATACTTGTTTCTAGGGCAGTATGTTAAATTCCTACTACTAGCTGAGGCAGCTTCCCTGTGTCTCTAACTTAATATGCTTTAATTTAATCACATACAAAATCTGCATTCTTTCTAAATACTAAATCTATCAGAGGTTGGCAACATCTCTTGAATAATGGAGATTAAGAAAGAAATTCAACCTCTTGGTGTGTCGGATTATTTTTTAAAGCGGTGGGTGGAAGGCAATAGTTCTCATAAGTTTCAGGAATATAAACTCCATTTCTCTAGTTTCTTTCCTCAAGTGGTCTCTGAAGGTATATTCAGAGGTTCAGGACTAAATGAAGTAATTTCTTTTTTTTTTTAAAGTATAGTGTAGATCAGGGCAATGAAAGAAGCATCCAAGTTTGAACTATAGACTGTGGGCCTATTTGTTATGTTGGTCTGATCAAATATGCATTTCTGGCTCCAGGTTAGTTCTTTCTTTATATTCTTTCTGGCTACTGATGATAATGGGGTAGGACATTGCTCAGGAATTGGGACAACCTAATATTTTGGTTCAAGTACGACTGAAAACCAATCTGTTTCAAGACACATTCGCTCTACAGGTTGATGTCTGTGGTGGGATAAGAAACCTGAGAAATCAACCTGGATGCTATTTTCTTCTTGTGCCCATACCTCACTGCGGTTGGGAGATTTGGGGAAGTTGTCAGGACTGCACTTGAGAACAAAGACAGCAAGTTTTTGGTCTTCTAAACTTAAAAGCTAAAGGTCCAAGTGCAAGATAGGAAGATTTTGGAAGTAAACCATTGTGTCCCGTTCCCCCTCCCCCCCCCTCATCTCCTCCAGGAGAAATATCTCTGCAGCTAGGGTGGGAATGAGGAGAGAAATTGGAATTGGAGAGAATTTGGAAATGAAATTGGGCATTGAAGCTTTATGGAATGCTCTTTTTTATTTGGAGCTGTAAAAATGGAATGGATCTGTGTCTTACTCCTGGTTAAAGCCCAAGTCCTTCAACCTTGAGGGGACCGTCCTCATGCCCTCACAAAATGGTGGCCGTTCTAGGCTGGTAGCCTGGGGAATATGTGTTGGAGAAACTACTAAGGTTCCTGAAGACCCAGAACGGGTGGGAAGACATTTGGAAATTTCTGGGGGAAATTCATAGAAGTGAATGAAAGCACAATTCTACCCCAAGTTCTTGATTGTTGTGTGGTTTATAGTGAGGAACTGATAGAATTGTGAATAAACATATGTCTTCTGCTTCACTCTCTAGGATTCATACAGTACGTGTGCACTTTCAGCGCCTCTCTGAGAAAATTAACAAATGAGGGAGACAGTCAGAAACAGGGGCTATATTTATTTTTGATATGTAATAGGCCCTCATTGAGTGCTCAGTGTCAGGAAATTGCTTATATAGCTGTTATCTGAAGACCTGTAGAAAGTTCACAATGTTTCTGGGTTGTTACCATAAAATATTGCCGGTGTACAGGAAATGATAAGCTTAAAAATCTCCTTTTCAAATTGTGTAATGGTAAAACCTAAAATATTCTATATAATTTATAGTTTTAATAATTTCAAATGGGAAATTTTCTGCCTTTGGTGATTTTCTCTCATTGGTTTTCCACACTTATAAATTATAGAAAATCTGAATGAGCACTGTCCAACAGAACTTTCTCCCTTTCTCTCTCTCTTTCTTTCTCTCTTTTTCCCTCCCTCCCTTCCTTCCTTCCTTCCTTCCTTCCTTCCTTCCTTCCTTCCTTCCTTCCTTCCTTTTCCTTCCAACAGAACTTTCTATGTTGATGAATATGTTCTGTAGCTACACTGTCCAATACAATAATCACTAGCCACATGTCACTCTTAAGCACTTGACATGTGGCTGGTAAGACCGAAGAACTGAATACTTAATTAAATTAATTTTAATTTATTTCAATTTAAATTTAGCCACATGTGGCTATTACCCACCATAATTGGATGCTACAGATCTACCTCTTAATTTATTTTCCCTACAAAAGCTATATAGAAAATAATTAATGAAATATCCATAACAGGAATAAAGTCTATGTAGCTTTTTATAACATGTATTATCTCCATCACTCAGTCAACACAGGCTTTATTCTGGCTTCATAATTTTATATATAAGTGTTTGATTCCCAGTAACCTATGCACTCCTTGAGGAAAGCTATTGCAAGTTATATATGTTTTTGTACTCTGCCCACCACAGAATCCTGTAGCCAATAACAAGTTTCAATAAATACTGATTGAATCGTAATAAAACTATAAAGTAATGGTACGAATTTTACGAATACATACATGCAGAGGTAACCCTTATTATTTGCAGATTCTGTATTTGTGAATTCACCTACTCACTAAAATTTATTTGTAACCCCTAAATTAACACTCACAGCATGTTTGCTATCACTTATGGCCATGCACGGAGGGATGACAAATTTGGGTTGCTCACCATTCATGTCCCTGCCAAGGGTGAACAAAGGCAATGTTCTGCCTTCTGTTTTAGCTCCCATACTATAAGCAACTGTCCTTTGCACGCTCTGTTTATTGCCACGTTTTTGTGCTTTTTGTTCATGATTTCACTGTTTAAAACACTTCCCAAACTTAGTGCTAAAGTGCTAATGTTTCCAAGCACAAGAAGGCTGATGGGCCTTTTGGAGAAGATACATGCATTTGATAAGCCTCATTCAGTCATGAGTTATAGTGCTGTTGGCTGTGAGTTCAATGCTAATGAGTCAACAACACATATTGAATAAGGCATTTTTAAACAGACACACACATAAAACAAAGTTATTTATTGATCTGTTGATGAAAATGTGACCAGGGGCTTGCAGGAATCTAACCTTGTATGCCTTGTATTTTTCCTTTGGAGCAATGCTTCGATATTCACGAATTTGGAGTTCATGGTGATTTTATAGAACATAATGAATAACGAGAATCGATGGCGTATGCTTGTATGTATGTGTGAATATATACGTATGTAAGTATGTATACACACATGCACGTGCGCACACACACACACAGTCTGTGGGGTGTATGGAACAAGCTCATTCCTTCACAAGTCCACCATGCACATTATTCTGAGGCAGGGGAAGGACTGGTTCAAGCAAGGGACTTGTGATGACACTGAAGTGAGGGGACATTCTAAGGGATGATATGTCACCATTTCTAATGTCTTTGTGATCACTGCCATAAAGTTCACTTGTATTTTCCTTCACTCCTTCCTTTCTGTTCCTGGAGCTCTGGGTATGCACATTTGTTCTTTTTCCCTTAGGTTCTTTAATCGTGAACAAGTGAAAAGAGTACTTGAAGTGCGTAATGAGCACAGAAGCGTGGGCCAGTCTTCCATAGTTAGGTTTATCCTAGGGAAGTTTATAACAAAGAAAAACACCTCATTCCTCTACGGTATCACCTTTCCCAACAGAGAGCCCACCAATTTTACACTCCCGTGGAGAGAAGTAGGGCTTGCCTTCTCTTCTTTTGGTGACAGTGGTTGTGCTGGTGGAAGCCGATGAGAAGAGGGCCTGTCGTCCATTCTGTACTAGCTCATCAGCAAGAACAGAGAAATGAGGTCTCTCGGAATAAGCCATGTTGCCTTCACCTGCCCCTGAACACTTTATCTTTGGAATAAAGGCAAGAGCTGTGACTAGTTTGTTGGTTGCGAATCCTTCATTCATAAATTAAGATTCTGAGGATCAAAATGAAGAAATGGAATCTACAAGAAGCTATGCGGCTGACAGTAGCAGAGAACAAAATAGCTCTTTCCACATCACAGTTGAAGTAACCTGTGTTAAATTCAGAAGAAATTTGCGTGGAAGCATGCTGGTTCTTGAAGAGGTAGCGTCAATTTTCACCAAAATGAACTCCCAGTCTCTGGTAAGCAAAACTTTGAAGCTATCTTTCATGGTCTAAGCATAACATTTATTAGCCCTTAAGACTTTCCAGAAAACCAACCCATTCTTTTCATTACAAGCATTAAAAACAAGAAACTAGCATTCTTTACCCCCCACAGATTGCATTTTTCAACACATACAGCATGTGAATGGTTATGTTTGCTTGAGCAACTTTGAAGTGAGCCAATTTTAGTGCCCTTGTCTCAGAGTTGAGATGAAGTCACTATCTATGCCCTTAGCATTCATTTGACTGGAAATTGACAATCTGCCAGGATTGTAAGCAGCTGTCATTTCATTTGGATCTACGAGCCATATTTTATTTATTTAGGGGATTTTTTTTTTCTTTGTAAAAATGCATATATCTTTTTTACTTGTGACTTGGTTTTATTTTAGGAGGGCATCTGCTACTTCATTGAAGTCTGGAAATAATTTCGAAAGTTAGTTGTCAACATTTGTCAGTGGCCCTCATTCTCCCTTCTGTTTTTCTTTCTTCCTCAATTTTGGGGCTGGGTAAGCACTGAGCTAGAATTTTCAGGTGGATTCTGGGTCATCCAGCTCAATTTCCTGTGTGGAAATGGATTTACCATCAACTAAATGAAACTGAAACTTCAGGGCCTATCCCTTAGATGAGCTTCCTCTAAGGCTGAAGAAGGTCTCCAAATAGTGTGTTCACCTGAATTTATATATTTCTGAAGAATTTTGTTATTTCAGATTCTTTTCCTTTTTTTTTTAAAGATTTTATTTATTTGAGAGAGAGAGAGTGAGAGAGAGAACATGAGAGGGTAAAAGATCAGAGGGAGAAGCAGACTCCTCGTGGAGCTGGGAGCCGGATGCGGGACTCGATCCTCAGACTCTGGGATCATGACCTGAGCTGAAGGGAGTCGCTTAAGCAACTGAGCCACCCAGGCACCCCAGATTCTTTTTCTTAAAAAAGGCTTCTCCTTCTTCCCTCCACCCCCAGCACACATGGTCTGAACTTCAAGTCCCACAAAACCAAGTCCATTCCTGCCCCTGTGGCTGTGGCGACCCACAGACCTCTATGTCATTTCCCTCCTGTGATGTCGGCAGTCCCTCTTGGGCTAAAAAGCTGAGGTTTTTCATACATTTGTTTCTGCTGCTCTTTTCTCAGGGGCTGGGTTAAGTCGTGACAGACCTACCTGTCATGCTCACCTAGGGTCCTGTGATAGTGAGTAACTCTTCTTCCTTTACTCAGGGCTCTCTGAACGAACAGACCAACAGGTTCATATTCATATTTTAATTAATTAGTTAATATTAATTGTAGGGAGTTAGCTTATGCTATTATGGAGACTGTCGAGTCTAAAATCTGCAGAGTTGATGTCCAAGTTTAAAGTCCAGCAGGCAGAGTTCTCTCATACTTGGAGCAGGCTCAGCCTTTTGCTCTACTGAGGGGACAGCTGATTGGATAAGGCTCGCCCACATTATGAGGGTTAATTGGCTTTGCTCGGTATACTGATTTGAAGGTTAATCTCATCCTAAAAGACCCTCCCACTAACACCCAGAATAATGTTTGGCCAAACATCTGAACACTGTGGCTTAGTCAAATTGTTACATAAAATTAACCATAAATACTCTGTTCTCAATTGAGTGAGCTCTTATTCCCATGACTGGCCTGTTTATGACTGGGTTCATAATAATCCATTGTTTGTTTTTGCAATTATATATGCAATTCTTTTTAGCAAGAATTATTTGAAAAGTTGTTGTATGTCTTATACCCACAAAGTAGGGAATAAAGGAGAAAAAAATAGGGTCTTGTCCTTGGGGAATTTGTCCTTTAGGGATGACCCTGTGACTCACCTACTCATTGGAATCTTTCCTCGAGTTTGGGGAAAATGAAAAGGCAAGGCAAAGATTTAGTTCAGCTCAATGCAGAAAGTCCAAGGGGCCCTAAAAGGAGGCAGAGCTCTTTACAGAGAGAAATTCTCAGGGTAGACTTCAGGCGAGTTTGAGGCTAAATTAAAAATAAAACAGAACAACATGGCAGTTGACTTGATGGGGACCAGGAGGTAGAAATTACCATCAGATGGAGCCTCTGTAGGGAATTCCAAAGCACAGTACATGGCCTGGGTGACTGTGGTGGTAAGGGGCTGGAGAAGCTACTAAAAATCAGGTGGATGGGCCGTGGATTGGCCAGATAGGAATTCTATGTAGTTCCTGTGAGGTTTTGAGTTGAGAGGTGGCTCCTTACTGCAGAGAACTGATATTTAATGAGGACTTCTAACCGAACTACATGGCCCAACAGCTCTGTACAATAAACAGAATTTTGAGTGCAGTCATTTTTGCTCTTTTAAGAACCTAAGAGAATTGTTCTTCCTTACAATGTTAGTCTATGCTTCTCTTAGAATCTAACTATGAATTTTTTTCTGAAGCTAATTGAGAACTTGCCATATATAAAGGTAGTCTTTTTGACCTTAAAATCCTTGTGAACCTTACTTACAGTATTATGCATTGTTTTGTGTATAGATTCGAAAGTTGAATTCTCTTCTCTATGTCAGTGGCTTCAAACACTGCAAGAATAGCTTCCAGGGGAAGAGGAAGAGAGGAGCCTTATTTCACAGGTTTCTGTCTAACGAGGTGGTAAAAGAAAGAGTCCCTGATCTTTTTTAAAAAGAAAACTACTGCCATAGGATAAAATTAATAGTTACAGCAGATCAAAACTAGATTAATAAATCTCCGAAAAACGTGTGCCTATGTCTATGTTGGGGTGGGAGAGAAGGAGAACAAGGTGATATAGAGAGATCATTTGATCTGCCAAAATACTTGGATATAGAATCTTATCTATTGTATCTATAATACACAAAATGAAACACAATCATACATTTTATTAGCGGTAGAGATATATTTAGAAAGTCAAACCAGCCATCAACCTTATGGGATTAGAGCAACAGCTTAAGAAATTAATTATTTAGTCTTTCTCATTTCTGTCAGAAAAATGTTCCAGATATGTTCTAGAATATGTTCTAGAATGTTCTAGAATGCCAAAAGCAAAAAATTGGACCAACTTTATTATTTAGTCCAGAATTTGTCTTGAATTACTTTTTAGTGGATTACTGAGGGTAAGAAATACATTATCTAGACAAGGATAAGTACAATTTATTTCATTCTTTCAGATAAGTCCATCGTTCCTCAGGAGCATGCAAAGCAAGACCGTGTTGTGTTAATGGAAGCTCAGGGTTAGAAACTCCTAGCTTTCTGTACAAATCTCGCTTTTGTTTCTAGAATTGAAAATGTTGTTTTGATTCTTAGAAGTGGGTTTCAGATCCTTTTTCAGGTTACATTTCTACACCATCCTTCCTCCCTCCCAACAAATAACAAGAAAATCTCCTAACATCTTTTCATCTAAATCAATAGTTGTCAACCAGGGAGGATTTCATTCCCCTGAGAGTATTTGGCTCTTCTATTTGTCGTAACTGGCATCTAGCAGAGAGAGGGAGGGAGGCTGCTAAGTAACCCACTGTGCATAGGGGAGTTCTTGTCAAAGAACTATCTGGACCCAAATGACAATAGTTCCCAGGCTGAGAAAGCCTGGCCTAAATGGATCTATCAAGTCTCATTTTGCAACCAGAAGCCTGGTTGCAGAGCTCATCAGTGGCTTAGTTGGGTAAGTGTCTGACTCTTGGTTTTGTCTCAGTTGGTGATATCAGGGTCCTGAGACAAAACCCTGCATTAGGTTCCATGCTTGCCAGGGAGTCTGCTGCTCTCTCTCCGCTCCTCTCCCTGCTTGTGTTTTTTTTCTCTCTCTCAAATTAAAAAAAAAGAAAAATCTTTAGATGCCTGGTTGGCTGTCCATTTTTCAATGCACTCTTTGCTTTAAAAAAACAAAAGGCAACATCTGTGATCTCAGCAGAAAAACATGCATGCAAAAGCATTTAGCTTAGTTTCAAATGATAAATGCTGCCCCGCTTGTAAATACTCTTAAAATAATGAAATTAAATCACTCCAGGGCTTGCAAGTAACATTACTTGCATGCCCTCCCAAGAGGGACAAAACTGATTAAGGAGTTTCCAAATGCTGAGAATAGCAGAGTCATGAGCATCCCATTAAGACGCAATTTGGTGCTTCGCACTTTTCCTCTGTTGACCTTTACTGGAGGATTGTTGACAATTATCTGATACTCAGTAAAAAATGATCACCCTGATTCCTTGAAAAAAGGAGACTGGTTTACATAAAATTCCACCACCTGCTCCAGTGTAAACAGCAACACCCACCCACAAGCCATGTCCTTGCTGGATTCAAGGAGAACCTTTGTGTCTTGTTTTCCCAGCAGCAACCGCAGCAGCTTCCCTGCAGATGGCAAATTGGGTGTCAGTCGGCGGGGTGGGGGGGAGGGGGGGTTCAATAAATACTGTTGACAGACTGACTTCAGACCCGGAGTGAAGTCTTCTCTGACTTTAATTCCTTCTCCGCTGGCAATGATCACTTTTGACACAGTCCACCTGGGCTCTTCCAAGACAAGGAAGCTTATGAACATAAGTAAAGAGAGTGAGATTTTCATTTTTGGGCATTTGCAGTAAGAAAATTCTTGGAAGACTAAAAATTGTGCTTATTAAAATTAAAGAGGAGAGATGTTCAAGACAACCCGCTGAGAACCATTTGTTGACCTTCAAGGTTGCTTGACCTTGTTTTGACATCACGGATACCCTCTTATCTGCCTCACGAGGAGAATTTTCTGTCAGCTCATGAAAAATATTTTGACTACGGTGAAAGCTGATCTATCTTGTTTTGCTCAAATGGACTGCGAAACAAAATCATGTGAAAATCTGGGGATAGAAAAGAAGCCCAATGGATTAGGGCTCTGCTTTTAGTTTATGAATTCTATTGATCTAAGTCACAGTTTATAAACTGGAAATGCAAGTTGCATTTAATCCCCAAGAGCGGTTTAAACACATGTGTGATTTTCAGATCTGTTCCCGAACATGTACAAAGTGCTTTGGCGCCTTGGTTCTAGAGAAGTTAGAAACTGGGACAAGTCCCAGCCTTAGAAGTAGGTACAGTGTGTTCAGTAGGCTACTTAGCCCTTTTTGGCCTGGGCCAGAGTGTAATGTGACCTCACTGCTTAGTAGTAGCCTTGGTGCTGTAAAGAAATGAATGTGCAGAGATCATCACTAGGTCCTTTGATAAAAAGGTCTGATCTAGAAGAAAGAAATTCCAGTTGGCCTGAGGAATCATGTAATCAGAGAAACCACACAGGCCGTGGGGCTCCTGGCCACTGGCATGAAAGGCAGAGTCCACTCAGGTAACAAAGCAACCTTTTCCAAGTCAGCCAATAGGGAAAGGCAGTGAGAAACCCATGGCAGCTGGCCTGATACTACTAGGGCCATTTTATAATTAGCTCTCTGTTAATCGGGCTGAGTTCCACAGTTTGTGTTCCATGGTCCTTTCTGCCCCTTGACTGTCAGTAGGCTTGGAGCTTACAGCCTTCAGAAGGATGTTGGTTTTCCTAAAGAGATGTTAGAATGTGGCTGTGGTGACAACAATTAAAAAGTAAGGGTGACCTCAATGTTTATAGCAACAATGTCCACAAGAGCCAAACTATGGAAAGAGCCAAGATGTCCATCAACAGATGAATGGATAAAGGAGATGTGGTCTATGTATACAACGGAATACTATGCAGCCATCAAAACCCCCCAAATCTTGACATTTGCAATGACATGGATGGAACTAGAGGGTATTATGCTAAGTGAAATAAGTCAATCAGAGAAAGACAATTATCATATGATCTCTCTGATATGAGGAATTTGAGAGGCAGGGCGGGGGTTAATTGGGGGGAAGGGAGGGAAAAATGAAACAACATGGGACCGGGGAGGGAGACAAATCAGAAGAGCCTTTTAATCTCAGGAAACAAATTGAGGATTGCTGGGGGGGTGGGGAGGGTAGGGATAGGGTGGCTGAGTTATGGACACTGGGAAGGTTATGTGCTATGGTCAGTGCTGTGAATTGTGTAAGACTGATGATTCACAGACCTGTACCCCTGAAACAAATAATACATTATATGTTAATTTAAAAAAGAAAACATACATCTTTGTTCTTTATTCCCATCCTGATGTTAAAAAAACACTTTCCATTTCAATCAGATCCTCATGTGGCTGAACACGCCAGTGACATTCTGGGATCTATTAGTTAATTCTCAAACCATGATCTGATGAGCAGGAGTTCGGCAGACTGGAAGTTACCACTTAATCTTGCCTTCCTCGGACTTCAGTCTGACTATGTGAAAGTGCTTAGCAGAGAGATTTCATGTGGGTGGTACTTTCTCACGTCAGTCAATTAGTGAGAGAAACTTGGTTGATTCTTAGAGCTGGAGGGATCGTGGGGTCATAAGTGTTTTATATCTGAAGAAGAGTGGGACAGAGAAACACAAGCAGCCCCACCAATCCCCATCGGATTGGGAGAGCCCGGAGGTCGATGCTGCCTTCCTCAGTGGACCCATGGCTGGATGCGTACATCCACGTCCTCCCTCCGTCCTGGGATTCTCTGCCACAAAACCTCAAGGATTTGAGAAACTAATGAAATGTACCTTTGTTTTCTTTTCAAACTGGAGATGAGAACGGGGCGTCCTTTTTTTCTGTATTATTTGTTTTTCTCTAAGAACAATGCTGGAGTTTTCTTCCTCATAAGCAATTAAATAAATGACATCCCTCAGGCCAAAGGAAAGCTTCAGTATATTTTATTTTATTTTTTAAGAAAGATTTATTTATTTGCTTGAGAGAGAGAGAGAGAGAGAGAGAGAACCTTAAGGTGACTTCCTGCTGGGTGCAGAGTCCGGTTCAGGACTCAATCCCAGGACCCTGAGATCATGGCATGAGCTGAAATCAAGAGTTGGCTGCTTAACCCACTGAGCCACCCAGGTGTCTCTGGCCTCAGTATATTTTAATGCAAGAACTGCTGCCAGTGTATTTGAACCATGGAGGTTCTCAGCCTGGGTTGTTTCCTTGACCTTAAGGAGCAGTTGATCATCTTGCGAAGCTATCGTAAGCTGTTCCTCCAGGTCAGGTCTGAGGAGTAGGCCTCCTGTCAGGGGAGAGGATCGGTTGGTAATGAGATGGAGTCGGCAGGGGAATGCTGCTGATCTTCGCAGCCAGACAAGGGAAGAATGGAAGGATGGCACAATGAAAGGGGCTGCAGCCTTGTGTCTCCGCTGTGAAATGTGGGTTGGAAAATGTGCTTCAAACATAAACCATTTCTGATCCCCACATCAAGCCGAACCCCCTCCCGGCAGCCAGCTAAGAAGCTGTTACTGCAAACGAATGCAGCTGACACTTCATTATTTAGGGGAGGGAGGGTGGAGGGAGCCTTTTATTTCCCTTCCAAAGTGTAAAGCCTTCTTTTCTAAAATCATCTTTGCCAAAGGCCACGTATTTTAAGATCCCATTTATATAAAATTTCCTGAACAGGCAATTCCACGGAGCCAGAAAGTGGATTCCGTGGTGTGGGAATATGGGAAGGGAGGTGGAGGGTGATTGCTTTGGGGGAAGATTTCTTTCAAAAATAAAAAACTCTTTGGATTGAACAGTGGGGACGGTTGCACAAGACAGCGAATATATTTTGAAATGGTGAATTTTATGTTATGGAAGTTATACCTCAAAAAAATCAACATACTGCGTGTCATCTTTTCTATGTTTTTTAAAGGCCTATTTATTTATTCTAGAGATTAAGAGAGGGACAGAGGGAGAGAATCTCAAGCAGATTCCCTGCTGAGCGCAGAGCCTGATAACACGGGGCTGGATCTCCAGATCCTGGGATCGGGACCTGAGCAGAAGCCAGGAGTCCGACGCTGAACCGACTGAGCCACCTGGGCGCTCCTCCAGTGTATCGTCTTAAGGTGAGGACTGATGAATAGTGTCATCGGCAGTGACAGGTCCCGCAGTGCCCTGGGTGACAACAGCAGCTCATGCTCACTGTGCCCCAGCCGTTGTCTCATCCTCACCACCTACCGTCACTGCCCAGGGAGGTCAGTTGACTTGGTCAAGGTCGTATAGTTGGGGCAGGGCCTAGCCAAGCTCCCTCCTGGGCGGGCTGGTTCTGGAGTCTGCCTCTGGACTCCAGGGCTGTGATCCTGCCTGGATTCTAGCGAGGTTACTGTAGGATACAACAACAACAACAACAACAACAACAACAAAAACAAAACAAAACAAAACAAAACAAAAACCCAAATAAAACAAACAACCCAATGCAAACCAAACCAAAACAAAATCTGTTTTGTTTTGTGCAGGAGTGCAGGAGCTCAGGGCGACCCACTTTGAATGTTGGCACAGGTTCGGCCTGCAGCCAAGGTTATCTGCCCCCACAGATTAGCCCACCTGGCTGACGTGCCAACTCGGCAGCTGACGTCAGCTCTCTCTGGCCACTGTTTGCTCAGAGCTGGGGCACACGGGCGTCCCTTGCCTCAGATTGGCCTGTGCAAACACACCTCTACCTCTCCAGATAGCTCTCAATGGGCGGGACGGAGGCGGCTTGGCAGGCATCTCAGTTGCAATGCTGGTAAGCCGACTCAATGCACTTGACCTTGAGGATTCATGTGTGCAAGTAACACGGTCCATTTAGGTCTTTGGTAAGAAATAAGCTTTAAAGCAATGTTGCATCCTGCTTTTTGTTTTTAAAAATCAGACACACTGATCTCTGAATGAAAGAAAAAGGAGTCACCTTGGCTATTTTCAAAGGATTCCGACTTTAAGTCAATAATACATAGAAATCATGATCTAGCTACTTTCCACTGAATCGAATACTTAAAGAAATGTAATTTAATTTCCAGTGTTCTAGTTTATCTTTAGAATCCCTCCCTCTTTTTTTTTTTTTCCTTAAGTGAAATGTAAGAACCTACTTAACATCTGGAGCTCTAGGCCATGTCAACTGAGAGACGAGATAGAGTAGTGAGTAAGAACCCGTTGTCAGGGTCTGACCGCTCAGCGGCCATTTGCCCTTGGACATCTTCACGGAGCTTCTCTGTGCTGCTGTTCCCGGAGTGTAAGATGGGACAGTCACCACACCTGCTCTACAGTGGTAGTGTGGGGTTTAAATGACCCAGTAAGGGCAAAGCGCTTGGAGAAAAGCTAGCACGAGTCAGGTACCATGCCCCAAATTCATATTAAGTCTGGATATTTCAGTCCAATTCACTAACATTTAAACTGGCAACAGTAAGTCGTATATTTGTCCCAATTCTCATGTGCTTCAGTGTTTCCTTCATTACCTCGATGGGCTCAGTGTGGTTCCCATTTGACATACAGGGAAGAGCGACAGGTGTCTGGTTGAGATCACCGGGTCTTTGCTCGGTCCAGAGCTCAATTTTCTCCATCCTTAAGCCAGTTTTGCATATTTCTGAAAAGAATCTTTCCATATAACATATCATGAATTTCTTAGTGAGAAAGCTTTAAAAATGGAAAATGTGTTTCAAGAGTCAAGAATATTGAAAGGTCAAAACCAACGATGCATTGTTTGAGAGACAGAGCCCGAGTCCAGACCAGAGCTTGTTTGTTTCACGGCAGCTCGGGAAAGCCCCTGTTCAGCTGTACGTGTTCATGGGTTACAGACTGTTCAAGGTAGTAGGGGGATTAGGGCAAATCGATGCTGACTCTTCATTTTACAGATCAGGAACCATTTCCAGAGAGCGATATGACTACGGAAACCGCAAAACAAGTGTACAAACCCTGAGAATCAGCATTCTGGTCTAGTTCCATGTCTGGTCTCCCACCCGTTTTAACAAATTCCCTCTCGTGGGGGAAGGAAGTCACTTTGCCTGCATCAGGAGGAGGCGATGTCTCCTCCCCAGCCTCCCTGTTCATTCTTCTCCCCATTCCTAAGCGACCGGCCGTGACGGCCTGTCCAGGCAGAAGGGCTGCAGGAAGCAGGGGATCTGCCGGTGATGCTGTATAAGGCCCGCGATGTTCGTGTACGATGTTCGTGTACGTGCAGCCGGTGCCCGAGCAGTCTTTCCCTCTGGGGCTCCAGGGGAACCAGCTCTTTAGTGGCATCTCTCTACCATCTCCTAGCAGATCTGGTGAGGTAAATCTGTTTTCTGGCTTGTCAGACAGATACAATTCCACCCATTTCATAAGGGTAAAATGAAATAAATGCATGTGACTTATCACGTGTCTGTTATAGAGTTTGCATGATTGATGTGGTCATTATTATTCAGGACTGCTCTTTGGATTCATTCGAAGATGAGTGGCAGAGGGGACAAGAGATTGGCTCCAGGCTCCACATCCCTTAGGCTCAGGTCTCTGGGATTCCTCCTCTCTGGATTACCCACCATCGACCCCCAGTGTCCTCAAGCGAAGGCTTCAATAGCCCCTTTCTGCTGCATCCTGAAAGTTACTGGTGTGGTTTTTCCTCTGATGAGAAGGTGTGATAAGAGCCAAAAAGCAGATGATCCAGAGTGCCGCAGAGAACCGCGCGCGTGGAATGAAACATCCACATAAGGACACTGAGCAGCGGCCAGGATCCGTGGTGGGGTAGATTCTGTTTTTCTAGACCACATGCTCCCAGCGAGCTGCCCTGCGGAGGGAGAGCCCCCCAGCGGGACGGCACATACAGAGGCCTTTCCTCAGGAGGGGTGTGCAGGTGTCTGCCGAATTCTCCACATTCTGTCGCCCGGCTGCTCGTCATCAACAGCGTGCCATTATTTTGCATCGGGGCCCAGAGTGTTCATGACTTTTCACACTCCACTGAATGACTCCCTCCCTTGCCCAGACCATAGGTTCCTTCTCAGGAGAGACTGTCTTGTTCACCTTTGCATGCACACAGCACACAGTAGGTGCTCCATAAATACTTTTAAAATAAATCACTGATTAGACAAACTTCAAAGCAAGGAAGGCCTCCGTAAACAGGAAGAGAAGGATGAACCTTATTGAACTTTTCGGGCTTAAAAGATAAGACTTTTGGTCTGTCTTCTGTGACCTGGCCTCCGTCTTATCTTACACCGCTCTGCCCTTTGCCCTCTGCAGGACAATAACTCTGATCTCCTCTCACTGGCCCACGCTCATCGCGTCCTTTCTTGCAACGCGGGGCACACGGCACGGTTTGCCAGGTTTTGGAGCACAGAGGCCGCTCCGCCAAAGGGTGTGTCAGCGTCGCCCAGCAGAAATATCAGGCGAGCCGCAGACAGCAGCTGCACATGCAATTTTAAGTTTTCTTGTAGCCCCATTAAAAAATGTAAAAAGCAAGCAAAAGTAATAAAATAGCTTACCTGACCCAATATATTTAAATGGTACAATTTCAACATGTAATTAATAAGCATAAAAGGAATCGAGGGATTCTGTATTTTCTCGCACTGAATCTTTGAAATGCAGAGTGTATTTCATACTTAGAGCACACCTGACCTTCGATGAGCCACATTTTAAGTGCTCAGGAGGCCAATGTGACCAGTCACTATACTATTGGGCAGCATATGGTCATGCCATTAATAGTCCAGATAATGTAGAATCGTATAAACAAGGTTTCTGGAAGGTGACGGTAGGAAATTTTGTTCTAACAAAATTAGCAAATTATGACAATTTTTCAAAGAAGCAAAGGGTCCTGAAGAGTGGTATCCTTTTTCTGATTTGTACAAAGATGCTTCTGGGCCAGCGGTGGACTTGTTACCACAGGGCTTTTGTACATGATGATGTTCCCTCTGCCTGGAAGTCCATCCCCTAGGGTCAGCATCTCCTCATGTCTCATTCGCATTTGTGATGATATATTCGTGTGTGAGATTATTTGGTTAAATTCTGTCAACAACACAAAATGGTAGACTGTAGAAGGGCAATTCCTCTTTGTTTCCATGGAATCTCTGAGCCCAAGCATGGCACTTGGTGCTTAGAAGGGGGTTCTAAAGATGCACCGAGAAACTCCCTGGCTGAACGCATGCGTCGGTGTCAACCAGCCCCAACCGTTTAGATGCCCAATGTTCTCAGAGTCCCAAGTACATTTTATTCTCTGCCTTCAGGATGGGGCTGAGGCTAGAATGTCACTCAAGGCCTCTCCAGGGAAGAAAGCTGACTCTTCCCTCTCTCGTCATTCCAGCATGGTTCCTGTTCCAAGTGTGTGAATTCATCTGACAATTTTCCTCTTAATCTATTCCCAGTGCAGCCACATTATGTCTCTGGAGAGCTGAGTGACCTTGAACTTTATCTGGAACTCATTCAGGAGATTTCCTCTTCAGTGGCCACTTTAAAACAAACACATTTTAAAAGTAGGCTTGTTGGTAATACAGAAAGCCAGCAGCTCAAGCGATAAGACACGCTGTGTTTTGAAACATATAGGATTGTGCAAGTTCTTATCTGAAGTCCAAGAGCTGTCAAGCTGGGAAATTTACTTAGTTGCTTCATATTCTGTCTTCTCCCTTTCCATCTTCCCGGAATTCTCACCAATAAATAAAATCCATGCATGGGGCAGTTAGGAATAAAAGCTATAAAATAAATAATGAACATAAGGCAAAATGTTTGATAATCAGTTAGCATTAATAGTATGTGTATAATGTTAAGTGTAGGGGGGTTAAGATTTGGAATTTTGATGTCATTGGACTACCTAGATTCAAATCCTGGCCTTAGTGTCCATTTGCTGTGTGACCTTGGGCAAGTTACTTAATCTCTCTGGGCTCAGTTTCATCATCTGTAAAATGATGGATTAAGAAAACAGAACTTGCCTCATAAGTGTGTCGTGATACTTCAAAGAGCTTCTGATTATACAGTGCTTGTATATTATTCCAGAAGTTATGTCTAGTTTTTTTTTTTTTTTTTTTGAGGAGTTTGCACCCATGTGACATTAAAGAGCTGGTTAAGAATGACCCTTTGGGTAATTATTGTGCAGACAGGGCCTTATTTGAGAGGAAACAGGCAAGGTCCAGTACCCACTAATACTTGGATTATTCCTTAAGTTTCTTTGCTTAGGCCTCATTGAAAAATGATGTTCCAACAAAACAAGACCTTCTATGAATAAAGTAAAACAGGGACTGATGGCTTCAGAGGGTGGGGCTAGATCTCACTGAAATATAGAAATCTTTCATAAGGTGGGAAGTGCGCAGGGCTCACACCGGCTGCTCTATTCTAACCAGACTCTCATGTGCCTGGAGGATAATCCGACTTAGCCAGGGAGATCGTGCCACACAACACCTGCTTTCTGCTGTATTTTCTGCTGGGCCCATCAAGATGGGTGTAAGGTGGTTTCTCGCACAGATTACAGGGAAGCTGCCTTAAAGGTGTCCCTGCTCAAGATTGTGTCTCACAGATCTGCCAAATCCCACCATTAGAGACATGCTCCTTTGCATCAGGGTATTGGGTCTCCAGCAATGCCATGTGAAATGAGCATCCCCCCACCCCCCGCCAAGAGCAGGAGGACACTAAGCCATCCCTAGGTACAGCCATCTTGGTTTGTCTTTAACAGTTGGCACCTGGGATGGTGGAATGGTGGAAAGGACATGGAGTTTTAAGTTGGCGATACCTGGGCTCAAAACGGGATCTTCAAAAAATTGTATTATCTCTACAAATCATCCAAGTTACTAGGGCTTATTATTTCCTCGCTTATAATGAGGGGTGATGCTAATACGCTACTCTACAGGGTTGTCATGGGGATTAAATTATGGGATGACTCTAGTGTAAGGAACACACTGTTGCCTTTTATAGTTGTCATTATCCTGAGAAATAGAGAGGTAAATTATGACAGAAGAAGGCAAAATCCAGGGGTGCGGCTCCTGCCTTGCCCCAAAACTCTGGAGGATGGGAGATGGCTTGAGGCCATGGATGCTTGAATGGGGGTGTTGGGCGGAGGGGAGGGAAAGGGAAAGGGCAGAGCATGGGACAAGGGGAAAAGGACACTGAACACAAGTGTCACCAGACTTCCAATGCCAAAGGGATGTATAGGTCATAGAATTAATAGAATGGGGATAATAATAACATTACTTTAATCACAAGGCAGGAGAAAAAGAATGTACTCCCTATATGGAAAGAACTTGATGTGTGTCATAGCTACAAGGTATCGCCCAGATATGAATTTATATTCACTTATTTATACACTTCTTTTGAGAGCTTGCTTCATGCCAGGCACTGTTCTGAAACTGGGGATACGTGCAGAGTTGAACATAACAATCAGAACCAATCAGAGGGAGATGGACAAAAACCAGCAAAGAAATACAAAATATATCAGATGATGGATGCTAAGAGATAAATTAAGTAGGTAAAGATACCGGGAGTGTTGAGGGGTGGTATGTGAGATAGGTGATCAGGGAAGTCCTCTTTGATAACAACTGAGTTAAAAAACAAAACAAAACAAAACACTTCCTTATTCATTTTTTTCAATATACCTTTATTGAATACCTACTATGCATTAGGTAGTTTGCTAACAGATGGGAACATAATGGCAGAGAAAATTGACAAATTCCCTCCATTTCATGAAGCTTTTATTCTTATGGAAGGGGAATAATAAATAGAAACCCATAACTAAGCAAGATAACTTCATATGGCATAAATGTATAAAGGCAATAGACAATAAAATCATAGGATATGATAGGAGAGTGAGTGTTTGGGGGTAGGATAGGAGAAGTAGATGGCCAGCATGAGGAACAATTAAAATCTGCAGACGACTTTAACATACAAGTGTGCAATAAAAATAATCATTTATTTATTACATATAATGTGTGTTTGTAGCCCTAGGACATTTTTAATACATCAAAACATTTTAATAAAAATTCAATCATAATTGGCTTCTATGTGATAGAACATGAAAAAAGTTTTCTGGAATATTTTATACATATATTCCTCTTTCTTATGATCTACCCTTCGATGAGCCCAATTTTTTCTTCTTCATTGTCCCCTATGACTTGAGTATTTATGGTTAGCAGCCATTTAAAATACTCTAGAGGTCAACATTCTTCATATACATCACCTATTTGAACCATTTCCATAATCCACCACTTCCCTTGATCACTAGCTAAATGAAGTATGCTTAATAAAATAGTTTAGGGCATTCTGTTTATTTCTAGAATTATCTCAGGATCTCTACATGAAACATGGGTACCCTCTTAAAATGAAGGCTTAAAGTTGCCCCCTTCAGATCTATTCTCTGATACTACAATCATTTAAAAACCATTTTATAGCTGACCCCAAAACAACAATCCTTCTAAGGTCTTTTCTCAACAGAACTGGGTATGGAGCTGCAGAATGTATTTCTTCTAGTCATCTTTGAAGTTGACTCCAAGTATCTTCCTAAGAGGATTTATTCATAAGCTATTTGTCCCCATGACTTCGTCACCTAAAGACTTGGTAGTTTCTCTATCCCATTTCTCTTTGGCCTGTCCTCTGAAAGTTCCTCTTGTTTTCCTGCATTTCTCTTTTCTTCAGGTTTTATTTGCTCTCCCAGATAAGTAGATCTCTTTCCTTAGCTTCAAGTCACAGTGAATAATATGCCATCCCTTCCCACACCTGTGAGCGCAGCCTGCACCACGTTCATCTGTCAGGAGCCCATCACAGCTGCGCTTGGGGAGCCCAGAGTCTGAGAAACTCTCCAGCTCAGATGAAATTCTTATTTCCCCTCCAATTGGTCCTACTTCCTGTGCTGCCTTTCTTGGCTATGGGTTTCCCCTGTTCAGTCACTTCAGCTGGAAATCCAAGGGTCATCTTCACCTCTCTCCTTCGTGTCCCCTCCAGCTGCAGGGGACCACGTCTCTATGTCCTATGTCCATAACACCCACATTGTCTGTCCCCACCCAGCAGCTGCCAGCTGCCGTCTCAGTCCAGCTTTTGTCAATCATCCTGTGCTACTTATTACTGCGTCCTTCACACCAGGACGAGAGCTTGGAATGCAGATCTGATTATTTTGCACTTTATTACTTCAAATTCTTCTAGGGCTCTCTATCAGTGACTACCAATTGAAGTCCATGCTCCATAGCATGATGTGGAAGTCGCTCCTGGGGGCGGAGGCAGGCTTGCCATGTAGACTTATCTTGGACTGTGCCTTTGTGTTGTAGTTCCTGCATCAATCGTCATCGTGTTCCAGACACTGTGCCAAGGACCTTCCAAATACTATTTCACTTACTATACTATTTCACTTAATTGTACTTCACGTTCCCAACCCTCCTATCAGGTGGATACTATTATTACTTATCTTTTACAGCAGGTGCAGTGTTCCTGAGGTCACATAGGTAGAGAATTGAAATTCGAATATAGGCCTGACTTCTAGAACCTGGGTTTGTAACAATTTTTCCTGAAATGATGTCCCTTTCACTTAATTGTCATGCACTTGTTCACCTGCATGGCGTTGGCGCGAGCTGTCTCCCATGGTTGGCTGTGCCTTCCTCTGACTTGTCCTCATGCTACCTTTCAGGATGCTCCCCAGGCCACGCTTCCACAAGGGAGCCTCCCCAGTGGGATACACGTGCTCTTTTTGCCTCCAACTTGCTGCCTCTTCCCCACTGTAGCTCCCATGGTTCTTTATGGTGCTGATGTTTTACACATCTGGCACGTCCTCTGGGCTCTCAATTCCTTGAAAGCGGGAAGCAGATTTTATTTGTGGAAGCTCTGTGCTGAGTACAGCCCCTGAAACATGCAGGCACTCAACCAATGTCTGTTAAATGAATGCGTTCGCACACAGACGAACCAAGTGTGGGACCAGGGTCAGGGATGACTTACCCATCAGCTGCACTAAAGTGAATTGATATGTCTTTACTTTTTACCTGGTAAACTCCGTCCCTGGATTTCTCCAGCGCCTATGTTCATTCATTCCCTCATTCATTTTGCCTTTGAACATGCATTGAGTGCTGCTAAGCCCCAGCTAAACTGGGATGAAGAGGTGAAAAAAAATAACTCCTACAGGGTAGGGGAGTGAAGCAAACTGATAACAGAAGATTAACTACAATGAGATATATGCTACAAAAGAGTTTTTATGTAATGTGCAAATAGCATAAAGAAGGAAGTTTCTACTACATTTTGAGGACACCAGGGGAGGGGTTTACAAGAGGACCCAGGAGCTAAATCTTGAAGGATATGTAGAGGCTGAGTCGAAAAGGGGGGGAAAAGGAATGACTTTAGGGTTGTGGAAATGCTTAGACTGAAGTGCATTGAAGCAGCAAGAGCTCGAATACAAAGACACAAGGTATTTGGGTTCATGGAGTGTGGGAGGGGGCTCTCTCCAACTGAGGGGAGACCTGGAGAGGCAGCCAGGGTCCGGGTGCTGACCGATCTGGGCTACTCCAAGCAGTGTGGCCTTGACTCCGCACGCACGGGAGCGCTAGGGGAGGAGTGCGAGCAGGGGAGGGAGGGATCAGTGTTGTTGTCTTGTCGAATGGGCACCTTAGGATCTGGCGGGAAAATTGATGAGGGCCTGGGTTGGGACAGCTGCTGGGTGAATGGAGAAGGGGTGGGTCTGAGAGACCCTCCAGGGTAGAACAAACAGAAACGGAAGAAATGTGAGCCCAGCACAGAGATGTGGAAGGAAAGTGAAGGGTGGTGCCATTAACTAAGCTTGGGGCGTGTGGTTTTATTTCTTCACGAGTAATAGTGATCCACAGACAATCATAGGCTGAAGAATTTTTTTAAAGTACCCATTTAATTGAATAAAATCATTCCCTTAAAACTTTTATTTCATTTTATTTTATTTTACTTTTTTGCCCATGTTGTGTTTTAAATACTTTGGTGTTGGGGATGTGTTTCAACCATCCTTTTGGCCATGTCAGTCTCTCTAACTTAATGGCTCTCTGGCCCAGGTTCCCTGTCTCAGGACCCTGACGCCTCCCCTGGGAACGAGAGAGGCCAGAGCCGGCGGGGTTCTGGGCAAGCTCTTAGCTATGCCAACCGCAGCGACTCTACCCCTATTTGTTCCAACACCCGGCTTCCACTGCAAATTTCAGGAAGAGCTCTGGAGCTGTATTATCTCTGAAATCACCAGTCTAAATGTCAGTAACTCCTGCAATGTTTTGCTAACTCTAAGTGCTTGGCCGCAGTCCCGCGTTACAAGGTGTTTCTCCGCGTGGTTCTGTTTCTTTTTGTGTATTGTTGGTTTCGATCTCGGGCTGTAGATCACGTCAGCGGAGGCAAATTGGTAAATCTGGTATATTGCGCCTCATTGCTCTTAATGGCGGATAAGGTCGTTTTTGCTGCCACAGATTTCTGTTTCCTGATAAACAGACATCTCACCCGTAGCGGTCCTTGTTCCTCTTAACAGTGGAATGAGAGGAAACCACCTGTACCCTGAGCCGGCCCCGGGCCGTGCTGCCTTCCACCTTTCCTCTCAGTGGGGTGAAGAGGGAAAGCGAGCCACGAGTCAGCTGAGAATTAACACGAGCTGTTGTTTTTGAGTTTTCCCAAATATTTTCCAACTCCCATTGTGTGTTTTGTGTTTTGTACTCAGAAACCCTTGCCAAAACCTCCCCCAACGGCATTCCTTCCTGGGCCCTGGATCATCTGGACAGCAAACAAAACTTTTCATAGGTCATTCATCTCATGGAGATATATTTGTTAAATATGAAGAAATGACTGGAACACACACACACACATGTGCACACACACACATATATTTTTTACCACTTTGGGGTTTGCAAATTTATTTTTTTGAGAAATAACTTTGTTACTTGCATTTGTAATCTACTTCTGATTTGCATCTTTAGGACAGTGTTCAGATACTCAAAATGTATCTAAAATTAGGGCACCTGGGTGGCTCAGTCGGTTAAGCGACTGCTTTTGGCTCAGGTCATGATTCCAGAGTCCTGGGATCGAGTCCCACATCGGGCTCCCGGCTCCGCGGGGAGTCTGCTTCTCCCTCTGACCTTCTCCCCTCTCATGCTCTCTCTCACTGTCTCTATTTCAAATAAATAAAATCTTTAAAAAAAAAAGTACCTAAAATTAAATTCTCCTGCGGAGTTAGTAGGTATAGATGTTGAGGGAAGGTTGACAGAACAAGAGAAGATAGAAGGCTGGGTAACCTTAAACAGAGAAACATTACACACATCAAATTTACACACATCGCTGTTTCCTGATATATGTTTATGCTTGTTTATACATGTATATTATCTGCTATATGCTGTTTTCCTGAGAGAGAGAGATATATAATACCTATATTTATTTATATATAAGAATATTTATTTTATATTTTTTCATTTATATTTATTTATATATTTAAAATATTTATTTATTTATTAAAGATTTTATTTATTTATTTGACAGAGAGAGAGATCACAAGTAGGCAGAGAGGCAGGCAGAGAGAGAGGGGGAAGCAGGCTCCACGCTGAGCAGAGAGCCCGATGTGGGGCTCGATCCCAGGACCCTGAGATCATGACCCGAGCTGAAGGCAGAGGCTTTAATTCACTGAGCCACCCAGGCACCCCTAAATATGTGTGTGTGTGTGTATATATATATATATTTTTTTTTTTTTCTTTCTTTCTTCCTTTTTTTTTTTCTTTTACTGCCCACGGACAGACTGTGCTTGGGAAAAGTGCTCTGCTTCTATCCCTTTTGTTAAATACCATGAATTTTCAGTATGCCTTTTTCTCCGTGTGATGGCCATTAAATTCTCTAGATAATAGCAAGCCAGTTTTCCTTTTTTCTACCTACATTTATGAGCACTGTATTAAAATTGATTACAATAAATCATGTGTGTTAAGCACTAATCTCGTTTTTCTTCCTTTTTATTACTGTGACCAGTGGGATGGTGTAGATATGTGCCCCAGGGAAACAGAAAACAGAGGTTGTCCATCTTTGCCAAGGAGATTGATGTCTTAGTCGATAGCACTGTGGGACACATGGAAAAACTGCCTCTCTCTTGCCCCATCACTCATTCTTGACTTTCAGCTCATCGGTGGCTGTGATCTTATTCCTTTCATTATTTCAGCAAAGGAATGTTAAGCTTTACTAACTCCTTATTCGAAATGTCCTTGAAGAAAGACAATGAGGTGTCAGAAAATAATAGATTCACATTATAATTTCTCCACAAACCTCTTAAATGTCCTTGGAAATGGAATTGTATTTGACTCAGTTTCCCTCCTGCCCAGGGATGGTAGGAGTTACAGGCATCTAAGGTCAGCTAGATAACTAGATGCCTTTGATGCCTAGAATGGTCTACATAATAGTAATATATTTTCTATAATGTATCTTTCACATTTCATACTGTCTCTCTAGAATTCAAAATATCTAATGAAAACCACTAACACCATAATTTAGTGCTAGCCCTTGGCTTTGCAACAGGCCAGTTCTATCCTGCAGCAAAAAAAAAAGGGGGAGGAGAGGAAGGAGGGGGGTGTTGTTCTAAATGGTAGGCAGTTTATTCTTTATTATTTAAAATCTATGTTCCATATTTTCTTTGTTGATTTTTAAACTTGAAATCTGTTTTATGATATAAAGAATATGAAAAGATTTGGAAGAAAAAAAACCCCACATCTTAAAATACACTACTCCAAATATTTTAAACCCCTTTGGTATGCAGAGATAAAATCCATTGTCGTTTGTGTGTGGGATCTTGATTATGTAGCTATGAATTATGTAAGCAAAGTTTATGCAACATAAAGAACAATTGTCTAAAATATGAATAATCGTTTTCTTCCCTTTGAGTTGTAAATTCATTGGTGCTACTGTCATGGAGGCATACTTTATTGTCTATAAGCCTAGTTTTCTGCTTTGCTTTTTGGTTAGAATTTTGGCTTACAGGAGCAGATCAATTAGTGAGTTTCCCCACATTCAACCTGTTATTCTTGGAAACAGTGTAACATATGACAAAGCCGT
>CM052802.1:26119206-26186443 GCA_028533885.1 Nasua narica
TGTGGTTGTTGCTGTAGCATTCCTTGTTTGGGGTCCCTCCAGCCTGGCTGGTCCCTTCTGCATGTAGCTGAGGACACAAAGCTCAAGGGAACCCAAGATATGGGGTCCCCACCCTCTTGTGCTTGATAGCAGCCCCTGTTAGCCAGAGAAGAGGTTAGAACTCATGCTGCCAGGGGCTTACCAGCACCTTCCAGTTACAGGGCAGCCGATAGCATCCAAGACTACAAAATGTCAAGGCTCACCTTGACGAGAGATGGCCAGCCGTACCAGCCACAGGCTCCGTCAGGGGTGTGCACATGCACTACTTTGGTGTAAAGCTTTGAAATAAAAATAAAATGCAAACTGGGACCGCAGGTAAAGCCCTGGGAAGACCTCCTGAAAACTTTGGAGACAGTGTGGGCCAATACCCCCTTCTTCCTACCTTTTCCAAAGTCACATCATGAGATCACAATGACCCCTTTTTCTTGGCTCCCTTTCCCCTTCCTGGCATGGCAATTCTCTGATCCTTCTCCTCTCACAAGAGGTTTTCTTGCTGTTTATAAGTGCCCACAGCCTTCTGACACCCGAAATAGAGACGCTTTGCCATGCTGGGTGGCCAGTCTCTGTTGGGGAAGGGTCCCTTTTTCATTGCTTAGCCCTTGGAGGTTCCCCCACTTGTATGGTTCCCGCCCTGGTTGTACCCCAGTTCTTAGTCTCAGGAAGAGGTGTGTCCTATTGCATTGAAACAGTAGACTTGGTGGCATCATTGATCAGAGTCAGACTTTGTTTCTACCTGCTGGTAGGCATGGATCACATTACCTGCTGTGGGAGGAAACCAGTGGTCTGTGGGGAGACTATGTGGCAGGATTTAATCATGAGCAGCCCATGCTTCTGTCTGATCCCTCCAATAACCCGGCTATCTTGTAAAGAACCACGTCCTTGCCTTCTGTCATCATGATTCTTCTGTCTCCAGGAAGCTTCCGCCCTCACTGAAACCATCATGCCAGGGTATCCTGGTCAAAGTGTGTCCCTCATAGGAAGCCATTTCTCGTTGTAGAGGAAGAAAAAGTGACTGGTTGTCCCAAGTGTTATTGTGAAATGACACTAGTACTATGGCTGGATTTTCTGCCAAGTGGATACACTCGTCTGAGTCTGATATTGAGGCCTTCCACATATATGTGAGTGCCAGCTCATGGAAGAGGTTCATCACGCTCTCCATCTCTTAAAGTCAACATAAAGCTTGTGAGGTTGCTGGCCTTTGAGTGTCTTCAATGCCTAATGTTTGGCATATGACCTCCTGGTCTGAAGGGCCATGACGTACTTAAGAATACTTTCCTAACATTACATAAACTTGGTTCACCTAGTCTATCAGCCATTGCAGCGGTTGGCAAACTTTCCAAAAAGAACCAGATAATACATATATTAGGCTTTATGGGCCATACTTTCTTTTTATTCTTTTTTTTTAAAGAAAAGATATATTTTTTAAGGATTTTATTTATTTATTTGACAGAGAGAGAGCTCACAAGTAGGCAGAGAGGCAGGCAGAGGGAGAGGGAGAAGCAGGCTCCCTGCTGAGCAGAAAACCTGATGCAGGGCTCGATCCCAGGACCCTGAGATCATGACTGGAGCCGAAGGCAGAGGCTTCTCCCTCTCTCCCTCTCTCCCTCTCTCCCTCTCTCCCTCACTGAGCCACCCAGGTGCCCCACCATACTTTCTTTCTTGCAGCTACTCAGTTTTGATGTTATAGAACAAAAGCAGCCATAGAGAATATATAAATGGTGGGTGTGACTGTATTCCTATAAAATTTATTTATAAAAACAGGTGATAATCTATAAAGTCTATAGTTTTCAGATAGCTGAGATATTACAGTGCCCCTCCAGGTTACTTCTGAGAAATATGCTAGTCGGACTTGATTGAGTAGAGTTTTGTGGGCCATATTTTGTACAGGCAAACAGGTCATATAAGAGCAGACAGGTGGGATGTCAGTTGTTCTAGAAGAACCATCCTACCTAGGTCAGTCAAAGACAGCTAATAATTTCTGGAATTCATTCCTTTGTTTCTGTGCTCTGAGGACTCTGGTTCCCTCTACCCCTTTCCCTTAGTCTGTTTAAACATCAATTCTTCCGGAAGTAGGTCAGTAGATTCAGACTCTAGGTCAGATTAGCTTTTTTTTTTTTTTTCCTGTATATTTCACTGAGAAATATACAGCAATGAGAACAGGACATTGAAATGCTTCTCCCAAAGGCTGTCCCAACGAATGCGAACTATTCTACTTAGCGATGACACCCATCCTGTCACAACCACCCTTGAGGTATGGAGGCTCTGCCTTGTCCTGTGCTATCCCGTAGGGCCAGGGCCACCAACAGACCCAGAGTCTCACTACCCTCAGTCCTCACTACCCTCACTACCCTCATTCTTTTCTGAATGTGTACAGTTTTATTTCTTATTTGTTAGGCAGTGAAAATTGTAGAGCAGATATCCTCTCTTGGAAGGCCAAGTATGGAGAAGAAATTCTCCAGCTGAGGCTTCTGTGGTGGGGTTCTGTTTACAACTGACGGAGGTGAGCCACCAGGGCCGCAGGCCCACGTTGACATATTCCCAGCTTCAGGGCTCTGAGGCAGCTCTGAGAGGGGCAGAGCGCCAAGGGAGCTGGTTCTAGCAGAGTGGGAAGCTGGGAGGCAGCCTGGCTGTAGATTATCCTCACCTCCCTGTGGTCCACTAGGCTACTATTTTTCTGAGAGGAGAATTTAGAAGTGACACACCCAAATCTACAAGTTGACTCTTGATCTGGGCCAAGGAGAAGCTGAGTAAGTCCAGTTATACTTTGTGGTCTGGCAGCTTTAGAAGCATGGCAGTCCCATTGCATGTTCATTTGATGAGTGGAATGTCAGCCGCAACATAAAATACTATGGTAACAGCATTGGCCGATGCACTATATCATATGGCTTCAGCTTTTAGCTCCACGTGAAATGTCTGGCGTTGGTTTGGAGAAGAGTGTCGGCTCAGACACATAGCTCCTGCTATCTGTTGCAAAGGTAGGGAAAATGGAGTAGAGCTTTGTAAGACCTGACACTTCAAGGAGCATAGTTAATAAGAGAAACAATAGCAGGATTAGCAGGGTTATCTTCTGAGTCAAGATTTCAGTAGGTAGATTGACTGTTTGTATAAGCAAAACAGAAGACCCTGGCGCTAGTTCAGAAACAAAATTCTTGAAAAGAAACGTTGACCTCTTAATTACCAACTTAGAATTGGTTGCCAAGATTGTCTCGTAATGATACTTACTGGCATTCTATCTTTTCTGCTAACACCAATGGGACTGTTGTCTTCACAAAGCCAAGGGAAATAGACTTTTCTAGAAATCTTTACACAGCTGTGCTTTTCTGATGCTTAAGATAACCTTTCTCACTCCTTTATTCTTTACCTCATGGTGGTTTACATTTGCCTTACTCTCCTTTATCACATCTTTTAGTCTGAAAAGTTTCTATTTCTCTTATGACTGCTTTTCAATAGAATGCCTATCAAATTATTTTTTCATTTATAAAGCCTGCACATGTTGAATGAGGATGATATGATTAGAAGGGACCATTGTGAATATTTAAATGTGCTTTCAGAGGACTTATATAAGAACGAAATTGGAAGAAAACCCAGAAAGTTTCTAATTTAAGATTTTTTTTATTTTCCTAATAAGTATTTCATGCTTTTGATTAGCTCTTTATAGAAACAAATGAACTGAGATTCAATAGGTCTGAGTTTTTGCCCTAACATGACAAATAATTCCCGTCCAGAGTCTCAGTTACACCAGCTCTTCAAGGAGGGTGCCATTTTAGGAAGAAGACAGCTTCAAAATGGCTGGAGTAAATAAAGTACTTTGCTTCTTGGGGTCCTCAAAGCAGTCTCATTGTTGTGGCACGAAGTGTAATATCTCATTGCATAGAAAGTCCTGACTCCCCAGCTCCCGAGGACCCGAGGATAGCCTCTAAGCATCTCTGTGTTCTAATTCATAACGACTTTGCCACATCACTTCCCATTTGTCTTTCTGGGCTCTTTTTTTGTGAATATGGTAGACTCTTTGCTGACCCTTCAGTATACCGTGTACTTTCCTGACGCGGCACTTCTGTTCCTGCTGCTCCTCGTGCTAACCTCAGCAAAATGATTTCTCCGTTTCCTTTGAGCTTACTAATACTACAACATTTTTCACACAGGGCAATTATTTGTTGATATATTTTGTTTTCCATTTCCAAAGGTTGGGTCCTGAGGGCAGGGGACCCGTCTGTCCTCTGGAATCTGCTAAGAGATTGGTAGATGGTTGAGAACATGAAAGATGAATGAATAGATGTACTTGACTGAAGCTAGTCCCCACGTTTACTCACAGAACTGTCCCGAGCAATACCTAGAATTATTTCAAAGGCAACAAAAATGTACTTTGTCTGTCAGTAGGAGGGGAAAAGCAAGTGTTTTATCAGCATGCCTGAATGAAATGCATAAACCGGAAGTTCGGAAGAAAGGAGGAAATGTCTCTGATTAAACACATCAGTTGGCAGAAGGCCTGACATCATGGGTAGGAGTGCTATTTTGCTGAACACTTGAATCAAGAAACGCTTGAAGGACATCAGCCACCTCGGGGATGGTACCTGAGTGGGATGATTCCTGACGCCTGTTGAAAGCTTGGCATGAGAAGCCTGAGAAATGCAAATGAGCAAGGGGGTTGTAGGAGTGTGTCCTGCTGGGAAATGGTTGCGCTTTAGAAAATCTAAGGAAAGGAAAATGTCCCGAAGTGTTGTCTTGGGCGGTCAGAACAGCAGAAATGGATGGGCAACATGTCGTGAGGGTTGAATCAGGGCTCTGCTAGATGACTGATACATTGCCACTAGATGATGCTGTTTCCTCATTAGGCGAATGCAACTTGTCCCCCTCCAGGCCCCACATGGCAGAGGCTAGAGCTCCAGGTTGGCCTGGGATCCGGTTCCTTCTCTGCCCCTCACCAGGAGGCCTGGAGGTAAGGGACCTCTGAGTATCCCAAGGAGTCTTCATTTGTAAAACAAAGAGATCCCAGACTGGGTGATTTCTGAAGCCTCTTCAAGGACTTTCTGGATGAGTTGTTTGTTTTTAAAATTCAAACCTTAGAGATGCCTTCTATGTAGACCTGCTCTTTTTAACACAAATATTAATTTTTATTGAACCAAATCTCATTTAGATAATTACATGCTATATCAAATGCACAACGGCACACCTGTGTGCGTCCATATACTTCCTGGGCCTGAACCAGAATCTTATGTTAAATCCTAATACAGTTCTACCCTTTACTTTTCCTGTCTGGTATCTAAGCATCGGCTTCTGGGGGGGTGGGGGGGTGGCGGGGGAGGAGGAACCTTGTTTTTTTCTGTGATTGTTCCTAGTGGGAGGCTGCCGTTCAGAACACTGTACTTGTCCTCCAGGTCAGCTCTGAACTACATTTTCTTATGCAAACTCTTATAGACGACACATCAATTCCGAAAGCCCTGTTAGAACGTCCTGGATCACTGAGTGAATGAATGACATGGAACTCCCAGCTATTCTGTTGAGCTGCTTCTCTTGCCTACTCTTGGAACAGGGGTCTAGAAAACCGTGCTTTGCTCTGTGTTCGCTTCACAAGTTTTCAGTTACATGAAAATTCAACTCCAAGGCAAGAATATGGTGGTAGATCAAATGTAATTGTGTCCCTCCCTTCCCCCAATCCAGAGGAAGTATTCAGCTCCAGGTCTCTGCCTCCTGCTTGCCCTCAGTGGAGCCCAGATAACTTTATTTTTTATTTTATTTTATTTTATTTTATTTTATTTTATTTTATTTATTTTATTGAGCCCAGATAACTTTAACACACTGAGGGTTCACTGCTCTTTCTGGCAAATCTTGAAGGTCATTTGTTTCTTACGGTGACTGTAACAAGGATTCATTGTACACAAAGTAGCATACCAGGAACCTACAAGAAGAAGTTAAAACACTCTCCTAGTAGGACAAGACAATTGCTATTAGAGAGAATTGGCAAATTGGGGGGGGGGGGTTTATAAAGGTTTGAAAACTCACATGTTCTAGTCTGTATCTTACAAAGGTGGGTGATATGGATTTTTATCTGAAAAAGATGTTGGGCCTCAATTTTATTCTCCCACTTTCCTTATGTACCAAAAGGAGGACAATTTCTAGTAAATATTTGAGGTCTCTTGCTTTAAGAAGAAAGCCAAGAATGGCAGTGACCTCTGAATGGGCCAGTGACCCCCAATAACCTCCCAATGACCCAGCAATTCCTCTCGGTGGATCAGTTCAGCTGCAATGTTCAGAGTTAACAAGGTTTCATTAGGGCGGAAAAAAATTTGCCTTTGCTTCCAAACACGAGCTGAGCTCTGATAGGTCCTCAGCAGGGGGAACAGATTTCCCTTTTTTATCTTTCTGCCTCCCTGGTGTGTAATCTTGTCTTTTGAAATAGTGGCAATCAGAACAAATTACCTAAAGAGTGGGGAATGAAAAGATTTCACAGTCTTTTGGGGTGTTTTTTCATTTTCTTTAACAATTGCTACCTTCTCTTAGTAATTGAAAATGATCCAAGAAATCTATACATACTTGGCAATGCTTTTCTACACATGTGAGCGAGAGAGAACACTTCAGGTGACAGGAATTGTTTCAGCCAGCGCTGAGAGCTCTGGAAAACCAGCAAACTACCGTCTTGCCTGGTTCTTTCCCTCAACCAGGACCAAGGGGTCTGGGGACAATGACTTCTGTGGCTGGGAGGGAGTCAGAGGCTGGAAGAGGACAAAGTTCTGTGGCTGCTCTTTGGCTCACATTCCAGATAGAGAGTTCACTGTGTTTATTGTGTTCTTTGCAGTCTTGAGAAAAGATAAAGAACAGTGTTATTCAGAATCCAGCCCTGGTTCCTGGTTGGTGCCCCCCTCTCACCAGGACCTGGGTTACTGGAAGGAAGGCAACCCGACCTTACCTCTGAACCCCGGTGGGGGGGACTCCGCACTGGCTATTTGAATCATTACACTCTGCCCTCACATGTATACCGGAAAATGTGCTGGCTTCCAGAGGTTCAGGGAGGTGAAGAATGTGCCGGATTTGATGCTCTGAGAGGAGATACTGCAAGATTAGGGTGGGGGCGAGGGGCTGACATTCCTGGGGAATGCTTGGAGGGACACCTGCCATGACACATTCTTCACCTCCCTGCCATGTTAGGTGTCATTTCTGGAGGAAACAGTCAGCTACTTGAAAGGCTAGCCTCTGGACAAAGCAGCATCGCCTCAGCCTCACTCAGAAGCCACTAGAAGTTCTATGGCAAAGAGGTCATGTCGCTGCTCGAGAGTCAGGTGGAGAACAGCGAGCATCTTGGGCCTCGCGCATATTCCCGTTCATGGATGAATCAATGAGCAGAGGCTGGAAGGACCCTCTCTAGGGCTTGGGACTCTCAGCCTCATGTTATCCAAGACGAAAGTGCTTGGGGGTATATCTGCAAAGTCTGGGGAGACTCCAAAAGGTGATGAAGGCTCAGTTGTGTGTCGTGGTAAGGATTTAAACAGGAAGAAATTTCCAACAGCAACTCAAGAACATGAATACCAAATCAGTAATTTCTAATGGGCAAAGACATGAGCCCCTGGAGCTTGAGGAGCTGTATCAGCCCCAAATGGAGGTACATGTAAGTGGGTATCAGTGCAGGTCATCTCTGCAGGTGCATTTACTCCAAAGAAATCATCAGGGAGCTGTGAGAGTGCTGGGTCTGAGGCACAACACTCAGCCTTAGTGGCGAGGAGATTGGGCGCCTGCCAGGGATTTAGTCATTAGGAGAAGGAGTGCAGGGTGCATAGCCAAGCCATTGGTGTGGACTTCAAGGTCAGAGCAGGACCATTTTTATCTAGACCAAGTTCAGAATAAGGCCCAGTGACCTCTCTTCACCCTTGGAGAAATGCAGAAAATATATTTACTCCCTGCGTTATTTTATCTTATTTTTTTTTTAAAAAATTTTATTTATTTGAGAGCTAGAAAGCACAAGCAGGGGGATCTGCAGAGGCAGAGGGAGGTGCAGACTCTTCCTTGAGCAGGGAGTCCAATGTGGGGCTCAATCCTGGAACCTCAGGATCCTGATGTTTAACCAACTAAGCAACTCAGGCTCCCCCTCCCTGAGTTACTTTAAAGCTGGGTGATTCAAATATTCATCTCTGTCTTCCATTAGTCAAGCCAAATTTTTCATGTGCTTGGCCAAAAGCTTATTAAAAAATCATAATAGCCAAGGTTCAGAGTAATTCCTAAAATATAAAACAAAGTTTATAAATTATGAAATCACTCCTTAAACATAAAAACAAGTAACATTACCAACTTGCCTTCAAACTCGGTCATAAAAAGGAAGTATAATTGTAAATTTTAACAGCGGTGTGTGACCTGCATTTTGCATGATTTGTAGAACAATGTGGGCAATGAGAGCTGATGAGTCATGAGTGTGTCTATGTCAGACTGTGAGTAGCTCGTCAATTTCTAAAATTGATCTTGAATATATTCATGTCCGAGTCATCTCAAGGTGCTTCTGATGTGAGTCTTGTGCTAAAGAGTGGAGTTATTTTGAAGATGTTCTAACTAGGGGACCCTCTTGAAGAGGTCCCTGAAAAATCCTCTTCTCTCTGCCGTGATGATGGTCACACGGTCCATCCTGTTTTGTAAAAGCTGCTAATGTCTGGTGGGTCACGGAGGTACTGGTGGTGGAGATAAAGAATGAGGAGGTGTTTTGGGCAGCTCTGAATAACGTTTTGAATTTACCGGTATTTCCCCTTCCATACATTTTTTCAGGGGAAAAAATGTTGGCAGAGGATTGACAATTATGGTAGCTTGGTTGGTCAAGGGAGTTCATTATACTGTCTTTGCTGTTTAAAATTCTCTATAATAAAATTAAAATAGTTCTCCAAAGTAATTCCTAGGGACTTTTTTATTTAATAAAAAGAAAATGGTTTAAGGGATTCTTGAATTCTTGTAGTCTTCATTGAAAATCAACTTAACAAAGAGAGATTTAATTATATATGCCTATTATTTTGCCTGTTCTGCACGTTCATGGATGTCTCATATTTATATTTCTAGGGTGTAAGAGAAAGAAAGTGAACAAATGAGGCTTTTCAGTAAAGACATTATGTATTTTTTTTCTTACTGCCCTAGTGCTTATAATCTGAAAAATTCCATTAAGATACAGAATGTAGACAACTAGCATCCATTTTCCACTTTATGCAGTAGGCTTAGGAAATGGCTCTTAATTAAATACACACACAGAAAAGTACACACACTTGCCTTGCATTATATTGCCATCTTTTATGCAGGAAAACTCCAGTGAGCATTGATTCTAACCCTAGGGTGTATTCTGAAATATTCCATGCAGCAAGATTTCCTGATAACTCATTCAAGAGGGAATAGCCCTGGGTTTAGCCACCTACATACTGTCTTCATTTAAATAATTATATAGAGCTTATAAACTGCAAACCATGACCTCTCATGTCTGGTTATGTATTTTAAAGATCTGTTTGAAAACTCATTAAGACTAGTTGTGTGTGTGTGTGTGTGTGTGTGTGTATGTGTGTGTGTGTTTGTGTGAATTTGATTGTGTTTTCTTTTAAGATTTTATTTATTTATTTGAGAGAGAGAGCAAGCACGAGCGGAGTGGGGGCAGACAGGAGGGAGAAGCAGACTCCCTGCTGAGCAGGAAGCCGGACATGAACTCTGGGATCATGACCTGAACCAAAGGCAGAAACTTAACTCACTGAGCCACCCACGCGCCCCTTGATTGTGTCTTCTATTCATACAGAAACTGTAAGCGCTTAGAGAACCACATTGGTTATATTTTACAGAATATTAAGAAAAACTTCAGAATCATTGATTTAGTAGTTTAATAAAGTCATTCAGTGAAGAAATATTTATGAAGTACTTTTCTGAGTCCAGTGTGGCAGTAGGTGCTATGAACACAGTAAAGAACAAAGCCAGGTGATTACTGTCTTCACCGGCCTTCCAGACTAGAATGGGAGCAAACGTTAATCCAAATAACCATCCATATGACTATGTAATTACAAATGCCACCAAGTGCTGTGAGAAAAGCATGGGGTATTTGGAAAGTATGTCAAAGTCATCCCCGAGGGGGTGCTATTTCAACTCACATTTGAAGGGTACGAAGGGTGCCAGAGTGAGGGAAATGAACAGGAGAAGTCCCTGATTTCAGGAAGAAACACGGCACACTTTGGAAGTACTGAGAGACCAGGGTAGCTGGAGTGTAAAGGGCAGAGGGAAAATGGTGATCAACAAAGCTGGAGAAGTGAACTCAAGCTCAATCCCGCAGGGCCATGTGTGCCGTGGAAAGAATTTGGTCTTTATCTTAAGAGCAATTGGAAATTCTATTAAGGGTTCTAAGCAGGGGGGATTACATGATCTGATTTATGCTTTTAAGGAAATCACTTTGACTGGAGTCCGGAAAATGGACTAGAGTAGGACAAGCATGCCTGCAGCCCCTGGTGATTAAATGATTAGGGCCAGCCTGTTGGCCATCACTTGGGAATGTGGGGTGAGTAGAATATTATCCTGTCCTCTTCAAGATCACAAGCTATGGGAGTCAGACTTGTAAACAGATAAGGATGATGCAGCGTGATGAGCTTCATATGAAAGGTGAGTAAGACCCATTACTTGAGAACAGTGGCTAAGGCAATAAATTTTGACTTGGAGAATCAAAAGAGCTATGCGAGGAGGTATCATCTGATCTGCGCCCTGAAGAATGAGTAAAACCAAAAAGGAGATTCAGAAGTATTCCAATAAGAAGGCATAGAAAGAGCAAATTTAAAGGTAGTTTGAAATGCCCTGAACTTCTGTGAATGGGAATGGTAAGCAGTCTGATATGGTTGCATCATTGCCAATAACCACACTCCTTCCAACTCGGTTTAGATGCTTCCAAACTGTTGCCTCTAGTATCTGGACCTCAATAATTCTTTGTTCACACTAGGGCCAGGAATCCATCAGCCTCCACAGATTTTCACTATGTCTCACTCTCTTAGTGTCCTCAATTGTCTGAACTAAATTTCGTGAGCCATCATGAGCATTATTTCCCGGTATAAACCCTCAACTTTCCTGCCCTTCTCTAACTTTGTCTTAAAGACTAGTCAATGGCCCTCAACCTTGGTTAGCTTCAATTCTGCCTACTCTACTCTCTGCTTGAGCAGCTGCCCTTAGCTGGAGAAAAACTCCTGTCCATGGGCTCTGGCCTTATCTGGGGTCACTGAACTCAAGGGAGCACTCTGAGTAACCTTGCGGACTTAGCACATTTTCTTAACTGGTTCACTCCACCCCCCTTTAAAATGACCATTGTTCACATTTCACTCTTTCCTCAAAATAACCACACATTCATCCTCACTCTCAGTGGATGACTTAGACTTTTGTTTCAATGAGAAAACAGAAGCAATCAGAAGAGACTCTGACATGCTCCCACATCTTATCTACTCAGAAGCCAAGATCTGAGCCCGTGGGCTTGTTTCCTTCCTACGCTGCATATGAAATGCCAGCCTGCTCCTGTCAAAAGCTAGCTCCCTTACCTATGCCCAGGTCCTTCCTCCTCTTCAGGGACAAGATTCCATCAAATCTTCTATTCCTTTACTCTATCATTAATTTCTCCCTCTCTACTGAATCATCTCCATCAATATGGAATAAATTACAGTATCTCCCATCTTAAAAAAAAATATAACTCTCTCTTGACCCTACATCCCCAAACATCTGACCATTTCTTGTCACCTCCACTGCCATGACCCTAGTCTATGCCATCAGCGTCTCTCACCTGGATTTTTGAAACAACCTCCTAACTGCTTCCACATTTGTTCCTTTCAACTCTACACAGCATAATCTCAACTCAACAACCAGAGTGATCCTCACCCAATGTAAATAATATCTTGTCACTCTTTTGTTCAAAATCTCCCAATAACATTCCATCTCATTCAAAGTAACATCCAAAGATCTTATAATATCCTGTGAAGCCCTATGCAATCAGTCCCCCTGTTTCCTTTCTGACCTGAACTCTTATAAGAAACCCCATTGTTTGCTCTGCTTTAGGCACCCTAAACACTCACATCATGCATGTTCCCTGGACATAACTGGCATGTTCCCTTCTCAGAACCCTTGCTCTCACTACTCCTTTTTTCTGAAAAGCTTCTCCCAAGAGCTTCCCTTCACTGCCAGTCCCTCACTTCCAGTCTCCACTCATGCAACTTTATCACCGAGGTCTTCCTCAATCACTGTTTAGATTAGCAACTCTACCTGTCGTCTTCCTCATTCTCCATCTGTGCATTATTTTTCTCTACAGCGTTACGACATCTGATATACTACATTAGTTAGATTAATGATAGACCCTGTAAATACTAGTTCCAACATTTCTGTAATTTAATATATTCCAAGTGCAACACACATGCTCCCTTAACAGTTCAAGGCTAACGTTCTAGCTAGTGGGTGGCTTACCATCACCTGTGATTCAGGTGCCCGGATCCTTTCATCTTGAGGCTCTGTCTTCAGGACCTCCAAGTTTTCTGTGTGCAGCAGGAACCAGAGGAAGAATAATAAGTGGAGAAGGCACAGCAGGTTCTTAAAAACCCTGTCCTGGTAATGATACACATTACTTCTGTTCATATGACATTGGAAAAAGCTGGTGATGTGGACATAGTTGGATGCAAGACAGGCTGTGAAACATAGGGGCAGGGCCTCTGTCTGCCAGTGACAACTCCACTCAGGAAATGTTGGTGGACAAAAGGCCATCTCTACTGCACACGTTATATATTTACTTGTCTAGGTTTGGTGTTCCTTCATTATAATGGAAACTCTACGGAAAATGATATTTTTGTTTATCTCTCTTGTAATTCCAGCACACAGAATGGCTCCTGGTTCCTGGTTGATTCCCACTTATTTATTTATTTTTTAAAGGCCATAGAGGGGAGGAAGGGAGGGGCTACTGACAGGGTGGAAATGGAGGCGGCAAAGATAGAGTCAGATCACCACAGACTGTGGCTATATGGGCTTGTCAGCGTGAGCATGGGCTTCTACAAAGCTTGAATATGACCAGATCACAGGCTAATTGGATTCGAACCAAAGGATTCAGCCCCATTTTTTCCCCCATAAAACCATTTGGACAATAGTTGCACAACAGGAATTTCTCTATTGCCATCCTGTGGCTTTGTAGATAAGCAGCAGTGAATCAGCCGGGACCAAAAAATGTAATTCTGTTTGATTTAACTGCTCTTGTATACACACGGACTATGTTCCTCCATGGGAAAGTTTTACTTTGTTCAGTGGACTGCGTGTTAAATTGGTGGCATAATTCCAAATTACTTCTTTGGTTTTTTCCTCTACATGCTCTTCTAATGTAGGCTTGATCTATCATTACACAGGTAAGTATAAAGCATTAAATACCATGCATGCACTCTGGATTGAAGTGATATTATGAGAGTGACTTTGGACTTGAAGCCAGGTTCTGTGACTCCTATGCAACCTCCCTGCTATGTCATCATTTGAGATCAAATGTTGAATTGAGTGAACTGTGTTTTTGATTTAGTAACTCATGTTGGGGTTCCTTTAAAATAAAACATTTACCATGACGTGTCAAACTAAGAGAAGGCACATGTATATTTGGTCAACATATTTCCAAACATTCTGGTATTTGGAAATGTTACATAATCGACTGCACACTAGTTATGTTGACATAATCTTTGTACACTGTAGGTGTTATTAATTGGTTACATAGCTTATCATAAAATCTACTTGCATCATAAAAATCACTCATAAGATGTGTCCCCAAAGCAGGTTCTATAATGCGAATTATCACGTATGCATAGAATATTGGTTTTATAAAACGTTTTTATTAAACACTGGAAAGTATGCTTTTATTGGAAGAGAAATCAATCCAATTTTTGTCAACCCAAACAATGGGTATGTGGTTGCAAAGGTGCCATACAGAGCTATCTGAGAGAGAGAGAGAGAGAGAGAGAACTTGGCAAATGTCTGACAAACTCTCCAGCTCTTACTCTGGAGTATTTTTGTTTGAAGATACATTAGGTTCAATTTATCTTATTAAATAATTTGTATCTTTTTTTAAAAGATTTAATTTGTTTATTTGACAGAGACACAGTGAGAGAGGGAACACAAGCAGAGGGAGTGGGAGAGGGAGAACCAGGCTTCCTGCTGAGCAGAGAGCCGGATGCAGGGCTCAACCCAGGACTCTGGGTTCATGACCTGAGCTGAAGGCAGATGCTTAATGACTGAGCTACCCAGGTATCCCAATAATTTGTATCTTGAGGCAGAATTTTTTCTGAAACATCTACATGGACTTTGGGACCCATCATGTGATGTTTATTATATATTTGAAGAATAACTACTTCTACACCCCCAAGTGGGAGATCGAAACAAATATGGAGTCCTGTTATACCAGAAGGCTGGGAGTGGAAGGGTACATTGGGGGTAAGTGGAATAAAGCTTTGACTCATGACTATCTGTATTATACAACTTCCTTGACCATGGTAGAGACATACAAATTGATGTTTTTCTACTAGGGAGAAAATGCTAAGGGTAGGAAACGTAAGGACATTTTTTTTTCTACTTTTTCATTCTTTTGCTAGTATATTTTTCAAGACACCAAATAAGAAAAAAATTACATTGAGAAAGCTATTTCCTGAGTTAATTCACCGTGGGGATACTTACATCTTATAAGCACTATGATGATCACGATTGCCTTTCAAAAATATTTTGATAAGTAAACTTATTTATTGAATTTTTTCCTCTAATGGAAATATTAAGTAGAAATCTCTTCATGGAGATGCGAGCTATTTCCTATCTGTCAGTTTGCTAGGGGTGCTTTAACAAAGCACCACCAACTGTGTGATTGAAACTAAAAAATTTATTGTCTCACAGTTCTGGAGGCTGGATGTCTAAGATCAAGGTATCAATAAGATTGGTTCCTTCTGAAATCGTGAAGGAGAATCTGTTCCATCCTCTGATTTTGTTGGCTTGCTGGCAATCTTTAGCATTTCCTTGGTTTATAGAGTCATCCTAGTTTCTGTCTTTATCTTGATATGGTATTCTCTACATGTCCATGAGTATCCAAATTTTTCTGTCTTATAGAAGACACTAGTAAATTAGATCAGGGGCCCACCCTACTCCAGTAGGACCTCATCTTATCTGATTACATCTGCAACAACCCTACTTCCAAATAAGATTACAACCTGAAGTACTGAGGTTAGGAAATTCACATATGAATTTTGTAAGGATACAATTCATCCTCTAACACTATCCAACCAATTATCCAAGAGAAAGAGAAGATAGAGGGAAATCCAGTGACATTTGTATTCTTAATGCTGTATATCCAAACCCAGTTTGGTTTTTCTAGGTGGTCCATTTTTACCTAAGAAGATGGAAGAAGATAAATCAAGTTTCCCTCCTTGATTGATCTTGGTTTCTGCTGGTATCTAAGGAGGATAAAAATATCTGCCCCACATCCTGCCCAGCAGGTGTTTATGAGGATGAGATGAAACAAAAGAACTTATAATACTTTGAAAAAGTATAATGTGTTGTATCTTCAAGTTTGTCTCTATTGCTGTAGGAATCAGAGGTCCCTTAATTGGCTGATTATGAAAATTGTCTTGAGATAATTCTACTTATAGAGATTGCTGACTCAGTAGTTCTGCAATAGGGCCTAGGAAATATTTTAAGTGCTCTCCTGGTAATTTTGGTGATTAGCCAGGTGTGGAACTACTGGTTTTGGAAAATTTCTCCTTTCAGAGTGAGCACTGTCAATAATGTATATTTAACTTTATTATTCAGATGAAAGGGAAAATATTGATTGATGGTTCTAATAATAGCACTATCAGTTGGCTTTAGGAAGGCAATATGTGTTTAGTGGAAAAGTTCTGGGGTGGGTGTTCCTGGATTTGAATGCTGATTCCATATATAGCTTTTAGTGCTTACATGTCCCTTTAGTAAATGTAAGTTGGAGTAATTTTCCTGAGCTTCAATTTCATTGCCAGTAAAGTAAGGATAGTAATGCATACCTTGCAGGGTCTTCGGGAGAACTAAACTGGATAGCTTATGAAAGTCTACTGCAATAAACAAGTCTTAATAAAAGGTCATTTCTTTCCTACTCTTATAAATATTTGATTTATTTTGAGTTATGATCTTTAAGTTTTTGGCAATGGGAGATAGTTAAAATATTAATTAGAACTATACACAGTGGTCCCTTTTGCTCTACCTTTTATCTTTGCAATTAATATTTCTTGGATTCAAAAGTTTAAATGTAGAATTATGATTGCTGGCTGTTTTCAGAGTACACTGGGTCCTAATAGTGCTATATTAATTTTGTGGGAGAGTGAGAATGTTGGCAGTAAATCCTAGATTCTAGGGAAACAAGTGAGCTCTAGTGCGATGAATGACCCATTAATTTGTGAGAAACTTGGGTACATGCTGTAGGGCAGGACAGAGCTGAAGGCACTGGACCATAATGTGGTTAAGTATTAAACTTTGAGTAGCATGTAGAAGAGGTCTCCATAGCATTCCTGTGGAATGTTTTAAGTAAGCATCTGGCTTTTAATGAGTCACCATTGTTAATGAAAGGCTGGTCTTGCCTCCTTAGGATCTTCACGTTGTTGGTGTTCCAGCAATGCCATTCATGTACTAAGAGTTCCCAAGGTTGGAAAAAACATAGCGAAAAATGGGAGGGAAGAACAAAGTTTATTTGCAATTGTGTCTTGGAGACAGGGAATCAATCTAATTGCTGAACCTAGTATCTTTCCAAATTAGTTCAGCCACACCTTGAGGTAGCCAATCCAAAATTCCAAGAAAATCTATTTGATTTCAATTTCTTTCTATGCACATTAATGGCAGATGTTAGGACCTGTTTCTGTTCCAAAGCCCCCCTTAGGAGATTCCTCCGCCTCTTGTGGTATTCGCATTCTTGTATACGACCACACAAAACAAGCAGGAAACCTACTCAGGACATGGACTAGCACATTATTTCATTATTAATTGAGAAGTAATTATAATTTGACTGGAAAAATTCAAATATTGTAGACCCTTCCATTTTTAATGGGTGGTTCTAGTGTGTATTTCAGAAGTTACTTCTCCATCTTCCTATGTGCTCCATAATCATGGATGTGGCAGGACAATGTTGAAAGATGTTAAAAAATGTCATCAGGTTCTTCTCCAGCTATAGATAGCCTGTGATGGCCTTTCTTTCCTGCTATCATACAAGAGTAAAGGGACAATTTTTATAAAAGAAATGGGGGAAAATCAGACACACAAGAGAAGCAGATGATCTTTGTTAGAAGATTCTGAACTAAAGTGATTTTTTTCTCTCTAAATCCACAGAGGCAAGATAAGCATCACCTCTAGATACTGAGAAGAGTCAAGCAGGTTATGGGGACCCAGAGTCTAGAGAAGAATCATACTAGTTATTGACAATGCCAGAGATTGGAATTTTCAGATCGGAAGAAGGTAACAACGTGAGACAAGTTCTGAGATAACATAGATCTATGCATGTCATGTGTGCATTTCAGGCAGAATATTGGGGGTGTCACCAACAAGCGAGAGAAGCTCAATCACTGAAGACTTTTACCCTGTGGAGTCAGGGCTAGGGCTCTTTCATTGATCAGGTGGTCTAGTGTTTGGCTTTTGGTGGGAAGGGGTCAAGGTGAATGCTTCTCAGAGGGTCCAAAGAAGAGCACATGAGGGAGCCTGAGCCCATCACAGAGTCATAAAATGTTTGTTGAGCTAAATTGCTCACCTGGCCAGTAGCCAGGATAGCAGTAGCAGAGAGCCTCTCAAGGTCAGGCTCAGGCCTATAAAATGGGGAAGCTAGGACCTTTACAGCTTATCCACCTCCCAAAGCCTGACCGCATAGGTTGGAGATAGAAGGAGATCATATCCAGGAACAGGTGCTAGAGTCTTGCTTTTAAATATTGGCTTAGAAAAGTCAGGGCTTAATTTTCTTAATTTCAGAAAAATGGAATTACTGGTTAAACAAGGTGTTTTCCTACCACTCGAAGTGAGCAGATACTGGGAATGCTGCAAATGGAACCCTTTGCAAGGCAGATTGATGCCATGGGTGCCTTTTGCTCAGATGTCTGCCATCAAATACCTGTGAATGTCTGTGATATTGTACTAAGACTGTTAAGGGGAGAGGTTTCCATAACCTCTTGGCTTTACACATGGAAATAATAACTCTAGATTAAATATTATCTGGAAAGTCATCTTTTATTATTCCCAAGTGAAATATGCTTTCTGTTAGAACAGCTCATTGCTTCCCTATTGAACTCTTTCAACTCATTCATTCATTCATTTAGCAATTCATTCATTCATTCAACATTGAATCTGGGCACTCGCTGTCTAACAAGCATAGTGTTTTCTCGTACTTGCAGATTACATTTGCATTGATTCTTACCCTGTGACTCGACATTTAATACCATTTAGATGGGAACAGGATGCAAATGTGGAGGCATGTTATAGATGAAGCCTTTTTTTCTTAGGATGATGGATTCTAGAGATATCACAATATCAACTAATTTTTATAAAAAGCCACAACATAAAAGGCTATCTTCTAAAATGTGATTTGAAGAAAGAGATTTATTTATAGGTTACCAGGGCTCGTGATCTGGCTGTATAATTCATCTTTCACAAGGAAATCTCTGGAGAGTCCGCCTGGTTTCTAGTCTCTTCACATCCACAGATGGAGGATCCATCCAACTTTATATTTACTTTGTAAAAGTCTTTGAACCACGCATAGCCTTTCTAGAGCACAAACCTCAAAATACTTTCCGTCCCTCTAATGCAACATTAAAATAAAAGAAAACATGTAAAAAGGATGAACTGTTTAAATTCTGCTTTTCTGATCTTCCTTTTTTTTTTTTTTAATTTGGAAAACAGCAACCGGCAAACTTTACTGGCTGAGATCAGCCCTTGTCTCCCCTGTTGTAACAATAGTCAGTGTTTACTGTGGATTAACACGTGCTAAGTGCTTGACACACACTAAATCATGTAATCCTCCTGGAAGCCCTAAGAGATTGGCTCTATTTCTTTCCCTATTTTACAGTTGAGGACCAAAAGGTACAGAGGCCAGGTAAAAGTGGCCAACTTCTCAATGTTAGAAGGTACGGGTTTAGGGTATGAACTTGAGCAACTTGGGTCCAGAGCTGGTGCTCTTGACCACTACCCTGGGCTGGGAGAGGCAACAGGGGCAAAATGGGTTGTTATTAAGTGTTAGTTTCCCCCTATACTCACTCACATCTACATTTATCTTCATAGGCTAACTCTGCCTTGTTAAAAATGAGAAGCGAGTTAAAGTTAAAATGTAAGAGCTAAAACAACACTGGGTATTTTTTTTAAAGATTTTATTTATTTATTTATTTACTTATTTATTTACTTATTTGTCTATTTATTTATTTGAGAGAGAGAGCATGAGATGAGGAGGGTCAGAGGTCAGAGGGTCAGAGGGTCAGAGGGAGAAGCAGACTCCTCAGTGAGCAGGGAGCCCAACGTGGGACTTGATTCCGGAACTCCAGGATCATGACCTGAGACAAAGGCAGTCGCCCAACCAACTGAGCCACCGAGGTGCCCCAACACTGGGTTTTCTTATTATTCATGAGTCAAGGGCTCCAATGTGGGTTGGGAGCTGGAGTGAGGGACAGGGTAGAGGCTCTTTAACAAAGCTCTTTAGGCCAGATGTCAGCCCCTCATATGATAATATACATATGAACCTTCCAAATTGAATAAGTATCAAGCATAGTCTTAGCTCATTGACTTATGGCTGACTTTCCTCAACGTTTACCCTGGTGGTGGTAGTGGAGAGGGTTGGGAGGGGGGGTTGGGGAGAGGAAGAGAGAGAACTGATAGAGGAGGAATTCAGGTCAGATTTCTTTAAGAGCAGAGACAAATGGGAAATCCAGAATGGGTTGGAATGGCAGAACTAAAGAATGTCTTTATTCTAGAGACACCAAGATAGAAATGTTTAAAGAATATCTCTTCAGATTTAGGGGAGTTGAAATTTATCGTTGGTGAGCATTGGTGAGACTGAATCCTCATTTCTGTTGGCGTAGAAATGTGTGTGAGGACCATTAGGTTAAGGCGAATTCTTTTAGTGTTTTCTGGAAAGGAGAGCGAGCAGGCAACTGGGTTGTGTGGACCCATGCTCATAGCAGCGAGCTGCTAATGGCCACCAGGGCCATAGCCTGAAATGATTCTTTCGATAGAGGGCTTATTGAACTTTGTGAGTAGACTCACCGAAATGAAGCCTTCCAGTGGCTTCAGAAATATCCATGCCAGTCAGCAGGTGTGTGAGTCTTGCATACATTACACACATTACATAAACCCCTTTGAAAGCACAGCCAGAACCTTCCGAAGGCTCCATTCCTTGCCTGGCTAGCAGGGCTATAAGCTGACGTTTTAGATAGGCTCTGAGTGAAAAGTAAAGCAATCAATGTGTTGTTTTTTGTGACCCGCACAGCCAAGACATCCGGTAGAAAGGTCTCCCGCACTTCTATGCGTCTCGAACTTTTTATTTGCATCGTCTTTACGTATAAAGGAAATTCTAGTCCCCTAGAAAGTCCATTGTGTGACCTGCCAGAAGCTGGCCTCAAATCTGACAGACAGGCTTTTGAACAACGTTATTATCATTGAGTAAAGAAAAAAAGTCAAATGTTTGTTTTGTTTCTTCATTAATATCTACAGTGTTTGCCTTTTGCCATTCAGGATTTAAATAAATATACTTAGGGATGGACATTTACGTCAGTCACTTAATTTTCTCCTCAGCGTTGTTCCAACCTATGAATGGGGCCAGAATGAGAGCCAAGTGTTTCATCAAGGTCTTTTGTTCCCCCCAACTGCCTCTGACTGTCTCTGATCTCCAGAGATTTGCTGTGCTAAGAAAAGCCAGCTCCCCGTGTTCCATGTGTACCTCATTTTAAGAGAAAGGAGATGTTACAGTGTTTACCAGACTTTGCTTTAAAGGTACTTGGGACAGGTCTGTTCTAAATAAAGCCCCTCTTTGGCTTTTAAAAATCATTTGCATGCATTTTTTCAGGAACAAATTTATGTACTGTGTGCAGCTTGGTACCAGAAGCCGTCCTTGTACAGGATCTCTGAGGTGATCTGAAGGACACACATCCCTCCTGAGGCCTGGCTGCTCCAGGATAAAATCCCTACAAGTCAGCATCGTCCTGCCCCCCTTTCTGACCAGACACTTCTACCCTGTCAGATGCTTCTTTGAGGGCTGGGACCAGATAGAGCGGTGAGGTGCAGCTAGAGGCCTGGTGTGGCGCAAGGAACCAGCTAGCCTTGGGCTTCGAATCTCCTGAGGACCAAGCCCGTATCTACCACTGACTGGATTTGAAGGCTTGGGTCTTTCATCTCATGAGGCTTGATTATCTTCCTAGGAAGGTAGAGTCAGTCACACATCCTTCACAGGGTTCTGGTCAAGATTAAACTCTTCCCTTCCCTCCCAGTCCTCAATTTTGTTTGAATAACTCCTTCCCAGCTTTCAGTTGCCAGCTGAGATGGCTGGCACCTTTTCCAGAAGTCTTCCCTGTGACTGGGTAGGAATCCTCCAATGGACGCCGACATCACTCTTCTCTCTCTGCCATATCACATTGCATCTCTTACCCATGAAACAGCAAGCTCTGTGAGGAGAGGAAACAGATGTATCTTGCTTATCTGGCATACATCATCGTGCCAGGGACATGGTGGCATGGAATGGTATGCTTAGTGACATGTGGCTGTGGCGGTGGCCCTTAGCCTATCCTTGCTCTTTCTCCAGCTCATCACAACTGTCGGTGGGTGATTCATACCCCAGTGGCCATTTGCTTCTAGGGATGGATTTCTCTTCTGCCCACACTGATGCCTAAAGCTAGAACTTTCTGATTTCTCTGTCTCCATAGGCCATTTATGTATAAAACTGCTTCCTGTTTGCATCAAACTGTCTTGTTTTGGAGACTTCCTGAAGCTTTATTAAAAACTGGCTTTTTTGATGTGGTTCTGAGACTCATCCTCCTAGAAATGAGTGGTCAGGCGGAAAGACCCTGGGTCAGGGCTGGTGAGGTGGTAAGATGTCACTTAGGACTGAGTCTCAGTGGTGGGGTGAAGAGGAGACTGGGGATGCTGGAGGGAGAGGCTGGGGAAGATTTGGGGGCTGAGCTGATGCCGAACTGGAGAGAGGGGAAGAAGTCTGACGCCAGGAGCACTTACCTCAGCGTATGTGTTTGGTAAACTAAAATATTGAAAATAAGATGATATGTTGGTTCATTGATGTTGTCTTCTGTATAAAAAGGCTGAAGAAGAGGAAGAGGTTAGATAGAGGCACTGTGGCAAAGAAGAAATAGGAAGCCCCTGCTAGGCCACCATTTGGCCTTAAGACCAAAATGAGGCCTGTCTTGGAATAAGCGTGGTACTGATACCCATCCCCCCACCGTATTCCTTGGCCCTAACTAGCTCCCTGTGACCTCACCTGGGCCTGCCTATTCTTGTTACCAGCCAGCCTCCCACGGCTGACTAAGGGAAAACTTTTTGGACTGCTGTGAAACTGGCTGTGTTTGAAGGGCTTAGGTTCTTTTGAGAAAAAGTTCAGTTCTAGTGCCAATTCTAAGTTATAGTGACCTTCTTTAAGAGTAATGATTAACTTCATGGCTAAAGATCACTGAGAGATGAAAATTCAAGTAATTCTCAGGCTATTTAAAGTAATCCCCACCTCTCCCAAAGGATTACTGGGAAACTTCACTGAGGAAAGGGAAAAGGGAGAAGGAAAATAAGTCAGCATGCCCTCAGAGGATGGAAAATCAGGAGTTGCTCTGTAGCTTAAGCTAAAACAGAGTTGAAACCACCTACATTAAGATCCAGGTCTTAAGAAAAAGCATATGTTGAGGAGGAATTCAAGATTTCAGTGACTAAGACTTAAGGGCGCTTGTGGTTGAAGAGTTGAGTAGTGAGTACTCAACTGTTGAGTATGATAAGGTGTATTCATTTGGCGAGTGACTGCACCCTTTCACTACCACCGCCCCCCGACATAAAATGTAGAGAATTCCATCAGTCCAAACAGCTCTGATTTGCTTGCTTTGGTTGCATTACTAAATGCTTATTTCAATTTCAAAAACTCCTATGAGTTTTATATGCACTACTAACTAAAGTGGTCTTCTGTGTACTTATGTATTCCAAGGATTGTGGCTCCCCCCATCCAACAGTCACCATTGTTAGTTAGCCCCTAATATCCTCCCACCTTCCCTGATTTGGGGCACCTCCCTACCTGATACTCCTTGAAATGTCACCTTTAGAGGGTGGTTTTTCTGTGCTAAAGGCATTGAATCTGATTTCCAATGTAAACTTCCAAGGATGACTCCTTTGGCTCTTATCAGCTTATCAGGTGTGTAAATCACTTGCTGGCTATGTCAGATCTGGGTACTGAGAGATTGGGTGGGGAGAATGGGAAGCGAGAGGTAATTTGGGAATCTGGAAATCTTCCTATGAAAAGTTCAGGACTGAGTAGGCAGAATGTGCTGTGGTCAGCATAAGAACCGAGTGCCAGCTGCACCTTGGAGATAGGCCAAAGAGCACCGGGCGGGGGCAGGGAACATGGCCCAGGCAGAAGAGAGTGACCTATTTTTCCCCCTTGTTCATTTAAGATAGGGAAAACTGCATTCAAACCCATCTGAGAAATGCACGTGAGAATCAGCAGCAAAGCGTTGGGTTTAAAGTGTGGGTCAGCAATAGTCTACGAGAGTGTCTACCACTGTGTACAAATGAATGGATTCCCACACAACTTCTCGATGTTTCAAATAGAAAAGGCTTCCGCGTCAAAGCAGCCCGTTGGTGACATTTTCACATTAGTGATCTGTCCTTCTTTCTCACGCTCGCCTTCAACAGAATCCACACCGGCCTCCTTCTCCTCCTCAGGGACCGCGAGTTTGACCCCATGTGTGCCAAGCGTGCCTCTGTTCACTAGCATGTGGGTGAGGACACGGGGGAAGGAAAGTTTTCTGAGGCCCTGAGGACGTGGCTGCCCTTTGGAAGGGAGTGATATCACTTCGCAATTCCCCCTGCAAACGGCCTTTCTCTTTTGGATCAGGAAAGGTTAAATGAACATTACCCACTGACTCCCTAGCTGGATTTTTCTTTTTCTTTCTTTTCTTTTTTTTTTTTTTGGTTCTCCTGGAGTGAGAAAAGTATTCTAAAGTTTTGACAATCTAATTAAAAAAAAATACCTATTCCATAAATGACTGAAGATTGAGAGGAGATTCTCCTTTATGTATACTGGAGAAGGAATCCAAAGAGGGAAAACATCAGGATCCTCTGTCGAGAAATTAAGGCAGGAAACAGGAAAATATCAGCTCTTCATTAAAGGGGTATCTCTTGGGGCGCCTAGATGGCTCAGTCAGTTGAGCATCTGCCTTCTGTTCAGGTCATGATTCTGATGCTGGGATCGAGCACCCCGTCGGGCTCCTTGCTCAGCAGAGAGCCTGCTTCTCCCTCTGCCTGCTGCTCTCCTTGCTTGTGCTTGCAAGCTCTCTTTCTCTCTCTGACAGATAAATATAAACCTTGGAAAAAAAAAGCGGGTATCCCTCATTATGCTTTAGCTCCCCCCTGTATTGGGTGTAAGGAGGTAGAAAATGAGAGAGAGAAGATTAAGGAGATGAGGGAAAGATCAGGGAGTCTGTCCCTGGTGTTCTCCAGGGTGAACACAATCCCAGAGTGAAAAAGCAATTCGCTGGATACTGGATATAATAGGACAGTGAGGCTTCTTGCCCCATCAGGCCCTGGGCTTCTTGGGCTCAGGCCTCTGTGTCCTACCTCCTTGTTTTTATTTCTTAGCTAATGCACTTCTTAGCATCACGCGGTGGCTTTCCTCCTGCTCACTGTTTACCAAATAGTGATTAACACACTAAGTGCTTATTGAATCAGAGCACTTACGAAATCATTTCTAACTAAATGATTTTAACTAAAATATCACCTAAAATGTAATTTAAAAATATAAGCACATTATAAGTGAGAATCACGATCAAATTTCTCTTAGTTTGCACCGTAAGGATGAAGGGTGAGATAGACATCGTGAGGCTTGCTGTAATGTCCCTGGCTTAAATTTTCATTTTTCAGTCAACAAACATTTATTGTTTGATTGGCAAGTGGCTGGCCAGCGCAAGACATAACAGTGTGCAAATGAAACACTCTGCTCATCCTTTTGGCACAAAGGTTGGGTTGGGAGAAACAGACATTGATTAAATAATCATACAGTCTATGGTTACAAACTGTGACACGGGCTATAGAAAGGAAGTGTTGAGAAAGCATATGTTGAGGGGCAATGCCAGGCCCTGGATGGAACCATCTAGGCTCCATGGAAACCTACAGCTAAAGGTTATTCTTTCTGCTGTGAAGTTGGAAAGAGAAGACTTAGGATGAACTCCATCACTGCAGACTTGGATGGACAGTAAGAATTTTATTAGACTCAGGCAATATTGCTTTGCCCCATAAAGCTGGTGGTAATCCTCTTCATGGGTCACTGAGCATCTAAGTGAAACTGACCTAAGTTTGGCTCCAAGTCTGTGAGGTTGAGGCATTTTTAAGATCCATCCTTAGAGAAAAATTAACTTTACAAAGGCTCCACTGAGTTTCGGATGATATTAAACTGCTTTCCTTTCATTAGGAATAATACTCAATGCATTAAAATGAGCACTAGCAGTAAAAAATTTAATTAAAATAATAACTACCGGAAGAGCCCAAATAAAAAAAATGATAAGAAATCTAATTAAAAGAAGAGTGGCTCTAAACACATATTTTAACCCTTCCGTGATTTTAAAAACATCTTCCATAAATTCTCAGGAAATTAGAGTTCCAATTTTATGGCAAAATGATAAATTCTTAGTACATAAAAGTGATGATATTTTGTTTAAATTCTAGAGTTTATAAATAAACTTTACAGTAAATGGAAGTGATCATGCAGAATTTTTCATACCCAAGACAGACACGAGAAAGTTGATTTGAAGACAAAGGTCTTTGACTTCCTTTATGATCATATTTTCAGAGGATTTTGGAGCTTTAAATTCATCACATTTACATTCCCAGTGTCAATTTTTCTCTTCAGGCTGCCAAAGCTTCACTTTTCCTTCCTCCTGATATCCGAGCCCACGCCCACCAACTCTTTATGTTCACCTATCCCTCTGCTACTTCACACTCTAATCTGTACCTTGATTTCAATGGTCTACAAACCAATAATGCAATAAAGGAATTTGTCATTAATTTTAGTGGTAGACCCTTTACTGATATTTCTCTCCAGTTCTTAATGATGTTATGTCTGTAAGAGGCATTGATTTAGTGCTGAAATGAGGGCTTAAGCCACAGCTGCATATGTTAGAGTGAGCTCTTTGGTACCGTCTCAGGGCTCTGTTTAATAACTTCTTTACCAGTAGTAGCTTCATACTGGACAGGCTGACATTTAATTTATAGGCTGAATCATTTACATGAATCCAGAAGGTCTGCATCTGATCTCCGGAGGCCACCAGACACTGTAGTCACTGGGACAGTTTTGGCAATGCCTACTGTCATTTGTATTACTCGACTTCTACCCTATGTATAAAGAAAGGAATGACTTTCTTTTCAAAAGATGGAAGGTGAAGATGGTTTGCAGCCGTGTGAGGAGTAATGAGAAGTTTTAAGGATCTGATCTTCACATGGGATCTTGTTTCTTTAATCGTGGACCATGCTTATTAATTCTGTTTCCGTTGCAGCTTGACAGTGTCTGATAACCAATCAAGAGACTTTGTCTCTTCAAGGAGATTGTACGATGCTTCCCAGCAAGACCTCCATGTCTTGACTTCTATGTCTACTGGTTCTCCATCCACACCGACTATCAAGTCCATTTGTGGGAAAACACATACTATGCTCTGTAGTTCTAACAGATGAATCACCAAATATGGAATTGAATCAGGGATATGAATCTACAGGGAGTATAGATGTATTAATTCCATTTTATATTTTCAGTTGTGCTTTTGCCTTTTACTGAAAGAAGCCACAAGGACCAGTCAAAGCAGACTGTTTTGGATCTTCCTTCCCAACCCTGACTAATATCAGCGAGGACATTGTCCATCATAATTTTTAGCATCCAGCTGAGTAATTTCTTTTTGACTTACATACTAAATGTGTTTTTCTCTCTCTAGGAAACTGGTGTTTTTCTCCTCATGGACAATGAAAATAATGTAACTGACAATATTTCCATTTTTACTTTGGGTGGCAAGAAACTCAGAAACACTGCAGAACCCAATTATTGCTATTCTGTTAGACCCCGTGACTTGTGAATTGGAATCTTATTTTTTCCCTCGGTTTCTAACAATATAATCTGATTTATACCTTTCTTGGTGTTTATGTTAATTTTACTCTTATATGGCATATATTACTTTGAGATCAACTCAGAACCTTTGTGATTTGAGGAAGCTTGTCAATCAGTTAATAAAAAAGCTAGAATAGGAGTTTGGATTATTCTCATGGGTTGTTTTCCCGAACCATTTCTGACAAATGATCTGGTTCTGTGTGTGTTTGGATCATCATGTAGGGAGAAGGAGGCTGGGAAGAAAAAGTCAGAGTTCTCTTATGTGTGTCTATTGATAACTTCCATTCTTTAAGAGGGCAAATCACATGTCTCTGAGCCAAACTGCCGGGATTCTTGGAGTCCTGCCTCCTTATCTTGGAAGTAAAGGGACTGAGGTTTGAAAGAGGCAATTTATGTCCTCTATGGAAGCCCAAAAAAAAAAAAACAAAAAAAAAACTAAAAAACAAAACAAAAACCCTAATTTGGTGGTATAAAATGCTGGAAGTTTTAGGATTATTTTGTTTTCTTATTTCTATAATCGACCTAATTCAAAAACTGTATTTTGTCTGAAGGGAGGATCAGAGTTATTTTCATGGTTTCACACCTTCTGTATATAGAGTTCCAGGTTTTTCAACAAAAAGAACAGCAACAACAACAACAATAAAAGGTGTACCAGATGAAGAGGCACATTTGCACGTGACAGATTGCAGAGTAACATTGCCTCCTTGCCTGGGAAGGTCTGCACTCAATCCCCAAGTATCCCTCCCTGCCACCCCAACCCACTCATGCCCCAAGCGGACTTAAATAGCAAATAAAACATACCATGGCAGATATAAGGGGGACCACAGAAGAAAGGAGAAAATTCTACATATTAATACCCTCGAAGGCACGTTTCCCCTGCTTTTTAAACAAGAAGCTCTGCATTTTCTTTTTTCATTTTTTTTAAATTGAAGAGTAATTGACATACAACACTGTATTAGTTATAAGCATACGACATAGTGATTTGGTGTTTATATACATTATGAAATGGTCATCACGATAAGTCTAATTATCATCTGTCAATATACCAGGTTGTGATATTATTTTTTTACTATGTTCTCTATGCTATGCATTGCTTCCCTGTGTCTCATTTATTTTATGACTAGAAAATTGAATCTCTTAATCCTTTTCACTTATTTCATCTGTACACTCACACCCCTTCCTTCTAGGAACCAGTTGGTTCTCTGTATCTATGAGTCTGTTGCTGTTTTGTTTTGTTCTTTTGTTTTGTTTTTTAGATTCCATGTATAAGTGAAGTCATGTGGTATTTGTCTTTCTCTGTCTGTCTTATTTCACTTAGCATAATATCCTCTAGGTCCGTCTATGTTATTGCAAGTAGCAAGATTTCATTCTTTTTATGGCCAAGTAATATTCCATTGCGTATATATACCACATCATTATCCATTCATCTACCATTTGATACTTACATTGCTTCCATATCTTGGCTATTATAAATAAAGCTGTGACAAACATAGCGAGTACATTTCTTTTTGAGTTAGTGTTTTCATTTTCTTTGGATAAATACCTAGAAGTGGAATTGCTAGATTATATGGTATTTCTACGTTTAATTTTTGGAGGAATTTCCATACTGTTTCCATCATGGTTACACTAATTTACATTCCTACCAACAGTGCATAAGGCGTTCCTTTTCCTCTACATCCTCGCCAACACTTGTTATTTTTTGTCTTTTTGATAGTAACAAGGTGCTTTTTGTTTTGCATTTGGCCCAACAAATTATGTAGTTGGCTGGGCCTGGGAACTTAAAAGAAAAGAGAATCTTCAGCTTCATCCTAGGTCTAAATCAGAATGTCCATTTCTAAGATTTCTAGGTAATTCACCTGCGCATTAAAGTTTGAGAAGCACTAGTCTAGAGTGTGCTATCCAATATGAGAGTCACTGGCCACACATGGTCACTGAGGGCTTAAAATGTAGCTAGCCCAAATTGAGATGTGCTTTAAGTATAGAAAACATAGCAGGTTTTGAAGACTTAGTATGAAAACAGAATGTAAAACATCAGTAACTTTTATATTGATTAAGGGTGACATGACATTTGGAGACGTTAGGTCAAATCAATATATTATTTAATGCCATTTTACCTGTTTCCTTTCCTTTTTTAATGTTGAACCTGGATAACTTTATATTACAGAGTGGTCTGCCTCTGTGGCTCGTATTTGTGGCTCACATTATATTTGTACTGGATAGCCCTGGCTAGATTCCCCCTTTCTACTTTTTTGTTTTCATTTCAGCTTACATATCCTCTGTCACCTTCTTTCTGGACCAGGTTAATTGAGTCCAATATTAAAATGGTAAGCTAATGTCATCTAAAGTGCTCGTGTCTTTCTAGCACTTGAACATGCTACCATTTCTAGATATCACTGAGTTTTAACCGGGATCTTTAGTACCTTATTCCATTGCAGGCTTCTAGAACCTTAGCTTACATCAGCATCCCCTAGAGGGCTTGTTAAAATGCCCATCAGTTTGCTGAGTCCTGCTTCCAATGTGTCTGACTAAGTGTGTCTAAGGCCAGGCCCCAGAATTTCATTTCTAACAAGTTCCCAGGTGGTACGAAAGCCGCTGGTGTGGAATCCACACTATAAGGCCAAGTGTTCTCATGGCTGCCAACCCTGGCTAGATGCCAGAATTGCCTGGGTAACTTAAAAAAAAAAAAAAATCACTGGAGAGTGCCGAAGCTCCACCTCCAAAAACTGGAATTTAGTTGGTTTGGAATGTGGCTATTTATCTTAAACAGGTACCTTTTATTTGTTTTTGTTTTTGTTTTTTTAGGTTTATTTATTGATTTATTTTAGTGATCTCTATACCCAATGCGAGGTTTGAGCCCATGACCTAGAGATCAAGAGTCAACATGCTCTTCCTACTCCACCAGGCAAGCACTCCAGGTAAATGATATTTTTAAAAAACTCCCCAGGTGATGCTATCACAAAGCAGGGTTGAGAATGAAGGCCTTAATTCAAAAGCAGTAGTAAGTGGGAATTAATGGGTGTTGGGACAGGGCCAGCATAGGGATGCTTCTTTCTTTCCTTTTCCCTTTGGGGAATAGAGAGCAAACCATATGTCCAATCTCCACCCCAACCTGACGGGACATGTAGGCTGATTTGCACCATGGTGATGAAGACGGGGCTCGGGGAGATACAGTGAGTTGCCCACATTGCACAAGAAGGCAACAGGAACTCAGTGCTTCCTCCTCCTTACTTCCAACAACCCAACAGGCCCCTGATGTGTTAAAAGGCCAAGAGTTGGCATTTGAGGTTTCTCTCCTGTGTCTCCCTGCACGCCCTGAGGTGTCCCTCAGAGACTCCAGCAACACGAGGCTCAGCGTGTGTCGTACCGAGGTATTTGATTTACTTCAGGCAAACTTGGCACCAAACAACGTTACCATTTTCATTTGTGAGTCTGATGTGTTTGTCAAGAAAATGCATTTAAGAAATAATTTAATCTCTTGTGTTTGCCTTCAAGTGATGAGAAAAACACGAATATGAATTCAGTTTAATTATGAATCACCAGCTTAGCCTAGCCCCGGATTTGACTGACTCACTCAGCGTATGACTCATGTGTTATTCGATTTATATTGTTTGATGATGGATTGCTGTGACTCCTGGAAGTGTTATATTTTTCTCTCAACTTTTGAGAACCATTCTTTACAGTTGATAAAAAACAAAAAGCAAGCATGAATGGCTAATGATGAGCTAGTACAACCATCTACACTTGGATATATGTGTCAGGGCTTTGGTAGGGAGAAATCCTGTAGTTTCTAAGCTTATAGCTGTAAGGTAAAGTAGGTTATTTGTCTTGACTAGATGAATACGAAATATGTTTGTTTCTTGACAAACGTGATGGATATGCAGAAGCAACCCTCCCCAGGTTGTACTTTGAGTTGCTTCTCAAGAATTTGTATGACTTCAAATGATTCTTCATTTGTTCCTGCTGTTTTGGTCCCAACCACTGGTCAAAATTCCCAGGGACTGTGAGCATGGAGAATGTAAGAATTTTTTAGTTCAGATTTTTTAAGGTTATTATCTTGAGTTTGGGCTTAGATCACAGGGGTTAATTCTCAATACTTAAGGATATTTTTGTTATGTTCTCTTCTATTTTAAATACTCACAAATGAATTCTGCATTCCTTGGGTTCTAAATTGAATGTCCTGCCACTCTCTTGTGTCCCTTTCTTTCTAGCAGAGGGCAGGGATATGGTTCAAGCCAGGTGAGCTTGCTGTTCATGTGGTACCGCCTATGGCTCTGTTCTTTGGAACAATTACTGTTTTTTACCTTGATGATTATTCACAACACATTGAGAGGGTATCACTTCACACACCAAATGGTAGGTTATTGGATGGCAGAAATCGATCTTGTGTATCAAAGCAGCCAAAAGTTGTATGCTGATAATTTTAATAGGATCCCTTAAAATGACCAGAAATTACATATGCTTCTCTTAGGACAACCCATAACATAGAAGATGTTTCAAAATACCTGATCTTTCCAAACAATAGTGTTGCAGAGGAAACTACATTGATTGGGGAATCTAAGATAAGCACCCTAAATGAAGTGATGTAAAAAATTTACCATGTCTAATATAATGGGTAAGCAAAATCCCTAAATAATACAGAAAACTCATTTCAACCCAAAGTATTCTTTTTTGACACACTGTTTTAAAAAGTTAATAAAAACTGTGGGAATGGTTGGTTTGAATTTTGTCCCTCTTCCTTCCACAAGTTTCTCTTGATGAAGATACTATTGATCAGTAAAATGTTTAAAAGGACTCTAGTTGGTATGCAAAGAATGTATGTATTTTTTAAACAAATAATTTAGAGTTTATCTAAAAGATTTGAGTGTGAAAGACTTGGCAGATGTCATCAAAACAACTCAATGTAAATAATTTGTGAAAATAATAAGTATGCTAAAACTATCTGGAAAATCTTTAAAAACTATCTAAGACCTATCTAGCTATATCAGGCAGATATCTTAAATTTTCCCAGAGTGAGTTTTGGTATATTTGTTTTATGGTCTATAATATACAGAGACTTTTAGCTGCAAATAATAGAAACCTAATATAAACATTAGAAAGCAAAAAAGAAATGTTAGGAATCCAGGGTCCCAAGTTTGTTCTCAGAGCTCTGTCTCCATCCTGCTTCTCTTGACTTCTTTTTTATGTATTAGCTTTATTTTTATCTATTATCTAAATAAAATGGCTTCTGGGGGACCTGGATGGCTCAGACTGTTAGCGTCTGCCTTTGGCTCAGGTCATGATCTCAGGATCCTGGGATCCTGATGCAGCCCCCTGCGTCAGTCTGCCTGCTCAGCAGAGAGTTTGCTTCTCCCTCTGCCCCTCTCCTCCCTCTTGTGCTCTCTGTCTCTCAAATAAATAAACAAAATCTTTAAAAATAAATAAATAAATAAAAACCAAAATGGCTTCTTGTTTATGGTTGGAAAGATGGCTATAGACCATTACCTAAACTTCCCGCCATTTTAAAGGGTGGGAGACCCTTTCTCATACTACTTCTACATAGGAAATCTCGAGGAAGACCCCCAGTTGATCCTGCTTGGGTCATAGGTTTATTCCAGAATCAATCATAATGGAAAGGGGAAGGCTCACTCTCCTACTAGGAGAATGAGAAAATGTACATAGCAACACTTTTCATAGTAGCCCCAAATTAGGCTCACTCTCCTACTGGCCTCTCCTACTAGGGACTGAGAATGGGTATGGTTAGCCTTATTAAAACCATGGAGTTTCCTTTTAGGAAAAATGTGTACTGTTGTCAGAAGAAAAGAGAGATGGGGGTTAGATCGACAAAATACAACAGATGTCCACTATTAGGCCACTTTAAGTTGTTTTTGTTTTTATAAGCTGTAATTTAGTGGCAAATTTGTCTTATCTGTTTAGTGATTTCTACATATGTTTTTGAGTGTATGAGTGTTTATGTGCATGCACATTTTTTTTGTTTTGTTTTGTTTTAAATATAAGATCATATTCTTTAAAGGAAAGTTCAGATTTTACTGGGAAATAAATTCATCCATGTCCTGAACTCAGCATGTGTCCACAATATGTCCTTGCCACCGCTTTGGAAGCTCTGAACTGTAAATAATCTGGTTAAAAACCACATGGAAATGGAGAAGATAGAAGTGGAAATATAATGTACAAAGGGAGAAATAATTCTTCAAATGGTCTGTAACTCTGCCTTACAAAGAGTCCTCAGTGTGGGCAAACCCTTCTCCAGCACTGCAGATGCCCCCAGCAAGCCTGCTCGGTCCCCTTCTCTCCTACTACTACCGAGATCCTGACTTCTATCCCCTGAGATTCATTTGCCTGTTTCTCAATTTATGTAAATGAAATCATATACCACGTACTCTTTTGTGTCTGGCTTATTTCATTCAGCATTGCGTTTGTGACATTTCTCTGTGTTGTTGAATGCAATTTGTTCGTTTTCATCACTCCTCGGGATTCTGTTGTATGCATATGCCACATTTTATTTAACATTCTGTTGTTGATGGATGCTTGAGTTGTTTCCAATTTGGGGCTACTATGAAAAGTGTTGCTATGTACATTTTTCCATGCTGTATAAGAAGCATATGTATACATTTCTCTTATTTATATACCCAGAAAAGAAATTGCTGGATCATAGTATATGTATACATTCAGCTGTAGTAGATATGTCAAATTTATTTTTCAAAGTGATTTGTACCAGGTTATACTCCTACCAACAATTAATGAGAATTCTAATTGTTTTCACATACTTAGTAACATTTGATATTATCAGAGGTTTAAATTTTAGCTATGTTCAAGGATTCCCATCTTTCTTTTTCTTATTATGATTTTAATTTGCATTTCCTTGATGACAAATAGGGTTGGGCAACTTCTCATGTGTTAATAGTTCATTTGTTTATTTTGTCCTGTGGAGTGCTTGTTCAAGTCTTTTGCCAGTTTTTTTCCTGGGTTTTATTTTTCTTATGGATTTGTAGGAATTCTTTATATACTCTGGACACAAGACTACACAAACATACATACATATTTGTGGCTTGTTTTTTCAATCTTAATGGTATCATTAAATGAAGGGAAATTTTTGTTTTACTAGATTTCAATCTCCCACTCTTTTTTAAATCATGAGTATTTTGTAAATTTTTAAGATTCTTACCTCTCCACTGCTGTCTTCTGCTCTCTGAGAGATCCCAGAGTGAGAAATCTTGCTCCTCAGGGTGATTTCATGTGTGTTCAGTGTGTTCTGGTAGATATCCAGCTCACTTTTGGGGACCGGTTGCAGCAGGATCTCCGACTTCTCCGCCATCTTGCCCCCCTCCCATTTTTAAGATTCTTTCTTGGATGTTGTTGGACATTTGCATCTCCATATACATCTTGTTAATTTCCATAAAAAGCTTGCTGGTGTGGGATTGGTTTTTTTGATTTTTGGAAGATCACCCTTAGAAAGTCATGTTTAGGCTGAGGTCTAAAGGATTAAAAAGAGCAAGTTATATAAGGAGAGTTGAGGAGAAAGAATTTTCCATCACAAAGAAAATAAAGTGTGTGAAGGTTCAAAGTGTAAAAAACATTAGCAAAGTTGAGAAACTGAAGGTGACTTGTATTGCAGAAGGAAAGTCATGGGTGAAGCTGGTGTGTGGGTCAAAGCCCAGATCCTGTAGTATTAAAAGCCTTGGTAAGGGGTTTGATTAACAAGTGATTAGCAGAGACTTGGAAACTGTTGCTTTGTTTGCTTGCTATTAAAATGGTGTTTTTGTTTTGGTAAGATTTTACTTTGGCATTTATTCAACTCTTTCTTTTTGCATTTTTTAAAATAAGTGCTTTAATTTGAAAAATCCTCAGAAGTTTACAAAGCTAAAATTTGATTCTCTTTGACCAAAACCAAAAGTGTAATATGAGTTTTGTTGGGACTCCATGATTCAAATTTGAGCTGAATACATCCACGGGGACTTTCTGAACCCATTTAACTCCCACAATTCCTTGTATTTGAATTCAGTGCGTTAAACCATTTCTTTGAAAACTGGGCAAAAATGTCCCCCACATGACTCAGTATATGTTCACTTCATGTCTACTTTCATTCTTCTTTGTTCACTGGGAAGAATCACAATAGAGATGAGTCAACAGTAAATGCAGGAGTGTGAATCTCTGCCCATTATCCTCAGGCATCCATAGAAACACTTGTAGCTTAGAACTCTTATCAAAAGGACTTTTGTTATTTCAAGGGCAGTGCTAACATGCACAGTGACTATATATTTTTGAATGCTTCAAAGAATCTTTACAATTCTCCAGAAAGAATACAGCTGCCTTAGCAATTGCAACACCACTCCATGTATAAAATGCTCTCCAGTGAGTCCAAACGGTTGTATTTATGTTAAAATGGCGAACCTTTACAATAGTACTTTATATCAGAGTGATTGCACATGGCTCTAGAAAGTAAATCCTTGTTACTTTGTCTTACTACCATCAAGAGAATGCAGTTCAGTAAGTAGTTGAGTACGTTTATGGACAAGTCACATTGCTAAACTCCTTTGAGCACCCAAAGATGACCAAGGTCGGAAAGCTCATACGAAGGGCCTTATCCATTCCTGAGCACAGGGCAGTGGGGCGCTCTGACAGAAAATGCTGTGGGACAGAGTGAGAAGAAATGGAAGACACAATGGGGGAGAATTTAATAAGCATGAGTGAACTATAAATAAAAGTGGTGTTACTCCTACCTTTTCCCAGCTCTGCTCTGTCTTGGTAGCACTGGCCTCACCAACAGGTGTGGTCTGGAAAAGTCTTGTCACTTGAAGTCACTTACTAAGTAGGTTGGGGTAGATTTCTTCAGAGTACATAGTTAATTCTGGCCCTAGGGTCTAATCTATTTTCTGAGGGTATGATCTTGTTCCCCAAATACTCAGTTATAGTCTGGGCTCCATAACAAATGAGACAGCCCCTTAGACTCTCATGTTTCTTCCTACTTGATTTTGAATGTGCTGTCTAGAAAATGAAGCACCTTCCCTATTTGGGGGAGGTTTCATATTGGGTTAAGTTTGGTAAGGGCAGTACCCTGCTTCTTAAGGATGCTGAGAGGCTTACCCCATGAAGGTTTGTGCACAAGATTGTCACCTGGCTCAACTAGTCAGAAGTTTATGGAATTGTATGGGATCCTGAGTGAGTGTGGCAATGATGAGAAGATGGCTAGAATTCATTTGCATCAAGTGTCCCAAATTTTAGGTATTTTCAGTAATGTGGAACAAGGGATGTAATCCAGAAACCTATTTGAGAACTCATTAAGATTATCTGGTAGATGTTACATATTAAGAATATTTTTAGTTCTTCTGATTTTTTTTTAAAAAAAGTATTTCCTCCCTCCCCAAAATGAAGTATGGTATGGCAAAAAATAATTGTAGAATAATTCTAACATGCATGCTGTGTTTTTTCCCATTTTTTCCCAACACCTGATCTGATGTGTTGCACGTACTTGACAAATATTTGTATAAATGGATTTCAGGAGAAAGGAAATACAGTATCATTAATGAAAAGGCCTGGTTTGTTGTATTCTTCAATTAGATTTCTAGTAATATAAAACGTTGGCTGTTTTATTTCAACTTTGCATATTTGTTAGCAGTATTATCAACCTTATTATTACTTTCTGCATACTTCTACAACAAATACTCTTTATTTTTAAATTTCCTAATATTACCTTTCTGATCTGCCTCATATTTCTAACAAAAGTAATCATTTTTTTCTTCAATTTAGAGATTAAACTGGTGAAGTTCATTGCCAGAATTCTTTTAAATATGGGTGGTCCAGTGATGCTATTACATGTTGTTGAAACCATCAGTGATTTGGAAATCACAGGTGTGTCATTTTGGCTAATATCTTTAAGGGCATTAAAGTTCACAGCTCATTGGCTTCAAAATTTCATACACTAGTATTACAAGAACAGTTTGATTAAAATGTCTGAGAGCCATCAGACTGAACATTCCCGTCACCTCCCTGAGAACAACCTTTTTGAGAGATATGGTAGTTTATGTATAAACTATACCATATCAATCAAAAGATACAAAATGGGAAAAAGCAAGAGTTGAAATAGGTATTCCACTGATTTAGTTTAATATTTTAGTTTAATTAAAGTTTAAATATTTTCCTTTTCAAAAAAAGTGTCAGGATGCTAAATGTAGAAGTTGTTCTGTATAGCAGATAAACCTAGTTCATACATTTTGGGCTATAGGAATACTCATTAGCATTGAATCACCTTGCCCATGATAAATATTTAGAATGTGATTTCTAATTTTAGTCAATATATTTGAAAGTGGATATGTGACTTTATCAGGAAACTTACAGTTTCATTTTTTCTTCTTTTTGGATTATACTTACTGAAATTTTGTAGACTTTTCATACAGAAAAATCACAAATAATTTCAGTGTTAAAATCTGGACTGAAGAAACTCAGCACATGTTCCTTCTAATGCTTACCTCCTATCTAGCACACATTATACAAAAGTACCAAAGGGTTGAAGAGATTGGTAAAAATCCAATAAAATGCATGACTTGAATTATACTTTTCCCAACAAAAGAAGTAATTGTAGTGAAGCAACTGCAATTTAATTCCAATCATGGAATTTGCTATTGAGCTACTCCCTGATAACAGGTAGCAATGTTTGTTACAGGATTGGAGGGAAAGAAGCCAGTAGAAACCACTCCTGGCACCTTCTGACCATCTTCAGTTACCTCCTAGATTCCTATTAAATTACACCATCTGATCTGCAAAATTAAGCTTTCTTTTAAAAAGTGAGTAAGAGGAAGAAAGAATCAGTTAGAGGGAAAATGAGGGCTCAAGCAAAATCAATCTTTGCATCGGAGAGGCACAGAGAAGCCATTGAAGGATTAAAGATGACCTTCTCTGAGGACATACTCCTCTTTTCCCACACTGCCCTCACAGTGGCCCTAGCAGATGGAGAAGCAAGTCACAGGGCTGGCGGTCATGGGCGTGCTGGGATGTGGGGCTTGCTGGCCTAGTGCGCTCAGGGAAGCCATGCTAACGCCCTGCATGTGGACTGTCTGCAGCCGGGCTGAGAGGGAGGGCAGCTTGGCTCCACTAAGAACCAGTGGGAAGGGCCTGGCACTTAGATGTGCTTCATTCCTGTTCCAGCTCTATCCTTCTAGCTAGCCAACCACACAGGCAGTTTGTTTCATCTCTTAAAGTAGCAGTTCCCTACAGGGTTGGGCATAAGGGATCCAGCACAGTCCCTGGAGTTAGCAAAGTTTTGAATAAATGGTGATATTGATGTTGCTGGAGGTGATGAAGAAGAGGATGAGGGAGAGAATGAACATGAGAAAGAAGATGATGATGAAAGAGCCATGCATTAGGGCACTCAGGTGGCTCAGTGGGTTAAGTGTCTGCCTTCAGCTCAGGTCATGATCTCTCTGGGATAAAGCCCTGTGTAGGGCTCCACACTCAGTGGGGAGTCTTCTTGTCCCTCTCCTTCTGCCCTTTTCCCCACTCAGGTTCTCTTTCTCTCTCAAATAAATAAAATCTTAAAAACAACAACAACAAAACACTAAATATTGGCTAAGGCTGGCTTTTACCTCAACTTTGGAGGAACTAAGCCCACTACCCAGATGAAAGTGTTTTCCTCATGGCACTGAGTTATACCAGGCATTACAATGCACCTTCCTTCTCATATCAAAACTCTCATATTAAAACTCATAAAAACACAGAATGCCAGTCTTCAAACAAAATTTAGTTATTACAAAACACATTTGGATAAAATAATTTTAATTTTAAATTAGACTTTCTTCATTTTTTTAGGAAAGGGAAAGAATTTGCCATATGTAGGGGATTTCAAACATTCTAAAAGAATAGGAAAATGTAATAAAATACAACAGGATTTTGAATAGGAAAATGTAATAAAATAACCGATGATCTTGGCTTTTGGCTGCTTTCTGCATCAAAAAATAAAATTAATAAACATTTTTACAGGTGGAATGTTAAAAAGTATTAAGCCATGCATCATTCAAGATTATTTGTACTAGGATCTTCTTTTTTTTTTCTGTGAAGTTCTCAAATGAAGATACTAGCTTCATAGTTGTAGCGGAGAAATTGATGACTGGAGAGAGTGTAGAACAAACTTACAGCTTTCATTTTGGGAATCCTGAGGGGGAATATATAGAGATATCTATTCATATAGATATGCTATATATATATATACATATAGATATCTATATATAGACAGAGAGATGTAGATACATAGATATTCTATATTTAGAATAATTTAGAATATTAGAATATATTTAGAATTCTCTATGTATTCTAAATTATATAAATAAATTCTCTATATATTCTACATATAGAATATCTCTAAATATTCTAAGATCATAATGCAAGTTCAACTTAATTTTGCTCTAATCATATTACTATTCACATTCCCACTGTTTTCCATTGGACTGACAGCTCTTTGCAAAGTGGTGTATCAGTGTGGGATGGGGCGAAGGGTCTGGAAGGCAAAACTCTAGTTTTGCTAATTCAGTATTGTCTTTCCTAGGTCAAGACTGGCCTGGCATATAGTAGGTGCTCAATGAATGCTTGAATGAATTATTGAATCGATGATTGATGGAAAAAAGCTTTTGATAGATTTGAAAATACCTCTTATTGGAATGAATAGAAGCAACATGCTTTCCTTTTAATTTTTTTTCCCCAAATACACAATTTGGTCTCTGGTTGGCTTATATAAGGCTAGTAGCAACCCACAGCCCACCAAAACTGGGTCATTTTGCAATCAAATTGCTTGTGAATATGATTGGAAGCTGGTGGTGATTACTATGAGAACAAATACAGGGCTGTAAGCTAACGGGTACCATTAAGGAAGGGGGAAACGTTTTGAGGAAATTTAATAATAAAATTCGAGATTCCCCTCAAGTTTAGTGACTCCTTAAAACTCAAGAAAGTTAGTTTTCCAAAAAAATCTTTTTTTTTTCCACATTGCGTACTGACAGTTAAAAACATAGCAGTAAAATTGATAGTTAAGATTACTGGGAAAATAAAATTCACATGTAGTGTTATTACATTAGAACTTTTTGAATGAGTCACGTACTCATACAGATAAACTTTATTGCAGGAGCCTGATTAACAAGTTTATCGTCTGTATAGTAGATGTTCTTTCTGCATGCTGAGACTACTTGGAAAAGAAGGCAGAAAATGCTTTTTTGAAACATTCTTTTTTGCATTCTTTGGTCTTGTTTGCCTCAAACCCTTATTTATGGATAAGATAATGTCTGAAAACTTCCCCTTCTGTATCTTGAGATACAAGTATTTTCTCCTCATGGCCTAAGTCAGTATTATTTTGGAGCACTGCACAAGTTATTTTGAATGTGTTATACTCTTTAGTCACTTTTAGACTGCTATCAGCTGTAAATTGTCACAGACCACATTTCAGGACTAAAGAAAAACAAATAAAGAAATGAAGCTTGAACATAGGCTGTGATAACTTTCCTCAAGTACTATTTTTCCCCCAAAATCAGGCATTTTTTAAAAAGACTTATTTATTTATTGAGAAAGAGAGAGAAAATGGAAGAACATGCATGAGCAGGGGGAGGGGCAGAAGGAGAGAATCCCCAAGGAGATTCCCCTTTGAGCATGGAGCCCAAAGTGGGGCTCAATCCCATGACCCTGAGATTATGACCTAAGATGAAATCAAGAGTTGGTCTCCTAACTGACTGAGCCACGCAGGCACTCCCAAATCAGACATTTTTAATCAGGTTGTCAGTAAAAATTAATTCTTAAGATATTTAAGAATTAAGATTCTGAATCCTCCTATCAAATGAGAGATTTGGGCTGTCTCCAAAAACAGTATAGCAAAATGTCTATCATAGTAAGATTCAAGGAAGAACTGTGAGTAGAAAGCCATGACAATTCAGAGCAGAGGACTAAGAATGTGGATAGTAGCTCACTCTCTTTGGAGGGCTACCTACAGGGTTATTTTCCCTTGCTGAACTTTTTCATGCCATCAACTTTGTTACAAGGTGTTTGATTGTTGCGTAGTGACACAAGAAAGATCTGAGTAGGGGTACCTGGGTGACTCAGTTGGTTGAGCATCTGCCTTCATCTCGGGTCTTGATCCTAGGATCTTAGGATCAAGCCCCGTGCCAGGCTCCCTGCTTGGTGGGGAACCTGCTTCTCCCTCTCCCTCTGCTTGCTGCTCCCCCTTCTTGTGCTCTCTTGCTGTCTGTCAAATAAATAAAATCTTAAAAAGAACGAAATAGAGAAAGAAAGAAAGAAAGAAAGAAAGAAAGAAAGAAAGAAAGAAAAGAAAGAAAGATCCGAATAGAGGGGATAAATAAAATCATAGAGCCGGACCGTAAGCCTATTAATTCTACTTAGGCCTCCCCTTTTATAAGATGACAAGAAGCTATGGGGCAATAAAAAGATCATCATCCTTGAAATTAGAGTATCAGGGTTCTGGCCCTACCTCTGCCACCTGGAAACCTTGGGCAAATGACTTAATCACGCTGAGACTCAGTTTCTCCATCTGTTCTATCAAACAATAGGATTATCATAAACATTACGTAAGGTAACATAGATATAATTACTTTGTGAAACATAAAAGGTTGTAGAAGTCCAAGGTATTATTTTTCTTAAGTTACAGTGAATCATATCTTGTGTATATGTTAAAAGGTTACGTAAGAATGTTTTTACAAAATTTCCTTTTCCTGACACATCTACTTTATCTTAAAGAAGATTCCATGGTAATCTGGTTAGGAAATTTCCAAAGCAGAACTAGAATGTTTTAATTTCTCTGGGGCTTTTGCAATCATTGTGTGAGAAATGTCTCCCTGGGCCTTTGTCATGACCCCACAGACTTGGACGAGGAGCCAGAAGACCTGGGTTTGTGTCCAAATCTGTCATTAACTGTATGACTTTGGGCTGGTTCTGTCACCTCTTCGAGCTTGTTTCTCAAACAGTAAAAAAAAAAAAAAAAAAAAGGAATAGTGCGACCCAACTTGCTTATTTCACAGAATTTTGTGGAAAGCAAATGAGAAAATGGACGTAGACCACTTAGTAAGCTATAATAAAATTCTGCTCAAACATAACATTCTGCATTATTCCTCTGACATCACTAATAATAGTTTAGTTATATCATAAGTGGACTTGACTACAACAAGAATAGCTTTTTATTTGGGGGGTATTTTTGTCAAATGTACAGATGAATGAAACCGGGCTAACAATGTTTGCTTACAAAGACCAGCAAAAAATGGCAGTAAACTATGTAACAGCTTTAGTGATGGACCTACTCAAAGGGAAGTGAAATGCGTTATCTCAAAGTACTCAAAGAGGGACCATTAGCTGGTTGGTTACTATTGGTAAAAATAGTTTTCTCTCTGTATAGAATTATCTCAGTATTATAAGCTATCATTTTAAACTTTAAAAAAGGTTGGCACAGGTGACTTAACTTCTTTTATACAATGTGAGATGAAATGGAAAAGGATGCATTCCCCAGAAAAACCCAGAAAACTAAAACAAAAAATTTAGTATCATACTCAACTTATTCAAGTTTACAGCATGTCTTTAGTTTTCTGAGTAACCAATTCAACTCACCATTCAAAAGGCTCATTGGGCCCTGCATTATCCAAACAGACTGTATTGATCTAATAAATCAGATAATTGGTGAGTAAATACAAAATTTTCTTTGTGCTCTGCTGGTAGAGTGAAATTTGTCTCAGAACAAAGAAAAATTCACACTGAGAAAACAGCACATATGGAAAACGATTTTTCTCCCCCAAATAATCTGGGCCTTTGACATTTTCATTTTTAGAAGAAAGAGCATTTAATAAATCAAAATTACATATTCATCTTCTTTCTCCAGTGTGCTTCTAAAATAGTTTACTGCAAAAATGCCTTGCGGTGATATGCTGACAGGTACTGTGTAAATATATACTATTATCAAGAAAAGTTATATATCCTGTGATACTTGGCACCCTGCTATTGACTAGTTTTCATTGGACAGTATGGGAAAGGGCCATAAGCAATATCAGAACGTTTTGAACACTTAATAGGGAACTGAGAGGAATATTAAATAAACCCAACAGCTTCTTTTGAATGTGCCAGTTTATACCAGTTAAGTTCTGGGTAGCAAGAGTTAGAGATTTCCTTTCTTATCAACTAAATACGCTTTCCAGTCTCTTTCTCTCTCTCTCTTTCATAGGCAGCACCAGGCATGAAGACTTGATCCTCCCATCTATATTACCCTGTGCCATCAATGGTCATGGAGAAGTATCAACAACTCCCAGGGAGTACAGACTAGAGGAAAGAGAGTAGAGTATGCTGTCGTTGGCAAAGCAGGGTGTCTTCTGCTATGCCCTGAAAGGAGTTCTAAAAACAACCCTTGCAACCCGAGATTGAAGTGTTTCAAACAGCAGATCATGGCCATGGGGTAAGCCTCCTGTGGCAATACTTTTCCATTGGCGTTGGAGGGAGAGATCCATAAACATGGTTAAAATTACTCTTTAGTTATGTTTATATGTGAAAGTCACAAAACTGATAGCATTTCTGACCATGCTGTGGGATAGAAAGGTAAATGCAATATTTGAATTATTAAAGAATTGAGTGAATAATTGGAGTTCAATTATATATGATAAAATCTACCAAGGCACTAAACTTGCCATCAAGAAAGGTTTTTTTTAGAAAGGTTGGGGGAGGGGCAGAGGGTGAAGGGGGAGAGAATCTCAAATAGGCTCCATCCCAGTGTGTGAGCCCAACGCAGGGCTTGATCTCAGACCCCTGAGATCATGACCTGAGCTGAAATCAAGAGTTGGAAGCTAACTGACTGAGCCACTCAGGCACCCCATCAAGAATAGGTCCCACTCTCAGCTGCTTATAAAATAAAGATCACATGGTATGGATTCACTGAAGCCAGAAATTGTCCGCAAGAACTCTGCATGTGGTGGACACGAAGCAGGAATTATATTTAGATCCTTCCATTTGATAGTGATTCTCAGTTTTTGAAATGTTTGAAACTGGGGCCTTTCAGGTAAAGAACTGCAAACATTATATTCTATTGACTTCTTCCTTGTCTTTGCCTCAACAAAGGCTCACGAAAAGCAGGAATTTAATTAATTCATTTAGTTCGAGACAATTGCAACTCTAGCTCTAGTTTAAAATTGAGACTGTGGGGGAGCCTGGGTGGCTCAGTTGGTTGGACCGCTGCCTTCAGCTCAGGTCATGATCTCGGAGTCCTGGGATCGAGCCCCGCATCGGGCTCTCTGCTCAGCGGGGAGCCTGCTTCCTCCTCTCTCTCTCTGCCTGCCTCTCTGCCTACTTGTGATCTCTCTCTCTGTATCAAATAAATAAATAAAATCTAAAAAAAAAAACCAACAATATTAAAAAAAAAATTGAGACTGTGGACTCTGAGCAACAAACTGAGGGTTTTGGAGGGGAGGGGGTGGGGGTTGGGCGAGCCTGGTGGTGGGTATTGAGGAGGGCATGTATTGCATGGAGCACTGGGTGTGGTGCATGAACAATTAATCTTGTAACACTGAAAAAATAAAATAAACATATTTCGGGGAAAAAAATAAAATTCCAAGTATTTGTTAAAATCCTATGTTACCCGCATTAAGTGAAATTTCACCAGGAAATGTTGAAGATGCCCTTTGGCCGCCTGGCCAAAGTTCTGTTAAGGTTCTATTTGACAAATTCTTTTGCCCTGTCCTGGGATTTCTGGGACAGCACTCTAGCTAAGCACCACCTCTCAAACCGTCACGTGTATACAACTCACCCAGGGACTTTGTTAAAATACAGATTGTAATTCAGTAAGGATGGTGGCATTTCCAAGAAGCTTTTAGACGATCCTGCTAGCTTAAGGATATACTTTGAGTACCCAGGCACTAAACTTTGGCCTTTTTCTCCATTACTTACTCCACCCATGGGAGGAAGAGAGATTTATCTAATTGGTGAAGTAGCCAGAATCTGACAATTATTCACCTATGACCATCCTGTTGAGGGAGATATGGGGGGCAGAGGCCATTTGTGGCATGCAGGTGGCCGCCCCTTTTGCCCTCTCCCCTTGTAGGTGCCCTGCCAAGGGGTGGAAGGGTTCCTCATCTGTTGAAGTTCCTGGGAAGTTTCTGCTGGTAGGGCAGAGAATATGCAGCAGGGCCTGTGATAGCGTGGTCTGGAAAGTCAGCATACTTGGTGAGGCTGTAAGTTACTAAGCCCTTTTGGCATTGGGTCCAAATTTTGTTCCCAGTCTAGATCCACCAGCAATAAAACCCACCTTCCGATCTTTCCTTTGAGTCCTGTGTATGTTTCTCAGTTTGTTACAAACCTAGCAGAGAGAGGACGGTAATCGATTGATCCTTTAAATTCTAGAGAATGCTGTAGAGAAGTCTGCCTTCTGGTATGGGAGCCTATCCTGGCTTCTTGGAGAACAGAGAGTAGTTACCTTCTGTAGAGGATCTGCAGCTACCTTTTCCCTTGAGTGTCAAGGGAAAGGCAAGGATGAGGGTTATTCTGAATAGGGTTTTAAAAATGGGGTCAAGGATCCTGCTGTTCTGGGCTTTTCACATCTTCAGAACCTGTTGAGCAGATTTAGGTTCCCTTTAAAATGCTTTGGAATTCAGATGAAAAGGGGGGTCTGTTTTTACCTCGGGACTCCCTGGGATAGCCTTGAACTCAGAACAACACAGGGATGGGACTTCTTCAAAACGGAGGTTCCCAGAGTTATGCCCTAACAATAATGACTCAAGTTTTATTTAATTCTATCCCATCGAGTCTCCTATTTGGACACTGTAGTGCACGATTATTCTTCTCCAGCTTGTAAGTTTGCCTATCACTCAGCCTTACAGAAAGACATTACCTTTAACCCTTGTCTGAACAAAAGTCTATGTCCTTAGGCAATCATGACCAATAACTTAGGTCTGTGTTCTCTTTTGTGGGAATTATCTTGGCCCAGATGAGTTTGCAATGTAAGGACTGATGGTGTATTTGAAAGTATATCCTGTCAGACCAAGATTCAAATACCAGCCCTGTCAGTTATTAGCTAGGTGCTTTAGAATTTAGAGTTTAATTTCTCTGAGGTTTAACTTTTCTCCCGTTCATTCATCTAAGAAGTGAGAAATGTTTAATGAGAAATGTTAAATGAGATAGCAGAAATAAAGTATCTGGCATACAGTAGACACCCATAACTGGGGCATATTAATTAACATTACAGCATTCAATCTTTGCTTCCTTCCGTCATCTTCTCCAATATCTACTTTCTGCCACAATCCCTGGGAAAACCTGTATATGCATATATATACACATGTATCCTCTGAATTCAATTGCTTCCCGATCTTAATATTAGCCTATACAAATAAAGTCAAGTAATAATGTGCCTCAGAAGATCAGGTACCCAATTCTGGACCATCTGTTGTGTTAAGATGCTATTGCTTTCATCCATTTCTTGAACTTTGAAGTAAGGCAAAACTGTCTCTGAGGACTTAGCATTTGAGGTCAAGAGCAAGTCTATGATTTCCGGTCTTACTAGACAGCCAATTTCATGTAAGCAAACTCACCTACCAGGTAATTGGAATCTGTCCATATCAAAAGAGATACTCAAGTTTGGTAACAGGATCGAGAACCATGAGGAAGTTCTTAAAGACAGTAAAATGTGACCTGACGGGTTTGATAGTCATGTCCAAAGGAGAGTGTTACAGTGGGAAACATCTTCTCTTTTCTTCTTTAAATGCCCATAAGGAAAGTACGTAACTGATGTCCAAACTCCCTAACTTGCTTCAATTTCTTTGGCAACATGGGCTGCCATCATATCTTCATGGAAAAGAACATCTATGGGAACCAACAATAGCACTCGCTTTTAAAGACTTTTCGGTCCGAAAATATAAATGGTTATAACCACTCCAAGCCAAAGCTCCTATTTCATGGAAAATTAAGAAGCACACACATCTAGCAAGATTTCTCTTTGGAGGTAGAAATGTGGTAGATAACGCCATTGGATAATGATGGTACTGAGCATAAAGTTTGAACTATTAGAGAAATAGCTTCTTTCTTAAAATATTTAATCATGAAAAACTTTTATTTTATTTTAAAGATTTTATTTATTTGACACAGAGAGTGAGAGAGCACAAGCAGGCAGAGCAGCAGAGGGAAAGGGAGAAGCAGGCTCCCCACCGAGCAGGGAGCCCAATGCGGAGCTCAATCCCAGGACTGTGGGATCAGGACCCGAGTTGAAGGCAGTTGCTTAACCAACTGAGCCACCCAGGTGCCCCAAGAAAAACATTTTAAAAGGGCATTTGATTTAAGATCATTTGACCACTGGCAGAAATGCATGCTCCTTCAGGGCTGGGCCTTTGTTTTGTTCTCTCACGTGTGCCAAATGCCTGGAACAGTGACTGACTCTCAGTGGGGTTTAATAGATATTTGCTGAATGAACTCACAGACTATTTTGTTTTTTAAATATCTGTGACCAGTCATGCTATTAAGTCATCATAAAGAAGAAGTTATTATTGTTCAATCATTTTAGGACAAAATGCATTTAATCTGTTTTTTCACTTGCCAAATTATTGGCTTCTTTTGCTCTTAAAAAGAGAGAGAAAAAAAGGAGATTTACGCTTTCACCAATGTGACCATTTATTCCTTTAAGTGAAGAGAAATGTGAACACCTATTCAAATAAGTGCAAACCTAATTGCAATTCAATTCTGTCCAGCTCTTGATGGAGGATGAGGCAAGTCAGGCAGGTGCGCGCAGAGCCTCTCTTCCAACAGTGACTCAAGGATCTGAGCAGCTTTCACCTTGAAGCTCTGTCACCTTCCTTGAAGGGCTTGACTTTCAGATGTGTGAATAGCAGAGAGGCAGTGTGGACAACTCACACACACTTTAATTGCCTTGGACCTGCAGGGACGGACAACTTCAACTCACCTCTCCATTGGTGGAGGCTCAGTCCTATGACTTCTACCTCACTGCAAAGAAGCCTGGGAAATGTAGTGAATACTATCTCTTCCACAGTAAGCATCAAGGGCTTGGCAACAGGGAATTGATGTTCATGTGGGACTTAACATTGACATTGTTATATTTTCCAGGCAGAATCTGATAAGGAGCAAGGAGAGATTCTATTATTTGCCTATACTGGTATATTCTGTTTTTTTTCAGCCAGTTGTCAAATGATTTCAAATTTTTATTCTCACTGATTGACATTTCTTTTGGTTCCGCTTAAATGTACTCTTTCCAATAGGCTAGTGGCTTACTGTGAGCACTTATTGTTTTTTTTTTCCTACTTGTATTAACAGAGTAAGCTCTTGGATTTCCTTGATGCTGGTTTCAAGCAGCACGTTGGCATGCATGTTGGACAAATGTGTTATTAGTTTCTTTCTTTTTTTTTTTTTAAAGATTTTATCTATTTATTTGACAGAGAGAGAGAGAGATCACAAGTAGGCAGAGAGGCCGGCAGAGAGAGAGAGGGGGAAGCAGGCTCCCTGCCCAGCAGAGAGCCTGATGCGGGGCTCGATTCCAGGACCCTGGGGTAAGAATGACCTGAGCCTAAGGCAGAGGCTTTAACCCACTGAGCCACCGAGGCACCCCTGTTAGTTTCTTTAACCCATCCTGAAACTTAGCTAATTATGTTTTTATGGCTGATACACTTTGCCTCCAGACCATGGAATGAGAGACTAAAAACGTGGTACTTAGGAATCCAAGAGAACATTCAATGGTTAATAAACAACAACAACAGCAGCAGCAGCAACAGTAAGAACAAAAACAAGAGCAAGCAATTCTTTGTCCTTGAAGGCAGGAGGTAAGAGCACACCTTCTCCTGTGCTCAAGGATGTTTATCTTGGTACAGACTGACTAGAGTGGTTTGAGTGGTTTTGTAACTTGTGTCTGTCCAGATCTCAAACTCAAGTTTTATGATTGCTTGTTTTTTTTTAAATCAATCTGAAACTTTTTCCTGTATTAGTGGAACTGATTTGCAACAGTGATAAACAATATTGCCCTTTCCTAGGTTCAACCCTGATCCAATTACTGCGATCATCACATCTTCACCCTACACATAATTTTTGTGATTGTGTAAAGAAACCCTCGATGGCTGTTGGATAATCCCTGAACTCCAGAGAATCTGATCTGCACAGGAAACTTTGCTTAAATTATTTGGAAATGATCAATGACCCCAAATATGAGGGTTAGCCAGCAGAGTCTCTTCTCACCTTTCAGCTGATTACGTGGAGCCTTTTTCCTATTTTAATGATGTTATTTTGATTTTCTAAGTTGAAGGGCAGTTTTTGGTACAAGAACTCTGGCTTTCAATTTCCTGGATATTTTCTTGTTTTAGAAAATGTAAAGCCTTGGATATTTAGGGCTATCTCCTCTGGTTATATGTTTGAATATCTCCTAGATAACTTGCACAAATATTTTGAGTTAGATGCATGTCTATACATTGGAAACTTGCTGACTTTCATGTTTTCTCACTTCTTTTCTTTTTAAAGTCAACAGAGTATTTTTACTTCCAGAGATTTCCTCTATATATCCTGTGCATTGTCTATGCTGAGACATCCTGTATTTTAAACTATATACCACAAGCTATTGAAAAGATACCAAAGTACTTTCCGTAAACTACAATATAGAATCTCTAGGGACCTAAGGATTGGGCACATTTACTTCTCTCGCCCTCAGAATAGTGGTGGTAGAAGGGAAAGAGAAATTGAGAAACAATGTGACATATTTAACATAGAAATGTGCTATGAAGATCTGATGAAATAAGAGGAAAAACTTGAAAGTTGTTAACTTGAAAAATGTTAAATAACATGGCATATAGATGTATTTGCAAAGTTTTTGGCTCAGTGGTAATAGATTTTTTGATGTGCTAAACAGAACTTTCTTTTTTAGGCAAAGGGCAGGAGTTGGAAGAGAGACCAAGGAGTAGAAGGGGAAGGCAGGATAGACCTGCTTAATTTCTAAGCAATGTAAGAGTGTTGTTTCTTAATCTACTTTCAGCTGCCATCAAACAAAACATAGAGCATATGTTTCATTGTGTGCTAGTCAGGCCTAATTTATTTTATTGACCAGGAAGCAAGCGGCAGACGTGCTAGTTCCTTACACCATGTCTTTTTCCTCTGTCTTCTTTGGTAAAAGAATTCCGTGCTTTTGTTTGGAGTGGCAGTGAACCCAGAATTACTTGCAACTAGTGGTGGCCATAGGACCCAATTTTAGCCAATAAAATGCAAAAGAAAGCTTACTGGTGGAGCTTCCAGGAAGTCATACTACTTTTTCTAATAAAAGGGGGAAAATGTCAGTTTGCATGTGTCGCTTGTCCTCAGCTCTTCCCTCTTTTTGCTGGCTGGGATGACAGCTTTATACCCAAAGGTGTGGCAGCCATCTTGCGATCATAAAGCCAAAGGTCACAAGTGAAGGGTGACAGAGCACGAAGTAGGAGGAGGTTGGTTCCCTGAACAGTTATCTCAGCCTTGACCGTTCACCATTAGTGTACTTTTAAAATGAAAGCGAGTCTCCTGTAAGTTTAATCTGCTCCAGTTGGCCTCTATCCTGTGCAAACGAATGCAATCCTTAATGATTCGGCTTAATTAGATAGTGGTTTTGTAAGTTTCACAATTTAGGATCCTATCTGCTACTTCCACAGTGAGACTAGAGGTCAGCGATGCTATTGTCTGCCTCTGTGCGTAAAACTGTTCTTAGGAATATACAAAGGCAAAAGTTACTGTCAGGAGTGTCTCCTCTTTGGTATCTGAAACTGTTGGCAGGGAGAAATAAAAACACAATATTTTTTGTTTGTTTGTTTCATCATCTTTCCCGTCTTTGTTTCCCCTTCATTGTACTTTGGAAACTTTCAGAACTGACTCCTTCCTTGTTCTTTATATCCATCTTTGCTGCCCTTGACGCCCCCTCTCCACCCCGCCCACCTTTTCACCCCACATTATTAAAAACGCACAGTTCTCTGCACACCTTTTATAACCAGTTTTAGAGCTGAAAGTACCTTAGACAGGGTCTGTTTCAATGCTGTCATTTCACTGAAGAGGAAATGAGGAGAAAGGATGGTAAGATAATTGTCGAGTTGAAAACCTCCAAATAAAACATGAGTTACCACCAGTCAGTCGGGCGCGACAAGCACTAATTACCATGGCAAACATTTATGGTATTTTTAGTCTATGCCTGGCCCAATGCTAAGCATCATTCATGCTTTATCAATATTTCATCTTCCCAACAACACCGTGAGGAAGCATTCATAAGCATCTTCATTTCACACATACAGTCACTCCGGCACAGAAAGGTGAAATAACGTCGCAAAGTCACGTCCCTAATCCTACTTCGCTCCACAGGAGTCTGGGGAGTGGAATCCTCAACCGTTCAGCCTTCATCCTAAAAGATGCCAAGCTTCTCGGCTTACATTTGCCAGAGCAGAGGTTAAAAATAGCATATATAATTTGTCCCAGATTAATAAAAATCAAAAAAGTTGCCCTGTTACACATTAATCACTTATAGCTAGTTTGAGGATGGTAAGATTTTCATTCATCCATTCAGTAAATGAAAGGCTACCCTGTTTGAGGCATTAAGCCAGACCCTGGGGCTATTACATGCTCCCCCTGCCCATTCTTGCCTTCAAGAGACTTACAGTCTACAGGGAGAGAGTGAGAAGGAAACAGACGAGAGAGTCTATAAGCTACCAGATCATGCTGTATTTCATGGAGGATGATTTTGAAGCACATAAAGGAGAAAGCTCATGCAAGACATCCAGGAGAGGTAATATCTAAGCCATGGCCTGCAGGAGAAGCAGAACGTCAACCAGTGAAGTGGGGGAAAGGGCATCGTATGCCTGGGAAACACCAAAAGTAACGCCGAGGACCAAGAGTAAGAAAGAGCATGGTGCATTGTGGGATGTCAGGTGGGGAGAAGGGCTAGAACCTTCTCCCAGAGGATCATATGACCAGAAATAAGCTGGGATTTGGTTAGAAAATAGAAGTGGGAAGCTATCAAATGGCTCTAATTAGGAGAGTGATGGGATCAGATTTGTATGGAAAAATCCACCCTGGCTCTTCCATAGAGGCAATTATGAAAAAGAGATATTTGATTCTGTGTTTTAAAAACTTTATTGACTTTGTTTTTCACATTCTTTGCTTTCATACCATTCGTGGTAAATACTCATCAGAAAACTGAAAAAGAAAAAAGCTGAATCAGTTGCTTTATCTGCATTAGGACCCTGGGATCAGATAGGAGTTGGGTTTTCTGTGTGTGTTTGGATGATGTGGCATAAATTGCTTCAAGTGAATACTCTTTTTATGGATTTGGGACAGAACAATATGCTGTACTTAATGCATTCATACACACTTGTCTGTGCTTGTTCAAAACCTTCGATAGTTGAGCATGAAGTGTGATAGAGTTGGTGCTGACGAATAATGCACTCATTTTCCAGACTTATCCATATAAAAATGAAAATCCTGTGTTGCTTTTTCTGAAAGGTCAAATGCTCTACCCTGAAGGACGTCTCTAAGCCAGTTCCAAGACATTCTTATCAGAGTTGAAGACATTTTCTAAAATAATAAAAAAACATTCCAGCGACTGCTCTGTGTTATGTCAAAGTTACAAGACAAAAATGATGGTAGGTAATTATGCAAATAGACCTGCTCCACTGGTGCTAAATATTAATGATAGTCATTTTGTTCTATGATTCAGTGTTATGCTCAGATCCATTCATGTGCTTGTGACTGCCCTTTCTTAGCAAATGTGAAAAAAGAAAACAAAGCCCCATTTTAAGCATCATTTCCAATAATGATGAATATTTTCAATCAAGCCCATAATATGACACAAAGTACTTATGCAATAAATACTGAAAAATAGGGAAGCGTGCTGAAGAGACATCGTTGTTTCATTTAATGTCAGATTTATCTACAGCAAATGAGGAACATTAAACTTGATCAAGTTCTAAAATTTCCATTCCTGAGTCTGGCTGTGTTGTACATTTGCCTTCTCTGGGTGATGGATTTATTAATTAGAATATTAAAAAATTTAGCACTAATTCTATTAAAAAAAATAAAACAATGTTAATGTCTCCCTGAGAGGGAAAAGGAGTCTCAAATGATTAGTGACATCATGTACAAAGTTATTAAATTTTTCTTAAGATTCATAAAGGTATTAACTATGTCTTAAGGTTCGAAGTAGGTAAATGAAAGTAGTTTATGTAGTTCTTAGCGTTTTCTTCATTTTGATATTTTCATGAACATTAATGATTTATTTTTTTAGTGCTTGTGTCTTCTCTAAGATCTGTCTTCATTATATTACCAGTGAAGTGACTTTGAACGATTCAATCTCTCTAAGATCCTGGTTTCTACATTTTGATTCTATAAAATGTAGGCTATGAGGGGTTGTTATGAGGATCAAATTAAATAACATTAAGTGACAATGTTTAATACAACATCCAGTATATATTAAGTTCCTGGTGGAATGTGAATTAAGTCACTGCTCTTTAGAAAGCAGGAATAACATCTCAAAGGTAAATGAAGGCAAAGATAGAAACAGACACAGGTAAGTTCATGGTATTTTTGCTCCCTTCTTTCAAATTCAAAATGAGAGATGTCAATAGAATTCTTTGCCAGTAGACTTAGACACAATTTTGGGAAAGTTAATGAATTTGAAAGAAATTTGGATTAGTAAAATGAGCAGTTGCTATATGTCATGTGATTACGCTACATTTTTCCTACTATTGTCGATATGCATTTCAGGAAGAAGCGATGTCACGTTGCTTTACTTTAAAAAAATCAGGTTTGACTCTGAGCCTGCAGTCTCCATGCAGCCAGGTTTTGGATGCCTGGGATCACACAAGGACCTGTAATGAGACTTTGAAAGCTGCTTGCAACTGTCTTTACAAACACTGCTGCTTTGGGGCTTGGCCTCCACTCCGTTGGAGCTCAGATCTTGTATGATTTTTTATTTTATTTTATTTTTTCTTTTATTTATTTTCTTGTATGATTTTTTAGATCCTCTTAGTTGCCTCCTCCCTCGTCTCACTTGGCTGGTGTCCTGCCCGAACCTCATTGCCCCACAATTTCCAACTTGGATGACATGCCATCTGGCAAAATGTGGGATATGACTTCCTGAGAGCCATCAGTGGGCTAACTGATGGTGAAATGCAGGGGCATTATGTCCTTTTGATGTGAACCTTGACCAATGAGAAATGGGAAATGAGAGGGAGCCAAGATCAATGACCAGTCTTTTTTGGTTCTTGTGGACAGCTATAAGGTGCAATTTGTCCTTGCAAACCTGACTAGAGAAGACCCTCATGCCAAGTGAACATGCCAGCTTAACAACCTGCTCTCTGACTTCATGGCTTCCAAAGTGGTATTCAGTTGGTAACCTGCTGCATTGCCTTGTCTTACATGTTCCATGCCTCCTCTCCTTTTCCCCTTATCCCCACTGCCCTGGACTGGCATCTCCCAAATAAAGTTTGATCACTTTAATCTTTGTCCCAAGCTCTGCTTTATAGAAAATTGGGCTAAGACAGCCATAGCCCTTCTCCATCACGTGTTGTGCAGAGGTGGATCGTGAATCTTTGCTACTGAAGAGAAGGCCCTTCTGAAATTGACCTCTTCCCAGTCTTGGGTTATTCATCCTCTCCAGGCCAGGGAGGTTCTTTCCCTTACCCGAACCCCAATATCAGCCTTTCTTAATGAGTGTAGATTCCAAAAAAAAACTTGGATGAAGAATTGTCTTCAATGTCTTCACATCATCTTTTTTCACCCTTGAATACCAAAGTTTTAAATTACTTCCTGTGGTAAAGAAGATCAGACTTGGGTCTCAAGCTTGGCTATTGTCTTAAGTTGGAGATGGAAAGGGGCATCTGGGTGGCTCAGTCAATTAAGTATCCAACTCTTGATTTTGGCTCAGGTCATGATCTCAGGGTCATGAAATCATATTGAACCCAGATATGGGCTCTGTGCTCAGTGGGAGTCTGCTTGTTCTTCTCCCTCTGCCCTTCCCCCTCTACCCCTTCCCCTCTACCTCCTCTGCCCCCCCATGTGTTTTTTCTCTCTCTCTCTCTAAAATAAATGAATAAATAAAATCCTTGAAAAAAAAAGATGGATAATGGAAAAACACTGTCTTCTTATATATCTTAGAATACAACAGAAAATAATTTCTTAGTTGATTATCTTCTTACACTAGCAGATCTCTGTTTCACCACTCCACACAGGCATCCAAGCAACTAAAGAATAAAGGAGATGTGTTAAAATCCCATAGAATGTTTCAAAAGTGCCAGAGGTTTTCTCTGCCTTCTTGGAACTGTAAGATTTGTACTTTCTCTATGGAAACATGAGGTTTACATGTAATCTGCCAAAACTGTTTTGCCTAAACAATTTAGGTACAACTGCAAAGATATGTGGGAAAGAGCAGTGTCAGGACAGTGAGGTGTCATTGCCGGAGAGAAAAGGCAACAGTACTCCACCACCTAGATATTCACTAATGGGATATTTTTAGGGGGTTTGGCCTACAAGTGGGCAATGGAGTCTAAAATGTTTTTTGTTGTTGTTATTGTTCTAGAGATATTCATCAATACTATTAAATTAATTAGAGGTATAAAATTAGAAGGAAGGAGATAAAGTAATGGTTACTTGCAAAGGATGTGACCATTTACTTGAAATATTCAAGATAATCAACTCAAAAACTAACAATAAGAGAACTAAGAAAGACATTTATGATTAATAAACTAAAATCAAGAATTTTTTTACACATCTGGTGGGAAAATATATTGGGAGGAAATGTCCTATTTACAATAAAGAGAAAGTTATAAAACACCTAGGAATAACAATAACAAAAAAGAAAGTACGCAAAGTCTACATAAAAGAAATTTCAAAACTCTACTGAAAACATAAAAGAAGTGGAAGAATGGCATATCCTATTCTTAAATGGAAAATTCAATATCATAAGGATATTAATTCTCCCTAAGTTTTAAGATCTATTCAAGCCCATTCTAAGGTTCCTATGAGAAAATGGACATATAAGAATTGCCAGGACAATTCAGAATCAAAAGGCATAAGGAAAAAAAACTAGCCCTAGAGAAAATAAAGCCTACCTCAAAGTTATAGGAATTTAATATTGTGGTACCTGCCAATGGGAGAGGCTGGAGTCTAGAAATAGAGCCAGTAACAGAAGAGGGAAATCAAGCCCCCTGAATTGTGGTGGGTCCTGACTTAAAAATCTTTAACATATCTAGCTAACTTAAAAACGTGCAGACTCTACCTGGCAGTTCTGTTTTTAGGAAGATAGCATAAAGGCATCCTCAGAACATTTAAATATTTACCGATATATTTGTTGCCCCATTTCTGTAATGACAAAAACAAAAATAAAAGCCAATAAAATCTAAATGTCCAGAAGCAGACAACCAGTTAAATAAACTGAAATACCCGTGGAATGAAATATTAAGCAGCCATTTAAAAAATTTCATGAAGCAGCTTTATAGGAACTGATTCAGCTTTGACCTTCAATAAAGTTTAAGTGGAAAAACTAAGGAGCAGAAATATATATAGTCACATAACACATCTCTATATAAAACTATACATGCATACACATGCAGATATACATACACAGACACACACAGAGTACACGCACACATACACACACACGTCAGACTTCCATGTTCTAAGATACCATGGAAATGAGTTTGAAAATTCCTAGGAATTTGCTTTTGATAACAGCAAAAATTCACAGCCAGCCATTCTAGTTCGCTCTCCATCCCCCAATCTCACACCATTGTACTGGTAACTAAATATACAAGCATATTTATATTTCAGAGATGAAGCAAATTTGCCTAATTAAAATTTAACAGCTTACATAAATATTTAATGTAATAATGCTTACATTAAAGGCTTTCCTATCTCAGTTTGCAACATATTAAATAGGAAAAAACATCTAGAAAATATTCAGGTCTATGTTTCTGAAAATATTTCTTTGCAAGGAGGATTAAAATAATTTCCCCTTTCTTTGCAAGAGAAGGATTTATTATCATTTAAAGTTTGCTATTTGATTAATATCTCTTTTTGTCGATTTCAAGTTTTCAAGAGCACATTACATAGCATGTACATGGGCCTTTTTTTTTCTAATCTTAAGGATAGGCTCTTTTCTGTACTAGTACATGAGGAAACATAAGTCAAAACAACTATATCTGCTGATATTTGGGATGAGCTACAGTGATGATTTAAGGGAAGTAAGCATCTTGATACATGACCTAATGAGGACGTAGCTATTATTGGGGATGGTATACTAATCACATTCCCCTTTACAACCTTTTATCAGCCACATAATTTTTCTGAAGCTACATATAAGTTGATTAAACATATCAAAATTTCATTAGCAATTTCTCCTGGTTTCCTCTACGTCTGCAAGTCTTTACTTAACCACGTTTAGTACTTCCGAGAAATTACTTTCTGTTTTTGGAAGCATTGGCTTTATTCAGATGATGGGGTGCTGATCGAAGTTTAGTTGCTTCCTATCATTCCCCCATTTCTTGGATCAGTCTTTCTAATGCCATGTGCTTTGTTCCTTAGTGCCCTCATTGCCCGAATGAATAGTAGAACCTAAAATAATGGAACTGAAAGAAATGTCAATGATTATTTTCTTTCAAGTCTCACATTGTATGGACACAGTGCAAATATAGTGATTGTCTAATATTTATGAAATGAGCACATGTCCGAGCGATGTCAATAAGGTCCAGAAGAAAAGAGTTTTATGGTGAAATTGCTTCTTGAAGGTTTGCAACACATAATAGCATACTAAAGGCTCTGAGAAATCTTGCACAAGGAAATCAGTCTTTGTTTAATCCAGTTTTTCCCAAATTTACTGGGCTACGGAAACCCTTTCCTGCTTCAGGAAGCTTTGAAATGCTGTGTTCTCATCAAATACAAGTATTAGCAATCTTCTTATACTTTGCTGCCATGTCTATTTATCATGTGTGTGACTTGACTATTGATCTTGTCTGATATTTGTCACATCCAGCTGGCCTCATTCACCCCCATTCCGTCACTACTGCTGGAATGACATCCCTGCTGGTCACTGACATCTCATTTCAAATATCATCAGCCGTCTTCTTGGCTTGTGAAAAATGGAGATATATGGGAAAGGACTAAAACCATGACTCCCATCTGCTTTTGCTGTCACACTGTCACTTCAGACTGCGTGTCACTGAGAACGTGACGAGCATACTCCGGCTGTGAAGTAGAAGGGTTTGGTCCTGCACTCCCCACCTACTAGCCATCTGGGACCAGCAGCGGCGGAGGTGAGCCAGAGATTACAATCCCAAGAGGTAGAATTTGCCGGCGATTAGATCTCCTGGAGATCCATCCCCAAGACCGCTGATTTGTATCTCATGTTTTATGCACTGTCTGCTGACCTTGCTTCACAATGGAGTCGAAGTCTGTGTGGGTGGACCATGAAGCTAAGCTTAGGTCCTGCAGCCTGTCTTAGACCATGGCACGGGGAAGGGGTGGGGTAAAAGCTGAACTTATATTGAACTTGTTTGCTTCCTGTTCAGTTGTATTAATGTGGCATCTAGCAGAAAAAAAAAAAAAAAAAAAAAAAAACCAAACCCAACCAAACAAAAAAAAACCCACACCCACAAAACAAAACCAAACCTTTCCATTGAGACTTGAATGCCTGGATCGAAACCCAGCCTGGTCTTGCTGTCGCCAGAACTTCCACCAGTCAGTATCTAAAGGTGTGATGGATAGGGGGGCCCTAACAGTGGGTGCCTACGTATTCCATGGAGTCCTCCCTTGTCCTCCCTTGTCTGTGAAAGTCCCTTCCATCACTCTCCGCTGTCAACTTCAGACAGATACCTCTCCTACTGGCCACTGCTTTCCTGGAACACTCCACTAAAAGTGCCGTCCTGGTGTCTCTTACATGTTGGGGCACGACTATGACTCAGAGATCACAGCCCTTCTAAATCATGCATCTACGTACCCTTCAAAGCACGATAAGGCTCTCGTAACTCCATTTGACTGAATCCAAATCCAGCTAGGAAGTATTCATTGGAGAGTTTCTTCTTTTTTCATTTTTTTCCCCCTCCCATTAATCGGGAAATTATTTTAAGCATCGTTTTTAAGAACCAAAGAAACCAGGGAAGGAATAAAAATAGCATTCACATCTCACAATTTGGGAGGGAAGTGGAAAATGTCAAAAATTAGAGGTCATATAAACACTTGGGTCATCTCTGGGTGTTGTGAAATCTTACTCTGGTTCATAGACAATGCTGATGGTTGTGTCCACTTGAATGAACCCAGCTCAGGGGTTGCTGTTTTAGAAATACCACCTGCAAAACTGGTCTCGATGGGCTGTTCCACCATAGGATTAAATTGTCTGATTCCTCTTCTGTATCCTCACACCGATTCAGAGATGCCCAGGCACTCTCCGACAGTGTCCTCTTTCCTTCTGGTTGTAGAGTAAACAAAAAGGCTGTGGAAGCCTTCTTAAGTCTGTGAGTGCTCCTGACACTATGTAACCACAACCACGGAATACGGAATCCGATATGGGATTTCCCATTCAAGCACTTCCTCATCAGACAGAGTCAGAGGGCCTGGTAATCCATCCCTTCGTCTTTGGCTTTTCTTTCCCTGCTATCATGTTATTAGCTGCCTTACATGTAGCTACTCTAGTTTCCCTCTTCCTGGCTACGGACTGGATTGTGCAATCAGGCACTTGGTCAGCGTCCTCGACATTTGGCAGTGTGCATAATGATTGGGAATAGGAAAAATCACCTTTCTTTATTCTTCAGTGATGATGTATGGAAATTCTTTCCTACATAATACATATGTTTAGAGGTTTCTTTCCCCTCCCTCTCTTCCTTCCTTTCTTCCTTCCTGCCTCCCTTCCTTTCTCTCTCACTCGCCCTTTCCTTCCTTTCTTCCTACATTTGCTCACGCATAAAGTAGTATGTTGTGCAGGTGAAAAATATCCATTTTTCCAAGTGGAGCAAGAAGAGGTTTGAAACCTAGAAGGAACTCTTTATTCAGTTCTATTCAGTTCTGTGTGGTCCACTTTACTCAATTACTGTGAAAAGAATGGAGTGATGCAGGGAGTGATGAAGTCCAAATGATGTCAGGAATTCTTCAAGTTTGCACGAGGAAAAGGTGCTTTTCCTTAAGAAGTAGTTGAGATAAAACCTCAAACATGGACAGGAACATAACAATGACTGAAGACCTAGTTCTCATCATGGCTTGTGGTATCTGCTTTCCTTTCCGGCATTTTTGAAGAGAAGTGTCCCTAGGATTGTTCCAATAGCCAACAACATAAATAAGGCGACACTCATGTTTGGGCAGAAAGGTGAAAAGATGGTAGGGGTTGAGAAGGAGAACCCAGGTTCTCCTCTGAGTCTAGGAAAAATCACTTAAAGCATCATTCAAGAAACTGATGTTGGAGAAGCCCAAAGGCTCATTTTTCCAGTAGGGTGGGATAAGGGCTGGGCTCGTAGTTAGGAGACAAAGATTCTAGTATTGGATTTGCCACTGGGTAACTGTAAGACTCTGTTTTTTTTGTGATAAGGAGGGCCCATGGGAATGAATTTCAAGATTTCTCTTATCTTTGTTTTTTAGCGTAACCACATGGCTATGTGGTAAACAGCACTTTAGAATTTTGAGATTTTTTTTCCTCACTGATGAATCTATATTATTCTTCTAGCAAATAAATTGGCATATTTTAATAAAATATTAATATTCACGACAAAATAAAATAGATCACCATTTCCTCAGAGATTGGAATTGCATATATAATATTTATGCTGCCATACTTTCTCATTTCAGATAGGATTGAGGGCATGAATATTTAAATGCAAATGGCTCTAAATCTTAATGGAAAGTTCCATGTTAAAACCTTATGAAATTTTGGGTGCTAGTAAGAATTTAAGTCAGAAAAAGAGATCCAGTGTATATGGATCAGTAAATAACATATAGATTTTTAACTCTTCAGCCATGAATGCATATTGGAGAGTGCTTACCTAAAATGATATCAACATCAATTTCTTTTAAACATTTGTTCTTTACTTATCACTAAATATTATTCTGCTTCTGATACTTTCACTCCCTTTTAGTTTGCTATGTATAGAAACTAGCACACAGAAAATTTTCTGGAATTGCAAATTTGCTTTACTTAAAATTCAAGTATAATGAAATTCACTTTTATATACCTTTTCAGTAACCAGGAGAATTTTGGATCCAAAATATATTGATTGCAGAATATAGAAATCATTGCTATCAGAGCTGAAACACATGCTTTACTGACTTTTCTTCCCTTGGCTTTAGACCTCTGTGAAGTTGACTCCTTGTTTTGCTAGCTATTTCTGCGAGTTCCCAAGGGGGGTTGTATATGTTGTGCTTGATTTCCATGAGCATCCCCAGATTTTTATCCTCTCTTGCCTCTCCAACATTTTCTTCCTGCATAGCTCCATATCCACCAAAAGCCACTGAACTGGGTACTGTGGAACCCGTCTTTTATTGGGAACTGGCTTTGCTAAAGGACTGGCGACCAAAGGTGTGACAGAGAATGGTTTCCAGCTGTGATGTGATGTGTCTGAGAGCATCTTTCTTCTCTCTTGGTGTTACTTCATGTTGAACAGATGCAAAACCACTGCTGTATATGTCCCCAAAGAACTCTTGGTAAAACAAGATTTCTAGCTTCTTATCCCAAGTGTGCTACTATTCTCCGGAAGACTCAGGACAAATCTCTGGGGAGGAGCCACCATACTAGAGTCAAATTGTCTCTTCCCTCTGGCAGTTAAATCATTGTCAAACCTAACTCTTCTTCTAGAGTAGAAGGCTTCTGAGGTTCTCATCACGTGGATTTCAGGCAGACCTCCTCAACTCACAGACACGTAGCAGTAACCTATATGGGAAACTCTTTGGGGCACACAACTCAGTTGCAGTTTGAAGTCCCCTTCCTCTATAAGGATAAATAGGGAAATAAAAAAGGTGCTGGGAACTGTAAAATGTGGTAAAACAGCCTGCAGACAAAAAGGGTTTTTGCAGTAATGCTTTGTGAAAGCTCAAGAGAGTTATGGGAGTATTAATCTCAGCCCTGCTGTAGGGCCATCTGGGATGGGAGAGAGGAAGTGCTTGAGAGGGATAACTTGAGGCAGAGGGAAAGGGAAGGAATGGGAGGCAGGATGTATTGGAGGTGGACCCAGAGTATAAGAGTCAATAGTTCCTGAGTTTTGCATTTATGAAAGCATGGACGATCCACCATTTTTCATTTACCGATTGCCAAGGATTCAAGAAGTGATAATACTCAATTCGGGAAAGGGATGGCAAGATGAACTCCCTCTTTCACAGCTGATTTATCACTTTGCTTTATAATTCCCTTTTTCTTTCCATTTTCACTGGTCACAATTTTCTAGAAGTTAAAGAAAGTGAGGAGTACAATATTCTCTATGCAGTTTCCCAGGCAGGAATTTAGGTCAGGGCCTTATGAGAGCAGAGACTTTGTCTTGCCCTTTTCATGTATTTAACAGTACTTCATGAATGATGACACATCCATAGCTGGGAGACATATTAACTGCTTTTCACATGCTGGGGATTTGTGCTTCTTCTATTTCTCTGCAGAAGGCACTCAGAGCCAGTTAGACTCAATTTTTTGACAGCATTTAGACTTTTGGGAACACATTTCTCTTTAGACTTTTGGCTTTAACAGAACAAAGTAGAGAGAGATATGTAGTGGCCAACATTAAATTGTCTGTGATTAAATAAGTGAATCCACAAATACCATTTTCCAATTATTAAAGAAAACCGTTTCAATAATTTACCTTCCGATATAATTCAGGAAGAGACAGCTGTGCCTTTGTGTTGGGAAAGAAAAAGTTCTTGTGTCAATAAAATGATGCCAAAGCGTTTTTCTTATGCACTTGAAAACAATTTTGCAAATTTGCTTAGTTCATTAGTTGAGTTCCATATCTGGCTTTTGAGTGAGAAAAAATCAGGAATGCGTTAAATTTTAATGAATGGATGAGAAAGGGAAGGATTCCAAGAGTAAATTGTAATGTGAGTTTTCTGCATTTATCATGGAAGAACAATTATTATCTCACAAATAAAATCTTTGTAACTTTATTTTCATGGCAATGACTAGGCATGGGGAGGAAATAATACTACTTGAAATAAATGAGCCCACAGATATCACCACAGAATGTGTGTGGTACCATATTATTCCCATGTTTATTCTGGAAAGCAAAGGAAATATTGCCCCGTGCTTTGTATCAAGTAGCTGAGAAGGAAGAAAGGGTCTTGGGTTCTTCCTGTGATTTGTACTATATACCCTAAATATTTGTTAGATATTTAAAAAATAAAGATGTACATAGATTAATTCTTTCTTTTAATCAGGACATTTTTGGGGCACCTGGGTGGCTCAGTGGGTTAAAGCCTCTGCCTTTAGCTCAGGTCATGATCTCGGGGTCATAGGATCGAGCCCCGAACTGGGCTCTCTGCTCATTGGGGAGCCTGCTTCCCCCTCTCTCTCTGCCTGCCTCTCAGCCTACCTGTGTTCTTTCTCTTTCTGTCAAATAAATAAATAAAATCTTAAAAAAATAATCAGGACATTTTTGAAGGTCGTAGTCCCACAGCAATAGGAATGCAACTCTTTTTACATGATTCCTCCATTTTCATGGGGATTCATTGGAATTTTATGGGCATAATTCACAGGCTCTACCTGCGTGGATTTATTGTAATTCTTTTGGCTTAAGTCATTGTCCAGAAACTCGGGAAGCACACATTCCCTACCAACACTCTGCTTGCTTTTACACCTTGTTGTTCAAGGTACAAAGGCCCTTTGACAGTGACTATTGCAAAGCCCCTCATGGAACCCGACCCTCAGGAGATCACTGGCCTTTCCTTTGGGAACCTCCAAGATGATGCCGGGGCCCTTGTTGTTATTTTTCCTTCTCAAAGGCAAATACAATTCATAGTCACTGTTTCCACTTGCTTAGTTCTTCAACCCACTGAAGGCTGCCTTCACACTTTTAAATCGCTCTACAAAGGTCATCCCATGACCTCTCAAATGTCTAATACAGGATTCTCTTTGGGTTTGACTTCTCGGCAGCATGGGATCACATCCTCATTGAAATCTTCTCCTCCTTCCTCTTCCACAGTCCCAATCTATGGATTTTTTTTTCTTTCATCCCACCCCCTTCTACGTCTCCAATTCCATTTCCCTATGGGTTCTGTATTCGCAGCCCTCAAAATGCTTACAACTCTAAGTGTGATCTAAGGACAAGCAGCATCAGTGACGCCCTGGAGCTCTCATTGGAAATGCAGAATTCAGGGCACGTCCCAGCCGGACTGAGTCAGAGTCTGCGTTTTGACCAGCCGCCCTGCCCCATGTGACGCATGTGCAGATCAGAGTTTGAGACGCACTGCTCTCCGTGATGGGGTCCCCTAAGGTTCTGTCCCCTCTCCTTTTCTTCCTTTTCCCAGACAACCACTTCTTTGCCAGACTGTAACTTTCATATTCTTATGACTTTCAAAGTAACTCTAGCTAGATGTATCTTTTGAGTGCCAAGCATTCATTTTGATTTGCTTAACTACTTACATATCCCTCAGGCACCATGAGCTAAATATGTTTAATATTGAACTCATTTTCTTTTACTCCTCTCTCTGTCTGAGCACCCAAGCCAGAAACCTACTATTCCTGACTCTTCGTTCTCCCTCCAGTGGTTGAATAGACTAATAGAGAAGCAGCGGGGATAGAGAAGCCCCTGGGAAAATTTGAAATTAAATGCTCCTATTTTATCAAAAATCAATTCTCCCCTCCCTCCCACTCAAATAGAGACAGGGCAGGGGGTGGGCGGAAAGGAACCAGGACGTTCTCTCAAGGTCAGCTGTGAGATCTGGTTTGCCCGTGGCTTTCAGAGAGAACCGGAGAGCACGAAGTGTTTTCCATCTGAAAGCACTTGCAAGTTTGGCATAGCCTCTCTCTTTTGGTTTGTTTTTAATAGTTTGAAATCAGAGTAGAGGGAACGTTGAATCCTAAACAAGTCAGTTCGGAGTGGAAGTGGAGGCCCTTTCCTCAAGCAAGACAGGGCAAAAATATACACATCCTGGTTTGCCTTCTGACTGCTATTAAAAGGAAACCTCTGTTGTGCTTGGAAGTTCACCAGACGTTGGTGTGTTTCTTTATTCTTAAAGCTACATGCTTCCAGGAGTGAAAGTTTATTTTAAATAATGTTCTGATTCAGGATTTTAGTTGCCCTCTCAATGACATCTAGAGTTAGGTTAATCTGTTTGTAATTAGTTGAAATTACATATGTGGAGTCAGAGTAGGCTGGTGGCCTGTGAATATCGGGCATCTCCTCCTCCTCGGTGACAGATTCCTGATTTGCTTTGAGGTAGCCTCTACCCTGCAATTGTCAGTGTGATGAACAGTCGAGCACCGAAGCTTGTCCGCCACTACCGCCCTCTTTCTGCCGCCCGGGGAGTGAGCATCGCCCACTGGGAGCGGCTACCCCTCTGGCCAAGCTGTTACTGCTTCACCTCTGGTTAAAAACCCCAGAGGAGAATGCTGGCTCACCAGCAAGGCTTCCACTGCTGCCCCGGAGCCCTGGCGCAGTGAGCGAGCCCGACTTCCGTCCAGTCTCCTGTAATAGCCTCCCCTTGACAGTGGAAACGGGCTATAAAGCCAGCTAGCCTCTCTCAGTCTCTTCCTGTCATCATTCACCTGTATTGTGCAAACGCAGGCCTTTGCTCTCGGGACTGGATAACTAACCACCATCTGTAACACGATTTATGTGGGGAAAATGTGTTTGGCACTCCAGACATCTAATTTACTGAGCAACATTTGCAGCATGGCCTATGTGTGTGAGTGGATGCCTGCCAGGGTATGTGGACTGAGATGAATCAGGAATCAAGAGCCTCCAAATGAAAAATGGATTTGATTCTTAAATACGGCTGTGACTATGCACGGGAACGGATTTAGAGAAGTAAAATCCATAGATGGCTGAATTTAGTGACATTAGAAAAACAACACAAAAAACCAACAACTAACAATTTTATGGAATTCAACTATTTCCTCACCCACCCACTTGGCTGAAACCAAAGTGGTTTTATCTAAGGTTCCAAGATGTCCTCAGATGGAAATGTAAATTAGGCCCCTGAGTCATACATGCAGCCCCGGAAGTGGCCCTGCATCATGAGTAAGGAGATCTCAGTTCTGTGTTCTTCCTGTTTTCATATAGGAATTTCCATAAGAAATAACAGAAAAAGATGTCTCCAAGTTTGGCCTGGCTTTAATTCCGCATATACTATTAGGACTTTGGTAGTTCCCACTTTTTTAAAGAGTAATGGACCAAATAATTTGAAGTGTTTGCCTACATGGGATCCATCTTGGGTTTATTTCTTTGTGACTTGCCAATTTCTTGCAGTTGACCAAATTTTTCTAAGGGGATTAAAAATAGGATAAAGCAATACTATAAAGAAATAGTAATTTTCTGTCTTCCCAAAGGGATTGAGAAGTAAGAGCTGAAAGAGGAAGGGCAAAGGACAGAAGACACGTGTCAGCTGAGATTTTCCCCTTTCGTTAGCAAAAGTAGGGTCCAGGTTATTTCCTGGACACCTCACCAGTAGACTGTCTTTTACATTTAATGGGTAAAATTGAGTCACATGGCTACTACTATTTGCAAGCAATTTGGGGCACATTGCCACTCTAAACAAAAGTGTGGAAATCTTTTAGCAAAGAAGAGCTGATTAAATAAGTGCAAGTTAAAGCAACTCAAAACAAAGGGGAACCAAAGAGAAAATGACTTGAGCAGGCAATGGTGCCACAGAGTGGCCTGGAGCCATGTCACGGGGGCCACCAAGCCTATGTTCAAGGGTGGGTTCTTCTACCGACTGGCTGTTCAGGTTTGGAAAAGACAGAACATGTGCAGGTATCAGTTTGTTTTTCTGTAAAATGGGGGTAATAATAAT
>CM052802.1:26196746-26291770 GCA_028533885.1 Nasua narica
TACCCCACTGGCAGTGTGCCTGTCTTCCACATCTTTGAATTCTGTTCCTCTCTCAAAGTATAGCTTATGTCTCACCTTCTGCTTAGTAGTTTTCATGAATGGTCTGGAACCTCTTTGTCAGCGTGTCTATGTTGCCTTGATCATGTGATTGTGCTCAGTTTTTTAGATGTCTTCCGAATCCATTTGAACACCTTGATTATTTATTTTGTTCTTGAAGTGGCATATATTAGATACTTGAAGAAAACATTCACAGTGTTCTCCTGGCCAAGACCACCAAACATCCAAGACCAGTTAATGGCTCATTGCCATAAGGGAGGGCACATATGATGATGGACTGCGAAGGTGCTGGAAGTGATGAATTATAGGATCTGGGCAGGCGTTAGGTGATTTGAGGGAGGGTTTAAGGAAGTGGGGATTGAATACTGTCGGGAAGTGGGGATGATTCTATGATTGGATATTTTCCCAATTCTTATCTAGAAGGAAGGAAGACTAGCTTGAAGCTAAAACTGTAATTGGTAAAGCAGCAGCAGTAATTCTTATTGTCAGGGAGGGGAGAGGGGTTGGGGTCATTTTTGTTTGTGTTTTGTGTTTAGACATTGTTATGGATTGGTCTTGTTTCTGTGCTGATCCACAGTGGTCACAGAATGGCCTTGCCGAGTGTCGATGTTCTGTGCGATCATGTCCATCCAGCAGGAGAATACAGGGCTCAGCTGTGAGCTTCAGGCCATCTCCCACTGTCAGAGACTGCACTGCTCTTTCTCAGTCTTGAATTGAATTGATTTTCAGCAGCATTCTATTTTTATCAAAGATTCCTATTTGATACCCTGGGTGGGTGGAAGGCATTCCGAGAGAGGGGACCTCTGAGCTTTAATCTCTGATCTTCCCTTTCTTACTTAACACTGAAGACATTGTATAATTTCTTTTCAAGACTACCTTTTGATGTATGGAGGGGGTTGTACTGAACTTCAAGGGAGAGTCCTAATTCTTTCTTTTAACTGGAATCTCATGGCAAGAATCAAAACCTGATTTCTTCTTTATGTTAATGGGGTGCTGGAAGCTAGCCCTTAGTTTGCTTATCCCACTCTTTAAAGGCACTAGGTTACAGTGAGGATCTGCGGGAGAGGGGAGATGAATCCTTTTATACAACACAACCTTCAGTGCCTGAGGACTGCTTTCTCTACCCAACCAGCTTGGCCGAGTCATGCCGCCTAAAACCGTTTGGAAGAAATGAGTGAAGATTCGCATGGATCCATGTGATCTAATCATACCTATAACATTTGTTTGGTAATTTGCTTGTGATGGATACTGACTTCCGAATAGTGGTTCATAATCCTGGCTGTTCAGTTAAATCAAAGGGGAGCTTTTAATAGCAGATCCTAGTTTAATTGGTTGGTGTGGGGCCCAAGCAGCTAAGTAGCTAGCTAGGATCCAAAACACAATAGCAACAATCACAAAAGTCTCCCAAGGAGATTCTAACAAGACTCACTATTAAAAATAAGGAGCCTTTATCCTGAGTTGATAGTGTGCACTAACTTTCGAGGAGATCAAGAAAGATTTGTAACTCTGGGCATTCAGGCTTGGCATAATTTGTCTTGAAAGAGTGATAACTTGTTTGCTTTGGCCAATGCACTAGACGCGATTGGTTCTTGAAAAAGCCAGGGATTAAACTAAGGGCCCAAGTGAAGAATGAAACGTCTTAAAACAAAGCAGAAGTGCTTTCTACAAGGCTGTGGCGAGTTAAAATGATTCTGCTTCCTTGGTCATCCCCCCGCCTTATAAACAGGATGAGGGAGCAGTGGCAGTAAAAAACGAGAGCGCCAGTGACCGGCGCTGGGTTGACAAGCAGACATATAAACAGAGTCTTGGAGGAAACTGTGTTTACAGCAGCTGAAAGGGAAGCCCTAACCCCTGAAATGACTGGGGACTTGGTGCCTATAAATAGTCAGTCAGGTTATTTCCAACATTCGATAATAACTCCACATCAATAAATATCTTACGGTCTGGTGGACTGGAGAGTAATCATTGGTTTGACACCTATTCAGCTCTTCGTCATACTTAGAGTTTCTGCAATAACATTATTGACGAAGCCATATGACTTCCTAGTGTATAAATAGCAATGTATTTCAAACGTCTGACTTCTAACACCTGAACTCTAAAGGAGCAAGTGGCCAGGGGTGTAAATGTTAACTCATATAACTCTACCTCCTTTGTGAAAGCCAGCATAAAAGGCCCTTAAAAGTGTTCCTGTGTGGGGCGCCTGGGTGGCTCAGTTGGTTACGAGTCAGCCTTCGGTTCAGGTCATGATCTCAGGGTCCTGGGATCAAGCACTGCATTGGGCTCCATGCTTAGTGGGGAATCTGCTTCTCTCTCCCCCTCTCCCTCTGCCTCCCTGACCCTCCACCCTGTTCTTTCAATCTCTCTCCCAAATAAGTGGATAAAATCTTAAAAAAAAAAAGTGTTCCTGTGTAACTGGTGATAGTGATTACCCCAGAGAAATTGATTATATTTGATTATATTTGTTGCAGAGGAAAGCATAGACTGAGCAATATAATCTGGTATATATGCATATGGATAGATAGATGGACCTATCTATCTATATTTGCTGAAAATAAACATGTGTGGATTGACTGACATGATGTATACATAGAAAGTTGTTGGACTCATAGCTCATTCTGCTAATGAGTTGGGTTCCGGGGATATAGTATTACCTCTCATTACATTCTAAAGGGAGGCATTAAGAATTTTATTTTAGTGAAAGTATGCTATGGGATGTCCCAAATTTCAAAGGTATTAACTTTCATTTTTTTGGGGAAAAAAAGGCAATATAATTGAGCGGTTAAGGCTGATGAATCTGAAGCCAGACCTCTTGGGTTTAAATACTCACTCCACCATGTAGGAGCTCTGCGTGACGTGGGGCACATGACTTACCATATCTGTGGTAGTATTTTACCATCTGTAAAATGGGATGGTATCGACACTCCTGGTACTGTGAGAAGGGGATGATTTAATATAATCCAACATCTGGAATAGTACCTGGCACAGTGAGCACTTTCAAATAGCAGGTGCTTCAATTCTTGGTCTTTCAGAGAGAGTTGAATAGTATGAAATGGATTTTCATTGAGCAAGGAAACTTGCTGAAACAATCTCCATTTCTTGAAGATGTTTTTCCAAAATGACACCTGGCTCAAGGTCAGTGAAGTTGTATGCTAAGTACCTGATCTAAGGAATGGGACTCAGTGGACCCCGAGACTAGATCTGTTTGCTTTCCTGTCACTTTACCTTGTGATTCCTGTGACGTTTGAAGGGGAACAATAATTTCTTTGAACAGAAATCTCTCTGTTTCCATCTCAAGATGGAAAAAAACCCAAGTCTAATTAAAATAATTTCAGAAAGATGTTCCTCTTTTATTCATGATTATTGGTGAATAATACTGAATTATCTGCTGTAGAAGGTGCTTTCACTGGCATGGAGGACCTTAGGGACAGCAAGGACATCTGTAGTCAATATCACACACTTCTGTAATCTACATGGTTTGATAAGTTTGACTCTCTGGACTCTACTCAAAGTGCCCAGGTGAGGCGAAGCTCACTCGTGGACCTTTCTGGAAAGAAGGCCTTACCAGGAGCTCTTCGGGGGCTCTGTGAGGGCCAGTGGTCTGGCTGGATGCTCACTGGTTTGCAGTTGCTAAGCACCTTTTTTAAAAATTGACAAGAGGAAATCATTACCAAGACACCATCCATGGACCCCAGGAGACTATGGGAAATATTTCCACACTGAGGCAGTCTGTTGGTCTTCCTTCCTTTCTTTTTTTTTTTTAAAGATTTTATTTATTTATTTGATAGAGAGATAGAGAGCACAAGTAGGCAGAGCAGCAGGCAGAGGGAGAGGGAGAAGCAGACTCCCCATCGAGCAGGGAGCCTGATGCAGGAGCTCCATCCTAAGACCCTGGGATCATCACCTGAACCAAAGGTAACTGCTTAACTGACTGAACCACCTTGGCACCCTTGCTGGTCTTTTTTAATAAAGGAAATTAAACTGACTGATGATACATGAGCTTGGATCCTAGAGAGTAAATGGAGAAGATTTCAGTGGTATTTGTGGGTTCATATCTGAGGAGGCAGGATAATTAGTTCCATTTTGATTGCCTTTAAGTGACATTGCCGTGGAGTTGAAACTGGAAGGTCCCATTAGTTAGTATCCATTGTCTAAATAATAGTAACAGCAAAACTCAAAATGAAGTTTTATTGTATATTTATCACACCCTGGCATGGTTCTGTGCTTAACATATTAGGTATTTCTCACTTAATCCTCATAGCAAGCTCGTAAATAATTACTATCAACTCAGGGTCTCAGAGCGTGGGTGGTGGGATATTCCAAGTTGGAAGGCACGTGGTAGAGGGAGCGCGGCTGGGATTTACTCAAAGGCATAAGATGATTTAGAGATCACAAAATCTGGATGAAATCCAGGTGTTCTGACCCTCTATCTCAGGATCTGGCATTTCTCCAGTTAAAGAGTTTAAGAATTAAAAACCAGAAAAGGCAAATAACTCCTGAATATGGAAGTATTTTTATGTAAGGCTAATCCTGTTCATCTATTTATTTAGTGCCCCTGACAGAAAATGTAACTACCATTTTCTGTCAGTATTATAAATGTACCCAAGTTAATTCAAAGATTTTTTTGGAAAACGAGACAAAAAGATTAGCTTGTTACATGGCTGTGTGCTAATCCTTGAAATTGTGAGAGGGCTTTTCTCTTCACAGGAACTATATCCTGTGAAGAAAAGATTTACATAATCTCTAATGCTGCCCTGCAGTCCTGAGTGAATTACATTTTTCCATTATAGTCCTTGCTCCCCCACATTCTCGCCCTGACCCTGAAAAAATAGCCTAATTTTCTACCAAGAAAAGGAGGTCATTAGTTTGTGTCTGGAAACAGCGAAGGAATTACTGAGCTATTTACAAACTCTGCACATGTGGAATCAATCTTATTTTCCATTGGATGGTTCAAAAATGTATTCAAATTATGTAGTTTTGAAATGCTAAACTCGTATTTATTTCTTAATAGAAAGCTTTTTAGGATGGTGTGCTTAATGAATATCCCTTTTGGTGAATTTGAATAACAAATTGTTTATAAGAATACATAAGCAGTTTGATTTATATTTTATTCCTGTTTCCTGAAGGTCAGTCAGTGCAGGTCTGGTGATGTGTTACTGCTCCCTCCCTTTTGGGGAGGTATAGACTACAGAAAATTAAAAGATAATCAGGGTAAGGACATTCCCCCCATTTGTTTAGGCTCCTATCTTGCACATGCATTGGAAGTCATAACTAGTCATCTGATTTCCATGCTAGGTTTTTCTTAAGGAATATGACACTGTTTAAGCACATTTGGGTTTTTCAGTGAGATCTTTGAAGTAATAACCTGAAGGGAAATAAATGATTAACATACAATGGGCTATCTAGTAGAGCTCCTGAGGTAAAATACTGCAAAATCTGGTTGATTTAGGTTAAGATATATAAATTTTTTTTAAGATATATAAATTTCTTAAAGTTAGTGAAATGCAAAGTGAGTGTTCAGTTTTGTGCTGAACAAGATCCATGTTCCTGGCCCAGTATAAACTTTCCCCATGTGTTTGTAATAACAAGGCCGGAGGTAGGAAAGAGACAAAAAGGTTGTTGCACGGAATTACTATTAGAGTAATAATCTGCATTTTGACCCAGTACCCTTGCTTACGTGCTATCTTTTGATCTTTGTAGCAGTGTCACCATTAGATATTATTACCTATATTTTACAAATTAGAAAGTAGATTGCCTTTAAGTGACATTGCCGTGGAGTTGAAACAGGAAGGTCCCATTAGTTAGTACCCATTGTCTAAATAATAATAACAGCAAAACCCAAAATGAAGTTTTATTGTATATTTATCACACCCTGGCATGGTTCTGTGCTTAACATATTAAGTACAGAATAAGTAGAGAATAATAGAGAATAATAGAAACAGTACAAGGAAGATAGCATTGTCCGATGGAAAGAAAACAGCCTTTGGGGATGAGAGGAACAGATTGAAAAGCCCAGCTCCACCTCTTCCTGCCTTGATGGGCTGTGGATACATTGTTTACCCTATCTAAGTCTTATCTGTAAAATGGGATCATTCTGTCCATCTCACAGAAGTGCTACCAGCGCCAAAGGCAATAATGCATTTGGAAGGCCCCACCCAGTCTCGGCTTCTCTGTTTTCTGGAAGCTAGGAGTCTGGAAGCTGGGAGACTCCAAACCCAGTGCTTCATGAGACTGTGGTTGAGATCTCGTTTCTGCCATTCATGATATGGAGACCTGCTTTCCTGGGCCCTGTTGCTGAAGCCGCAGGAAACCCCTGCCCGCGAGGAGCCAAAGTGACCTCTACTCCAGGTAAGAATCATTACCTTCTCGATGCGTTCCCTCATCTGGATCTCGCCATTATTATCCCAAGTAGTCAAGATCTGCACATGTCTATGGACAGTAAGAATTACATGATCCTGCCGCTTATAGTTTATAGGCTTTGCTTTTTCGTACTTTGCGGGTGCATGTGTTCACCAGCTGTGTGAAACTGCTCCATCCACATACAGATTCTTCTAACCCCCAGTCCGGGTTTACTGGTCTCCCCCATGTGAGTGGGGGTTAGGGGTGCATTCGTTTGCGACTCGCCGTGGATGTAGAGCTTTATGGCGCCAGCTATGTCCGATGTCTGCAAACGAAGACGGTGACTGGCGCTGGTGACGTTTGCTTCCCAAATGGGAGAAGTGGAGGAGCAGGGCTGGACCCGGTTTGCACGGCGTCATGCACAAAACCCACGACGAAGTGGGAACGGGAGCCCACAGTACGGACGTCTTGGCCACTTCTCTCCCTCGGCGAGCGAGCGTCGTCAGGGCACCTGCTGGGCATGCGGCGGCTTCTTCACTCTTCTGCACACTCGCAAGTCTATTTTTCAGGGACCCCACCTACCGGGCCCCCGCCCACCCCCAGTCAACTTATATTTAGCTGCGAAGACAAGGGTTTGCTTGATCTGGGCAGGAATCAAGGGGGAGGGCAGACTTCGGGGGCCTGGATAGGGGAGGAGGAACCCGAAGAAGCGGCCTGGTAGAAACTACAGGAAAGTCTCTGACCTTGAGGTCCTCCGAGAGAAGGCATTCTAACCCTGATGGTGACAGAGTTGAAATAAAATACAAATGCTTCCAAATATCTGTTGCCAGGAAGCAGATGACATGCTAAATTACTCTGCAGATTGACTACTTGATTCAGCGATTTCCTGAGTCAGGAGTTGCCAGAAGAGCCATTTTGTCCTTTCTGGCAAAAAAGCCGCTGGGATTGCTGTCTCCAGTCCTCTTTCCTGTGCTTCCTGCGTAGGAAGGCCTGTTTCCTGCAGGGAGATGCCTGATCAGACAGCACTATTTTAGTAGGCTGGGGACGAGGTAGCAAGTGAGGTCTTTCATTTGATATTGATTTGTGGCCTGCGTGAATGTCCTACACATGGAAGAAGTACAGATCCTTTTAGAAAATGTGAAATAGCTAGTCAAAAGCCTAAGGGACCCCATAAAGGCTCAAGAAGTTGCACTGCCACATTTTCGCCCGTTTGGTTTGATTTGATTTGCTTTTTTGAAAATTTTAAGTTTCAGTATAGTTGACACACAATGTTACATTAGTGTCAGGGGTACAATGTAGCGATTCAGTATCTCAGTGTGACCATTATGCTATGCTCACTGCAAGCGTTCATGTGTCTGACTGTTAAGTGTTTTGAGAGGCCTGCTTTATTTTTTTGTGTAGATTACTCTCTTTTAGTTCTAGGTTGCCTTTTTTTTTTTCTTTTTTTAAGATTGACTGATTGATTGATTTTAGAGAGAGCGAGAGGGGGTGGGTAGGGGCAGAGGGAGAGGTAGAGAATTCGAAGCAGACTCCTTGCTGAGGGAGGAGCCAGATGTGGGACTTGATCCAAGGACTCTTGAGATCATGACCTGAGCTGAAACCAGGAATCGGACACTTGGCTGACTGAGCCACCCAGGTGCCCCACTCTGTTATAGTTGCAATGCAGTTCTTCAGAACTGAAGTTTGAGCGATGGGGCTAATATTTATGCTGCTAAAGGGTCTGATGTTGGTGAGGAATGACTTTGGGAAGACAGCCTACCAGAAGGCTAGAGCTTGCTGTGAGCTAGAGGAGGTACTTCATAGAATCCGACAGATGAGCTCTTTGTGTCCTGGCTTGAAACAGCTTGTCTGGGTTCCTTTAGCTGTACCTTCTCACCTGGTCTCTAAAGGAGTGAAATGGCTGAATAAGAGGCATATAATTCAGCAAAGCTGGAGAAATACAAACGTTAGAATATTAGGCAAAGGAAAATAAGGGTTGGAAGCAAATTGGAACCACAAATGAATTTGTTCACAAAACAGAGAGAGTGAAGATTTATTTCTTCTGATAACTTGTTTGGCATCCATTCCACATGACTTTGTGTTACTACTGTGTGTGTGCCTTGGCCACTTAATTAGATCGTTAGTTATTCAACGGTAAGGCTTCTGTCTTGAGCTCCTTGAATTCCATGTCTTGTTCAGAGCCTTACTTGTCTGTTCTGCTGAAATATTTGTTAGTATTGATGGTGGCGATTGCATTTTTTCGCATCTGTAGGCTCTATATTGGAACCCCTGATATTGCAATGTCATTAAACACATTGGCAATTATTTTGAGAGTTATTTTAGATCACAGGGCATCAATTGCCTTTAAGCAAATTTAGGGTCACTTTGTTGAAGTCTAATTTCTATTTTTAGGTTTTCACTTCCAACATCTGGGTGTTGGTCAGAAAGCTTCCTGTCACTAAATGTTTGTGCAAAAGAAAATGTCCATTGGCCATGGAATGTTGTAGAAGGGATTCCTTCCTTGCAGAGGGAGTGACTTGTTGATTCTACTCATTTTTTTTTAAAGATTTTATTTATTTATTTGACACAGAGAAAGAGAGAGAGAGAGAGAGATCACAAGTAGGCAGAGAGGCAGGCAGAGAGAGAAGGGGAAGCAGGCTCCCTGCTGAGCAGAGAGCCTGACATGGGGCTTGATCCCAGGACCCTGAGATCATGACCTGAGCTGAAGGCAGAGCCTTTAACCCACTGGAGCCACCCAGGCGCCCCTGATTCTACTCATTTTGTAATTTCATATTTTAACGCAACAGTGATTTTGCAATTGAAGTGCTAAAGTTTATTCTCAAATTTTGTATTTATGTAATTCTAAGGAAAAGAATATGAAATAAATACTTGTAGATGGATTTATAGCTTCTGCCCTTGACTTTTTGGGCACTGTGTTCCAGTGTGAGAGTTATATAGGTCTCAGGGGTCTCTGGATACATCATCAGCCAGTCTGGGATTTGTTGTCACCTTTGCAAAAGCATGTCAAAAAAAAAAAAAATTCTGAAGCTTTCCCTTTGACTTTTTTCTGAGTGCACTGGTGAAAAGTTCAAGGAGAAGGAAGTCAGAGAAATTAACTAAAATGAGATTTTGGTAATATTTTTATTAAAACATGCCAATCTACTCCATTAACAGAGGTAATGAATAACTACTTCTAGTATATATCAGTAATTGATAATTAGTCTAGTGCATATTCAAATAAAAGGGGAAAAAAAATCTCTAAACAAAATTAACTCACCTTGTAAATATAGCATGAATATAAATTTTATTCTGTCCTAATCTGCATTTTGAGCATCTTTCTTATTTGTAGTTCATATTCATTTACCAGTTTAAAATAGAGAACAGATCTCATCTGGAGGGATAAATGGGAAGAAATAGAATAAATGCTTTTGAAGAAAGGAAGAGAGTTGTGAGGGATGAGGGAGAACTCTACATTTTCTATTGTATTCTAATGCTATAATATGTAAATCAGTGTGGTGCTGATAAGAAGTATAGACTGGTCAGTGAATCAAAGTAGTCTAGAAATAGATTATATCATAAAAGATCATCTAGTATATATAAAGATGACATATCAGATCACTTGAAAGAATATTCAAAAAAATGATGTTAGAACAGTTGGTTAATTATTTAATAAAAATCCTGCTAGATTCTTATGTAATTTACATAAAATAGATAAACATAGATAACATAGCTATACACTAAAATAAAACTATTAAGCAGCTGAAGGAAAATACAGGTTCTTACTTATTTGATCTCATGGAAATAAGCTTTCTAAGGAAAAAAAGAAGTCTCAAAGGGAAGATTGTTAAATTTTTTTTAAAGATTTTATTTATTTGTTTGACAGACAGAGATCACAAGTAGGCAGAGAGAGAGGAGGGGAAGCAGGTTCCCTGCTGAGCAGAGAGCCCAATGCAGGGCTCAATCCCAGGACCTGAGATCATGACCTGAGCCAAAGGCAGAGGCTTTAACCTGCTGAGCCACCCAGGGCTCCAAAGATTATTATATTTGACAACATAAAGAAACTTTAGAACCTTTGTATGTCTGTAAGAAATATTAATTGACTTTTAATACCAAAAAAGGCATTTAATATTGGCAGCATATACAACATACAATGTTATCATCATTATATAAAAGACTTATAAATCAGTATAAAAAATAAGAAAATACCAATATATCGAGTAAAGCTATTAAACAGTTAATTGAAAAAAAGAAAAATGCTCACATGAGTAATAAACATCACAAATTCAATCATCAATCACCAGAGAAATGCAAACCAAATCGATGATATCATTTTTCTGCTACCAAATTATCAGAAGTTTAAAAATTATGATGCTCTGTGTTGTGAGGTACTTTATTCGCAGCTGGTAGGGACATAAATAAATATTGTTTTCTGGAGGACAATTTGGAATATATATTTTAAAAACCTTAAAAATTTGCACTTTGATCCAGAAATTCTCTTTCTAAGAATATATCTAAAGGAAATAGTAAGAGATGTATGCAATGATTTAGGTGCAAGTATAGTCATGTGGCACTGTGTTTTGTGATATAATATTGGGAAAACAACAGAGGTTCAACAACAGGAAAATAATGAAATAAAATGTGATAGATTGTATCATGGCCTATTTATTATGCACTCTTTAGGAGTTGTGTTCCTAAGAATAATGACAAAAGGAAATGCTAATAATAATATATTCTTAAGTTAAAGAAGAAGCAGGCTACAAAACAATGTGATCTGAATATTAGAGAGAGTGGAAAGCACAGAAAAGCAAAAAAAAAAAAAAAAAGAACGTGTGTGTGTGTGTGTGTGTGTGTGTGTGTATAAATGAAGAAAAACAAAAATAACAGCAGGAATAAAAGAAACCAGAAGATAACTGTAGGGTTTTTGTTTCTTCCATGCTGAGGGATAATGGATATTTTTAATATTTAAATTTTATACTTTTCCCAGTATTTGAAATTTTTATTTTTATAGGCAGAAGTAAATCTCACAGTAACTATTTCTTTTTTGTTTGTTTGTTCTGTTTTTGTTAAGAGCACATGGAAACAAATTTTTGGGTGCCGTGGGCGATGAGCTTTCCCAGGGTAGGGTATTGCTATCCCATGACAAACAGGGCTTATCTGTTCTTTCCAGTCGGGACACCAAGAGAGTTTCTGTTCAAGTGCCTCTCCTAAATAATACATTCAACTTGGTGGTTTATAAGGTCAATAAAAGGGTTGGTTAAAAAATGAACCATGTGAAAAATGAAGCATGGCCAGTGACTAGAGAATGATTCATCCACAATGGGTCTTTTATTCTATAGACCTGTTCTCTGTTCTTCTGACTCTTCTCTTGCTCACAGTGCGGTGTGATGAGGTCAGTTGGATGGACTGTCGCATTCACACGTTCTGAGCATGCCCGTCCAGGGCTGAGTCCTTTTCCATGATCGTCAGGGACAGAAGTCTCCTGATGGAGAGCTCATCCACCGGAAATTGCTGCTCAGTACAGCAAGCTTGGCTAGGGTCCTAAGTGTGTCTTAATTATTGATCAAAGAGGTCTTTCATTCCAGCCCCACGGTGTCTACTGTTCCCATGGGGTTGAAGGTGAGAAGATCTCAAGTAAATAATTTCAAGTTCTCTTTTAGAAGATTCTGGGCACTGCTTTGTTGCATAACTAACAATGTATAATGAAAAAAAGACAGAAACTTTTTTTTTTTCCCTAGAATTGGATTAAACATAATCCTTGGAGTGTAACACAAATACATCATTGTCTCTGTGAGGCACTTACTTAATTTAATTAATTTTGTAATGCAGTAATCACCCATGAACCTACTACCTCATAACTTTCATCTAGCCAATGGTCTTCCACCATCTTATTCTTTGCTTCTTCTTCTGTGAGGTAACCACATCCTAAATCCTATATTCGTTAATCTCTTGCTATCCTTTTTTTATTCTTTCAGCTAATCTCTACATATTCCTCAGTAGCATAATTTTTAATTTTTTTTTTTACTTTATATAAAAGGGTATCAGCCTTAGTTGATCTTTCAGATTCATCCATATTGTTGCATGTTCATTGTCTTCTGTTTCACATCTTATCATGACTAAATCACAGGTTGTTCCTCTACTCTCTCATTGATGGACATTTGGGCTATTTCCAGCTTTTTGTTATTGTGAACATGAACACTCTTGTATATATCTCCTGATAAACATGTTTAGAATTTCTCTTGAATATATGCTTAGGGATGAAACAGCTGGATTGCAGGGTATGAGAATGTTTAACATTAGGACCTAATGCCAAAACATTCTGCAAATAGCTTTACTGACTTAACATTCCAACCAGTAATGTTAAAAAAAATGCTTTGTGGCTATAGCTTCTTCAACATGATTTGTTATCGGACTCTAACTGTTGCCATTCGAGTAGGCATAAAACAATATTCCACTGTGACATTGAATTTTTATTTCCCTGAACTGAAGTTGGACATTCATTCATGTATTTATTGGCCAGAAGCAAATCCTCGTCTGTGAAGTGATTGATAATGTCTTTTGTCTATTTTTCTATTGGGTTATTTCTGCTTTCTTGGCTTATTGACCTCCTTTATACATTCTTAATGCTAATCCTTTGTTAGTTGTGTATGTTTCCGATATCTTCTTTTAGTTTTCAATTTGTCTTTCCATTCTTTTTCTTTTTTTTTTAAAGATTTTATTCATTTATCTGACAGAGAGAGCGATCACAAGTCGGCAGAGAGGCAGGCAGAGAGGGGGAAGCAGGCTCCGTGCTGAGCAGAGAGCCCGATGCGGGGCTCGATTCCAGGACCCTGAGATCATGACCTGAGCCAAAGGCAGAGGCTTTAAACCACTGAGCCACCCAAGCACCGCTGTCTTTCCATTCTGTTTAAGGTTTCCCTTCATAAGTTTCTTACTTTTAATTCCTTGTTTTAATAAGGTCAAATTTAGGCCTCTTTTGCTTTCAAAAGTAAGCATGTTGTGTGTTTTATATTCTTCGTTACTTGAAAGCCTAAACCTGTATTTCCTACTAAGAGTTCTAAAGATTTTGACATTTGGAGAAAGATGTTTTCTTCTACTTCAGAGCTTAAATTAACCTCAGTTCCTTAAGGATCCAATGAAATTGAGAACAGTGTCTGTTGAATCAGACAGTATACAGCAGAAAGAGCAGCAGCACCTGATGAATCTAAGATACTCAAAAGAGATGGGCAAGGTGCCCTATGATATCCAGGTCATGGGGCCCTGCTTAGGAATAGAAGAAAGAAGTATATCTGCATTCAGTAACTTACCAATTTTCAGACCAGACTTGATTATGTATACCTGGGGACTCCCAAAATAGGCAGGTGTCATTAACAGGCTTGAGCCTTTTTACTGGATGAGAGAAAGTAACAGTCATTGGACCATTATTAATGACCCAAGACCATTGAGGAAAAACTGAATTACACTAACTTCAGAAACATTTCATCTGTTTCTCCAAGTTCAAGTCCAATTTTCCTGTTCAGGGTGTTTCAGACTTCTACATGTTTTTCTCTGTTGCAAATACTCCTCACTATGCATTTTTGTAGTAAGAACAGTTTTATAGGCATCTGTGGGAAAATGAAAAAATTCTGGCATTTGCTAGAAGTCTTTCTTTCCTCACTCACTTTTTCCCTTTTATTAATTTTTTTTAAAAGATATATTTATTTATTTGACAGCGAGAAAGAGATCAGAAGTAGGCAGAGAGGCAGGCAGAGGGAAAGGGGTAAGCAGGCTCCCTGCTGAGCAGAGAGCCTGACAAGGAGATGCGGGGCTCCATCCCAGGACCCTGAGATCATGACCTGAGCCGAAGGCAGAGACTTAGCCCACTGAGCCACCCAGCTGCCCCTCACTTTTTCCTTTTTAGACGTATCTTGTTTCTTACTATGTATGTCATTTTTTTTTTTTTGTTTTTCCATTTCTTCCTTTGCTTCCAGAGCCTCCTGAGGCACTGGGGGAAGAGGGCAGAGTTGTGATTCCCCTTCTGTTAGTGTTAGTTAGTGTTAGTGAGGGAGGGCCAGTGTCTACACTCGCTGTTCTCTTGCTGGCATCCATACACATTGTCTTGCAAGTACTGCTTGTGATTCCAATCGCAACAGGTGTCTGTGGAGTGGACTCTGGTTTCCTGCTACCGGATTTGTTTCTGTTTTACTTTGGACAATTGTTGTGGATACTAGCACCTGGAACTATAAAGAATAGTGATTAGGGTACAATTAAATATCCCCAGACTTTAAAATAGCATTTGTATGACAACTTCCTGTCAAATGAAAGACTGTTTAGGACATCCTTATAAAGGCAAAAGCTCTCCTCTACTTGTTAGCCTTTGCAAGTTGGCCTTTGAAGCAGGTACCATGCCTTTGATCTGTGGCACATTTAGTAGTGATTGTTGCTGGCCCCTAGAAATTCGTGTGCTGTGGGGAAATTTGATACTAAAAACTGAGGTTCTTCACAACATAATTTAACTATGTAAAAAGGTCCTGTGAGTTTGGTTATAGATATAAATACATAACCATAAATAAATAGGTTGATGAGTTTTAACAAAAAGACATTAGGAAAATTTAAAGGTAGTAAGACAATCTTGAAGCAGTTTTTAGGCGATAAAAATGGGTTACAATCTGGAATTAACTCTAAAGTTTCCAAAGCCAAGACTAAAATGAAGGCAATTTCTCCAGCAAAGATGTGACCTTTGAGTTAGGGTCTTACAGAGTAAGAGAAATATTTAGCCAATACACAAATGAAGAGATGATCAACATCATTAGTGGTCAGGGAAAGTTCAAACCCACAGCAAATACTATTTTATACTCAGGTGATTGACAGAAGCTTTAAAGTCTGGTATTGTCAAGGAGTGGAATTGATGAGGGTCAAAACAGGACCTCTGTGCTTTTAGTGAGAGCACACATTAGTGCAAAACAGTTTGATGTTATCTCTTGGGTTTGAACAGTATGTATCCTTTCTCCAAGCAGTTCTAATCCTGGGTGTATACTCAAGAGAAACTTATATATCAATATGCACGAGACATGTATTTAAAAATATGTAACTTCATTGTTCATCATAGCAAAAAACCCAGGATGCAGCCCAAGCACCTACCAATAAGACTGTGGGTTAATGAATATTCATGTGATAGATGTTGGACAGGAGTCAAAGATAGGGAACTATAGAGACATGAAATAACATAGATGAATCAAAGTTAAAAACAACTGAACTGAAAATATGTACTCTGTAAGGGGTGCATGTAGAAGTTGAAATACTACTTTAAAAGGAACTAAGGGGGGTGCCTGTGTGGCTCAGGTAGTTAAGCATCTGCCTTTGTCTCAGGTCTTGATCCCAGGGTCCTGGGATCGAGTCCCACATTGGGCTCCCTGCTCAGCAGGGAGACTGCTTCTCCCTCTACCTGCTGCTCCCCCAGCTTGTGCTCTCTCTCTCTGACAAATAAATAAATAAAATCTTAAAAAAAAAAGGAACTAAGGGATTCATGAATATGGGATGCAAGATAACATTTATCTCTCATTGGTGGAATGTGGGGACAGGAATGTTGGAGACCACAAAATTGAATGGAGTTGGGTCTAGGCTCTGGCTTTTGTTTTGAGAAGTTCATCTCTGGCTGCTTATTACATTTATTAGAAATAGCCAACTGAAAAACTAGTAAGAGCAGGTTCTACCTTATTAGTGATAGGGATAGTCATGGTTGATTCCATTCTCTCTACCTGAGGTCTATTGTCAAAATAGAAAAAGTCTTAATTCTGAATTTCACAAACAAGAGGAAGTGGTAGAAAGCACAGGGTCATGACAAGTTTGAATTCTGATTCTGTTCCTTATTGGTTGTATGATCTTAATGCAATTACCAGTTACCGAACCTCTTGGTTGCTTTGACTTTCTTATCTGTAAAATGGAGATAGATTTGTGCCCTACCAGTAGTGTCATGACGAGAATTTACTAGGATCACACTTGTAAAATGTAAGGAATTTAGCTTAGTGCCTGGGACAGGTTAAGAACTCAAAAAATGTTGGCTGATACCATTATTAATAGCAGTAACAGTAATTACATATTATTACTTGGGCTGATGAGGGTACAAATGGAATTTCTCCCTTATTTAGTTCTATCCTGATTCACGAGTCTTTTCCAGTTATCCTAGTCACTGTACTCTATTTTCCCTCTTCAGTCCTAGGTTAGGCTTGAGGGCTCGCCCAGATCAACTTGGGAGAAGAAAGATCCTTCCCTGTTTGAACTGCACATCTCTTCCTTTGGCTTCTTGCTGCCACTAAATGGGCAGTCTCTGTGGGAATGGAATTAGCCAAGAAATCTTTGACTATATAAGGTGCTGGCAGATGCCTGCAATTTCTTATTTAGGCAACTCGGGTAATCAGAGAACTGAGAAGATGGGAAGGATGATATGGGTTTTGGCAACCTAAGTGTGGAAAATAAAAGTTTTCTGGTTGAAATGATTTCTTTCTATAGATATAATACTTTTAAAACCTGAAAGAGCTCTTATAAGGGAAAAAAAGTTATCTCTACCACATTATTCTCTATGCCAATCACAAGCAATGCTAAGTAGAAACTAGATTTTTTTCATCTACTGATATAGCACTGATGTAAAGAGATCAGTAGATTCTATTCTTTCTGGTAACAGTTAAATTATAGGTGAAAAAAACAATTCATTGGTAATAGAATTCTATAATTATAACTATACAATTATATAAAATTATAAATAAGATTTCTATACTGAAGGTCTAATCCATGTACAGAGTGGGATACTAATTAAATTTTTTAATAGTTTGAGGTTCCCAAGGGAGAAAAAAAATGTGGCAAAATGAAAAGGAAAACCAAATTATATATATTTTTAAAAGATCAGTTCTGGTAGTTGCTGGGATTTTATTGTTCCATTAAAAAAAATCCGTTTTAAGCTAAAAGATAAAAGTTTGCCCTTCCTGAAAAAGGTGAATAAAACAACTTTTAAATGGCAGTAAAAAAAATAAACCATGTTTCATAGCCATTTTTCCATTTATTTGTAAAAATCCCCAGTTAAGCTACTTCAGAAGAAATTTCAGGAGACCTCTGCCCTTGGCTGTGTGCAATTTCAATTGAAAATCACTGTCAGGGATGCTTAAGGAACTGTGGAGCCCAGGAGATGTTCTGAGATTGGGTGGGGATGGGAAAATGGCCCAGTTTTCAGAAAGGGAAAGCAGTTCAGACTCTACAGACTACAAAGGGGACAGTTTGATATTAATACTGACAAAACTTCGGAAAAGATCATCATGGTGAGCCCATAGAAAGGGAAGAGGTGATCATTTAAGTCTGAGTGAGATGAATAAGAACTCCCGTGAGGGACCTTGCTTCCTTTTGATAAGGCCACTGGACTGGCCAATGAAGCAACCTCAGGTCTGGTCTCTTCACGACTCTGCAATTGGGTGGGAGGGCCAGTGTGTTGGAACCCAAAATAGCTTGACAGGATAGAACAATGGGCCAAATCTAGCAAGATAAAAAAGTAAAAGGGAGATTACATAAAGGCTGCCCTTCGGTTCAGAAAATGAGCAACACAAACACAGGAGGGGTGGGAGATTGCAAGACCAACTGATAGGGTTAAGCTGGTTGTATCCTGCACACAGGCGTCCTTGGCTGAGAGCAGGAGTAGGGGCTGTGTCCATCCAGAGAGGGCGCCTCTTCCTAATTTGCAAAAAAGTTCCATAGAACATAAGGGTCAATACTTGACAAAGTGCAAGTTAGGGATTTTTAATTAACTAGTCAGTCAACGAATTACTGTGTGAGTGTGATCATCCAGACAGGGGAGGGCATTTCTTCAAGTACCATGGCCAGAACAGGGGTGGTCAGTGTCCAAGCCGAGCCAGGTACATCGAGAGTAGAAAAAAAGGATAGTGCTAAATTGGAACATAACTAGAAAAGAGAGGTGAAAAAATCTGGAAACCATGATCTCTGAGCTATAATAGTAAAGAGAAGAACATTTAATTTAAGTAAGGGAAGACATAGGGAGCCATGATGGATTCCACGACCAAATTAAGCATGAGCGCAGGGCACGGGAATGCAGGGCATCAGGGACCAAAAGGAAATTAAAGAATAGTGTTTTAAAAAGAATTTGGCATTTGAGATTTAAAAAAATTTTGTTTCATTATAAGACAATTTTGAACTAAATTTTCTTCCCTTATTTTACAATTCAGTGTTTTAAATTTTTGAATTACAAATCGCCTGAACTGCAGAGAGCCTCAATCTTTTTAATGCTTACGGCTTCTAAAGTCTTAACCAAGATCATACAAAGTATAAAACTTTCCATCATTTTGACCTGTCCAAAAATGGAAGGGGCAATGTTGTGATACAGTTGAGTTCCTTGTTGCTAGAGTGGCTGAGACCGAGAGCGAGCACCCCTTCTTGGGTGTGACGGAGAGGCAGTTTGTGCGCTGGAGAAAGCGAAGGGCTGGATGACTTTTAAAGTACCTGCCTGGGGCGCCTGAGTGGCTCAGTGGTTTAAGCCTCTGCCTTCAGCTCAGGTTATGATCTCAAGGTCCTGGGATCGAGCCCTGCATCGGGCTCTCTGCTCAGCAGGGAGCCTGCTTCCGCCTCTCTCTCTGCCTGCCTCTCTGCCTACTCGTGATCTCTCTCTCTCTGTCAAATAAATAAATAAAATATTAAAAAAAAAAATAAAGTTCCTGCCTGTGCCGAGATTTGATGGTTCTGAGAAAAAGCAATATCTCTTAAGAAAAAGGAAACTTGAGATCACTCGTCTGATTGTCTGGTCTTTTGTAAAGAAATAGAAGTTGCTTTACAGCTTGCAAAGCAAAAATCTGGGATGTACTCAATACTTCCTTCTTCTTTCTGAGTGGTTTACTAGGGTCACTTCATGAATCCCTTTCTCCGACCTGGGGTATCCCTAGTTGAGCATTGGGACGTGGCATTGCAAGGTCTTGATTTAGTCTTGGTGAGAGCTAGTTAGCTTTTAAAGGTTGGATTTCTACGCAAGCAAATCACCTAGAAGCTGTTTTTTGGCTGTCAACTTTATTGAAGACTGCAGTTGTCTTTACCGAATACGTTCAGAGTAGCTAGTAGATAATGGAGGGTGGGTGGATGAGTTAATAGTTACCGTTCCTGCTAGAGAAGCAGTGCAAAGCCTCATTCTCCATATGGATGTTGTGGAGCTGCGGCGTCTTGTGTTTATTCTGTGTCCCAGTGAGACTGTCATCTGGAAGTGACTATCTTTTACTACCCCTCTGTTTGGGCCTATTTGCAAAAACATCAAACATACATTTCCTGATACTGTATATATGGGGATATATACATACACGAGTAATGAACGATCTAATAGAGAAGAATTTGATTTTCCTTGGTTACATCCTTACTCTGTTTTTTTCTCGGGGGGTGGATAGTGTAGCTGATGAAGTGGCAGTGAAAGGTACAGGCAAAACCACCCAGAGCTTGCCATGCCCCAACATGCTCCCACTTTCCAACCTCCCCCATGAGCTACTTGACTCTAAATCCCATTGCTGGCTTATGCTGGAGACATGGAAAGAAGGGCCATGAGGGAAACTTACATGCAATACCCTTATCCTAATGAAACAAGGCAACATAGAGTAAAATGAGCCTTGAAGGAAAAGAGAAATCACAAGGGCAGTCTGAAGATTCAGTGGATAAAGAAAGAGGCTGTCACGCCCACTTAGTTTTGATACTTTGCATTGCATTTCTCTATAGTGGTCCTCTTAACACGTGGAAGCATCTGAAATACTGTTCTGATTTTACATGAGTTGTGATCACTATCTCAGCAAACACTCTGAACTCCTTGCTTTTGGCCCAAGATCAGGGAAAACAGAACTTTTCAGCAGGTTAACCTGGAATGAACAGGATCCCTGGAATTTGCTGCATCAGTGGAGCAAAGTCAAAGTTGGGGGAACTTTGAGATGCTACATAGTGCTCCTCCAAAGTCAGGGTGCATTGTCTAAAAGAACAGCAGGGCTGGGTGGCGGTGTGTTTTCAGGCATCAGATTCTCCATTGTGGATTGGTTGCATTGAGAATGGGCAATGCTCTATGCCAGTGTGTAAGGGAGGTGAATCACTAGTATTTCGTACCTAAGGGACATATTGTTAAGTAACATGAACCTTGACCTTCATCCCTTAATAATCCAAGTAGAGCTCTGGCTGCAGGTCTGCCTCTGGACCTATATATGGAGTTACACGATTTTGTTCCTTAAGTCTCTTCGCATGTAATTGTGACGCCAAGTCGCTGCTTGTGGTAGCTCCTCAGTCTGGACATTGCATAGAGTTCTGGATGACGAAGATCAGTAGCCTTTTTGGACATGGCATGTTGCAGTAAGAATTATTGAATATTTGGACCAAAGACAAGATGAGGAAGCATTTGAGGGGGGAGCCGAAGGGGGAGGTTAGCAGCAACAAAAGAAACAAAGTAGAGTAAGAATCAGTCCCAGGTGGCTCTCAGTTGACAGACCTGAGTAGATAAGATCAAACAATTCAATGTGATTTCCTTGTCTCTGGAGCAAAGTCATTCTGGGATTTAGGAACATTCCAGGGTTTCTTTATCAATTGGGTCAAATACATACATTCTTTCCACTTAAGTAAACTGTGGTTATACCTAAGGCTCTGAAAGGCTAGTCAGATTTCTTCCACTTAAGAAAATAAGCCTCATAATTGCTATATTTCTCCAGTTACATAAATGTTTACCAAAATTCTTTCCAGGATCATGGAGCAGACTGCAAAAACTTGGAGAAATCATCCATCAGGTGACAAGTTGCTCCTCCAAAGACAGTTTTACTTGGGATTTAAGTTCCTGACCAAAATGCCATAAGAGAGAAGCACGGATATATAGACCCATGTATGCATATATACATATACACATGCAAATACTAGAGTAGGAGGTGAGAAGGTATGGATTGGGAAGAAATACTTGAGATACTTGGAAATGCAGTGTAACGCATTAGCTGTCAGGCTCGACTTTCAGTCAGTCTTTCCCTGTACACTAACATAATAAATTATGGTAGACTTTAAATGATCCCACTTTGTATTCATTCCTGGTTGAGAGGTCCCTGAGGTTGAGGGTGGGAAAGGAAAAAGTACAAGCCCTCTACGTGAAACTCAGGGTAGGAGATGGAATTGACCCCATTCCACATTTCAGACAAAGTCAGTCTCACAGTTTAACTTTCCCCTTGACAGAAAGTGCAGGGGTGGCCCAGTGAGGGAGGAAAGAAGGGACAGGGGCGGGAGGGTAAGGTGAGAGGGAGCACTCCCACAGGGCGTTGCTCTAAGCCCCTTCCATGCCATGCATCATTGCCATGAATTCCTTTGCTGTGACCCGTCAAAACCAGGAGGTTGCTGAGTCACCAAATATTTGAGGCTGGACCAAAGCAAAGATAGGGTGTTTCAGTATCAACACTCACCTTTTAGTATATGGCTGCATATAACTCTCAAATATCCACGTGAAAAATCAAAAAGCAACGAATAAATTGCTGTGAAGTATGTTTTCAATGAAACCATGCAGAGGGACATAAGGCACTACTTTTTCATGATTGCAAGCCAAGTGGTAGGTGAGACAGTAAATCTGAGTTATCCTTTACTTCGGTCCTTCCTCCCCCATCACATACATGACTTCTGTATGCGTGTGCATCTTATTTCTAGAATCTTCTTCTCCCATCTCCCACTGCTCTAGTTCAAGATTGCATCAGCTCTTACCTAGGCAGTTGTGTCATAAAATAGCTGTTGAATGTCTATGTTGTGTATTATCTTATGTTCAGACAGTTTAAAAGGTCACAGATGGGTTCCTTCTTTCATGGAGCTTATGTTTTTGCAAGGAAAACAGAAAGCGAACACCAATTAGACAATTCATTATTAATTAAAATGATGACAAATGCAACAAAGGCTAAGTGTAGGTGCTGAGTCTCACTCAACATGGCTTCCTAATGGCCACTACTACTCAGTAGACTAAGAGATCCATTAGCCAGTGTATGTGGAGTTCATTCATCCAGAGAACCTGAGATGGTTATTTAGATACCTTGATGGAGTCCTGTGTTTTCTAAGTGCATTAGAAAAGGGTCCCAATTCTAATAACATATATTTCTAGACCCCAGGTCATAAAATAGGCCATATTCATCTTTAGGAATAAGTTATAATCAGAGATTACATTTCTTTTTAGAACTTTAGCATCACATTGTGCTTATTTCTACCAGGTTTTGTAAAACTAAAACTGCATCAGTTTGAACTTTTATCATCATATAAAATATTGAAATTTTTTGAGGGTCCTTAAGTGTTTGTAAATATTTCATTCATTCTAGTCCTACAAAAGGCCCCAATTTACTGTAAAGTGAGCATAACATACTAAGAGATGATTTTACTGAACCATAAATCAGTGTTAAAGCAAATATGCTGGCTCTAATAATGTAGGTTAATTATTAAATTCACAACTCCCCCCACCAAAGATTTAGTTGTTCCAAATATATATATATTTATGTTCCAAATATATTTCGAAAGCTTTTCAGATGCCTATGAGTTAATATCTCCTTTTTCCCCCCTCCTCATCCGTGTTTACTCTGGTAAGCAAAAACATCCAAAATCACCCCCTTGTCCTTAAAACTGGACTTTTCAAATAGTCTTTACTCCTCAGGATCCTTCCTCCTCTCCTCCTCCCCTTTCCCTCCCCCCTCTCCTTCTTCCTCTTCCTCTTCTTCTTCTCATCTCTGGGTGAGTGAATGAATGAATGAGTAAATAAAAAAGCTAAAAATTCAAATGTAGGTCTATTTTGAGAGAAGTCAGATCTACAGCGGAGAAGCAGGTCACTTGCTAATGCCATCTCATCATCCCTACAGCTGAATCGGAGCGAGAGCTAGAGGCCCTGCTGGCCTCATTCAGTCCTTGAATGGTTCAGTTGGAAAATAGACTTTATAAGGACACAATCTCAGAAATCCCGATGTATTAACCTTTATTCCATGTATGGTTTTGTTCTAAGGAGTAGCAGTGTTTTCTAAGAGATGTGACTTCTGCTTACTGGGCATTTATGACTTAGTCTTTTAAAATGAAATATGTCAAATACACAAAATATATAATGATCAACAAAATTAATCCAGTCTTCCAGAGGCTTTAAGAGCCATTTACAATTTTATCCAGGTAGCAGAATAACCAAGCAACTCTGAATCATCTCTGCCCGTGAGAAAAATCAATAGCTCGCTTTCAAATTTCTTTTTAGGTAAGGCAGCAGATTTTACAATATAAATTCGAATAAACAGAGAAATACAAAAGAATGAGAACTATAGGAAGGAGATGGGGAAAGAAGTCACTACCCGGATTCTCTATGTACTGAGCAGTCAGACCCAGCCCCCATTTCCATCTGGCAAGAGTATTTTCTTGTTAAATCTTTGACATCACACACACACACGCACATGCACACACACGCACACGCACACGCACATGCATGCACGTTCATACTCTTCTGAGTGCTAACGGGTACAAAGTGGCTTTGTGAGACTGTAGCCCAGCCAGAGCAAGAGAATGACCCAGCTTACGCAGATATTCTGATTAGGATCTGATGAACAGAGTTGAGTATATTGGCCATCCATACTGTTCTCATCGCTGGCAGCACACCTTGTCTCTGGTTTGCTTTCTTTGTTTGTCTCCTTGTCCTGCTATAGAATAACTCATCTGTACATTTGGTTTGGTTATTACTTAACTTGACAGTTGGAAGAGTTTCAACAGATTTAGACAAATAGGCCGTGCTTGGCACTTCGATGCTGGGCTGTGCTGGCCATTTGAATATGAAGGACAGGGAGTCTGACTCTTGGCTACCGGTGTATGTCTCCATGACATAATCGTTTCACCTGTTCCTAAATTGTGTCTGAAAGAGGGTTGGTTATATGTGGACATTTGAGTATGTTGTCTCATTGCATAAAACTGAAAACTTTTAAATTTCCAGTACTTTTAAAACATTATATATGTGTCAATAGTTAATCTTGCAAGAGGTGATTTCTTGGCGAGATTTATTTTATTTTATTTTTAAATATTTATTTATTTATTTGACAGAGAGAGAGAGAGAGAGAGAGAGAGAGAGGGATCACAAGTAGGCAGAGAGGCAGGCAGAAAGAAAGGCGGAAAGCAGGCTCCCTGCTGAGCAGAGAACCCAGTGTGGGGCTGGATCCCAGGACCCTGAGATCATGACAGGAGCCAAAGGCAGAGGCTTTAACCCACTGAGCCACCCAGGCGCCCCTCAGTGAGATTTATTTTAAACTTGATTTGTACCTTTAGGAGACATGTTTTGGGGTGATGGCAGGAAATGCTAGTAGTTTCTGTGTCTGAACAGATTGCTATGCGGGTATCTGTAGATGCCCTAAGGCTGAAGTTTCTTTTAAAACTATTTTTTAAACCGCTGGAGTCCCCAACCTCCCACCAGGCCCCATATGGCAAGTTCTTAGTGGTGCCACCTCAGAGGAAATCCACGATTGTGATGTAGCATGTATTTGTGAGTGTGTTAGGAAAGGAATACATTAAGACAAGAGCAACAGCTGCTCTTCAATGATCTTTGAATCAAGAAACTATATTTAGGTATAAGTATAAATAACATATCAGTCTATTTCTCATTGAGTCAGAATTCATCATTCTTTCCTGCTCTTTATTGTACTTTGTTAAATCTGTGTTATACTTATCATCGTAGATTGGAAATACTTTTGCGCGGCTGCGTATCTTTCTAATTTACTTAACAGTGATTCCTGGGAAAGTGGGGCCCTGTTTTGTGTTTCCCGCTCTGCAGCGACGGGAGGCTCACTCAGCCAGCGCGCAGAGAAGATGCTCAGTTATCATCACTTCCCTTGAATCCAGCATTTTAGACGTTTGCAGACCATGTCATTTTGTTTCTCTGTGGAGGGCTGTGTTTAGGAGACTGACATCAGTGTCACAGTGGGAATCTCTTTGAGCTCTGAAGCATTTTTGTTATCATGATGTCAATGCAAGAGCATTGTTGCAAAAGTCCTTTTGCTGAGGGGGCTGAGGGCGCATCATAGAGGCACCGTTTGATTTCTCTTCTCAGCTCAAGGTGAGGCTTATCCCCCAGGCACACGGGCTGCCGCCCCGGGTAGGTGGACCCTGCAGCAGCCAGGATCTCAGCTCGTATTTGCCGAGGCTCAGGGTGTGGATGGAGGTGAGGATGGGAATGGAGGGGTAGAAAGCGGGAGGAGAAATTCAGCTGACTGTTAATATTACAACACTAAATCTGGTATTGTTGTGTAGGGTGAAGCTGTTTGGGATGGATCCATAAAATCTAGTTGATGAAATGGCTCAGTGAAATGCTGCACGGTAAACAAAGAAACAAATCTTACACCAAACTGACTTCAAGAGGCAACGGCTGGAAAATTATACCACTTCCTTCAGGAGGGCATCAACAGTCACTTGAAGTGCGGGGAGATTTTCAAATCCACACACTGTGGCGGCGCATCGTGGTACGTGTGTAAACTGTGTGAAAAAAAAGCTCACCTGGAAATCATACTAGCTTATCCCTTTTGAATGGAGTCCAGGGCAGGAAAGCTTCTGAGCCAAACTCTCTGGACTCTGTTCAGAACACACTGTGGAGTGCTGTCGTATTTCAGTTCCTCATACGGACAATGTTATGAGTCATCCTGATTCCTTGGTCCCCAAAGAGTGATCCCCCAAAGTCACTAATGAAATCGGTGAAGTGTACAGTGCATTCCACCTGGGGTGGGAGCTGTGCGACAGGAAGGACCAAATCTTCTCAGAGTGGCCATGCTGCTGGGAGGGTAGGGACGGGAAAACACTTGGAGTGTTAGAGAATGCTAAGCGCTTAGTGTCAAGAGGTTGGAGGTGGGTCAGGGCCATGCGACAGAGAGCCCGAGGAGTCACTTGAAGGGACAGTGCGTAGTGGGGCCGCAGTAAGGGGATTCAGGGAGGGAGTCCTGGGGTCGGGGTTTTGTTCTGGAGAAATCATTCTTTCAGCAGCATGGAAGGGACCGTGACAGGAGGTACGGGAGCAGTTGTAACTGTCCAGAGGAGAGAAACTGAGCAGGAATTGACAGAAAGGCAGGAGATGGTCAGGAGAGAAGATGCGGAATAATTTTCTTCCCTGTGTGGCTTGTCAACTCTTCACATGGTCCTGGTGGCCCGAGTCCGAGGCCCATAAGCGCATTGAACCCCATAAGCAAGGACCGGCAAAACGTCGTCTCTTGGGGTTTAATGACCTTAATGTTCATTAGTTAATTACTAAAAATGTGTATATACCACCATTGCTACCTTCCACCAGTTATATCCCAGGATCTTATAATAACACAACCCTAAAATACACAGTCATTCAAAGAAAAGGATACTCTATCCTCTCTTGGAAAAGCTAGCAGTGATTGGATCAGAGATGCCTGATGAGGCCAGTTAGGATCAGACATTTCCTGCAAAAATCCACTCAGGAAATATAGAGTAGGGGGTGAATTTCACTGTCCTCCCCACCGTGGGTTTGGAGATGCGCAGCAGTGAAGGGGACAGGTAGGAAGGGATGTGGGAGACAAGAAAGGCTTTGCCAGGACCCACTCCTGGTTGATCTCTTCCCATTCTCGGGTTCTATTCAAGGCACTGCAGTTCCTGAACTTCCAAATCTCAAATCCCAGGAGGTCTGTGTGTGGGCAGCTGGGGTGGGAGCCCACAGAGGCACCTCTGGCCCCCAGGCCAGTGCCCGCAGTCTGGGATGACCGGGCTCCCACGGCAGTTGACCAGCTCATTAGCAAAACCTCAGTTCCTTTCTGGACTCCGGTGTTCCCTTCACCTGCCATACACAGGCATTTCCAGTTCAGTGTATCAGTAGCCACATTTTGAGATCATCTTTGGGATTTAAAACATTGCCAAGTATAAAGAAAACTTAGGGCTCCATTCTCTGAGCTCTTGCTTCCTGTCCAGGGGAAGTAGCAGTCCCAAGCTGTATCAGCAAGGTATCGTTTCAGGAAAGTCTTTCAAATGTTTTCGGGAGAAGACAACCGCAGGGGGAAAGAAAATCCTAGAGGGCATGTTGGATCTCTCCCATTTAGTGAGATAAAAGCCAGCTTGCTCAGTGAAAAATAGCGCCTTCTGAGGACCATAAAGGCCAGATCTGGGTTTGTTCAGTGGCCCTGAAAGGGTGCGTTATCCTAGTGATGTTCACGGAGGGGAACTGGCACTGATGGGTTACGGAGTGCAGACTTAGGAGCTTGGGACGGATCACTCTGGCTGGACAGCGGATCCATCACACTGGACTAAGGTCTCAGTTTCTGTGCTTGTCAGTTACATGGTACTTGCTGAGAAGTCAGCTCATAACATTCTTTAAAGCTCTGTGCAATATAGAATTAGACATGGCAAATACTTTCATCCAGTTTCTCCTGACCCTTTCTTTGACTTTAGGGATTTTCTTCTCCCTTTGAAAGCCAGAAATAGTGGGTGGAGGAGAAGTGGGACTCTAATTTAACTTGTCTTTACCAACTATGTTAATTTCTTTCTAAGGAACAGACAGGTTACATTGTATTTTTGATTTCTTACCACCTCTCTAGGAAGAACATTCAAATTGTCAGACTAAATTCACTATGTTGTTGGGAATTTCCAACCAACCCACACAACTCAATAACCTTAGCCGAGTGAATTCCTAATTTTCTGATCTTACACCACACCCTGAATCCAGGACTAATGAGCAAATGAGATGTAGCAATTCTTTCATTTGTATGATTTTTAAAGCTTATGTTTTAATTTCTCTTGCAAGAGAAGATATTTCATAATATGGTGGAAACAAGTGATAACTCTGGGGGGAACAAGCTTACCATGCAGAATAGAGACTCCCTGTGTTCATGGAGAGGAGAGAGAAGTAGCTGAGTAGGTATGATTTCTAACAGTGACCTAATTTGAATTGTAGTCTAACGGAATCAGTGGTTTCCTGCAACTTGCATCTGTATAGTAACTCAAAGATCTTGAAAAAATTTATATTTGTAAGACAGTGTGAGTCAGGATACAAGTACTCCTGCGCTAAGCATATTTACAGTGAAAAATGAATTGGCTCGTGGCAGCAATGTTTGTATTAGGAAAAACTGGAAACAATCTCAATAAAACAGTGAAACAGACAATGGTGTATCATTTGATAAAATGTTATACAGTATTTAAAAACCAAGGGAGTTTGAGGAATTGATTTAGAAAAATGTCCATATCATAGAAAGTGGGAGTAATTACATAATGATATACAAATCATAATTCCATCTTGGTAAAAGTACATGTGATAGTACAAGTATGTAAGTGTGTGTATATATGTGTGTATTTATCTAGGTGTGGCAGTGTGGTGTGTGCACGTGGGTAGGGATGGGTAAATACCTATGGAAATGGGAGTATGGGAAGTATCCCACTGTGGTATAAAAAAGAAAACATGTGATACCAACCTTTTATATATATGTATAAACATACATAAATATATATATATAAACATAAACATATATATGTATTTTTAGGTAATAGATATAAGAAAGAAACATTACCAACAAGGCATGGGTTTCATCAAAATAAGTGGATTTTTAAACCACTATAAAGATAAGACATTTTATTTAAGGCCACTCTGAAAACATATGTGTTTCTGAGCCAGGCCAGGGAGCCTGGCAATTATGACTTGATGTTTTTAAGGTCTTTGTGCTTGTATCTCCAACTATTTTTATTCATTTAGGGGAGTACACTCCAGGATTCTATCTGAGTAACCCAGAGAACGAAGTAGTGTAGTTTAGCACTTGAGAAGAGCTGTCATTAGATAATCAGGAACTCAGAGACTATTATATTCTGAGCGTGTTTTCATTGCCTGGTAAAAATATTTTGACAATAGCCTGTGTGCATCAATAACATTTTGCATAACAAAGAATAACAGGTGCCGAGAGAAGGGAGGTAAGTTCCCTGAGGATGCATTTTCAATTTATTTTGTGACTTGGACTTACATCTTCTAAATGTATAATAATAATCATTGTTATTGCTATTGTAATGTCATCGTTACTATGGACAACCTATGGCAATGAAATCCTTTTGGAAGAAAGTAAGAAATCTACCCAGATGGATTCAGGAGACCATTAAGAGCATTAAGAGGGATGCTCATCAAAACTTCCACTTGCCGGGAGTGCTGTCCTCATGGGCCCTGGGGTGATCCTTCCCTGGGCTTTGTTGAGCATGTGTTTTCAGTCGGCTGGAAGAGGCAAGCGGTAGGACAGCAAACCTGAGTTTGCCCATTCAATGACAAGCACTTGCATGGGTCTCTCACATACCCACAGAGAGGAGATGGGAGCACTTGCTAATTTAGAAACGATGACTAACACCTGTGCTAACAGGGCCAGGGACCTGACAAACTCTTTCTGGCAGGTTGGTTCCCCCCCCTCCCCTTTAATGGATATATTTGGAAATCCAGTTTCACATGCAATTGTGATTAGAAAAAAAAAGGCATAAAATAGTTTTATCCCATTGTGTTAAAATCAAAGAAGGTGGATTCTCCCCTCCCCTGAATTGCCAGAGCTGCAATTTCTGTTCAGATATGTAAACCAAACCCGTATATATCATGCTATTCTCATCATGTGAAGTCAGGGTCCGCCTGCAAATAGGATTTAAAGAACGATCTGAGCGAATACAAAAAGATGTACTCCAAAGTCCTTTTCAGTCATCTTGGCGTTGGAACCATGGATGGGAGGAAAAGTACATCTCTGTCATTACATGGAATAAAAATTGTTGGGAAATTAACTCAGTAATACTTGTGTGAATGGCTGCAGAGAGAAAAAAAGAAAACAACAACAAAACGATCCAGGTTCATTTACCCAAAATAAAAATAATACATTGGTTTTCCCCTTCTGTTTTTGAGGTTATTAGTTTAGGGATGTTCATTTTACATAGTTTTATGAGCATAAGATAAAATCTAGCTTTCTGATTAGATGCGGGCTTATGATTCTGGCCCCGAAACCCTGTGTCTTTTTCTCTTTCTATTTCTTGGTGTAAGTCACTTCTCAATTACCCTGCATAAGAAATTTTGAATCTTTTCAATCACTGTTTTTTTAGTGCTTGTCTGAAACCAAGTGAAGGGCTGGCACTTCAAAAATACTTATTGATTGAATCTTTCTTCCTATAGAATTCTAGTTCATCTGTATTGAAGAGTGCAAGGCATGTTATTAAACACTAGCATTTCATTCATTCATCAAATCCTTTTTTATAATAGTCATGAATATTCTCTTCTGTGGTTTTAATTATTGAGTTTGTAGGCTTTTGCTCCTTACAATTGTTTAATAAACTTTAAAGATATAAAACATTCTATTGCAGACAATACCCTATGTTGTTGACTTATGAACCCTTAGCTGGTTGTTGACTTATGACCCCTTAGCTCTTACTTAGATCACTCTTCTTCAGCATTCTTATATTAGTGATGAAAGAAGAGTAATGGAAAAGCAAACCAGAAGATAAAGTGACAGATGACAGACCAATGGCTGACTGAGGATACACAGTCCCATACATAGAGTCTTAACTCTATGAACTCAACTCTATTGGCCTTGTTTAAAACGTGTTGAATGATAGAAAAAATATCCAGGGTTTTTGGACTTCACTCCTGAAGAGTGTGCACTCAATTATACTAGGCTTTAAAAAAAAATATGAGGCTTAGTAGGGCTGAAAGAGAAATCAAGTGTCTCTTTTTGGGAGCTAGCTCAGCTCCCAAACTACAGAAACTAAATCATTTCTGCAGGAAAGAGAGCAGCAGTCACCTACTCTGACTCTCAGGTGACATTTCACTTTACATGTTCTTAGAATGCCTGTACTAACAATTGAGTTGTCCTGGATTCTGACATGCGTGATGTGACTCACAGAAAAAAAAAAATCTGTGAATTCTATATTGCTTACACGGGTTGCCAAGCATCAGAGGTTTGAGTTTATGTGTCAATTTCTATAAGAATTATTTCTAGAGACACAGAAATGAATTATTCAATGTCTTCCAAGTGAGAGTCCTTGGGGAAGCAGCAAAAATTAAGTAGTCAAGCCCAATTAAAATTCTTTCAGGAAATAAATTCAAATTTCCTACTGGGTTCATGGACAAACCACAGAATTAAAGTTCAAGGTTGACTCACATGTGTTCTTTAGTGTTTGTAATACAAAATTCTTCTATGCAGATTTTGAAAAATTATTTTCTTGGGGTTGATCAGTGAGCCCTCACTGTACCAGGTACCACATTGGGTTTTGGGATACAAAGATATTTAAGAAGGTCTTCATACTTGAGTTTACCCATTTGGCAGTGTCACTATTAATGAATTTCATCAATTTAAGTCAAATCTGTTAATAGAATACTATGTCCCAGGCAAGAGATGGCTTACAAAGGGAGTATGACCAAGGCATTCTCCCTAAGATGTTTAATATCAAATGAGGGGGACAGATTTTTTAATATCTATCCATAATACCATATAGTCTGTGCTATGGTTGAGGTCAGGTTGCTGGAATGAGAGAGAAAATAATGCATCTTAAATTTATAGAAATTTTCCACTTCTAAATGAAAGATGCCTTCCTAGCCCAGCATATGTAAAATATTTGGATGAAAGATGTTTTAAAAAATGTTCTTTCAGGGGCGCCTGGGTGGCTCAGCAGGTTAAAGCCCCTGCCTTCGGGTCAGGTCATGATCTCAGGGTCCTGGGATCAAGCCCTGCATCGGGCTCTCTGCTCAATGGGGAGCCTGCTTCCCTCTCTCTCTCTGCCTGCCTCTCTGCCTACTTGTGATCTCTCTCCTTTCTATCAAATAAATAAATAAATAAATAAATAAATAAATAAATAAATAATCTATTAAAAAAATGTTCGTTCAGTGAAATTTTTATTGGCAAAAAAATGTGGGGATTCCTTGAAGGCCAGAAAAAAAACATATATAGGAGTTACAGAAGCTGACTTTTTGTGGGGTTATTGGCACGAAAACTCATGTTTTTAAAACACACAGGGGACATTTCTGGAAACTGATTGGGTGAATTTGGCCTTAAAGAAGATCTCAAAGTTTTTTGGAGATTTGATAACACACTTATCCCATTTTCTTGCTTTGAAGCAATTAAGTTAGATCACTGAAAATCTATAATTTCAGAAATTTAAAAATATACTTGTAAATCAAGCAAAGAAGAATTAATAGAAATTAGGAAATTCTAAGAAATGAATAACAAAAATACTGTATTTCAAAATATGTGGGATGTAGCTAAGACCATGACGAGAAGGAAATCTGTAGACTTAAATGTTTATAGTAAGAAAGAATGGCAGAGTGCTTGGGTGGCTTAGTTGGTTAAGTGACCAACTTGATTTGGGCTCAGGTCATGATCTCAAGATCCTCAGATGGAGCCTCACATGGGCTCAATGCTCAGCAGGGAGTCTGCTTGAGATTCTCTGCCTCTGCCCCTCCCCCTCTCTTGTGCGCATGCACTCTCCCTCTCAAGTAAATAAATCTTTAAAAAGAAAAAAGAAGAATGATTAAAAAATGGGCTAAGGCTGGGGCACCTGGGTGACTCAGTGGGTTAAAGGCTCTACCTTCCGCTCAGGTCATGATCTCACGGTCCTGGGATCGACCCCCACATTGGGACCTCTGCTCAGCAGGGAGCCTGCTTCCCCCTCTCTCTCTGCCTACCTCTCTGCCTACTTGTGATCTCTTTCTCGCTCTGTCAAATAAATCAATAAAATCTTAAAAAAAAAAGAACTAAGGATCCAAGTTGAGAAATCATGGGGAAAAACAGACTCACTGAATAACCCAAAGAAAATTGAAGGAATAGAAATTCATAAGATACAAACGAAAGATACCTAGGAGAATATCAAGAGTATCAAGAAAAGTTTGTTTTTAAAAGAATAAATAAAAATGGCAATGTTTGTTAGGATTTATCAGGAAAAAATAAAATGAAAAGTCACAAATAGACAATATTAGCAATTTAAAAAGAGAATGTTACTACACATGTAGCAGTACAAGAAAACAACTATGCTAACAAATTTTAAAACTAATGAGAAATAGGTATGTTCCTAGGAAAACAAAAATGATCAAAACTGACTAAAAAAAATAAGACAAAACCCAATTTGTGCTGGAACCACTGAAGGAATTGAATTAAAACAAAACAAAACAAAACAAACAACTTTCTGTGAGCCAAATCCTGGGACATGACTTTTATGGATGAGTTCGAGGTATGGGAATCTCCCACTTTTCTTCACAAGTTCACATTATACCATTTAATTTTCATGAAGGATTTAAATTAGTACTTGTTTTCACTAACCAAAAGAAATCTGCAGAGGATTATTGCTTTTATGAAAAAAGGGGAAAAGCGAAAATAGCGCTCAGGATTTGTTTTGCGTCTAGCCCTTCTAGAAGTAGGGTGCTCCACCAGCAGTGGGAGGGGCCTGCCAGGCTCCTTCCGGAACTACACCCAGCATCTCAGCATCAGGTTGCCAGAGCTTCCAACTGTGTCTGTGAGCATCTGTACTTTACCTCGATTTATTTTGTGCATCCCTCAGCTAGATGTGTCCTAAGGTATAAAGAAGCCTAAGAGAGTTTATTTTGGGGGGCCTGAAAATGCTTGAAAAACTTCTGTATAAATTAACAGTAACTGCTTTTTCACTTCATTTCGACTTCCGAAAGGTCTCGTAGGAACAGTTTGTTTTCAGATAGAAGAGAAACCTGTGCGGGAAATATTAAATTTAAACTCTCTCAGAGAACAGAAAAAGGCAGAGCACTCACTCCTCAACTCATTTTATAGGTCTGTGGTAACCTCGGTACCAAAACCAGACAAGGACAGTATGAGAAAAGAAAATTATGGGCCAAGTTGACAAAATTTAGCCATAGATTAGGGGGAAAAAAATCATGGTATGTTAGTTAGCAAGTCAAGGGCTTGTGGGAGGTGGAAGGTCACCTCTATAGCCACAGAAAAATCATTTGGTGGAGTTACCCACCTATATATGGCTTAACAAATAAGCAAACAAAACTTTTTGTGACAGGAAGATGATCATTATGTTAACTGGAAAAAAAGTGAATCTAAAATGTTTTACTTGTTTTTCATAGATCTGGTAGCTAACCAAAACGGAGCTTGCTTTCTTAATAGGAGGATGAGGAAAAGCTGTTAGTATTTAAATAGCTTTTTGACTTATTAAATACATAAATGTGTGTGTTTAATTGTACAGATATAAATACATACAATCACTCAGAACTTTATTGCACAGTAGTTAAGAACATGAGCTCCGGAGGAAGATTGCTAAATTAAAATCCTGGAATTCCATGATTTGGAGCAAATTTCCTAACCTCCCTGGGCTCCAGTTATCTCATCTGTAAAATGGGTGAGGAAAATACCTCACTGGATTTTGCGAGAGTTAAATACATGCGAAGCATTAAGAAAAATCCCCAGCAGATAGTAAGCACTAAGTATGTATTAGTGGCTAGGGTGCCTTTTTTTTTTTAATACCAGAATATTATTAACATGATGATTTCTGTCTGGGCGGAAGAGTCATGGGTGGTTTTTACGTTCTTCTTGATGTTTTCCCCATATTTTCCAAACATTTTAAAGTACTTTGCTTTTATAAAAAGAGCTAATTTAAACACACACACACACACACACACTGCCCACACTCACCACCACAGCACCTCGCGCTCTTTTAGCTGAGTTGGCTCATATACTTTTCCTGGAGGCTCGGCTTGTGGCCGAACGTCACTTCTGAGAGCTCTGCTCTCGCCCGCCGGGGTCACTCTGCTGCTTCTCCTAAGATAGGACATGGGACATGTTTGTTGTCTCTAACCACATGTATGATCGCCCCATAGTTGTCTCCCGTGAGCAGTGGTGACTCCAGAGGAAGGGAAAAGCACTTTCTCATCAGCTGAGGCAAAAGGGCATCAGAATCACTCAATGAACTCCTAACCAAGGATGTTCAGACTCTGCCCCTAGAGACTGTGACGTCAGCAGGTCGCAGTGGGGCTTACGGATTCGCGAGGCTGATGGGCACCTGGCTTGTGAACAGCTGCTTTTTCTGTTTTCACTCAACCTTTTCCCACATCCTGACCCAGACGGCTCTGGGTGGGGGAATTTTAATGGCATGCAGCACTTTCAGTTAATTTTAAACATATAGATAATGCCTGCTCATTCATTCCACAAAATGGATCGGCTCAGTGTTTCAGGAAATGTTCTAGATTAGAAAAGGAGACACAAAGGAGAAACGAACAACATTCCCCAGTCTCCTAAGTTTAAATTTTCATGTAGGCCAACAGAAAGCGGGCTAATTACAGAGTATAATAAGTGTTCTTAAAAGAGGATGTAAACAGGACAATATGACAGAGTAATGGGAGAGGAGGCTTTAGACAGGTGAGTGGGGACAGCTGTGCAGGGAGGTGACACTTCTGTGGAGACATGGGGCCGAGAGGGAGCAGGTTACGCTCAGAAGAGAAGTCAATGTTTTCCGGGGACACGCAACAGCCAGTGCTGCACATCAGAAAGAACCCTGCATGTTCAAGGTTTTTGTGTCTGGAATCCAACCTGTGAGAGTCAGAGGTGTAAAGAAGATGCCGGAAGGGTAGATGCGTAGGGACTTGCCATCCAGGCTGACACGTTTGGATTTTATTCTGAGGGGAGTAGAAAACCACAGAAGTCTTTTGAATGGGGTAGGGTCGGGGTGATGTAGGAAATAGTTGTTTTCAAAGATCACTCTGGCTTCTGTGTGGAGACGGATTGGTGGAGAATAACAGCAGCAGCAGGGAAAGGCACGGGAGGCGGTTGTAACAAGCGAGGTGACAGATGATGACAGCCTGGATTTGGGCGCGCCCACGAGATGGTGAGAGCTGCCTAGAAGGCGGCCAGGCTATCTGTGGCGGATCCGTGGTTCTGATTGGCTGTGCGGCAGACACCGATCAGACCACTGGGTCAAAAGCCACTGCAGCGGCTCCTTCCCGTGGGTAAATGGGACAACGCTGACTAATCTCAAGGGTTCAAAAGGCAAGTTCCCATTTGTTCTTTGGACCCTTAGAATAAAGTTCTCCTGTGGTGGTTAAAAATACCCGATGCCTTCAAAGGGTGAGATGCTGTTTATGCCCAGGGATGGTTCTGTATGTAGCTGCTGAGCTCCATATTCTGGGGACACGTAGGGCTCACATAACGCCTCTCCTGTGTCAGCAGCAGGATAGGTCTGGGCTGCACCCATCCCCACGAGGTGTGCTGTAGATTCGGGGCAGGCCCCAGAGGCCACGTGGCCTCTGTGGAGTGATTAGTTCCACTCCTCACTGAGGAAACACCAAGGAGTCCCAAGGTCGCCTGAGCCCGTGGGACCTCCCCTGGTGAGGTCCAGGGCTAACCTGCTTCTCAGAGGCTATTTCTGAACTGAAGCCAATCTGAGTCTGGGTCAGAGTCCTCTGTCTCTCTACACTCCTCCTCTATGTGACTGTATTCTCGGAGTTTACTGAAATTCTGCTCAGCCCCTGGGCCAGCTCCAGAGAATCTAGGGCTGCTCAGGAACTGGGGAGGAGGGGGAGTGGGGAGCGGGAAGTGGGGGGAGTGGAACTGGAAGGGGGAGGGAGTGAAACGGGAAGGCTAGGACAGTGGCTATAGGCAAAAGCAGGAATAGAGTTGGAAAATGCTCCCTTTCCCCATTTCCTATCAGGGGAAAATGGTGAGATAGAGCTCAGCCCACAACTCCCCTCGAGGGCAGGTGTGTAAGACATAGTGAAAATGCCTGGTTATGCAGTCTTCAAGAAAATGTGAAATAAACCAGTGCATTAGCCGAGTGACACCCCTATTGCCCTTAGCATTAGAAAAAAAATATTTGTATTTTGCATTGTTATTAGGTATAGGTTATGGGTGTGCTCCCAAGAGTATGATTCGAATTCTTTATCTCATCTGCAAAACCCTTTTATAAAGGACTTGGACCTTTATGCCCGTGGCATTGTGTGAGGGGTCAGAAATAAACTCAGAAGCAATTTAAAGATGTGAGAGCTGTAACCATATGTGTTACTACTTTAAAATATCACAGTATGTGGATCGATGCAGTGAGAATGGTAAATACTGGGTAAAGAACTTACTTAGGTTCTCTTGAAAAGTGAGTTTCCAAATGACACACCAAGTATGAGCCATCTAATTACAAACTAAAAAATTGGGTGTTTCACTAAATCTAAGAGTATAAGACAGCCCAATATCAAAAATGTCAATGTGGGAAACCATATGTTTTTAAAATCAATAAACATTTTTATAAATGGCTTCTATGGTTTTTAAATAAATGTTTTTAGGCACATAAGGTGTCAGAACAATATGCTCTGAAATGTTGAGAGAAATATCATACTTAAAAATGTTAAGATACCTCTGGGAGAGGGAATGGGATGGGGTCAATGAAGGACCCTATGCATATATATTTTATTCTATATATTTTTATATTATTTGTAATTTTTGCGGTGAGCATGTATTGAGATTGATATGTGTGTGTATGTAAATGACACTGGTTCCTATGGGTGATTTGTTAGTCAAAAAAATTTTTGCGGACGGAACAAATAGCCTATTAGATCCTGATTTTGTTAAGCACAGCCAACAAACATAATTCGGGGAAGGCTAAAGAAATTCTCTGTTTGTGCTGCGACTGCACATTCCCACTTGCTGTGAAGTCAACCCAACCATCCTGCCGGGCTCTGTTGATTCAGCTTGGCCTTCTGGAGCAATCTAGCATGAACCGCCTGCATGGAATGATGCTGCTTTGGTCAGGGGCACTGCTGGTCGCAAGGTTTGTGGTACAGGGTATTAATTACATTCTTTCCGTAAAATAGCAGTGCTCTAAGTACGGAGCTGGGTGGAAATGGATGAACAGGTGTGGTAGCCGAGATTCAGGATAAAGGTAATTCCCTTGGATTTCAACTGTTATCTCTCATGGGAGAGGAGGGAATTCAGATTCAGGTCAGGAGGCGAAAGGTTTGTGGGCGGAGGGAGAACACCAGGCAGGCAAGGCTGTAAAGTCTGGGAAGGGACTGTCTCATTATTCATGAGGCCTGCAGCTTCTGAGAACATTCTGTACCATGTGCACAGTTGGCTTGGTACAAATTCCAAAGGCATTTTTTATTATCGTTTAGAATCTCATTTTCAGAGTAGGTAGATAAGTAAGCTGATAGTTAAACATTTGTAAACCAATACATTCCAAGGAAATCCACCCATGGACCACGTGGCCAACGTTCTTACAGCGCTTTCCAGTTGGTGCTGAAAGCAGCATTCTCCAGTCTTCTGGAAAAGAATATTCATTCATTCATTCATTCATTTCCTCTTTTGTTTAAGAAATAACTCATGGAGTGCATGCTATGTGCCAACCACTGTGCCCGGAATATGTACTGATGAAAACACATAGAGAGGTCCCGGCTCTGGGAGAGTTCACATTCTGGAGGGGTTGACAGATAGTGAACAAACAAAAGAGAACTAATTACAGATTGAGACAGTGTTATGAAGGGCACCGGAGTGACATGACAGCGTTCGGGGGAGTGGAAGGAAAGGGGGATAGCTTCATATAGTTTAAGGTGCCAGCCAGGCCTCTCTAGGGAGGCATCGCTGGATCTTACTGCTGAAGGGGGGCAGGTGGCAGTGGGAGCCACGGGAAGAACCCTTCCCAGAGGGGCAGGAGACATGGGTCAGGTGCCCTCTGCCCTCACTGGTCTGGAGCCTCTGATTCTGGAGGACTTCCTCCCTCTCTGGTCACTCTTTTCATTTGCAAAAAGAACGATGTGTTCCTTAAGGAGACTTTGGTCCGGAAATTCAAATAATTATGGATCTGTTAACTGAAGAATAATAACTTGTATGAGAAAGTACTTTGCAAATTGTAAAGAATTTTCAAGTATTACCTCCATTTGATCTTCATAATAACTCTAAGTAGGTCAGATAAGGATTAAAATTAGTTGAATCCTGGCAAGCCTGGCTACGTAATTTGCACTGCTTGGTGCAAATTGAAAAAAGCAGGGCCCCTTGTTCAGAATTGATTAAGAATTTTAAAAGGGCAGCAGCAGAGGATTAAACCATTAAAGTTCTGAGTGTAGGACTCCGTGAGACTGGACGGGTTGCGTGTTCACAAAGGCTGAGATAATACATCATCATCGGCTTTGGTGGAGGCAGGGCGGGGAGGAGCTGGCATTGTCATTTTTTGTTGTTGTTGTTGTTGTTGCATTTCTATCCAGAGTCCCTGTTTCTGCAAAATATTAAATGGTCAAATACTCATTTTTCCTCATGTAACTACACCACTGAACTTATTCCAGGGATTCTGGTCTGTTTCTTCATTCGGTGTTTTCGACTCTCTTCTTTCAGTAATTCAGAAATCTGGGGGACCACATAAAGGGCCAGCATCTCCTCCAAAAATCTGTAGCAGTTAAGCTATTTTGATGCAAGTTGTTTTGAGAAAAACAACTTTTGAGCAGTCAAAAGATCTTGGTTTGAAATAAGAACGCTTGCATGTGAGTCCTGATTCTGCCATTTGATATTTGTGTGACCTCGAGTAAATGACTTAGTCTCTCTGAACTCTAGTTCCTCCTGCAAAATTGAAATATCCCTTTATAAATGTGCCTGGGTTGTTGGTAAGGAGTCAGTGGTCATGCCCAGTGGTTTGCCATGGGTGGCGCACGCACAAAATGGTTCTTTGGGGGTTCTCTGTCTCAAGACTGGCAGGACTGACATCTAGCTGGTTGGCCCTAATTGTTAATGGGAGATGTCATTTTTGACTGGAGGCATACGTTCTTGCTGGTTATTAAATATTTTGAACATCACTCTTCACCCCGAATGGTGGGAAGTGTATTGTACTGGTTTGCAAAAGAATGGCAAGCTTGCAATTTTCTTTAGTATATTAATAACATCATAGTGGGAAACCATGATTTATTTTGCTTTGTTTTATTATGTTATATTGTATTATATTATTTTATTTTATTTTATTATTTTTTTAGAGAGCACGCAAGTGCGATCTCATGACCGTGAGATCACGACCTGAGCTGAAATCAAGAGTTGGACACTTAACCCACTGAGCCTTCCAGGTGTCCCCAATATGATTTTTTTTAGATGAGAGTCACAGAACATAAAATTAACCATTTTAAAGGGAACACTTCAGTGGCATGTAGCACATTCACAATGTCGAGCAACCATCATCTTTATCTATTTTAAAATGTTTTCATCACTCCAAAGGGAAAGCCATGCCCAATAAGCAGTCACTCCCAACTTTCTCCTTCCCCCCAGCCCCTGGCTACCATTAATACGCTTTCTAGCTCTCTGGATTTACCTATTCTGGATATTTCATATAAATGGAACCTACAATATGTGACCTTTTGTGTCTGACTTCTCTCACTCAGCCCGATGTTCTCAAGGTTCATTGTGCTACAGTGTATGACTAAGTATTCATTTCTTCTTATGGCTGAATAGCAGTGCACTCCACATCGGTGCCACAATACGTTGATCGATTTATCTGTTGATGGCCATTTAAAAAAAAAAAATCTTTTGGCAACCATGAATAATGCTGTGAACACGCACGCACATGTATTTGTTTTCAATACCTGATTTCAAATCTTTTGGGTATATATCCAGGAGTAAAATCTCTGGCTCATGTAATATTTTTATGTTTAACTTTTGAGGAACAGGACATGCAATTTTAAGCCAGATAGTTAATTATGAAGACTTTTTTTTTCTGAAATAAAATAAAATAATAGCTAGAAAACACTTCCATTCTTTTTTTTTTTTTCCCCACCTTTTTGTTCCAACTGCTGGTTATTGAGCAGCAGCTACCTTTGGGCTGACTGATTAAAATTGAGGACTTGGACTCTAGAACCCCTGCTTTTGATGGGGAGCCTAACTAGCAGAGAGCTAAGAAAGTGTTAAATGTCAGTACGAGAAGGTATAAGCCAAATTGCCTGTTGTGCCTCCATCTTCGTCTGTTATGTGAGCTTATTGCTTTCAATAATCCCTCAGTCAGTCTAGTGAAGAGAACTATTAGCCAAGGTTGATTATCATCACTGAAATGTGAGTCAATGAAAGAAAGTGAGTCATGCACTAAGGCGATTTTATGATGCTTATGAGGGAAGGGTAAATCAAATGTACAAATCTAAACTACAGGGAACATTTGAGTGGCTGAATCATACGTCTGAGTGGAATCTATTTTATAGCATGTGCCTGTAGATCCTTAACATAGTTGTCCCACTGCTTTGGTCAGAGTGTTCTCTTCCTGGAGGCCTGACGGTGACCTCTCCCAACACATTGAAGGAAACCCAGGGCACTTCAAATGGAGGCCACCCATGTTGGGAAAAGAGATAACAAGAAGGAAACAGAGAGCAGTAAGGTCACATTTCTCCTTCAGTTTCACCAAGAGCTAGCTTACATGCTGCAGCTGGTTGTTTTCCCTACATTTCATTCATGTTAACAAACTTGAACACAGTAGCCTCAGGGAAGTAGGGAGCAGGGAGTTCTTGGGAATGAAGTGACCAAAGAGAAAGGACCATGCTTCTCTGGCCCTATCGCCACCAACCTGTGTTTATCCTGGCTGTGTTCTCACTGTTGAATCCTAGATGCCCTTATGCCTTCTTCACTTATTTGTTTATTCATTGATTGAGTTAATGATTTGATCTGTAACTCTGCTCCAGGTACCATTTCTAATGTTATGTGGTATAGGGACATGAATCAGAATGAACTCTGTTCTTGAGAAGCTTGCAGGGCCGGGGGAGAGATTAGGTGTGGATGCCTACAGCCTTACATGCTGGAGGAGGTGTAGGGTAGGGGTCAGAGGGTAGACTGTGGGCCTAGACTGCCTCGGCTTGGAACCTGCTCCACCTTGGCAGATTTACTGGCTGCCTGTATCTTAGGCCCTCCTCTATAAAATGGGAAGAAGAATAGTACCTACTGCATAGGACTGTTTTGAGGAAAGCCCTGGGATTGGTGTCTGTGCTAAGTAAGTGCTACATAACAGTTTCCTAAACAAATAAGAGACAAAGGTCCTAACTGAGAAATAACCGAAGTGCTCTGGGAGTTGAGAGGCAGATATGTGTACCGGGAGCCTAGAAGCCTCGTGGTGGAGATGTCTCTGAGGTCGTCCTTGAAAACTCTCTGTAGAATGATCTTTGTTCGTCTGTTCGTCTGAATCAGTGCTCCAGCAATAGATAAGCAGGATGTCACCCAGATTCCTCTGTGCATAGCTGTTAGAGTTCAGTATACAACCAACTCCCTAATCATGGCTTCTCTTAACATTTGCTTTGGGGGAAGGGAGAATCTCAAGCAGACTCCTTGCTGAGCGCAGAGCCTGATGTGGGGCTCGGTCTCATGACCCTGAGATCATGACCCGAACCGAAATCAAGAGTTGGAGGCTTAACCGACTAAGTGAAATAAAGTCGGAAAAAGACAATCACCATATGGTTTCACTCTTATGTGGAATATAAGAAACCGTGCAGAGGATCATCAAAGAAGGGAGGGAAAACTGAATGGGAAGAAATCAGAGACGGAGACAAACCATGAGAGACTTGAACTATGGGGAAAAAACTGAAGGTGGCTGGAGGGGTGTGGGTGGGGGGGATGGGGTAACTGGGTGATTGACATTAAGGAGGGCACATGATGTGATGAGCACTGGGTGTTATATGCAACTGATGAATTGTTGAACTCTACATCTGAAACTAATGATCTATGTGTTGGCTAATTGAATTTAAATTAAAAAATGCTTTCTAAGGACACTGAGAAAAAGAATTATTTCTTACATAAAGGTTAGTTACTTATCCGTCAGATAATCAAGCCACTATTTGCTTGACTTTGAGTAAGTCACTTGACCTCTCAGAGATTTGGTTTATCCATTTGGAGTAGAAAAGATCTAGACTCAGTAAGTGTTACAACTTTTTATAAACTAACTCTAAACTATTGTGATTATTAGCAGTATTGTCAATGAGTTTTAGACTTGTAAACATCATTCACATTGTTTATAGAGTTGACTACAAGTCATATAGAACTTGGGCCTGAGTTTCAGTGATCAATTTCTCTCTAAAGTTTTACATTGTAGAGTCTTGAAAGGAGCTTTCCAAAACCACGAGACTGCCAGAAATTCTACTTGACCAACAAAGTTTACAGTGTCTATGCCATATTTACGAATTCCACCCTTATCCACCTACCCACCCTTTTGCATATCTGCTTTTCCCCATTTTACTAGTTCTGGAAAAACAAACTAGCTTACTACTTCAGACAAGCCACAGTTCTTTCTACAAGTACCCAAATCTCTAAAGCGATTAGACTTTTTTTCACTGTACTTTAATCTTCCATACATCTAATAGATCCATATGCTGTATGGCTCAAAGAAAATAATAGAATTTTGTTGGTTTTCTATAGACTTAGAAACCATCATTGCATTTTGGAGGATCAGTGTGTCCTTTCGTTAGGACATGAGACACATGTTGTAGTTCACAGAAGCCACTGGACCTAGTTTAAAAGAACAGGACTTAATTCAAGGAATGAGAAGAGCAGAAGTAGATTCTAGATTGAGTTTTCAGGCACCACCACTGAATTGGCCTCCCTAGGTAGTTTCTCTCTTTAAGAGAATAAGGAAGCTAGGACCCAAGGAACAAATAAACGAACAAACACTCTGAAACTATAACTGCCAGCTCAAAGAATATTCCACCATGCCGTAATGGGCTTTGTCAAAACGGAAGTCTCTTCTCCTTACTCCCTGCCTCTCAACATCTACAGAGATACCAGACATTGGGACCTGTTCTTACTTCCCAGGGCTGCTCTAACAAAGTATCAAGGACTTGGGGGCTTATACAGGAGAAATTTCTTGTTTCACAGTTCTGGGGGCTAGAAGTCGGAGAGCAAGGTGTTGGCAGAGTTTGTTCCTTCTGAGTGCTGGGAAGGAGAATCTATTTCATGTCTCTCTCCTAACTTCTGGTGGTTCATCAGTGATCTTTGACTTCCTTGACTTGTAGATGCAGCCTTCTGATCTCTACATTCATGTTTACATGGTCTTCTCCCTACACGTGCATGTGTCTCTGTGCCAGAATTTCCCCTTCCTATAATCATATTGGATTGGACCCACCTTAGTGACCCTATCTTAACTCGATGATCTGCAAAGATCTTATCTCCAAATAAAGTCATACACAGGTACGGGGAGTTAGGATTTCAACATTTTAGGGGGACACAATTCAACCCATAACAAGACCTCTGCAGCAGTTGCTGCCGAAAAGACCCCAAACCCAAATACCAACACTGCAAGGATGCTACTAGCAATAGCAGAGGTAACAAATGGCCTCGATGTGGTGAGGCTCACCTCTGCCTTCCAACTCTTGAATGGTTAGGTCTGATCAGTGGAAGCTAGGCTTTGGAAGGAACTAGAGCTGTAAAGAAATCTGGAAAATGACAAATGTATTTACCTTTTTGGTTTCTGCAATGCTAAGTGTGGTGGAAAGGAGATGGATGGGCTAATATGGGGCTGAATGAGTCAATCTTCTAGTCAGTGAAGTGGAGGCTATAAGAGATGTTGTGAAGACTGATGGGATCACGAGCAGTGGAGTTAAACACCAGGATCATTAGTTGGTAGTGAATTACTACTTTCTGTCCAGGATGGGATTTATGAAATTTCCTTTTCAACTACCATGAGCAATTTATTTGTGAATTAGGAATTGTGGGTATTTAAAAAGGGAAGTTATTTATTCTCTTCTTTCCAGCAAGATTATATTTAGATCCAATATCTTTGAAACCTGTCAGAGCCCATGGGGGAATCTCATATTTAAGTATAAAGGGAAGAAGAAGGAATAAAGGAAAACCTGACATATGCTGGGCTGGTTCATCGTGTCTACCCACCTGGTCTTTTCAGTGACAAATCTTAGGAACATCCTCCTGCTTCCCTTTTTCTCACTTTCTAGCCCAGTTTTTTTCTAAATCCTAGAAATTTTGCCTTAAAATGAATCTCAAATTTGGCCACCCTGCTTCATCCCGTGGCCACTCTCGGAATCTAGTCCTTCGCCACCTCTGGATGGTATTTGTAATCACTTGGCATTCTCCACTCAGGATTCTCTCCCTTTCTTTCCTTCATGCTGTTGCCAGAGTTCTTCCTACAGATTGGATTTGGCTATGGATGTCCTACCCACTTCCTGTATCTCTGCTCTCCTGATTATTATTGTTATTAACCATTGTAGAATCAAAACTTGTTCTTTTGATTTTATAATTTTCTTGAACTTTTCCCTCAGCTCCTGTTATATTTTTAACTGTTTTCTGGATAGCTCCCCCTGGGTATCCTTGAGTATCTCAAGCCCTGAAGTGATTTGATTGGCCTTTACTAATCTCCTCTCTGAAGGTCAGGGAGGCAGCATGGTCAAGCTTTGGTGAAGGCCATCTCTTGGATTGCAAAACTGCTGGCTTCTCACTATGTACTTACATGGTGGAAGGGTCTAGGGAGCTCTGTGGAGTCTCTTTGTTAAGACCCATAATCCCATTCAGGGGCCTCTATCCTCCTGACCTAATCACCTCCCAAAGGCCCCACCTCCTAATACCATCACACTGGGCGTAGGATTTCAACATGTGTATGGGGGTGGGGGTGGGGCAGGTGGACACAATATCGCTGGAACTATCAACCATCCCAATGACGGGAGGCTTCAGGGGACCACAGGAACTCCACTTCACCTTAGGTTGGCATCTTGTTGTCCACAGGTCTTCTACACCCTATATTCTTGTGTGAATCTCAGTATAACTTGGCCAAGTCCACATTCCCATATACTATCCGGTCTAAATCTTCACTTTTCCTGTCTTCCAAAGCCCATACCTTCCTTCCCTCCTCCAGGCATCATCGTGAGCATTATTCTTTCCCAGTTTAGACCAGCCTCTTTGCATTCTGCAGGTTCCACTTTAGAATAATCGATGACCTTGGTCTTGTGTTGATTCTAAAAAGACACAGGCAGGGGCACCTGGGTGGCTTAATGGGTTAAAGCCTCTGCCTTCAGCTCAGGTCATGATCTCAGGGTCCTGGGATCGAGCCCCGCATTGGGCTCCCTGCTCAGCGGGGAGCCTGCTTCCCCCTCTCTCTCTGCCTCCCTCTCTGCCTACTTGTGATCTCTCTCTCTGTCAAATAAATAAATAAAACCTTTTAAAAAAAATACATAGGGAGTAGATGTAGAACCTTCAACTTCCATCTTATTTAGCCCGAAAGATCAAGAGGAGGATTCAAAATCTGCTTGTGCTGTGTGTTCATGGGTGTGCACATAACCTTGAGGGAGCTTGAAAAATAAGCCTAATTGCTACAAATTGCCACTGGTTCAGTTTTTAGGTTTGTTTGGATGAGCCTCTGTGTAATCATTCATAACTGAGATACATGAATTATATTTTATTTCCTGATTGCACAGCATGCAGTAAAACAAGAAAAAAAATTACAGGCTAGTACTTTTTTTCTCTACTTGAAAGGCTTTGTTTTAGGTCTATTCAAAGACTGAGTCCTACAAAGGTCTTTATTCTGATCTGCTCACAGACAGCATGGCCTTAAAAAGAAAAAGCTGAATTAAATTCTCCAGTTACCGAGATTCCTCCTTTTTTTTTCCCCCCCGGTTTACTTGTGTCTGTGTCCAAACCATTCTTAAATTATAAGGCATATGATAGGAACTTAAAACCTTCCTTGCAATTCTAGTTTGTTTTATTTCTATGGTTTTCAGTTAAGATGAAAAGGCTTTACAGACTCTTGTGGGATAACACCTCATCGGCTTGAGGAATAATATTAATTTTTATCTACCTAAAGTTAGAGGGAAGAATGTAATTGATGGCCTAAAGTGCATTTGAGGCCATGGGTTAGAGGTTTGTTTGTTTTTTTTTTTAATCACACTTTCCCATCTCTACTTGCTGACATTCTACTTTTTCAACCTCTTTCAAACGTCTCATTCTTCACAAGGGCTTTCCTGGTCCCAGCAAGCCAGCCTGTGGGTTTCTTTCTCCTCCTCCCCCTTTCAGGTCTTTGTTCCTACTTTTTTTTTTTTTTTTAAAGATTTTATCCATTTATTTGACGGAGAGAGAGAGATCACAAATAGGCAGAGAAGCAGGTAGAATGAGAGGGAGAAGCAGGATCCCTGCTGAGCAGAGAGCCCGATACGGGGCTCGATCCCAGGAACCCGGGATCATGACCTGAGCTGAAGGCAGAGGCCTTAACCCACTGAGCCACCCAGGCGCCCCCTTTGTTCCTACTTTTAACATATATACAGTGCAGTTTAGTCTGCACTGTAGTTACTGGGTGCACACAAGGCGTAGAAAGGAAAGCAACGGACTCTGAAGGCTGGCTGATGGGCCCTCGATTGGGATCATGTCGCTTGGATCTTGTGGCTCAGATATATTACCTCCTCCACTAAACCTCAGTCTCTGCATCTTTAAAATGGGGTTAACAGTTCCTGTTTTGCAGGGTTGAGTGAGAATGAAAAAGTATATAGTGTGTGCAGCACGTAGAGTCACTCCAGAGGCATGCCTGTTATCGGTGGTGGTAGGGGTCGCAGCTTTACCTGCTTTAGCCTGTTTTCCTTTCTTGTAGGGCACACAGTCTGTCTTCTGCTTCCCTGAAGGTTTCACAGAGGCTGGAAGCACCTTGTACACGGGTGCTGCATGAATTTTTGTTGAATTGGAAGAAATCGGTCTTTCCTTCAAAACAAACATTATTCCAGATCTTTTATAGCTTCTTTTTCTTAACTACACATTTATTTGTTATGTCTGGGTATACTGAGCAGCATCGCTAATTATATCCTGAAATTTGAATATTTGGGATTATGAAATTAGATTACTGTAAGATACTTAAAAGTAAATCGAATCTGTAGATAGTTACAAGCAGAATATGCGTGGTACGGATGTGTAAGTGTGGGCATTTCTGTGGGTGTGTACCCAGAATTGGAAGTTCGCTGTCACTCAGTCCTCAGGGTCTGTGTGGGCAGCCCCCGGTCTCTAAAAACAGCCGTACAGAGAAGTCTTGCAGGCAAACTGTGCAAACACTTTTTGGTTTTCATCCTTCATGAAGATGAAATCTCATCTACAAAAAATTTGGGTTTCCCTATGTTTTCCGTGAGGATCTTTTGGTCAGATTTCTCTATTGGGGGAGAGCACACAGTTGTCACTATAGATTGAAATAAAACATAGGATTTGCCCTTTGGAAACAGAGGGTCGTGAATTACAAACGTTTCTCATCCATACGCTTACTTTCCTTGGGTGGGGGTGGGGGGTGCCTACAGGCTCCCTGACTCTTCAGTGCTGGGTGTACCACAGAACCGAGAACAGCCCCCTCCCTACCCAGCCCGCCTGAGCCTCCCGCAGTAGCATCGTCAGCTCTCTTGGCTGCCCCTTTCCTCCCACAAATGTGTCAAGAGAGAATACACACCGGCAGCAAAGATTTTTAGGAGGATACCGAATACTATAGTTAGGAATTCTAATTGACATTGAATTTCTCAAAAGCGGAACAAGTAGCAATAAAAACAAAGACAATGGGTCAAGGTTCTGAGGGCCAGAGTGCCTAAAGTCACAGAGTCCCGAAATGAGGGGACCAAATGTCTGAGTAAAACCTAGGTTTCTGGAAGAGGTCTGGTACTTACTAACACATCTTAGGAAAGCGGAAAAGGCTGGAAACCTGTATTTGGTCCTCAGTTGTTGATTTGCTCATTAATTAATTAATTAATCCACTAATTCATTAACTCATTCATTCATTTTAAAAAAAATCTTCCTCTTTCTCTGCTAGGAATGTGCCATATTTTCTAACAAAGGCCACAGACGATCATAAAAGGCTCATCATGTGACAAAGACCTATTCTACTCTCACAAGCTTCTTTCTTCCACATGCTGGCTCTCTCCCTAATCCTCTGTTTTGGGAGTACACTCTCTGATTTTGGCAATACTCAGGAGGAGGTGAAACTGTAGCTCTCAGTATACACATGTGTATGTAATTACGTTTCATTTAATCAAGGAGTTTAGGACCGAAGGTCATGAGGTTCTCACCACACAAGAACTTTCAAAATTTCTCAAAGCAACCCAGCATCTCCCCTCTAGATTCTTTTCCATAACCTAAGTGCGTCTTTTCACTGATTCTTACTAACATTGAAGCCTATAGTTTTAGCATTTCAAGATCTTGTTAAATCGGGCCTGCCCTTTGACATGTAGGCTATTCTTCCCAGTTTTGAATTACCTGCAAATTTGATCAATCAGTATTTATAGTTCTTTCTGAATTATCTAATTTACTATGAATCAACTACTATAATGTAGCTAGTTCTGTGAGGATATTATGGGGAAAGTGGCCAAATTCCTTTAAAAATTTATGCCACATTTATAGCATTCCGAAACTGATACTCTAATAATTTTACCATGAGGCTGGTTGGCCATGATTTACTCTTGGAAGAGTAAGTTGACTTCTTGGTCAAGTCGTGAGAGATCTCTTTGGTTGGCACTTCCTTTTCTAAATTCTACACATCACCTGTTTAATCAGCCTACCTTTTTAGATCTTTGTTAAGGATTGATGTCAAAATCATTCATCTGTAATTCCTCTATGCTGTCTTTCTAAGAAGTTGGGACATTTGTCCATCTCTAGGTTTCCAACATCTCTTTTATTTCTATAAATGCAGAAGTTACTAAAATTGGCCTTTCAGTCATAATGTGGATCCTTTCAGAAGCTTGAGGTAGTTCATCTGAGCTTGGGAACTTGGTCTTGGATAAATAGGGCAGATTTTAAAATGCATTCATTATTTCCTCCACTATTTTGATTCCAAATCCTTGCTATGTTTCTTCCAGTTTGAAATACTCTAAGATAGAAACGAAACAGGAGAGACATATTTCACCGTTTCTTGTCTGTTAATTTTACACCATCTGCCAAACAATGGGCCCATCTCTTTTGTTTTTAAAAAAGCTTTTGCCCGATCTTGGCAATTTGCCCAAAAGCTTCTGGCGGTTAGCCTTTTATTTCAAACTGTACTGTACTTTCGCCCCTCCCCCTGCCCTTCCATCATTAGCAATCCTTGTGCCTTTGGCTGACTTGCTTGGTCTCTCGGAAATTTAGTTCCCTCATCTGTAAAATGAATGCGTTACTTACAGAGAAGTTGTGAAGGTCAAATAGAATGGTAACTGCAAAAGCTTTTGGTAAGCTCTCGAGCCCTGTCAAAATGTAAAGCCTTGTAATCTGGGAGCTGAATAGTACTTTAATTAAGCCTGTTAATATTGGAAAGGAGCTGGGGGTTCAACTAGTCCAATCCTCTCCATTAACAGACAAGCTAATACTGATTTGGTGCAGGAACTTTTCAAAGCTTCCAGTCAGAGGCAGCATAGGAGAGAGCTTAGCACACTGTGGAAGGTGACTTGTTATCTCAGCCATAGCTGTGCAAATCTACGACCTTGGTTGTAGTCCTGGCTCTGTCACTAAATAATTACAACTTCCTTGGAAGGGAGCTTGGGATTATCCTACCTTATCCACCACTGCCCATGGCAGATGTAGCCATTTCACCGGAGACTTCCTCCTGTTACCTCACGTTCCTTCTTAACAGTGTCACAGACCGCATGACCAACCTTCCTGACAATGGCTTTGCCTACTTTAGGTTCTTTTATATTCTGTTGAGGCTCATTTGTTGTCTTATGGTCCGGAGGTTTCTTTTTGTTATTGTTGTTGGTTTGCTGTCTGCCATTAAGTTCCAAAAGCCATCAATGAAATTAATAAATCAAGCACGGGAAATGTAAGATGTAGGGGAAGGCTGGCATAACTTGTTTGGAAAGAAGCATATAAGTAAGTCAAAGTCACAAATATTTATTTAGTGGCGACTGGTTAGGAGGTCTGACAGCTTTTGGAAGGGGGACACAAAGCACTGTAATAGAACTTAAGCTCAGAGAGTTTCAGATATTCTAAGGGATATTTTATAAATCCATTGTATAAGTTATACTGCTTTTCCCTGTGACTCATAATAAAAGCTGCAGCTTTTGGAGTGTCTACAGATTGTGTGCTTGATGATGTATTTCATTTTTTTTAGTATTACAAAGAAGTACTGTTGTTCTCATTTTATGGTTGAGGGGACCAGGGCTCAGAGAGTTGAAGTTCCTTGCCCTGGGGCACATAGACCAAGTGACATAATCAAAATTTGAACTTACATTGGCCTGACTAAAGTTTGCTCTTTTTATGAAAGTTTAAGAGATGTACTTCCTGTTGTAAATTACACGTCTGACTATACCCGGTATTATGAAGTCTGAGATGACATGCTTGTTTTCCCTCAAATTTGATTCATCCAAATAATTAGGGATAGAAGGAAGAACACTTAATTTTAGAAAATCAGTTGATGGCCAGATGGAATTCTGCCAAGAACCATTTCTAGCCTGGAAGTTTCCTATCCCTGCATTAGGTCTTTCTGTCCTCAAAATACACAGATCAGACACTTGTTTGAAATTTACCTTTTAAAGTACTGAAGAGCAATAGAATTACTCACTAATCCAGAATCCATGTATCTTTATTGAAAATTTATATACATAACTTACTACATTTTTTTTTTCTTGGCATGCAACAGATGTAATTGATTTCATGGGGAATGAATTGAATTGGCCATATTTTTTGAGCTAGGCACTCTATTCTGTCCTGCTTTAGCTATCCGTTCTTTTTTGGAACAAAAGCCTCTTCCTTTAGGCCTTTTCCAAAAAAAAATATTCGGATTGCAATGCCATTGTAATTGTTTTAATGGGAACAGGGAGCCAGCCGCACAAGCATTCATCCCAAATCTTAGCCTTGAGATTGTCCTGATCTGTGTCCTGGAGATGACACTCGGCTGGAAAACACTATGGAACATCCACTGTGTCCCCAGGGACCAGTGATGAAAGAAGATGTTAGCATGTGTGGGTGACTTGGGTTTAGTCTGGGAGGTTTGTTTATTTACTTGTAGATAGTAGCGCACCATAGATACCCGTTTACTGTTAGGGGAATTAGCGGATTTTTCTTCTTTAAAGAACTCATATCCGTTTGCTGTTTATAAAGATAAAATTATTCGTGGCAATGCTAAGTCTAAACAGCTGTTATGTAGCTTCTCCTCTAGGATCATCGCCGATTGAATCCAATGTGTGTTCATTTGTATACCTCTGTTCAAACAAGTCGGGGGTTTTCAGTTGAGTATGTCAAATTGGGAGAGTGGTGATAAAACAAGATTGGACATCTGTTAGCTTCATTCTCATAGTGGTTCTTTCACAGATAAACTATGAGAATTTGACCTTTGAGTCTACTTATCTGTCTGAAAAATAGCAGTAATAGCAGTCGATTAGACACTTAGGTGCTACCTACCTATCTCCTTCTTTGGGGTACTGAGGATTTAAGAGTTAAGCTCCCTTAGTTATCCAAATGAAAGGTTTGGCAAAAGCACCAACTATGATTAAGGAAATGAGTAAAGTGACAGGCATTCTACCACCAGAATGTATTTCTGGAGTGAACTAATTTTATCTCTTGATTCTCTGTCATCACATCCATACCGGGAGAGAGTTTAGGATTAAGTAGGAGGGATAAATTGCCTCACTGTTCAGGCACTGAGGAGCCGTACTTAATTAGGATTTGGTTTGGACAAAGAGGTAAATGATTAATGATTACTCCTGACACTTTTAAATAGTTTTTAAGTTCTTCAAATGCACCTAATCCCAAATTTCAAGGAATAGAAAGAATTATGGGGTAAGGGTAAATAGGAAAGGATTATAAAAATTGTAGCATATGGTATTTTAACAAACCTCTTTACTCTCTCACTGGCTTTCAGGTTCACTTTTGATCTTTTTACCGGCAAAAATTGTGCAAGTAAGATTTGTTTAATTTTTTCCTGCTTGTCTATGGTATGTTGGAGGAGGGTAAGCCTAGGAAATTTACATGAAAGTAAAACACTGTGGGAGATAAGGGGAGAGGACAGGGAATGCCTGTAAGTGTGTGTTCCTTTGCAACATTTCCTCTTGAAGAATTTTGTTCAGGGATATACATTAATGGGAAGAAGTAGTAACTGGTTCCTTGGCTTTAGTCCTTTGTGACTTTGAATGAAGAAACATCAAACATATGGGTAAACATTGGTCTTGGTACACAGGAAACACCAAAGTCATGGCCACTGCCCTCAGTGTTCCTTCTGTCTAAGGGAGGAGACAGCAGTGTAAGCACTAAATAGAAGATGGCTTTAAGAGTTTGAAAAGAAGTAGGACAGCTGATGTGCATGGGGATAATAGAGGAGAAAAAGGTTACATGTGACATGGTGGTCAAGGAGAGATTTCGAGAAGACTTCACACTTGGTTGGAGCTTTGGGAAGATTTGGGGAGAGAACATTTCATGTTAACGTTGACCAAGAAATGGGGACACAAGTGGACCTGTTTGGGAACTGATGAGGAGACTGACGGGGCTAGAGGGGATTGGTGGTGGGAGAGGAAGTCAGAATGAAAATTTGGGGGTCAGATTAATGGAGGAAGGTTAAGGCTCTTCTCTGGCTGCAAATTCTTTTTGGATCAAAACTTCCAAACCTGAACTCTTTAATAAGCAATGTTTGATGAACAGTCTCGTCAAACAATGTTCCTTTAACGAGATCATGTATTGCAAAGTCTGGGCCTTTTAGCAGCAGGTCATAGCTGTGAAGTGTCAATTAGAGTGAGAAGCAGCCACAGAAGTCACCTTGTACAACTTCGTATTCGTTTCTTCTTGTTCTTATAACAGATGGCTGCAAAATTCGTGGCTTAAAACAACACACGTGTATTCTCTTAGAGTTCTCTATGTGGGAAATCTGAAATCAGTTTCACTGGGCTAATGTCAAGGTGCCATAGGGTTTGTTCCCTCTGGGGATGTGAGAGGAGACCCTGTTTCCTTGCCTTTTCCAGCTTCTAGTGGCTGCCTCTGTTAATGAGTTTATGGACACTTCCTCTGTCTTCAAATGACCCCCCTCCAACTTGTGCTTCCTTTGCCACCGGGCCTTCTCCTCTGACTGACTCCTGGGTCCTTTTTATAAAGACAGTTGGGATTACCTCAGGTATACCAAGATCATCAAGATAATCTCCCTATCTTAAGTTCATTAGCCCAATCACATCTGTAAGGTCGCTTTCACCATATAGGGTAATAGTCATCTGTTTCAGAGATTAGGGCGTGGACAACTGGAGAGGCATTATTTAACCTGCCCCAAACCTCCACATTTTACAAGTTAGGGTGTTCAGGCCCAGCCTGGTCTAAGGCCACACAAATAGCTAGTGACAGACTCTTGTCTCTGACTCCCACTTTTCTTTGCACTGCACCAGGATGCCAATCTTTCCTACTTTCCATCAGGAATCAGTGGTGCTTTCTGAAGGCAGAGATCCCAGCCAGCTAGGACCAGGACTGACTGGAGTAGCGTTTAGGAGTGGATGAGGCATGGTGTCATTGGGCAAGGACCCACTGGAGAGAAGAAATGCTCTTTTTACGACCAAAAAAGGCAGAGGAACTGCTCTCTCACTGAGTGGAGAAGAGACTTCGGGAGAGGGAAAGGGATGTGTGCAAGAAAGGAGAAAAAAAGGGAGGGTAGAATGGAAAGGAGGAGATGTCGTAGTTGAAGTGGAGTTGAAAAGAAAGAAGATAATCATGTAGATCCCATAATAATGCTACTTTTGTCTATGTACATGGTTTCTGGAACTAAGTATCTCCTGCAACAGTTTCTCTTCATTAATGCCTGGAGTCTAACTTCTATAATAACTACATTATCTGTTTCTTTATGCATTCGTTGCTCACAATTTATGTCCTTTCCAGGTTCATCCTCCTCACTATCAGATTCCCCACAGAGTAGCAATAATTTCCATCTCTTTGTTATACCACAGAACACAAATAGCTGTGTTATAACAGTTTTAATCATTTTAATGATGATATACAGAGTGTATCACACTAGTATCATTAGCATTTTTCTTTGAAAAGGTTCTGGAAAAATTCCAACCTAATTTTGTACTTTAACTGAAAGAAGAGCTTGCGACTCAGATAAAGGGCATATTGTTCTTGAAACTAATAAAGAAAGTGAAGATCACCAAGAAATAGCAAAGGCATATTGACATTAAGTTGGGGAAGCCATGCAAGAGACGAAATAAAACATTTGAGAGGAAAGAGAAAGTTTTAAAATTATTTTTAACTACAAACAGACTAGGGAAGGGAGACTATAAAATGTTTACATTATCACTGGAGGAGGCCTTGCTGATTGATGATACGAAAATAGAAGCTGAAAAAGTTTTCATCTTTACCCAGAAAGTGATCTATAAGAAAATTTAGGCTAAGTATTAATTAGAAGAAAGAGAAACCAAATTAAAAAATAAGGAAACATTATCAACATATTTATTGAGGAATTCTGGTTTTTGTTTTGTTTTGTTTTGTTTTGTTTTGAGAGAGAGACTGCGAGAGAGGGTGCGAGCTGGGGTAAGGACAGAGGAAGAGGAGAGAAAGAATCTTAGGCAGACTCCTCTCTCAGCACAGAGCCCGACTCAGGGCTCGATCTCAGGACCCTGAGATCATGACCTGAGCCGAGATCAAGAGTCAGATGTTTAATCAACTGTGCCACCCAGGCACCCCGTGGGTATTTTTAAAGTAGATGTTTCCAGGTCTCATAATTTCTCAGGTAGGTAAGCAAGTTTTATGCTATTGTTACAATTTGTCCAATATCTGTTAACAGATTTCAATACACAATGGATACCTAATAAACATGAGATAATAATTATTGATATCAATTGAGGCTGCTGAAAATGTTTTGGTGTGCTCTTATCAACAGAGATATTTAACTTAGAATTTTTGTTTTTACTCATCAACACAGAATATATCAAAATTAAAGTGAATTTAGAATAACCCAATTTTTACTTTGAGTACTTTATTTCAGGAAAATGCCTGAAAAACCTACTCAAATGCTTTCCATTTCTGCCCATACAAATCTCACCTATTCTTTAAGAGCCAGCTTAGTGACTATGTCCTTACAAGGCCTTCCCTAATCCTCTAAGTTATTTCTGACTCTTCCAAGTTTCTACGGCATTTTAGGTAATTCACATTATCCTCATAATTACATATTGACTTTAATTAAAATTATTTCTGTTAAGTCTGTATCATCTAATGTATAATAATTCTTCAAAAGCTAAGACCATGTATTCATCTTCACATCCCTGGACGCTTAGGTTAGTCATTATCTACAAGTGAGCAATAAAGGTAGAGATAAACATATTTAGACAGATACAGGTGAGTATGAATACAGCAATGCAGTGACTCTTGTGCAGTCGTAACTCTGAATTACTTTTATGAAATCCTACCTGCTTCACTTGTTGAGTAAATTCTTCTAGGCATGGGATGGGATCTACAAATCTGTTATTTTTGACAGACTTCCCAAGTTATTCACATACAGCCAGTCTGGTGCTGGCACTAGCAACACTTGGGAATCACTCATCAATAAGTCAAATCAGATATCAAGTTCATCTTATTGTGTGCCTGGGAGGAATGTCCACCATAAATATGGGTAATTAGCAGAGAATAGGTAAACTTCTTTGGAGGGGAGAGAATGCATGGTTCCAAAAGCAAGAGATGGAGTGTATCAATGAGGGGTGAGATGAGTAGGTAATTCAGAAGATCTATCTATCTATCAGAAGATAAAGTTAATCTTCTGAGGAAAATCTCTCGGTCAGTTCTGCCTAGCAACCCCAGCCTGATTCCAACCCAATGGAGAGTTAAATTAAGACCAAGCAGTACTCTAGAACCAACGAGGCTCTAGAGTACTCTTTCCTGTTCTCCACGAATAATCAGAATAATTGAGTCATCCTCCTTCCCTTCTATCAAGACCTGTTACAGTAACTTTATATGTCCACTCATTTAATTCTATAGTAAATATGAAGACTACTCTTGAAATTTTTTTTTAAGTTTTTATTTATTTACTTATTTGTCAGAGAGAGACAGAGAGCACAAGCAGTGGGAGCAGCAGGCAGAGGGAGATGCAGGCTTCCTGCCGAGCAAGGAGCCTGACGCGGAACTTGATCCCAGGACCCTGGGATCATGACCTGAGCCAATGGCAGATGCTTAACCAACTGAGCCACCCAGGCATCCCCTACCCTTGAAATTCTAAGTACAAAATCTTCTTCCTAGTTTTTCATGTCATCAATAGTTCCTAGAAGGAAGTTTCATTCAAGATGAATTGCTTTTGGTGTGGCTGGGTGGCTCAGTCATTTAAGCATTCAACTCTGATTTCAGCTCAGGTAATGATCTCAGGGTCCTGGAATCTAGCCCCACATCGGGCTCTGTGCTCAGCATGGAGTTTGCCTGTCTCTCTTCCTCTGCTCCTCTCCCCTTGCTCTCTCTCTCTCAAATAAATAAATAAATAAACATAAATAAATAAATAAATAAAATCTTAAAAAAACCAAAAAAAGATAAATCCTTCTCAGCCACATAATAATATTCCAGTAAAGAAAAAAACTGAAAGCCTCAAAGACAAAGAGAACTGAAGAAAAATCAGGAGATCGAAGATCTCAACCTTTCTGTGAGATCGAAAGAGGATGAAGTGTTAAGTGACTCAAAAGAGAGGAGGAAGCTCTAAGTCATGGGGATGTCAAAGTACTAATGAAATGTGAGCTCATCCCCATCACAAGATCCCTAAGAGACCCGGAACTTGACACAGCCGGTTCTGCTGAGGGTGGGAATTTAAAATATAAAAATTGGTTGGAAGTTGTGCTATTGAATGGTTGGACCTTTAGATTTCTTTCCATACTACAGGTAGCCTGCACTTAAGGGGGATGAGGTTAATTCTTAAGCAGGACTGAATGTGGGTGGTTTCACCCACTGAATGTGGGTGGTTTCAGACATAGCAGCAAGATGATGGGTGAGACATGGGTTGATTGTAGAGGCACTGAAAGAGTCTGCATATTGAATGGTAGAAGTCTCCCTTTCTGCTCTATAGTTGTCTTCCAGATATTTACTTCTTAGGCAGAAAACAGAGGACTCCTTCAAGAAACCGAACGTCACCTGAGAAAAGATTGCCACATCCTGATGTTTGGGGGTCTCATCCAAAATATGTGACTCCTGTCCTGATTGTTCTATGAGCCTCATCAATTGATAAGCAGCGTGATTGCCCATGTAGAGCTTTTCAGTGTCTTGTTCTTAATGTTCATCAGTGGCCAGGGAACATCAAATGTTCCAGAAAAGCCTTTAAAACAAAAATAATAGGCCAAAAATAAAAAAAAGGAAAAAAAAAAAGCCTTAGAAATTCATATCATTTAGGGATCATTTCTATTTTCTGAATCCCTCTGATTGCTAGCTCTCTCAGTTCTAATAAATGGGTTTCTGCCTTTTCTTCTTTTTTTAATGACCAAACTCCCCTCTTGTACCTCTCTGGGGGCCCCTGTCTTGTTTTCTTCTACCCAAGACTGTGTTTTGATACCTTGCCCAGCACTCACTCCTTCTCAGCCCTAAGCTCTTCCTTGCTCTTATTCCTAGCCACACACAGGTCACTTCTCAGTGTGCTCAGCTTCTGCTCCAGACTCTCAGGCTTGTAGCTTTAGCCTTGCTTCCTGCCCACGGTCTTCTCTGACCTACCCACCTGCCCACTTGGCCTCTGAGAGCTTCGATTTTCTATTGTGTTACTCCACCCACCTGCTTTGATAGCTCAGATTCCACTGGCCTGCTGTTGTCTGCTGGCTGCCATGCATTCCCTTCTTGCCAATATCCAACCTTTAGGACACTAGCTAGTCTTATCCTATTGCCTACAGCTTTACCTGTGCCCTATAAACTCAACCCACATAGATGGACTCTTTTCAATTCTTCGTCTCTCTATGGCTGAGCCATCCTTATGAATCTTTAATTGAGTACTAAGTACCAAAATGGGTTGGGCACTTAAGAGTCATCTACTATCCTGTAGCCCAGGGAGTGAGTTGGTTCAAAGTTGTCTATCAAAAGAACACTGTACTTTGATGGAAGGAAGAAAGAAAGAACTCCTGCTATTCTTCCAGCTCCCTTACTGGGAGCTAAAATCCTGATTGCCTGAGTCATTCTGTGACATAAGTGAGCAGTAGGTAAGAGCTGATCTTACTATCTGCCTCTACCAGTAAACCATGCTCTGCTACCCCAGCTTCTGCAGCTGTGAAGTTTTGACCCTGTGGGGCTGAGTACCCAGTGCTGCCTTCTTCCAGCCCACCTGGATGCTGAGCAAAATCTCTGACAGTCTCTGTTCCCAGAATGCCATAGTTGAATTGCTGCTGTGGCTCTGAATACCCTCTAAACATAGACCTTTCTTTGGAGCTGAATTTTTGAACTTGAAAAATCTCTGAATGATTAAAATGAAGGCTGATGTATGAATATACACTCCCAAGAGATATCTTCAAGTAAGTCTTTAATTTTTTTTTAGGTTCTGTAGGCAATAAAGGAGATAAAAAACATTATTTAATTTTTTCATACTTATCTTTCATAAGTAAGCAATCTACTTGGTGAGCCATTAAGTACCCAATAATAAGTGAAATGCTCTTAAGGTATAAATTGAAATGAGAAAAGCTTCTAAATCCACCCACATTTTTTCATTGTTCTTTCTTCAGAAGTCTTAAGTGTAACTTGTTTTCTCATAAAATCAACTTCATATTTTAGCTCATGAATATTGCCTACTTAATCAAATATTATAAATCCTTCAAAAATGGTGAATCATTGTCTTTAGCAAGACACATTGTCATGATGCAAAACACATGATCGTAAATCATAAATGATTTAAAATACTTCATTTTAATCCATCAGTTTATTTTTAATCCACCAGCTTTGGTTACGGTCATATTTCCCAAATGCAAACTGGTGCCCCTCATGGCATGGACGCGGCTTTCAGAGGAACATAGTAACAAGGATTAATATGAAATTACTTACATAGAGAGAAAGCTTTGTTCTTCTCAAATTCTTTTCAGTTCCTTTTCTTAGTGCTAACATTTTTTTTTCCACTCTAACTTTTGTTAATCTCCCTTTTTTAATAAAGAAATCGTACCACTGGCACTGAGATTTTCCTGCATTCCAGCTAGAATTACAATCACACTGTTATGTTTTATTGTTTTTTTTTAAATTGCCTCTCATTTATGAAAAATGATGTTGGTATTTGATTTATTATTGTCTTACTCCAAGAATTATTAAGTTTACTACAATGTAGGTGGTACACAGATATGATACATGTTGGACATTGGTATGTGAACCATAGAAACTTAGAAAACATTGGTTCTGGTAAATGCTAGGTTTGAGTGTTTCTCAAGGTTGACTTTTTTCACTGAATCAACCAAATCAGTTGGTTATTTGGTATAAAATAGATACAATTACTGGTGATTACAAATGCCACATATTAATAAAATGCAACCAGTCTTGAGTCATTGAAATCTAATGGTAGTTTTTAAAGGAGATGAAGTCTTTTAACCTCCTTGAAATAAACATTCATTGGTAGATTCTATCTACCTTTAAACTTGATGGAAGTCCCTGATAACTGGTCTCTTGACATCAAAAAAATTATAAACACAGTGCCATTGAGAGCAAGTAATCTTGTGATAGGACTTGGTAAAATATAATTGTAAACACTAAGACTTTCTGTATATTAAAAAATTATTTTTTCATCTATTATTTGTCAAATTTTTGTCTTGATGAAATACTAAAATAAAAAGATTATTGTAGAACTTTTGGAGCTCATCACAAAATGCATACACCTGAAATATTTGAGAAACATTGAGCTTCAAACAGACCTTTAAAACTAAGACTCTCCGAGTAATACTGACCCTAATGCTGACATGAAAGAGAAGCAACTCAAGTACCACTCTGAGTGGTGCCTCTACCACTGGGCTCAGGGGGACTGAGCCACAGATGAGTGGAACACAGGCCTTCCTGAGGGAGCTCCCAGGCTAGTGGGGCAGACAGAGGAGAGGGGGGTAATTATAAGAAAAGACAGGACATGATCGAGATCCTTCATTGTACAGATCAAAGTTGCTTGGATTTGAATGAGGAAAGCTTCTTATCAGTCGGGGAATAACAAGTCCTAGAAGAGATGGCATTTGAAATGGGCCCTGAAGAATGAGTAGAATTGAGACAGAGTGAGTATTCTCGATCAATCCTCTTCAGACTTTTACTGGGAATAAGCTTTATACCAGAGGCTGAGGGCACAAAGATTAAAATAGTAATAGTAGTAGTAGTAGTTTGTTAGAGAAAACCACTTTGGTGGAAGACTTGGATGCAAACTAATTATTACCATACAATGTATTAACTGGTGTCATAGAGCTCTGGAAGCAACTGGGGGGTGGGGGGAAGAAATTAGTTCTGCCTGGGGAATTGAGAAAGCATTTATGAAGGAAATGAACTTTGATCTGAGTTTTGAATGATGAGTGGAATTTTACCAGATGGAAAAAGATGAGAAATATATTCCAGGCACCGAGCACAACATATGACAAGACATGAAGACATGAAAGAGCATACTGTGTTTGGGAAGGGTGAGAACCTTCCATGCTGTTGGAGTGTGGGGGAGGGAAGTGAGGATGGAAACGGGGATTGATAGAGAAACTGTCTGGAAAGACACACAGTGACTAATCTGTGAAAGGCTGTGTGTACCATGCTATGGAATTCGAACTTCATCCTATAAGAAAGTGTTTTAAGTAAAACAGTACAGTTTAGATCTTTGTTTTCAGGAGTAGCACTGTGGTGGCAGGATAGAGGCAATGCACGAGATATGGTGCCGGAGAGGTAAAGAGAAGTCACCCCAAACAGAAGGGCTTGTGTGGGAATATGGCCTAGGACTGGGGAAGTTTGGAGTGAATGGTGGAGCGCCCGGGAGGCTAGACTGACAAGCTGGCACCGAGTTCTGTGACAGTCACTAATGTGGTATTTTAGGAAAATTGATCTGGAAAGGGTCTATAGAATGGGTAATCATGAAAAGACTCTAGGACCCAAGGCACAGCCCTACAATGATACTCAGGCAAGAGATGCAGCACACATTACCGGTCATCAACCCACCATCTGTTCTGTCCTTGCTTCTTTCTTCTGAACTGAGTCCTGGTTTTGTTGCATTTATTCTTCCTCCTCCTCCCAACCATGATCACCAAAAGAGGAGGACCATGCCCTGCCAGAGAATGAATCTGCTTTAGGAAGAGTCCGTATGGTCCATTTCTAGCCAAGGAGATGCAAAGAAAAGCCTCTAGGGGCCTTCTGGGTAATGTCTTCTTTTTTTGAAAAAGGGAAACACAGAAAGAGACACTCTCTTCTTCTGCTGAAAACTGTCTCCATGTGCTACTTGGAACTGCCACGCCGCCATCACTTTGCTGTGATAAAAGGGGCCAGTCTGTGGGCAAAGCAAATATCCAAGCGACCTGATTTCTTGATGTTGTTATTGAGCCACTGATTTAAACAAACCTGGAAGTAATTTCCCTTGAGACCTCCTAAAGACTAGTCAGTTTGGGAAAGAAGTTAATAAGCCGGATTTCATACATTCATATTGAGAATATGGTGAAGATGGCTACCGATAAAAGTTCAGAGTTGGCATGCTCAGAAATGAGACCAAAAGCCAAATAGTTCTTTGTGTGTTTTGCTTTGGGCCTGGAGGAATTCTTGCATTATAAATGCTTGCTCCTTACTACATTTTCTATTGTTAATTATTCACATGTTCATAAACATAATTAATGCAATTCATATCAATAACAATGACTAACATATAGCATAACAAACAATTTCTTATTTGGGAAATTTTATTAATGCTTTCACAATATTAATGTTGGCAGAAGCGTTCTGCTGTTACTTCAAGTCACAGAAATGTGTCCCTGCGCACAATGGGAGAGAAGCACAGACCTGGGCTCAAACACCTGCTCCTCCACTAGGCTACCGCGTGGCCCTGGCAGGTGGCTTCATTACCACGAACCTCAATTCGATGAAATTTTAAATGAGTTTCATAAAACTTGCTCTGTAGGGTTTGTGCTTGGTTATAGTAATTACTCTATGCACCCACATTTTCAGAGTTGTATTGACCTTTGTTCTGGACGTTCACAAAATTGTCAGTTGCACATTATGGCTCCTGATCTTTGATTTCCATTTTAGTCTTCCTTAAACCAGGGTCACTGCTCTCTTGAGACCCCTCAGGACCCAGGAAGGAGGAATTGCAGATCTGTTGAGTTCAAGGACGTGGACAAGGCCATTCAGTTGTCTGACAGGGTCACTACCTCAGAAGTGCAGACCTAGACATCTTACTTTCTCTCTCTCTTATTGCAGAATGAGCTTTCTGAACACTGGACAATTCCTTTTTTCAGGTTCTGCAGCCAGCCTGTGGAAAGGCTGGGGCAGAGAGGTGTAATTAGACCCATGGCAGACTTGGGCCTATGGCAAGGGTTCCAGTTCAGCCTGCCAGAGAGTCCACTACTGGGATACCGAAATGTCTGCAACTCAGATGTATATTTTTATTTCCACTTGGCATTGTTTCTTATATGCATAGCTCCTCCAGGAAGCTCACTAGAAGGAGCCAATCAGGCCAACATAGGATTTGGGCATTCCTTGCTGTGGTATTAACTAGTCTCATATGAAGGTTCCCTCAGATATTAATTAACATTCGTGCATTCTAACAGTCAACAAATATTTATCAAGTACCTACTGTGTGCCAAGCCCTGCTTTATGCTATAACAAATCTTTTCAGTTTTGTTTATTTTTTTAAGATTTTATTTATGTATTTGAGAGAGAGAGTGAATGAGACAGTGTGTATGTGTGTGTGTATGTGAGAGAGAGAGAGAGAGAGAGAGAGAGAGAGAGAGAGAGAACACAAGCAGGGGGAGAGGCAGCAGAAGAAGCAGACTTCCCACTAAGCAGGGAGCTTGATGAGGGACTCGATCCCTGGACTCCAGGGTCATGCCCTGAGTCAAAGGCAGATGCTTAAACAACTGAGCCACCCAGGCACCCTTCAGTTTTGTTTAAATAGATGCTTTTATTTTGAGAGAGATAAGTCAGTGATGCCCTTAAGATCTCTTTAATCCATCACCATTCACGGGTTTTCACCTACTGGACCATCAACAAAGCTAAAATGAAGGTCTACAAATTTATGAAGGTAGAATCTCAGTAATCAGTAGTAGATTGGGAAGAAGCACTGCGACCCTACATAATGTCAGAGATTAAGAACTCTAAAATAAAAGGACCACACCTTGCTGACTCAGCTGGGCCCAACGTGTGGTTTGAAAGACAGCTGTCTCACCCACACATTGGTTTCCACGACCAGGTACAAGAGCTCTGTTCTGCTGCCGTGAGTGTGGCCCCATGACTGGCGGGGTTCAGTGTATTTTGACTGGACATCAGTCTTGTCCCTGGATAATCTGAACACTTGGACTCATTCCTTTTTCATTCAGTGACCTTGTATTCCTAATTAGGACCTGTTCTGCTTTGCCTTTTATTGTGCGTGTGAGAATCACTTGATAATTACGGATGTCAGTTTCCATTTGACATTTGGGAACAAAAATGTTTCCACTTCACTTGTGAAATTCAACATTTTGCTTTTATGGCAATAAATTCAATATGTAAACTTTCACATCAGAAATATTTGGTCATTAAATGACTCACCTTTTTTTTTTAAATAACCACTCCCCACTGGGGAGGTAGGGGTTAGAATATATTGTTTATTTTCCTCTTCCTGGGAGTAGCCCAGTAAAAAAGAGAGAGAGAGACAGAGAGAGACAGATAGATACAGGGAATACATTCATATGTGGAAAAACTTCAACATTTATCTCTCAACCCACACTCCATACTTTCTCTATGGGCTTGGGTTTGCCTGCTTTCCACTATTATACACACACACACACAGAGTTTGAGCTTGGGATGAGTAGAGAAAGATAAGACTGAGATATCTGATTTATTTGAGTACATTCTTTGTCCATCTGTGCTCTTCTTCCTCATTGAAAAAAATCCCCTATATATAAACATTGTAACCACTAGATGAAAATAAACAAATTTAATAAATGAATATCTCAGTGTAAACGTCCATTAGCATGGATATATTCTTAGCTAAGTGGGATTCTTTGCATTTTTTGGCCAGGGTTTCCTACCGAATATTGATATTTTGGAACACTCCTTGGAAAATTGTACAGTAGCAAATCTGCTCCAATAATTTATAGAAAATTTGTATTTCTATAAAATTTTAATTTCTTCCTCTGGTCTCCCAGGGCCCGGATGAGCAAGCTATGGTCTCAGGGGCCTGGTTCACCCCCACCACTCCCTCTCCTGGCCTTCTCTGTAGGCACACTGGCTTTCTGCATTTCTAACTCACTAAGCTGGCCCCCACCTCAGGTTCTCTGCAACCATTGTCCCCCTTGCCTGCAGCCCTTGGCCCTCAGACCTTCACAGGGCCAGTCCCTCCTCCATGTGTTATTGCCTCCTCAGGCAGCCTTCCCGGCACACACTTTCTAACACGGTGCTGCCCAGTAGGGGAGACAGATGTAAGCCATACATGTAACTGTAAATATTCTTAAAAATATATATTTTATTTAAAATTATTGAGAGAGAGAGAGAGAGAGGAGGGGGAGGGGAAGAGGCAGAGGGAGGCTCTTAAGCAGGCTCCATGCTGAGCACAGAGGCCGACGTAGGGCTTGATTCCATCACCTGAGCCGATCAATTAACTGACTGAGCCACTTGGGTGCCCCAATAACTGTAAATATTTTAGTAGCCACATAAAATTTTTAAAAGAAATTAATTGTAATATTTTTACTTAATCCAATATATCTAAAGTACCATTTCAACATACAATGATTATACAAAAATCAGTGAGCTATTTTACACTTTTTTTTTGTTTTGTTATATTAAGTCTTTGAAATCCCCATCTTTCTTACATGGAATTTTAGTTTGGACTAGCTGAATTCTCAGGAGCCCCAGGTGACTAGTAGCTGCTTTTACTGGATGACAGCATCGACCCAGGTAACCACCCCCCCCACTCACTCTCATCCCTTGACTCCTGGTGGATCATTATCATAACACTTATTGGTGTTTGAAAAGATCTTGTTTGTTTACTTGCATATTGTCTTTCCTCCCATCCTCTACCCTCCTGTCCTCTATCTACCCCTGTCCTGAAATGAAAAGCCTAAAGGACTAGGGGCTTCAATTTGTTTTTTTGTTGTTGTTGTATCCACAGAGCTTGACATATGGCCAGTTTTCAATAAATGTTTACCGAAAATTAAATGAATAAGAAACCTGTGTTTTGTTAAAACAATGCGTCTATGTGTGGCTTTTGCTTCTAAAAGAGAGCATGAGCTCTCTCATGCTATGTTTCAGATAGATGCAGTAATTACAGCCACGCGTGTGTTCCTCTCCTTCTGCACACTCATCTAAGTCCTGCTATAACTGTCCTGTGTGGTCCATATCCCACTATTTTTCTGATAAGGGGCTTCATCATAAAGAGAAGGCACTTCCATTCCACCTTTAAAGCTACTTTCAAGTTAGCCCTCAACTCACAGTAAGCAGAGAAAAGAAGGCAACATCTGGACTTTTTCTTCTTTCTCTTCCTAGCCATTATGGGATTATGTCAAAAGGTAGTCAGGCTGTAACTTGTATTTATTGTACTTTAAGCCAATGGAAGGAAAACAGGATCTGTGATCAGTTGCAGGTCTTGGAAACTGCCCGGAGGCCTGGGATTTCCTCCACTGTTGCTCTAGAGGCGACCTTGCCACGGGAGCGCTGTGTGACAGTGATGAAAGGTTCCAGATTTACCTATGCTCATTTCCTCCATCGGTAAAAGGAAGATCACAATGATTCCTTATTTCCAGAAGAAGACACAGAGAAAATAACCAGAGTATCTTATGCCCGATGAGAAGCACTGCTACTGGTCGTACAAAGCAGTGGGCATTGACTCGGTACCTAATGTTCTGTCCTAAATGCAGGTATCACAATAAACAAATGTTAGTCTTGGAGGGTGGGTCGGTATCACTGGCATACAATAAAAAGTAGGCGGGGCTTGAAAAGAGCTCCTACTCTTTCTATAGTTAGGGAAATTTGTAGAAAGAGAATAAGTTTCGGCAGGCTTGCTTGGCATTTAATTATATTAGCATATGGCCGCTCCTGGTTGAAGCAGAGGGAAGAGAAAGCTGACCTTATTCGGCCATCTCCTCCCTACCTTCTCTGTTTTCCCTCCCCCGGGGGTATCTTTGAAATTATACTCCATAACAAACCTGGTTCTGGTTTAGCTGGAAAGCCAACAGAAGGGTTGTAAAATTAAAGAATGCTGAGTTTTCAATTCAGAATTCATTCATTCATTAAAAAAAAATGTATCGTGCACCTGCCATGTATACAAAACATGGAAATGCAAACATAAATTAGGTCTTCCGGGGGTGGGGGCCAACCATTTTAGCAGATGACACTTTCATTAAGCAACAATTTCTGTGATTAAATTTTCAATTACAGTCGTAGTAAGAGCCTTGAAGGAGAAGAACCAGGTGGTGTGAGAAGATTGGAGTCCTGACTTAGAACATCGTATCAAGGTGAACTTCCAGCTCGGTTCTGAAATACAGGTAGGGTTTAGTGCATGAAGGGGGTTGGGGAGCGTTTTAGGCAGAGGGAGCAGCAGGTGTCACTGCTCTAAGGCAGGAGGAACCTGGTGTGGTCAAAAGAAAAAGCAATGGGGAAGGTGGTGGTGGGCCCAGAGGGCTCGCCAGTGAGGGACTAAGAAAGCACCAAGACCCATGGCCCGCCTAGGGTCTCTGCTGTTTTCCTTGACTATTACTGACTGAGTGTTCCTCTCCATTCATTTACCTGACACTTCTATATTTAGTACCAACCCTATATGCCAATCCCCCCAAACTTGTGACTTTCTCCGGGGCCATTAGTGGACAGACACATTTCTCTATTCCTGTCTGGAAGATCCCCGTGCTGAGTCATTTGCTGCAATAGCAGGCAAGGGGCAGCAGGGGGCGGAAAGCATTCCCCTGTGTTTGCTCTGGGAGACTGCAAGCACCATGGTGAAAACCTAGGCTCATTGCGACCTAACCTAAGTGTTGAATGAGGGCTGAGCAGATGTGGCTACTACCTGGGTCGGAGACCACAGCCTCTCTCATCTTCACTGAGCATTACAAAAGCTAACAGCACTTAGTTTATTAGGTGTGATTTAATCCACTCTGAATTAAACCAGGAAGCATTACTAATCTGTCTCAATGGAACTGAGAGTCACATGATGATGGTTAAAAAAAAATGGCCATTTGAGGGGACACTTCTCTAAACCTGGTACTAGGAAGCAAGAAAGGTCATTTTCCACTCTCTTTCAGGATTGTTTTAAACTGGAAGGACAGTTGAGAGGAGACTCCAAGAGAGATGGAGTCCTATGGACCATCGCACTTGGAGAGTTGTTGCGCTATTAATAGGAAGACAAGGCACCTTCCTCCAGAATGAAGTTAGATGCACTCTCACCAGGTTTATGCCAAACTTCTGGCAGCTAGGTTTCCAACCCATGATAAATAATGATACCTCTGGGGAACACAGGAAAACAGACAAGGCTACTCATTACTACAAATTGGTCACGACTGCATAGTATTAACCTCATGCTGCTCGTGTCTTTCGGATTGCTGCAGGTGGAAGTCTCACGCTCACCACGAGTCAGACCAGATAATTAGCAGATGTCACCAATGCCAATCTGCTGATGTTTAAAAATGGAACGAGTGAATCAGCAAACTATTTAGGAAGATAAGGCTGTGCCAATCATTCTGTCATTAAAAGCCTCGTAGGGACAGTGTGGTCTGTGTGTCATCAGCGTTCCTCAGCATGACCACGGGGAAGAAAATGGAAGCCTATGGTCGAAGCATAACTATGACCACGGACTGTGTTTAAAAATACCATATTATAGAGGTATAAACAAATTTCAAAGCAATATTTAAAATGAATCACTCGGGTACTGCTTCCCTGTTACTCTCTTCGTGGGTTATTCAGCAAATGGCACTGTTGAAAGTGAGATAGGATCTCTTTTTTCTGGAAGCACATACTTAAAATAGAATACAAATATGTATGAGTGTAAGAAACATGCAATGAATAAATATACATGAAACGAGTAGAGAAAAGCCAAACACAGGCACAGTTTAAGTAGGAAAGGATGGAGGCACCTGGGTGGCTCAGCGGGTTAAAGCCTCTGCCTTCGACTCAGGTCAGGATCTCAGGGTCCTGGGATCGAGCCCCGCATCCGGCTCTCTGCTTAGCCGGGAGCCTGCTTCCTGTGCCCCCCACCCCCCACCACCTGCCTCTCTGCCTGTTGTGACCTCTTTCTCTGTCAAATAAATAAAATCTTTAAAAAAAAAAAAAGGAAAAGGACGACATGATTAAGGGGAAGTTAGTGGCCATACTCCCCATGTGACAGACACTGTGCTGGCTACTTTGGAGCCCTACTAACACGTGTACTTCAAAGCAACCCTGTAGAGCTGTATGGTCATCGCCATCTTATGATGGACTTGGTGGGGGAAGTGGAGGAGTTTTCGAATCAAGCAGCAGGCTCCTATGTGGGGACACTTCTGTCTGACTCTGCCGTGGACCCTTGTTGATGTTGATCCCCCAGTATCTCTCTTGTCTTATATCAGCATCCCTCTTTCCTTTGGGGGTATTGGCTTCTCCCCCATTGTGGGTAGTTCCAGAAGGAGCTTCTGGCCAGAATCTTTCTGTGGCAAGGATCTGAAGGGAAGTTTTTCTGGGATCTAAGGCTGGTCAACCAGACTTCCTCTCTTCAGTAGTGATGTAAGGAGGGAAGAAACTGCCCTGCCAGGAGTCCCTGTCCCAGTTCTTGTCCCACCTCTACACCTGCTGCTCTAGACTTCCATCAGTCTGATGTGTTGTGCTCACCGGTATCCTTATAATAAGTTGAACCAGAGCCGTATTTCATTTTTTTAAAAAGATTTTATTTATTTATTTGTCAGAGAGAGAGAGAGCACAAGCAGGCAGAGGCAGAGGGAGAAGCAGGCCCCCTGCCGAGCAAGGAGCCTGACACGGAACTCGATCCCAGAACCCCGGGATCACGACCCGAGCCGAAGGCAGCCGCCCAGCCAACCGAGCCACCCAGGTGTCCCCAGAGCTGTATTTCAAATACTGAAATAACTTCACAAGTAAAAGATTAGGTAAATGCCCTTTTTATAAATAGAACAATATGCAAATCAAAACAACACTGACCTTTACTTTCATTGGGGTCCTTATTAATACATAAATTCAACATACTGACTTTGTAACATCTATGTAATAATAGCTCATCTTCTAGGTAGATTAGAATAGTTTTCTTACACTACCGTTTGCACTGTTTTCTAGCAAAACCCCTTCCCTTTGTAAATCAAAAGTAAACTCCAGCTATTGTGTTCAGATTAGGCCAATTCAAAATTCATGGGTAATGCACAGTAATTGCTCTTACACCAGTCCTTATCAGATGCCATGAACTATGCTAAACTCTTCACAAATAGTAATGTGTGTAGTAAATGTTAGTATTTACATCTCACACACGAAGAAGCCAGGGCTTGGAGAAGCTAAGTGACTTTCAAACAGTAACATCTAAAACTATGAAACAAGGCCTCGAACCTGGCTTGTCTGGACCCAATGCTTCACATGCTCCCACTAGGTTAGTTTGCTCCACTGCTCTATGGAAAGCTGGGGTTCCTGCTCCTCACCCTCACCCTTCAAGGTGGACTTCATTGTCTCCCAGTCACAGACCAGAAAATTAGGAATCAGAGAAGTTAAGTTCTGCACGGCAGTTCACGAAGATAAGAATTGATTTCAGTTTGCATTGGAGAGGTCTCTGCCGTTCTAAACAATATTTAAAATTAATCACTCGGGCAATGCTTCCCTGTTACTATCACTGAGCTCTCCCCCACCCCAGGAGGTTGCGTGGTGTGCAGATTAAATAAAAAGCACACTCATAGCACGCTTGTAAGATGATTCCAATTCTCCAAGTGCATTGCACACTTCCAAGAACCAACGCACTAACCAGCTGGATTCTTTTAAACCAATAGGGTTTGATAGTGGATAGATTAATACAGTTGTGCTGAATCACTGGAGCCAACCCATTAAAACATTAGTCTTTTTCTAGTCATCTTCGGCAAAGTACAGAATTCTGGAGTGAAAAGGGTATGGAGAGATGACTTAGTCCATTTTTTTTTTTAATCCCAATAGGGAATTAAAGGACCAAACAAGTTGGGAGACTTGCCGCAGGGCCCAGAGTTTCTCAGTTGCAAACTGGGAAAACAAGGGTGCCTGTCTCTAGATTCCCAGGTGAGTGCTCTTTCCACAACAATGTATTTCCTCCCCTGGGTACTATTTAAAGGTATAGCACAAACTAACTTAAGAACAAGTCAGTAGCCTGGTCAGCTAATCAAGTGTCCTCAAGTTGCTCAAGTGCCTCAAAATGCATAAAAAGCACTTTTTATGCAAGGGCATTTGTCTCCGGAGCAGATCCTAAGTCTACAGATGGGATGATTTTTAGGGTTGCCTCATTTGGAGCGTGACTGTTTCGTGGTTCATGAGATTTTAGCAGATGATCAGCGAGCGTGATGGTGGTGGTGAGTGTGGAAGACACGCGACTGCCCGCTCCGGCTTCTACCTCTCCGCACTCTCACTCACCAGGTAGTCCCCTGGTGCTCAACTCTCCAGGCGATCCATCGCCCCCCTCTTCTCTCCCTCCTCCTGCTCAATAACATTGAGGAGATTTTGACTGGCCGCTTGCTTCAGTCTTCCCACACAGTATGTGGAGCTCCCACCTCCTCCCCTAAAATACACTTCCTCAGCCTCTGTGTTCCATAGATCTTATTTCCCGTGGCTTGCTCACATTGCGATGGGAGTTTCGTCAGTCCCTAAAGGACCCCGTCTTTGTTCTTTTCCTTGTATAACATCTGGCACTGTGACAATCAAAAGCTGAGGATGAAGGGAAAGTAGCATGACACGAGGCCAGAAGACAGACTCAGCATCAAAATTCAGTCTTTTTATTTAAAAAAAAAAAAAAACGCAATGCTGTTAAATATATCAGGCAAAAGGAAAGAGAGACTGCACGCCATTTTCTTTCTCCTGAGCATTTCTTCCAAAGTGGGAGCCCTGTGAAGTGCAGCGTTTAACCTGCTGCAGGATGGATGGGGACTTGGCCCGAACAGTGAGGCTGTGTGCTCCTTAGACTGGTGACCCACGTGCGACAGCTGGATGGGGAGCTTCCTGGGTGAGGGTCCGCTGGCGAGATTTTGCTGACGCTGTACCATAAACTGTTCCAAGTGTCTAGCCTTGCATCTTTCTCCCTCCTTCCCTGCCTGGTTCTGATGAACATCCAGTCCTTTGACTGTTCCTGCTCTTCCTCGCCACTTTTCCCAACCACCACACGGGAGATACTGTGGTCCTGTGGCACTGGCCTGCCCCCTGGGTAGAACCGCCTCGGGTTTTAAGCCCAGGTTTTAAGAAGCTTAGAATTTTGGGAAGATAACTTTTGTCTTGATGCTTCCCAACAGCACTCTCTAGGGGCTGGACACAATGATTTGCAACTTAGCTCCGGAAGTGAAAGTTACTCGATTTTCCATATTTACCATTGGATCCCAGGGCCCCTGTTGAGCCAAGAATTCTGAAACCAGGTGTGGGGGTTGATTTGGTTCTCTGAGGCCTTCCAAGGACCTTGGAGCTGGGAGCTCAACTTCAAAGAGTAGCCCCTGGAGGAGCCCAAGTTCAGTGGTGAGACAGGGGGCCATGCGTGTCATGCCAGTCGATGCGGTGCTGATTGCTAAGCATCCGGATGTTTCCTTTCTTGATGCCAGGAGTAAAGAGCTTGTGGGATCATGTTACAGATGAGATGTGAAGGAACTCATCCAAGTTCACATAGCGAGGGAATAGCGAAGGTGCGGATGATGCCACATTCAAACTCCTCGCATAACAGCACTTTTGTTCCGTGGATTTCCAAAAATAAGTGTAAATAAGCCAACTCTGTTCTCAACATGAAAATACTAACCTTTTCACCTGGATAGGCCTTATGTCCCCAGTTAGATTCCTCTCAGGTAGTAAATCTAATACTGTGTTTTATTGTTGCAAACGAGAAGTACTTTCTGAATAAATGCTGATTATTATAACAGCAAAGTGGTTTAAGGATGTATTTTCAGGGCTGTCCACCTTATATCTTTTTCTCCATTTTTCTACTTCAAAAAGTTACCACCCCAATACCTGCTCATCGTAAAAAGACACGGTATGTAAAATAATTGCCTCCCTCTCTCAGCTCCACTCCATTTATTCAAAGTAATCAATATTGTTCGTTAAGCAGTCTTCCACACCTATTTCCATGTTCATCCAAGCGTATTCAGATGCATGAATGGATACACAGTCTTCCGCTTTCTTATTTTTAAAGCAAGAAAAATAGCATTGTTATCCATATGCAGTCCTCTGTGGCTTTGTTTACTACCTGTGATGTATATCACACATATCTTCCCAAGTCAGTAAATAATAGCTTATCTGTTCATGCTAAGTAGCTATTAGCTACTAGCTGCATAATAGTTTCTTTAGTGAGTGAATCAAAATTTACTCAATTATTCCCATATTCATAGATGTTCAAGTTCGCGTGGTCTTCTCAATAGCTTCCGGTTTGATCAATATGCTGTGTGACCTCTTCACACCTCCATGCCTACTTTTACACCTGCGGTCAATTCATTGTCTAAAATATGGTCATTTACTCTTTGAGCAAAGGCCTCCTAAACTCTAGGGAGTTTGTTTTCTGTGAGTTAAAATAACCACATTAAGGTATCTCTTCTATTCCGTAACTAAGGTTAGAGAACGTCTTTTCTGTACACTGATTTTTTAGGGAATGTGTGGTATACAGAGTATGTGATCTTTAGAAAATGGAAAATTCTGAGTTTGGAGTGTATGATTTCCATTCCACTTTACTTGCAACAACAACAAGGATTTGAGGCTGCTTTTTGGTTTTCTTGGGTTTTCAGAATTGTTAAGCTGTCAAAAAATGTTAAGCTCTGTGAGAAAGAAACTAAGCTCAAGTTCTTCTAGTTCTCTAACGTATTCCTAGCCCAGAGCATGGTGTCCGATGTGCATAGCAGGGGCTGTATCTGTATTATTTGAGTGAATGAAAATCCACTCAGAAATTTCATGTACTCTGAAACTCACCGTGTTGGGTCAGGAACAAGTCATGCCCAAGTTCACGTTGTAGTTTTCCTCTTCCGAATGACAAGGGACTTAGCTGCTTGAGCTCAATTAACCCCTGACTCAACCGGAAGTTTCCTGGGGACTGACCACGAGTGAGCTGGAAGCAAAGGCACACATTCAGATACCAGCTGAGAATACAACTTGCAGAATAACCTAGAGGGACAGGTGGTTTAAAAACTGAAGCTGTCAAGGCATCATTAATCTCGAGGCCATAAACATATGCTTCTGTTGGTTCAATCAAACATGATATAGTGGAGTACTATGCTGCCATTAAAAATGATGATGCATGGGGCGCCTGGATGGCTCAGTGGGTTAAAGCCTCTGCCTTCAGCTCAGGTCATGGTTTCGTGGTCCTGGGATCGAGCCCCGCATCGAGCTCTCTCCTCAGTGGGGAGCCCGCTTCCCCCTCTCTCTCTGCCTGCCTCTCTGCCTACTTGTGATCTCTTTCTCTCTGTCAAATAAATAAATGGATAATCTTTAAAAAAAAACGATGATGCGTGAGAACATGGAGTGGCATGGGCACACACGGTATGCAGCTTCGTGGAAAGTATGATCCCATTTTGGTTACAGGAAATAAGTAGGTGTCTAGTGGAAAGGTATAAAACCAGAGGATATATGCTAAAATGTTAACGGTATTTCTAGATGGAAGTAATTGCAAGTTTTAAAAAGTTTTTCTTCTCTGCACTTATCTTTATGTCAAAAAATTTCTAAAAGAAAAGCCCTGGAAAAAATTGTTGCTGCATCACTCTTATTTGCCATCTTATGAAATCATAGCAGTTATTTTCTTTTACCTAAAACGCTTTTGACAAAATAATGCTTTGAAAAGAAAGAGGGAGGAGTGATATATGTCCCCAAAGCCGGAGAACTAGCAAGCAGGATTCTTATTACTAAAGGAACTGATAAACACGCCAGGTAAAATTTCCCTCCACGAAAGTGTTGATAACGGTGATCTACCTGGTTATTATGCTGACAGGTTCTAGTTGCAGAAAAATAAGTGTCATTATAAGAATTTTTGACAATTGTAAAGTAGTTTCCTTCACAAAACTGACAGGTTTTGGGGAGAAATATCTTACTTGTTTAGAAATCTCCCACTGGCACAAAGGAGCACTATGTGGAGCCTGGAAACGTATTTTGCAGCGATTTGAGATTACACGTGTCTCAAACAGGAGGAATATACTTGACACCTCGTGGCTTTCCCCAGACCATCCGCCAGGTCCTTGGATTGCTGCAGGATCCACAGTCCTCACCATCTGCACGAGTAAACGAACCTTGAGTTGTTCCTTCCTTCCTGATCCTTGCGACCTGGGAAACGTTATATTCTGGAACGTCTGGTTTGGCGTTAAGTGTCAGATTAGCCCCAAAAGGTGACACTTCATTGGAGAGGGCAGGAGAGGAGCTAGGAAAAATGGCCTGTGCTTCTGCAGCTTTTGCTTCGGAGACCAAATGCAATTAAAGGCTTGGTGAAAATCCACGCCTCTGGTCCAGTCCTGGCACACAGACATAGCACAGTTTCCAGCACGGGAAAAGTTCCCAATCAGTATTTGTTAAATGAATAAATTTGAGGTATAGATGTCCACATATACCATCACATTGCCAATTCAGACTTTCAGTCTCCCCTAGTCCATTGGCTTCGTGCGAATGTGCTAAAATCGAGCCACCTCTTTGGGTGGTCCCTGGAGAGTCCTGCCTAGAAAGGTCTCAAGGTTTTCTTGATCTCTAGGAAAATGCCCATGGGTTTTATTTCCTTAATTCCGTTAACAAAATAAAAATGATTTAGCACAAATCAACACAATACACATGCACACGAACTTTTGCAGTTAAACAATCTGTCTACATTATAATCCTTGTAAAAAGGCACATACACACACACACACACACACATGCACGCACGGGACATTAACTAGCACTTAGACATAAATAGCAGATCTCTGAGGTCTGTAATAATCTGTCAGTTTATTGAGAGATTTTTATAATGTTTGAACTCACTAAAATAATTCTCTTTGTTCTCCTCTACTTTCTCACTCTTTCAAAGCAACTAATAAATAGAACTATACTTAGAGAAGGTGGGAAAGGGAGACAAGTGGAAAGGTTCTATTATTAAGCATCTATTGTATGCCAAGCATCATGCTGAGCATTTTACATATAATGTTTCTTTTAATCCTCACAAATCCCTTACGATGTAGATATTAGTAACACTATTTTATGCCTCAGGGAACAAAATCAGAGAGGAGAGGAGACTGGCATAAACTCAATCGGCTAATAAAGGGCCCCAAGTCTTTTCCTCTTAAAAGTTTGAAGTCTTCACCACACACTGCCAACAATGTAGAAATCTTCCTGCTCCCTAAGTGTGGTCTCCTTGGAAGAGTCTTGGTGACTCAAAAGGCTCAGGGTAAGAGTCATTTAACCAGTGCTGACTTTCCTTAGCCTCCTCCTCTCTGTCCGTGGCATCTAATTTTAAGCCAGTGGCCCCGGAGCTTGAGCAATAAAATCCTGTGCTATGGGAGGCCACATGGGTTGACTCAACCCTCGTCTCGGTCAGTGTCTCACTTCGTTCCCTTCCTCTTTTCACTTTCAGGTCCCAGCCCATGTCTGTGTCCTTTGCATAAGGAACAGGTGGCCTTCCACACTCCCACAGGATGATAGCAACGGTGTTTATGGTGGCTCGTCTCGCGATGTACAGTACATTTTTTATGGCACCAAGGATCAGCAGGAACTTGAGTTTTGTACATAGAGGTGAAAGATCTCTCCCACAAGAGCTGGCACACTCTGGGCATTTCCTTTAGTCTGGTGGCATTTTTATGTGTGTTCCTAACAGATCTCCTAGGTTTAAATAACATGTTTATTATTCAGTTAAACTTCCTAATTGTTCTGGTACAAATGAATGTGGATGAGGTGATGATGTCAGGAAACATCGGGCTATTCTATATGTCCCCCTTTTTGCAAATATATTATGAACTTTTACTCATCTATTTACTCAGGGAGCTAAGATGGTGGTCACTTAAATACTTTTTTTTTTTTTTTTAAATATGGAACCCTTCACGAATTTGTGTGTCATCCTTGCTCGGGGGCCATATTAATCTTCTCTGTACTGTTCCAATTTTAGTATATGTGCTACAGAAGCAAGCACCTTCAATACATTTCATAACCACTTCCCCCAACTTAATAACTATTTTCCCAAAGCATAATTCTTCTAGGTTGTGTACTATTCCTTTTCAGGATATGAGAATTTATTAAATGAATCCCCAATTGTTAGAAATTCTGTTTGTTTCCAATTTCTCCTCATTATAAAAAATTCTAGAACTATATTTTTGTGTGTGGATTGTTTTACATAGCCATTCTGATTGTAAATTTTTATAAGTATGGAATTGATGGTTAAGGGGTCCTCACTTTTGAGATTTTGAGATATTGTGAAAAACCGTGATTATGACAGCTGTATTTCCCTTCCAGCTATGTTGACCTCATATCCTAGCACATGATTTCGGCACATTTCAGAGCTGGGAACATTTTGTGCTCATTTTCTCCACTCTGCTGAACACCTACTTCTGTAACTTCCCCAAAATAAGCTTTTGTGGAGTCATAATGACTATGTGTCTTTCATTTCATTACTAAATATCTGTATTGAAAGTTAGACGATCCCACCTGTGTCAGATGAATTGTTTACAGCTCTTTGTGAAGCCTAGTAACATGCCAGAGAGATCCTGTGGTTGATTGTACATAAGTTTTCTCCTCCAAGTAATTTTCTTATTCTTCTATAGCATGAATGCCATACTCTTCTTCAGATAAAGTGGATTAAACAAGACATACAGAATTATGTTTTGCGTATATATATACAAAACATAATTTATATATTTATATATATTATATATACACTTGTATATATTTTATATATACAAATATAAGTACTTGTATATATATATACAAAACCTAATTTATATATATGTATGTGTGTATATATACACACATACAAAACATAATTCTGTATCCCAGTACATATATATACACACATACACATACTCAGGATTCATCAGTAATGGTTTTAAAATTGTTTTTTTCACCAGGAAATATATTGTATCAATCTTATACCCATCTATCAGCTGGGATGCCTCTGCCTTTAAGTACAATACCAATTCATTTCTTTGTACTGGAATTCTTTTTTTTTTTTTTTTTAAAGATTTTATTTATTTATTTGAGAGAGAGAAAGTGAGAGAGAGCATGAGAGGAGAGAAGGTCAGAGGGAGAAGCAGACTCCCCACAGAGCTGGGAGCCCGATGTGGGACTCGATCCCGGAACTCAAGGATCATGACCTGAGCCGAAGGCAGTTGCCAACCAACCGAGCCACCCAGGTGCCCTGTACTGGAATTCTTGTCTCTTCTTTATTTCTTGGCCAGGTTAAAGAAATTCAGATAGTATTGGGAATATACTTAGACAAGTGTACCCAGTCACCAATTTACTATAAAAACATGGGTCTTTGCCATCCCGCTAAAAAAAATGTCTTCTCATTTGGTGCACACAATGTTCTGAATGGCTATTATGATTAATTAACTTTTCCATGTTGATGTAGGAAGTTTTACTAGCTCTTAGAAAACTAACTCTAGCTGGCTTTTAGTCTGATTACATACAGAGAATAAGTCAAGTGATAATGGAAAAAGCCAAGCAACTAATCTTTTAAGGAGCTGTAGTGATTTTTTTTTAAAGCATCTCAATCTAGTTAATAAATTGTTATCTCTACGGGAATTATAAATATACATTTGAATATTAACTTTTCACGTGCTGTATTTGCTACTGTTTGCTCATCTGGTTCGATCTTTGCTACAAATAATCCTTTTTTGAACTCTTCCTGGAGGTCTGGCTTGGGAGTTGTTCACTTTTAGCTATGCCATTGTGTTAGGGCAGAACCTAACCTCACAGAACTTGATTTTTCACTCAGTTAAAAACTCAGTTCGACCTATGCGACGGGGTTTAATGCTAGTGGACTGAGGTGGAGTTTCACAAAGATAAACGCTTCAATTTGGTGAGCGTCTACTACGAACCAACAATACGTTTGTTATCCAATTCTCATGACACTGCTGCAACTATTTGACAGATGGTAAAATAGGCTTAACGAGGCTAAGTCTCTAACTCAAGGTCACCCAACTAGAAGGTGGCGGTTGGGATATTCCAACCCAGCTCCTTTTAACTCCAAAGCTGCATCCTTTCTACCGAAGGACACTTCTGGATCTTTTCTCACATCCGTTTATGCTGTTGTTCTGTGAGATGCCATGGAAGAAATCCCAGGTAAACAAGAGAATGCAGAGCTCATCTAGCATAGTCATTTCACGCTGTGCTTCCGGAAACACTTCCTTGCCAAGAAGTGGCAGCCTTCAGTAGCACACCCGATTCTCCCCCTTTCAAGCCAGATTTGAAGGAGGAGCAGAGCCCGAATGTAGGGTAATTTTGCTTTTCATTCCACACAGGTACTTTTTGTCAGTAATTCTGAAGTACAGGCATGGAAAACTGAGAAACCATAGGGAAATTAAAAATAGCACAAACATTCACGCTCATATATATGTGCCTCCTCAGCGCACACGGAAAACACATTTGTCTTGTGTGGCACCGCTAATGCTAGCAAGGGCGATAAATAAAAGTGGTCTGTTTTTAAATTCAGACACTCTAAAATCTACCCATGGCTTGTTAGGAATGTTGGAAACGTGATGTGTGCTCATAGGTTGAACAATGGCAAAAACATATGGGCATTCAGAAGAACATTTCTTTAGCCACCGACTCTCTTTAAAATTCTGGGCAAATTGCTCATTTTTGTATATTTTAAAATAGTTTGGGGAAGCATTACAAAGACTATTTTTAAGTTAAATATTTACCGTCAAGAATATATTTCTTGTAACTGCTGGTTCTCAGTTGCCCGTCCCCAGCAAGATACAGTACTTTCTAAGTGAGTCCTGATGGGCTAGAATATTCCAAGTCTCCCCAAGATAATAGTACTCAGTCTGTGCTAAGCAGAGAGCTAAATACTTTTGTTTTCACACAACACCCCTCTTGAGGCAGATAATATTATTGTATTCAAGTTTTCAGATGAGGAAACTGAGACCCAAAGGAGGTTAAGGAACTCGCTCACTAATGTGATAGGGAAATAGTGGAATCGAGGTTCAAACCCTGGTGGCAGGGGGTCAGCATCCGGGTACTTAAATATCAAGCTATTCAACTCAGGGACAGTAGCCAGGCTACTGGTTGGGAAGTTGATTTTTCAGGGAATAGTGGTTCACAGGGACAGAAAGGGTTCCAACCAAGGCTTTATAGGTCACCTTCAGCAATACACTGAGAGCATAATGACCAAAGGAAAAAAAAAAAAAAAAGAAGGATCCTGCTTAGGATCCACGTGTGAGGACAGTCGAAGTCCTGAAGACCTACTGGGGATTCAGAGGCCCTCTAAGGGATCATTTTGTGCACACAGCCAAGGGAGAAGATGGAAAAAAAAGTCTCTAGCTGGAAAATTACTTTAGGCTTCCTGAAAGGTTCACTTTGTGAGAAGGATGACTGTTGGGCACGATTTTGTCCTTGGAGTTCATGGCTAGGCTTTCAAATGATTCTTGACTTTGGCTTCTGGCAGAGGCAGAGCCAGAGCAGCAAACTCTTTCCCCCCAGCAGGGGGTCTTTCTCACACACCTACTGCCATATGGGGGTGCACCCATGTGGTGCTCCAGGGCTTTTCCCTTTAAAAACATGTAGGGGGTCACAGTTCCTTGGTCTTGCCTGACCTATCCCCTGGGTGGGGCTGTTTGCTTCCCAAAGCCAAATGGCTTCTATCTTTAGGAAGCTCACCTCAGGCAGGCAAAGCTGCTTTATTTAGAGGCTGATCATTAAGGCCATAATTGGATCAGGTCTGTGTGCCAGTTACCCTGACATATTTATGGCGTATAGTTTCCCCAGGTTCGCCCTTCCATTGTCCAGGTCACAGGGAAAGTAAGAGAAAAGGAGATTACGTTGCGGGGTATTGCTTCGTGGTGATTTGCCGACAGGTACATTTTAGCATCGGCTAGGATACAGAGAGTCGTTACAAACAAAAAAAAAAAAAAAAAAAAGGAAGAAAAGAAAAAAGTAGAATTTGTGCTGGGAATCAAGTACAGTCATTCCTTTCTGGTTTGCTATTGCTTCTGTGCTGATTTAAGGATTCTCTTGATTATGTATGTGCTTTTTTTTTTTTTTCATTGTGCTTTAATTCAAGGTTTGTTTCAGTCTGTGGCTCTTTTTTGTTTTATTGGTTCTTTCATAGGGTTATTTTTACTTAGGGGAACCACCATGGACAAAGAAGATTCTCTAGAATAAGTGTTGTGTCGGGACTAGTAAAACTCAGAAAACTTGACCTAGATCTGACTCCCGGCCCGTCGAGCGGTGTGACCCAGGATGAGTCACATAACTTTTGCATTTGTAAAATGTATTGTGTCATATCAGTGATTTCCACGCATGCCTCTCTATCACAATTACTTGGGAAGTGTTTTAAAATGAGATGCCTGCTATAGAGCGAAGGTGGGGGGGGGGGGACGGGAGGGTAGGAGTTTTGGGAGATGATGGAATTGTCCAACCTATATGGTTGCATGACTGCATGTGTTTATCGAATTCTGAGAACGGCACACTACGAAGCATGAAGTTTACACTCTACGGGGTATCTCCATTTTTAAGTTTAAAAATAATTCTTAAATTCCCTGAGTATTGGCATATTTAAAAACAGTGCTTGGGCCCCACCCTGAACCAACTGCTTACTGAAGGTTATCTCTTCTTCTGACCATCTCTGTTGCTTGTGAATCTAATAGGAACCGACAGACACGTGGTGCTGTAATGATCCCAGGTTCCGGTGCTTGTCAGCTGTGGATGTGACGTCAGGAGTAACCCTGGTGACAGAGAGCAGCGAGGGCGCCTACAGCCCTAGCGTGTCTGGACAGGCCACTTAAATCACATGGGTAATGGAGGAAAAACATGTGGCTAAGCTCTCTTTAATACTCAATTAGAGCCTCCTTGGTGATCACTGGGCCGATAACGTGAGAGCAGCCAACTTCCGATCCCGTATTAGAAATCAGTGTCAGGATAGAGGATCTTGAACTCAGACCTGTGCATTAATGAAAACTATGGATTTTTTCCTTCCATTCAAAGAAACAGTGCTCTGGAATGAGTCAGACACCAATCACACGGCAGTAGGTAAGTGTCCCGGAGAAAGAGGCTCACTGAGTTGAACCATGTGGATTTTAAGAGAGAAGGGAATGTATCATTAGGGCCAACTGGTATTTTAAGCCCCGTGTCAGCCTCTGAGAGGATTCCACCCTAATAGTAAAAAAAAAAAAAAGATATATGGAACCCTCAGAATTAAAAGTGTTTACTGACAGCATTGGGAATACGCTAGACTCCTAGTAGGAAAACGAAATGTGGAAAATATTTTGCCTCATTTAAAAGTCATAGGAGAATGTAGTAGGTATATTTTAGGATGTGTCTCATCCAAAACACACTTCCTTAGGACAGTCCCTCACCAGCAGACCCTTCTGAAGCTGAGGAACTGAAGTGACTACAGTTCCATAGCATAGCCTGGCTATTGCTGATGGGACTGTGGCTGGCGCCAAGGTCAGCTTGATGGGGGATACTGAATTTGGTACGACCAAGATGGCTCTCTGGGGGAAACCGGATCACAAGGTGGGAGAGGAAGGGGGCTGCAGCCATGCATGCCAGGCCAAAGCCGTGGGCCAATCTGGAATCAGAGGGAAGCAGTAACTACAAGTAGTAACAACAGCAGCAGCAACGATAATAATCGTAGCTAATGCTTAGGAAATGCTTCTGTGTCAAAATCAGACCCATCCTAGTGGGTGGGAAATATCACTGTCTTGATGATAAAACGAGGAAACCAAGACGAGTATGATCACATTCCTAGGGTCACCCAGCTGGTGAGTGGCACAGCTGGGAGGCATCCCGGGTAAGGCAATTCTCAAGCTAGTTCATGAAATCTCCAGGAGTGCCCTTCTGCCTCTCAGGAAGCCCAGGGGGCAGCTGCAGTGAGGAGAATGGGAGGGATGTGCCGAAATAGCCGACGTATAAGGCACAGGGCAACAAGGAGAAAAGGCAGAGCGATGGGCCAATTCTCGAGAGCTTGTGGGTTTCCTGCTGCAGTCTGCTTGTGACTTTGCTGTGCTTGGTGGAAAGTCTAAATTTTACATAATCCTGTCCTCCCTGCCTTTATGAAGAACTAGTTTATTAAAGATCTCTGTTCCTTGAAATCGAAGAATGCTAAGCTAGAACAAAGAAGTAGCTTAAGGGAGGATGAGATCGGGAGGACACTTCTATTGTAGAGTTAGGGCAGAGAGAATTATCTTTTTTTTTTTTTTTTCAAAGATTTTATTTATTTATTTGACAGAGAGAGAGATCACAAGTAGGCAGAGAGGCAAGCAGAGAGAGAGAGGGGGAAACAGGCTCCCTGCTGAGCAGAGAGCCCAATGCGGGGCTCGATCCTCAGACCCTGAGATCATGACCTGAGCTGAAAGCAGAGGCTTTAACCTACTGAGCCACCCAGGCGCTCCAAGAGAGAATTATCTTGACTCTTTCTGGTTGTAATACAATTTTTTAAGCTTCTGAGGTTTAGGAAGATGAGTACCTGCAGTTCATTAAGAAAACATCAAGGAAAACTCCACAAGAGGATACTAGGCGGCTGAGCAAGCTTAGAATTTAGTTTATTACTCAGTGAAATGATGGCTGTTGAACCTAGTTTCCTAAGATGTTTTCTTTTAGGACCTTTGCTCCAATTACTTGAATGGAATTACTTGTTTGTTTCTCAAAGGTTTTACCCGCCCTGAGGTCCCTCACGCCACTCATCTCCTTTCTCTGATGTGAGACACAATTTATAAGGGCTATGTGATATTGTGACTCAGAGTAAGAAATATATATTTCATCTTTGTCCTAAGTGATGAGAGCAATAAAAGTGTCTTTTGTTATGTTAAATAGGTGACTTTTTTGGAAAACACCTAAGGATGGAGACTGGTTGCCAGGGGAAACAACCTTGTGATTCTGAGGGTTGGAACATTCAACACCCTCCCCCAACCTCAAGGGAGGGGAGGAGGCTGGAGATTGAGTTCAATCTCCAATGGCCAACAGTTTAATCAGTCATGCCTGTGTAATTAGGTCTGCATAAAAAACCCTGAAAGGATGGGATTCAGAGCATAGGGTTCTCATCATGGAGATGTGAGGAGAGTGACCTAGTAGGAGAAGATATAGAAACTCCCCATCTTTTCCCTATACCTTGCCCTGCGCATCTCTCCATTTGGTTCTATCCTTGTATCCATCTGAGTTGTATCCTTTTATCATGAACCAGTGATCTAGTAAGTAAAATATTTCTCTGGGAGCTGTGAGCCCTCTAGCAAATCAATAGAACCCAAGGAGGGGGTTATCAGAACCCCTAGTCTACAACCAGTTGGTTAGAGACACAGGTGACAACCCGGACTTGTGATTGGTGTCAAAGTCTGTGTGTGTGTGTGTGTGTGTGTGAGAGAGAGAGAGAGAGAGAGAGAGAGAGGGAGAGAGAGCAGTATTGCGGACCGAGTCATTAACCTGTGGGATCTGATGCTATCTCCAGGTACAGAGTGTCAGAACTGAGTTGGATTATGAAAATCCACACATTGTCATTGGATCACACTTCCGCTCTCCTTAAGAACAAAGAGTTGGACTCCTAAACAATTGTGCTTGGAATCCTAAACTTTTATGAGGCAGCTGTCCTATTGTGGAACCAAAATGAGCTGGCAACCTCAGTCAGTCATTTGTGTCTTCCTGGGAAGAGCAGACTAGGGGACCGTACAGGAGCCTGGGAGCAGGAACACGAAGAGAGAGCTTTTCTCTCTGATGCTCCCATGGAAGTCAGCCCGACAGACCACAGAAGCCCCCAGGAGGGGAGATGCTCAAATGAGATGGGAAGCCGGCCACTGTGCAAATTTCACAGTGTGGGCACATGGGGGTCAGCCTTTAGTGTTCAGGGACTTGAGAGATGGCTCCGTTTTTGTTTTTGTTTTTTCAATTATGCTGAAACTCACCAGCAAGGGAAAAATCCACTGTGGCTCACTTGTTTGTTTATTCTGCTCTCTTGTGATTTCCCCGAGGGCTTTATTATTACTGCATGATTTTAGCTCTTCGATCCCCTGAAGAAGGGTTCAGGAACTGCCAACCTTTCCCTCTAATCCTGCCTTAGTGTTCTTTCTGAGGTGAGCCACTGTGGGCTTTCTGTGGGAGGCTGAAAAATATTGAAGCAAGCAAGCAGCTCCAGCCGGCGTAACACCGCCTCAGCGTTGTTGCTAGGCAGGGCATTTTAATCAAAGAGCATCAGCCTGGGTTGCCAGGTTGGCACCAAGTCATAGGTTACCTCACCTGTCCTCCTAGTTAATCTTGTTATGTTAATGGGTGCGATTTCCCCACGGTGGAGACTCAATGTTCTTGGCACCTGGACAGCGCCCTGAGGCTTGACTCAGAGGTGTATAAGAACTTGTCAAGAACTTGGTTATTGCTGGTCAAGGCCGCAGGCACTCCCTGACCAGTGAGTGGTCCCAGATCCCCAGGAACGTGCACACAAGTGGACCGTGAAGGACTCACTCCAGGAAAGCAGCCTTGGAAGAAAGGGAGGGACTTCTGGGAATTCCTTTGGTCCTCGGAACATACTTCACAGTTTTTATGACATCTTTATGGTTCTTTTCCTTTCCCGGGGGAAGCATACGTTTTCACACTTGCATGGTGCCCTGGATGTGACTTCCCAGCTAAAGCATTATCACATTCCTGCCCATCGGAAGAAGCTTGCTTGTGTAACGGGAACTTGAGTCATAACACACTTCCGAACACCTCGTCGAACCAGGGTGTTTTGTGAGAGGGCTGGAGATCCAGATTTAGGGCCCCCCTTAATTATGTGGATGGAGCAGATCCCAATTGCACTAACGAGTATATACTGATTTTCTTGCTGCCTTGCTGGCTGATCTTTACCTTTGCAGGGTGGTGGGCCTCACCTAGCAATTCTACACTGCTGGAAAGCCTGGGATTTGCCATTCCCTCTTCTAGAGGTGGTCTCCCAAGTGCTGGAAGAATCCATTGCTATTATTCTTGACCTCATTTACAATCCACAAGGTGCCTTGCAGAAAACTCACCTGTTAATAAAGTTTTATTTTCGGATTTAGGGGAAAAAAAGAGTAAAGAAAGTTTGAAGCCTGTTTTTGAATTGTGTCGAAGACAGATGGTTGCTAAAACTTTGAAAAGAGGTTTTATCAGACGGAAAAAAAAAGTTGCTGAGGGAGTAAGGGAGGCAAAGTTCTTTTTTGTTCACTAGCTTTATTCCTCTAGAGGTGGGTTAGAATCCCAGCTCTGCCTTTTCAGCCACAGCTCTCAGGTGATTTACTCAAGCTCTAAAAAGCTACTTCACGGACTAAATGGGAACACATCTGGATACTGACCAGCCTAACCTGGCACACAGTAGGCCGGGCAGTGGTCCTGCCCAGTCTTTTCTGTTAGAAGTTTTTCCCATTCTTCTAAAGGAGGCATTGTAGACTCCCGTTTCTAGATTTTCTCTCCATGAGAGCCACTACAAACCAGAAGAGAATAAGACCTTTCAACCCTTTACATTAGAAGTACTTAAAATAAACTTAACATAATAAAACTCCACCCTCGCCCCCCCCCTTTTTTTTAACATATTTTGCCCATTATGGGCTCTCCTCTCAAAGTTATGGGAACTGTATCAGGATAAAGGCGCACACTCAAAGTCCTGGAATTTGCTGTTACCCAAAATATCTTTGAAGAGGGAATTTGTGGGAAGACTGCACGGATGGCCATGGTCACAGACTCATGATGTCACTGAACAAGAATTATGGTCACTCTGGGCCACTCCCCAGGTGGGGGAGGCATCACTCCTGTCATAGTTGAGTGACGGCCATTTGACTAGAACAGGATGGTCGGTATGTTCATACTTAAGGAAATGTGCGTGTCCATGAAAACCTTTGGGTGTACCTGTTTTTGTTTAAAACCTTTTTAGTTTACTTTTTGAAAAGATAAATAAATAAAAGCTGTTTACCTCTGTGTCCCCTGGTCCACCTGCACATCCCCTTCAAGTACGTGATTGGCTCAGGACTAACTCTGATTCTAACCTATCTCCCACCAGCCTCTGCGCTGATCAAGAGCAGTGGGTTTAACTCTTCAGTTACTTCTTTTATTAGCTGTCCAAGCTTGGACCTCTTCAGCCACCTTAGCCTCTGTTTCTTTTCTTCATCTGTAAAACGGTGACAATACCAGTGTTCATTCTCTGTCCTAGGTTTTTTCAGTGAAGATTTAAATGAGAATAGAGAGCTTAGTACGGTGCCTGGCAGATAGCGTCCTATAACCATGGCTGTTATTATTATTGCGATGTCAGTATCTAGCATGGTTGTTGACTCACATGAGACTCAAAACGCTTTTAAAAATTGATTTATTGTGGTCACACCGAGTTGTGCTTATCTAGCTCTCTGCTCGCTCTGAGTTTTGATGTTACAGGGCTGAATGTGGCTGCAGAAGAGTAACAACCGTGTTGACGGGCTTCACTTTACATTCCTGACCCTGAATCTCAAGTGGGCACTTCACACGGCCCAGCACTCATACTGGGACTCTAACTCAGTCATCCTCTTACTCGAGAACGTGAGTAGTTCATAGTTTCTTCTCCAGCGTCGAACCTCTCCCTTTCTCACTCTTAGCTAATAATCATGCTTCTATTTCAATGGAAAAAAAAAAAAAAGATGCAATCAGAGGAGGTTGCTCCCATCAACCCCACACCTCCTCCCCTTCTAGAAGCCTCTGTGTTCTATATTCTGTCCTATAACCATGGAGGGACTGCTGTGTCCTTGGCTGAAACCAGCCCCTTCACTCATGTACTGTAACCTCCCCCCTTGCTCACTCGAGCACATTTCTCTAGCATTCTCCCCTCTTGTACATCATTGATTTTTTCTCTTTCTACTGATTATTGTCATTCTAGTACAGAAATTTTAATTTTTCTCCCACCCTTGAAGATCTTATTTTGACTTTTCTTTTGACCTTCTTTTCTCCTTCTATGGCACCCCCATCTCTCTCATTTCCTTTAGTGCGAAGCTCCATGAAAGTGTTGACCATATTAGCTGTCTTCGGTTTCTGTTCTCAGTCTCCTTATACTGATTCCCCAACCTCTAAATGTTAGAGAATCTCAGGATTTGGACTATATATCTCTTTTCTTCACTATCTACACTCACCTCTTATGTCCTTCCTAGTCAACCCTGGGAACCAGCAAAGTCAACTTCACCTGGTAGGGTGTTAGAAATGTCCCACCCCAGACTTACTGAATCACAACCTGCATTTAACAAGAGCCCCATGTGCTCTGTTGCACTTTAATATCTAATATCACCCCAGGTGAGCCTGTCTCATGGCTTTCAGTGGCATGTATTTGAATAAGGTGACTCCCGGATTTGTACCTCGAGCTAAGAATCTCCAGTGAAATACAGACTCATTCACCCAATTATCAACTTTTCCTCATGGATGTTTTATAGTCATTCCCAACTTAACTTGTCCAAAACTGAGCTCTGATATTCCCACTAAAACTGCTTCTCTGGTATTATTCCCTCTCTTCATTAATCGTGACTGCATTCTTTCACCGCTCAGATCGAAATCCTTGGAACTGTTCTTACCTCTTGCCCATATCTGGTCTGTCAGCTGTCCCATCAACTCTACATTTTCAGTGTAGTCCCAGTGCGATCATTCCCATCGCCTGCTATCTTGGACCAACCCTGTTTCCACTCCTTCCTCTAGTCTATGCTGAACACAGGTTAGTAGATTATGCCCCTCCTCTGTGCAAAGCCTTCCAGGGTTCCCACCTAACCTTAAGGGATGACCCACGAGACCCCACATGATCTGTTTCCCCCACTACGTCTACTATATTCTTCTGCTATTTTTCTCTTTATTTGACTGCTCTCCAGCCTCATGGCCTGTTTCCCTGTTCCTCAAACTCCACTGGCTCATGCCTCAGGGCCTTTCTGGACTTTCTGTTCTCTCTGCCTGAATGCTCTTCCTCCAGATATCAGTGTAGCTCCCACCCTCCCTCCCTTCAAGCCTCTACTCCAAAGTCACCTTCTCCTGAGGCTTTTCCTGCCTGACCTTGCTCCCTACAATCTTAGTCTCAACCCCCTCCTTCCACTAGACCCCCCTTTCCCTTATTTATGTATTCATTTATCTGTTAGCAAATCTAACATATTTCCTCCTCCTTTTTTTCTCTGTATTAGAGTTCTCCAGAGAAACAGTACCAGTAGGATATGTATAGATATAGAGAAAAAGATTTATTATGAGTGGTTGGCTCACATGATTATGGAGCTTAAGCAGTACTTCGGTCTGCCATCTGTAAGCTGGAGGCCCAGGGAAGCTGGTGGCGTAAGCCCAGTCCAAGCCCAAAAGCCTGAGAACCAGGGGAATCATTGGTGTAAATCCCAGGCTGAGTCTGAAGGTCCGAGAACTGGGAGCTCTGATGCAGAGAAGCTGGACGGCCCAGCTCAAGCAGAGAAAGCAAATTCGCCCTTCCTCTGCCATTTCGTTTTATTCATGTCCTCATTGGACGGACGATGCCCACTCACACTGAGGTGGGTGGTCTTTGCCCAGTCTACAGATTCAGATGCTGATCTCTTTTGGAAACATCCTAACAAACACACTCAAAATTAACCTTTTATCATCTATCTGGGTATCCCTTAGGCAAGTCAAATTAACACAAAAAAATTAACCATCTCTCTCTCTATATATAGATACGGATACACGTATTTGTTCCTGAGCTTGTATCATGTTCCACTGTTTTTATTTGTCCATATGTGTGAAAATACCATGTTGTTTTACTTACTACACGTTTAAGATAACTCTGTTCTTCCTTGACGTTGGAATTAGCTTTTCTTTTTTTCATTTTCTTTTTTAAGTGTACTTTTTAATTTTTTTAAAAATTTAGTTGTCAGAGGGGCGCCTGGGTGGCTCATTGGGTTAAAGCCTCTGCCTTTGGCTCGGGTCATGATCTCAGGGTCTGGGATCGAGCCCCGCGTAGGGCTCTCTCTCAGCGGGGAGCCTGCTTCCCCCTCTCTCTCTGCCTCCCTCTCTGCCTACATGTGATCTCTCTCTCTGTGTCAAATAAATAAATAAAATCTTAAAAAAAAAAAAAATTAGTTGTCAGAGAGAGAGAGAGAGAGAGCGCACAAGCAGGGGGAGCAGCAGGCAGAGAAAGAAGCAGGCTCCCTGCTAAGCAAGGAGCCCCATGTGGGCCTTGATTCCAGGATTCTGGGATCGTGACCTGAGCCAAAGGCAGATCCTTTAACCGACTGAACCACTCAGGTACCCTGGAATTGGCTTTTCTTGTCTCTTTGCTGTTTCATACACATTTTAGAATCTGTTTCTTGAGGTCCATGAAAAATTTTGCCAGCATTTGCATTGAAATTAAATTGAATGTATTTATTAACTTAGAGAGAATCAACATCCTTTTTACATTCAAATTTCCTGTACATGAAATGGCATTTGTCTCTGTTTATTTAAGTCTCCTTTAATACTGTTTAATAAAGGCTTTATATTTTCTCTTAACGGTCATGCAGTTTTGTTATGTTTATTTCTAGGTGGCATATTTTTTAATGTAGATGTTACATGTGAATTCTTTAATGATATTTTTTTCTCTGGGGGTGATTTTTAGATTTACAGAAAAGTTGTAAAGATAGTACAGAAAATTCTCATATACCCCCTTTCAGTTTCAGTTTCCACTAAGTGTTATCACCTCCCATTATTGTGGTATGTTTGTCCAAGCTAATAAATCAACATTGGTACAATTAACTACACTCTAAACTTTATTTGAATTTCCCCGGTTCTTCTACTCATGTCCTTTTTCTGTTTCAGAGTGTCCTCCAGGATTGCACATTGCATTCGGTTGTCATGTTTCCTTAGTCTCCTCTGGGCTGAGACAATTTCTCAGTCTTTCCTTATTTTGCATGACATTGACAGTTTTAAAGAATATTAGATATTTTGTAGAACATCCTTCAGTGTGCATGTGGCTATTTTTCTCATAATGAAACTGGGGCTATGGATTTGGGGAGAAAATAGCACAGAGGTGACCTATGCTTTCTCATTACATCATAGTGCTGCATGCCTACTAGCCACGTGACATCGCTAGTGACCTTCACCTGATCACTTGGTTAACATATATATTTTATTCAGTTTTTTTAAAGATTTACTTATTCATGAATTTATTTGACAGAGAGAGAGAGAGAGAGCACAAGCAGGAGGAGCAGGCAGAGGGAGAAGCAGGCTCCCCACTGAGTAGAAAGCCCAGTGCGGTGCTCCTGGGATCATGACCTGACCTGAAGGCAGATGCTTAACCAACTGAGCCAACTGAGCCACTCAGGTGCCCCATTTTAGTCATTTTTATCTTGGGTTTTTTGTTTGTTTGTTTGGATATTTTGTTTTTTGTTTTTTGTCTTATTTTTGTCTTTTTTAAAAAATAAAGTAGCTAATTTCAAACTTTTTTTGTCCACTGATGTTTCTCTGTGCTAGCACAGAGTCTGAAAGATAGTAGGCATTCAGTAAATATTTGCTGGATGAATAAATTTTTTCTTTTTCTGTTTTGTATTTACAATTCATCATATTGAATAAGGTCAAACATTTCCCATGAATATAAGACAGGAAGTTGTCATAGTCGATCAATTGCTCCAGTATGTTAAGAGAAGTGGGTTAAATTAACAAAAACAAAACCAAAATGCCAATGGACAGCACACCAGAATCTCAAGACGTGTTAAGAAACACTAAGTATGTTTTAAATATCATATCTTATTTTCCCAGAAGTACAATGAAGCTATTCTCATTCTTGACATCTTGAGATTTAAAAAAAAAAAGAGGTTATTGGATGACTCAGACAATACCCAAAGTGTGGTGTTCAAAAGTCAAGCCTGAATGTAGAATTTGAATTGGATACTACTAGTTTCGTCTCTCAGCCTTCTCTCCCACCGGCTGTGCTCCTGGCACATGTACACACGTGCTCTTCCCCTTAGCGTGACTTTCCTTATCTTCTTCCTTTTGTTTGCAATCCTCCAACCCCCTTCTTGAACACGCCTCCTCCCGTCCTCATTTCCTCACGTGACTAATACCTACTCAGATGAACAGCACTTCCTCCAAGATGACTTCCCTAAAACCCCTAGACAAGGTCAGGCGCCTCCTGAATTCACTTGCCTGGGATCATCACTAGATTGGAATCTTATTCACTGTTTAACTGTTGAAGAAATGATTTGCTTATTATCTAAAGTAAGGATCTTGTATGTTGTGCCAAATAGCAAATGCCAACAAATGCCAAGTAAATTACCAGGACCCCCAAGATTTATTTATAAGTAAGTTTATGCATTATTTGGATTAAAACCAATTGTCTCACCATTCCACCTGATAGCAGCTTAGATATTATGTATAATTTTTTAATGCAGCATCTGTCTAATTTTGTAATGAAAAAAGACTTCAGGGATCAAGATGTGTATGTGGTCAGATTGTATCTTCATACTTAGCTCATTGGATCTAGTCTTTTGGTGTCTGGAAACATTCTTTTCCAGGCCCTTTTTCATTATCCACTACATTTATGGGGGTAATGTAAAGCTGGTCAATATTTTCTATCTTAAACAATCTAATAATTTAGGAAAAAAGGCTTTTATCTCAGGATTAAGTACTTTTTAGCTCAGTATCTACATATTAAATTTCTTTACTTAATGTATATGTTACATTATGACCATTCAAAAGACTATTATAATATATTGTTAAGAACTGAATATCTGTGGCCATCCAAAATGCATATATTAAAGACCTAACCATCAATGTGATGGTATGGAGGTAGGGCTTTGGGAGGTAATTGGGTTAAGATGAGGTCATGAGGATGGGCCCTTTGTGTTGATATTGGTACTCTCATAAGAAAAGGAAGGTGGACAAAGAAGGGCCATATGTACCCCAATGTTCATAGCAGCAATGGCCATAATCGCCAAACTGTGGAAAGAACCCAAATGCCCTTCAACAGATGAATGGATAAAGAAGATATGGTACATATATACAATGGAGTATTATGCCTCCATCAGAAAGGATGAATACCCAACTTTTGTATCAACATGGATGGGACTGGAAGAGATTATGCGGAGTAAAATAAGTCAAGCGGAGGGAGTCAATTACCTTATGGTACCACTTACGTGTGAGGCATAAGGAAAAACTTGTGAGAAGGAAGGCAAGGGTAAAGGGGAGAAATCAGAGGGGGTGATGAACCATGAGAGACTGTGGACTCTGAGCAACAAACTGAGGGTTTTGGAGGGGCAGGGGTGGGGGGTTGGGCGAGCCTGGTGGTGGGTATTGAGGAGGGCACATACTGCATGGAGCATTAGGTGTGGTGCATGAACAATTAATCTTGTAACACTGAAAAAATAAACATATTTGGGAAAAAATTTAAAAAAAAAAAGAAAAAGAATGTAGATGTCTCTCTCTCTCTCTTTGCACATGCACAGAAGGCTATGTGAACACACAGCTGGAAAGCAACGGTCTCCAAGCCAGATAGCTCTTACCAGAACCAATCCTGAGAACAACTTACTTTTGGACTTCCCCGGCTGCAGAACTGTGAGAAATAAATGTCTGTTATTTACGCTGCCTAGTTTGTGGTATTTTGTTAACAGTAGCCTGAGATGACTAAGACGCATATTATATATGTTCTTCAGGGTGCTGAAGAATGTCCTTCAATATTTCTAGAAAAATGTAGCTAATGGAATTATTTGAAGAATATTATGGGCCTACTGAAGATCCCGTCAGTATCTGGGGAAAGTTTTATCCACTTGAGTGTTCCATTTTTTATCATTTTTGCCCACATACCCAATTCCCTTAGATGGCAGTAGGTCAGAAGGTGAAGTGTTGAATGGATGGCTTCACCATGCCATCTGACAGCAACTTTTATTTTTTAAATATTCATATGCATGTAGTATTATATAGAAACTCTTGGGAAAATCTATTGTAATGTAAATTGCTAGTCAATGTTTCTCAGGGTCAATATTGCCCAAAGTTACCCAGATTAGTAAGAAATTGACAACAGCAACTTACTATAAAAGGTTTAATAAATAGTAGAAGAAACACATTAAAATTATTTTTTTTCTTTTAAAGATTTTATTTATTTATTTGACAGAGAGAGAGAGATCACAAGCAGGCAGAGAGGCAGGCAGAGAGAGGGGGGGAAGCAGGCTCCCAGCTGAGCAGAGAGCCTGATGTGGGCCTCGATCCCAGGACCCTGAGATCTTGACCTGAGCCGAAGTCAGAGGCTTTAACCCACTGAGCCACCCAGGTGCCCCTTAAAATTATTTTCTTATAACTTAAGGAGAAACACTCTTATATTACCTGGAATTTTTTTTCACCTGTTTTATCAGTCAGGATGGGCTAGGTAATGGTCTGATAACTGCAAAAAAGGTTCAGTGATTTTATATAACAAAAACTTATTTCTTCCCCATAATCATTCTTAATTTATATCTGAAGGGAGCTCTGCACCCTATGGACATTCAGGAACCAAGAATCAAGGCCAAGGGAAAAGAAGTTGGTAAATGATGCAATTGCTTTTAATGCTTTCATGTAAAATTTATATGTGCCACTTCTCTTCATATTTTATTGACCAAA
>CM052802.1:26292270-26308021 GCA_028533885.1 Nasua narica
CACACCCTTATTAGAATGGCCAGAATCCAGAATACTGACAACACCACATGCTGATGTGGCCATGGAGTAACAGGAACTCTCATTCATTTCCCTGAGAATGCAAAATGGTGCAGACAGTTTGAAAGACAATTTGATAACTTTCTACAAAACAGCATACTCTTAGCATATGATCCAGCGATCAGTCTCCTTGGTATTTACCAAAAGGAGTTGAAAACCGATGTTCACACAAAAACATGCATGTGGATGTTTATAGCAGCTTTATTTATAATTGCTGAAACTTGGAAGTAACCAAGATGTCCTTTGATAGGTGAATAGATAAATAAGCTCTGGCACATCTAGGCAGTGGAATATTACTCTGTTATAAAAAAGAGAGAGAGAGAGAGAGAGAGAGAGAACGAGAACAACCTATGAAGCCATGAAAAGATATGGAGGAAACTTAAATACAGATTACTAAGTGAAAGAGGCCAGTCTGAAAAGGCTACATATGGTATGATTCCATACATATGGTATAATTCCAACTTGATCTGGGAACAACTTGGAATTATGCCATTTAAAGTTTACCTGTTACTGTTATTTCCTTTCAGGATTGTTGTGAGAATTAAATGAAATAAATTAAGCAGAAGCACCCAGTATGCAGTATATGCACCAATGATGTCCACTTCCAAATGAACTGCCTGCTTGTAAACCTGCATCTTACACTCTGCTTTCAAGGGAACTCAGATCCAACAGGCACCTAGTATGTGCCATCACTGTGCCTTCATGGAAGAAAAATTGAAGAAATGAAAACCCAAAAGAAATGAGTGGTGCTTTACTCCAGACAAAGACACTGATGACAGAATGAAGTATTGTAGTCTTAGTTACAGCTTTGTTTCTTTTTTAAATACAAGACTTCAAGTTCAAGACTTGACCTTAGGATTAATAGATCATAACTCCTTGAGAAAACAAGTATAATCCCTTCTACTATTAACACAGTATAGGCTAGTTTGGTGCAAATATTGGAAAAGTCCCCAGTACAACTTATATGAATAGATGACAATATATTGGCAAAGAGAAGAAGTGTCCACACATAAAAGGTATATGGCGGGCAAAGTGGGGCTGGGAGAATGAGAAAATTCTAACTTCTCTCCTTCTAATAAGTTACAGTTAAAAAAAAATCTTAAAGTTTCGCCAAGTCCCCAAATCAGTGATACTCACTCAGTAAACCCTATAGATTTGAATTTGATCTGAGAGTGTTCCCATTTCTGCACAGCCAGTGATGAATCCATGTGTTACTCTAAACAGTCAGTAGAAATATTTGTCAAAAACCCCTATGTCAAATGACTCAGAAATAGCCAAGGGCTCAGGACAAGGTCTAAATACAGAGGCCTATTTTAGAATGTCTGGCTCTGGGCAGGCAGTCCATCACTGAATTTTGGGTTCCTTCTCACTCAGTGACACAGTCAGAGTTGGAAAAGTCCTTGGGGGGTTGAGGGGGTTGCTGCAAAATGCATTATCACCAGAAGCCCTCTGGCTTCCCAGACAAATTGACCTGTGTGTAAGGCTTAAGGCATACATCAAAATCTGAGCGGGATGTTTCACTGCTAGAATACACCCCTCCTTGGGGGCCATACTGGAAGCTGCCCTTGCAACATTACCAATCCCACTGCCTTCCTAGTTAATGTAGCAGATGTTCCCACTCCAAGGAGTGGGCTCCCAATTGGAAGAAGACAGCGATGAAAACTGGAATACCAGTCCTTCAGTAAGGGAAACCACTCCCCCCATCCCCCGACATCTCTTCCTCCTGGTCCACGTGGGTTGAGGTCTCTGTGTCTCAGTAGAACTAAGTGTCACATGGACTTGCCTCTAATTCTGATCTTGGGACCATTTGGTAAGTTATATATTTATTTTTAAAGATTTTATTTATTTGAGAGAGAGAGAGAGAGAGCACAAGTAGGCAGAGTGGCAGGCAAAGGGAGAGGGAGAAGCAGACTCCCCCCTGAGCAGAGAGCCCAACATGGGGCTCCATCCCAGGACCCTGGGATCATGACCTGAGTTGAAGGAAGATGCTTAACTGACTGAGCCCCCCAGGCGCCCCACCGTTGGCAATTTAGAAGTCAGAGTCCTGGTTCGGCAGACTTGGGACCATCTCCCTCTGACAGCTCCTTTTGGGTGGAGCTATCATCCATTAAATGACACTTAGTGTATCTGGTTAAGCTGAGCAGGGTTCCCAGTCTGAGAAGCTGATGTCTGCCATCACTGCCTCACTTTCCCCTACCTGGCCTTCTCCTCCTTCATCCCCTGGAGCAATGTCCCCTAACTGCCTACTTGACGTTCTACCACCAGACCTGGTAGGTCTTTTAGTGCGTGTGTTGTTGAACTCTATGGGAAGAGGTCTTGTAGAGAGGACACATGGGGCGATAAACCAGCCTCTGCTTTCCCAGCTAAGATTGCTTCAACCTGGCAGTGCCGTCACCTTCCAAAAGCTTTATAGTCAGGGTGTTGTTTACGATTTCAGATAACACCTTTACCTCTGCTTTGCCTGAGCTGCCAAGCCCTGCCCTTCCCATCCCAGCTGCTAATCCCAACTCAGGCAGTCAGAGAATTAGATCTGTGGTAGGGGCACCAGACTCCTCCATAACTACCCCTACCACAAGAGAGAAGGGTGTCGTGAGAACCCACCTTCAAGAAACTCGTGTTGGATTTCTATATTTAGCCAAATTTGTATTTTAACTGTGTACATTTTTTTTTACCTTAATCAACACTGTATTTTTCTATTTTATTCAATACCACTGAATTCCTGTTATAGACAAAAATCTGTAGGATTTTTTAGTTAAGCCCTTTGGATAATACAAATATGGATAAGGTAGATATATAGATATAGCCCTGGAAACTCACTGACTAATGTCTGAAAAATTAAATAAGAATACCACACCTAGGTGGCTCAGTTGGTTAAATGACTGCCTCTGGCTTAGGTCATGATTAGGTCATGATCCCAGAGTCTGGGATTGGGTCCCGCATCAGGCTTCCAGCTCCACGGGGAGTCTGCTTCTCCCTCTGACCTTCTCCCCTCTCATGCTCTCTCTCAAATGGATAAATAAAATCTTTAAAAAAAATACAACTTTTTCCACATTGATGAGGCTGATTTGGAGGCTGATTTATTAGACTGCACTAGAGTTGAGTTGAGTTGAGGTTGACTATAAATCGAGCAGGTTCTTGAACACCCAAATTAATTTTCTATGCGGAAGAGAAGTTTTGGCACTACAAGGCCAACTGAACTACACAAAGTCAATTATAAGTTGTCTGATTTTTATTGATTTAAGCAGAAAAATATTACCAGCATTTTGAAGAGGGAGAAATAATCCAGAAACAGGAAAATATGAAGAGGGCAAAAAAATTATAGTGGGGAAAGGGATGCATGAAATTTTCAAGACTTTGAACTCTCCAGTGATGGATTGAGGTCTATTGATATACAAAGGAATCCTACCTAAAGCAAACTAAGCCAACTGAACAAAGAAGAATATAATAACTATGTCTAACTAGAAGAAGCTCCTTCATACTGGCCAGTCCCATCGCAGTAAAATGTTCTCCCAGCTTGTGCAGGGCTGACCGAGTGCGGTCAGAACCAAGGTAGCGGTCCGTCTTTCCACACCACACTTAATCCCACCTGCACCGAGGGGGTCAGAGCTGACAGATATGACATTATCTGCTTCACGTCGGTTTTTCTGGACTCTTCCATTCTCTCTTGGGATGAGCAGTGGGCTCTCTGTATCGATTCCAATTCACAAAGAAAGGAACCGCCTGTGTCTCCCTGCTGAGACTGACCTCACAAATGTTTACTCATGAGGCTGCGTGGGCAGGACTCCAGTGTCCTTCTATTGCTTGTTTGTATGGGATAGTCCAGAATGTCCTTTTTTGACAAGAACATTACTCATGCTTTTCATCCCCTTGACGTAAATTCTGGCAATTTAGTGATCACTTGTGTGAGTTGGTACTGAGCACTCCTACACATTTTGGTCACAACCCCTCGTCTCCTGTGCCTTTTGCCACAGAACACTCTTTTAAAGTAGTGATAAGTGTACTTCCCCTCCTGTCTCTGTAGCAAAACCGAACTTGAGCTTGATTTGTGAAGTTGGGAAGAATAACAAGTCTCATTTAATCACTCGTGATTTAAACACACACACACACACACACACACAGAAAAGAAGCCAGATGTAGCGTGCATTTATCTCTCTGGAGCTGACAGGTTTCAGTGATGATCTCAGCATGATGATATTTTACAAATAACACACGACCTCCACCTCCGGAGACACTGCGGCTTTGTGATTTATTATCCAGCCCGGCCTCTCTCACCTGTTATTACTTTCTCTTTCAAGTTCCTATCCATGAAGAAATTTCATTTTTAAGACGTGTGATGCATAAAATTAAGAGCAGCAACTTTCATTTTTTTCTTTTATGCATGGGTTGGAGGTCTTTAGATGCCCGAGGCATCATGATTTCAAAGTGTGGCATCAGGGGAACTGGAAGAGGAAGGACGAGGCCTGCCAAAAGGAATAAACACACTATTGCCATCACCCCAACTTTCAGCTGGGAAACACAGAGGAGTAGGGGGAATCTGCTTCTTCCATGGTGGAAACAATAATTGGAAATGTTAGCAATTGGGGATTGTTCAACTAGGTTGTGATATACCTTTTTGGTGGAATATTATTCAGGCTTTTTTTTTTTAAGATTTTATTTATTTATTTGACAGAGAGAGAGAGCTCACAAGTAGTCAGAGAGGCAGGCAGAGAGGGGGAAGCAGGCTCCCTGCTGAGCAGAGAGTCCCAGTGCAGAACTCTATCCCAGGACTCTGAGACCATGACCTGAGCCAAAGGCAGAGGCTTTAACCCACTGAGCCACCCAGGTGCCCCTTACACAGGCTTTTAAAGGGAAAATTTGAAGACTATGAAGTAACCTGGGAGATATTAGTAATAAAATTTTAATATAAAAGTCAGAACGCCCAATTTTATCAAACTATGATTGCAGCAAGTGGGAAGGCATATGGGGTAAAAATGGAAAAATGAGCAATTTGTTGTATGCCTGGAAATGGGCATTTTGTTTCTTTTCATACACTTAGAATATTTGGTACAGTACAATTGCATTGCTTTTTAAAAATGGCACCTAGGCATGAATGATTGTATCATTACATATGTGATTTTTTTTAAAGCTGTGTGCTTGACAGAAGGGCAAGATCCAGGGGTACCTAGGTGGCTCAGTTGTTAGGCGTTTGCCTTTGATCCCAGGGTCCTGGGATCCAGCCCCACATTGGGCTCCCTGCTCAGGGAGAAGCCTGCTTTTCCCTCTCCCACTCCTCCTCTTGTGTTCCTTCTCTTGCTATCTCTCTCTCTGTCAAAATAAATAAATAAAAATCTTAAAAAAAAAAAAAAAGGGCAAGATCCCTGAACATTGTAGCCCCTTTTCACTCCTTATTTCCTTCTACCTTTTTTTTTAAATCTCCAGAACCTGTGAGCTAAATGAGTTTATGAAGCATTGTAACTCTACATAATTTAAAAAAGAATCTTTAAGTGCACCATAACAGATCAAAACTACTGTACTAAATGTTTTCATTAAAAAAAGAATGTTCCATGTTCCTTTATTTTATTTTTTTTAAGACTTTATTTATTTATTTGAGGGAGAGAGCGAGAGAGAGCATGAGAGAGGAAAAGGTCAGAGGGAGAAGCAGACTCCCCGTGGAGCTGGGAGCCTGATGCAGGACTTGATTCCGGGACTCCGGGATCATAACCTGAGCCAAAAGCCATCCCTTAACCAATGGAGCCACCCAGGCGCCCCTCATGTTCCTTTAAATAGTATTGATTTTTTTTAAATAGATTTTACTTTCTAAGAACAGCTTCAGATTTATAGAATAATTGGGAAGATAGTAGAGAATAATTGGGAAGATAGTATCCTATAACCAGTTTTCCCTGTAATTAACATCCTACATTAACGTGATTACAATTATAGCAATGTTATAATTATAAAACTAATATTGATACATTATTATTAATAACCAAAGTTCATATTTCCTTAGTTTATGTTCCCTTAGTTTTATTAATATTTCCTTAGTTTTATTCTTAGTGCCTTTGTTCTTATCTAGTATCTTTTTTCTGTTCCGGGATCCCATCCAGGATATCACATTATATTTAGTTAGCTTGTCTCCTTAGGCTGCCATGGCTGTGACAGTGACCTTGATTGTTTTTGAGGAGTATTGGCCAGGTGTTTTTTAGAATGTTCTTCAAGGATGATTTGTCTGATGTCTGTCTAGTGATTACTCTGGGGTTATGCGTTTTTGGGGGAAGGACCACAAAGTAAAGTGTCATTTTTACCATATCATATCAAGGGTACATACTATCAACACGACTTATACTGTTGTTGTTAACCTTGATCACCTGGCTGAGATAGTGAAAGATCTTTTTAAAGCATTGAGTGTCTGCCAAGAAAAAAGAGTTAAAATAAACTTGGCATAAAAATGCATAAACAAACAAGTATGACAAGACTCTACTCTGTGACTCCCAGACTTTATTTAAATAAGAGAACATCATTCTTCATGTGGGTCTCCCTCTTACTTTCTCCATATACCATGGCCTCCATTACCCCAGCTGTCCCTGGTTTGGCACCTATATTTTCTTTTATTTATGCCTTACTGATATATTTATATTTACGTCATTTCAGAGAGTACAATGCCATAGATTTGGGGGCTCCAATCTTGAATTTTGTGCTGCGAAGACACAGGCCCAGTTTTTATGTAAAGATGGAGGTTAAGCATACGAAGTCATATATCCTTCACACTGACAGAATAAATAAATTTCCTAGACTTGTCAAATCAAAAATGTGCTTTCTGTGATGAGTGCCAACCATGGGAGCCTCCTCGGGTCTGCAGAGGATGAGGCTTATGGTGAAGGGGGTCACTGGGAACAGGTACTTATAAGCAGTCTCAAACTGTCATTTCTCCCCATATCTGACCCATTGAGAATGCTTAATAAAAATGTTGAATAAATAACTGCATATTTTCATAATGAGCCAAGAGGATATTAGAAAGTAAGTGTCCTAAAGTTATTGGTCAGCGTCAGTCTTGAGGCAGGCCTTTCTAAGGAAGGTGCTCCCTTTATAGCCCTTGTTCTGTGAAGTCTGAAGTTATTCCAGGAGCTGCACGCTCCACATGCTCAGAGATTGGTCAAGCTTGACTCAAGGAGAGCTCGTTCATAGATTTGTCAACATTTATTTAGGGGCCCGCATGCAGAGATGAGCTGGACCATCTAGAGTCTTTCCCTGGAAATCTGAAAGAAGCAAGGAATGAATTCCCAAAAAGCAATTTTACTGGAGCTGTCAAATTGCCACAGGCTTGCACAAGTCAAAGGCACATGTAAGGTGAAGTTATGAAGTGACGTAAAGAGAAGAGAGAAAAAGCTGGTAGAGGAAGAATGACCTGGAGAGAGACTGAGTCAAAGAGAAGCCATGAGAGGGTATGACCTCTGATCCATTTTGGTTTGTTAGGACACTTCCAGATAATGCCACCCTTCTTCCTGGATGTCAAGTGAGTCTCTCTTTTTTGAACTTCAAAGAGCACTACCTGAAAAGGTAAAGTTCTGTAGACCTTGCTCACCAACAAATTTCTGAAAGATTTTTTCAAATTTGAGTAATTCTCCTTGCAAAAAAAATCTTTAGTGTCTTATAACTGTGTATCCTACCCTCAAAATTCCCAGTTTACTGTTTCTCAAGAGGCTTTTTAGACATAGTGCAGGACAGAAGAAACAAGTAGAAACCCAACAGTAGTCACACTCCCACCTTCCCGAAGGCTAACCTGGGGCTCTTTTTCCAGGTCATACTCACATTCTCCCATCTCATGGTTGGAGCTCATCAGAAAAGCTCTGAAGTCCGTCTTTGCAAACATGTATAAGGATGCATAAATCTCCTTTTTCCTGGAAGCTACCGGGCTGCTACCCATAGTCATAGCATAGTCATGCATAGTCAAATGCATCTTTCCCATCACTAATGATGTTTTTATAAGATCAGTTATGTTATGTGCTCATTGAGAAATAACACTGTATTTTTTTATAACTACCAAAACATGACCAAGGAATGTACTAAAACACACCACAAGTAGAATGCTATGTATAGCAACAGATTTATAAAACACTAATTAAAAGATGATTACTCTTCCGACCAACAAAATACTTAGAAATGATATTTGAATAATTATACTTCCTTTGAACATTATCTCCACTTCTTTTTCATAGTAATTTATTTGTTCCCTTTAAAGTAAATTTATTGATACTTTTTTTGGCATTCAATTTTCTCATTTGGGAAAAAATTTTAAAAATCAACTTATTTAAAAGTATAATTGTGGGGGCGCCCAGGTGGTTCAGTGGGTTAAAACCTCTGCCTTCAGCTCAGGTCATGATCTCAGGGTCCTGGGATCAAGCCCCATGTCGGGCTCTCTGCTCAGTGCGGAGCCTGCTTCCCCTTCTGTCTCTGCCTGTCTCTCCACCTACTTGTGATCTCTATCTCTCTCTCTCTGTCAAATAAATAAATAAAATCTTTAAAAAAAGTTTAATTGTGGAGTCTTCAATGAATTTTTATTTATTTATCTGAGAGAGAGAATGAGAGAGAGGGAACATGAGAGGGAGAGGTCAGATGGAGAAGCAGACTCCCCACTGAGGGAGCCCGATGCGGGACTCGATCCTGGGACTTCAGGATTATGACCTGAGCCAAAGGCAGTTGCTTAACAACTGAGCCACCCAGGTGCCCTTCAATGAATTTTTAAAAGCAACTATTCTTTTTAGTAGTGGACAAAGGTTGACACTTCTTATGCTTCATGAATTTATTGAGTATGAAATTTGAAAATGTTTTATTAAGTCATAGCTTTGCCTTAAAATTAGAACTATATAATTGCATTAGAATTAGATTGATAAAATTATATCAATTATATAATTGCATGGAATTAGAGTTCTTCTTAAGATCAATAACTAAACAGGGGCACCTGGGTGGCTCAGTTGGTTAAGAGACTGCCTTTGGCTCAGGTCATGATCCCGGGGTCCTGGAATTGAGTCCCGCATCAGGCTCCCTGATCAGCAGCGAACCTGCTTCTCCCTCTCTCTTTGTTTGCCACTCCTCCTGCTTGTGCTCTCTCTCTCTCCCTCTTTCTGTCAAATAAATAAAGAAAATTTTTGAAAAAAAATCACATAGTAGCTAATGTAGTTGACATGAAATGGATTTTTAATTCAATTTTGCATTTGAATAAAGCCTGGCCAAGGACCAGACCAAGATGTCAGACAGATGGAGGGAGAAATTGGTAAAAGTAGATGAAGGTGAATTTCTTTCCATGTTTGAGATTGAGGCTTTACTTAAACTGAAAACAAACTTCATATTTTAACCACTAAAGTTTAAAAGAGTATTATTACATCTGAAAGCATAAAACATTTATATATTTCACTAGGATGACTCCTGAGATGGCTGGTCGCGTTGAATGGAACATTCACTCAACATTGCACATGGATTAAAAAATATAGGTGGAGTAGAGTAACAGAAAAGGAAAGTAGGACTAGGTGTATGAAATTTGCGAACCATCAACGCCAACAGTCAGTATGTATTCATTCTAATTATGTATTCAGTAGTTCCCTCATAGAGAGATTGTGAACATTTAACTTGAGTTATTCCTGTGACCCCAATAACAGGACCTGATAAAAGCTCAGACTCCTTTCATCCAGAGAATGCCTTAGTACACAAAGACTGACAGACACTTTATTTATAGTGTGTAATAAAATATATAGTTATTTATAGGGTGTGTGTAAGCCTACCTATTTGAATGGGTGAGGGTTACACCTGCTGGACATTGAAGTAGTAAAAGAATAGATCCAAACTCTGTTCCTTTCTTATATATATAAATAATCATATTACCAAAACAAACTTCTGTCCTCAGCTGCTATACACATTCGTTGTATTGGTATTTCCAGGCATTGTAATTTATGTTCATTTCTTCTGTGCCATTTTCTTGGAAGCTGCTAATGGGTTAAAAGTATGACTTCTCCTTTCCCTGGAAGCTGCCCACAGTGCTCAAGATAAAGTTGTGCCCACAGAAATGGTTCAGTGAGCACTGTGGTCCCTTGAGAGGTGATTAGGCTGTTTCTACCCTTATAAGAATATGAGAAGAATAATAATTTTTAAAAATTTGTTTCAAATCAAGAGGTTGGTTGGTTGCTCTTCCTACTTTGTGTAAAATGCATGATTTATGGCTCTCATGTCAGAAGCTTCTTTTCTATTTGTACCATTTAATTCTTGTAGCCATTCCTTTTAATTATAAAAGAGAAGAAAATCATTATGAATATTTTTGTGAAAAACAAAATAAAAGTCTTGCAAAACTTTACTTATGCACAAATAGCACTTGTGGTTTCTTCTTTAGTGCTTCTTAGACTTTTCCACCCAAGTAGAAGATTATGAATACAAACCCAGAAACCCTCAATCTTCAGTTAGAACTTGAAACAAGCTTCTGTAAGCCAACACTTCTTGGACATCTCCTATTGATTTTTCTTTCTGCCTTATAATAAATAGTCACACTTGATTTAACATAATTTCCTTCAAATCTTCATGTAAATGTGGATACTCCCAAAAGGTATATTTTGTACTTCCTATGAGCTGGCTGTGATTTTGTGTGGGTGTGCCTCTTCCAGCTTAAGTATAAGCTGAGGATACAGAAGACAGACACTTTCCCTTTGTTTTAAAGAATAAGCTACTTTACTTATGATTTAAAGCATTAATTACATGTGATTTAAATATATAAACAATATCAAGTTTATGGCATCCTATAATAAAATCAGCTTATGACTGAATTTTTGTTGATAAATACGTGGTTTGTTTTTATAAGATTTGCCTAAGAGTTTATTAGAAATAATAATAATTTAAAAAATCATTGTAAAGGCAGCACTATGAGCGACTAAGGTCAGGCTCTGGGGGCAAGTTTGAGTCCTGGCTTTACCACTTACCTATCATGTGATCTGCACGTGTCACTTCACCTCTTGTGCTTAGTTTCCTCATTTATAAATGGGATCAAGAATACTGCTTACAATGTCAGGTTGTAAGAATGATCCAGTTGGTAAATATATGTAAGGCACTTTGAATGTTGTCTAGTGTTACAAAACTATTGGAAAAATGTATATGCGTAAGGGAAGTTGATAATATATTGAGATTTGTTTTATAAAAGGAGTGACATCAATGCAAGGTTAATTTCAGAGCACTGGGTGGGTGGAACTCAAGTCCTGCACTCCCCATATGAGTTAGAACACTGAAAGTTGACCTGTCGTACCCCTCCTCTCCCCATCAAACTGCAACAACAGTTCACAGCAGGCTACCTCCCCTAACTCTCTGGCTCAAAAGATAAGCCATGAAGCCATTGGAAAGAGGCCATCCATCATGACATCACTTGATATAATTATTCTTTAGAAACTCGGTTCTCTGCCTGAAGTGGAAGTGTGCTGGGCAGGGCTGTCAGGAAACACAGCTGAACTGGCTTTGTCTTTCTGGCGCTGTCTTGTCTCTGCAGATTATTGTTTCAGGGTATACATTTTTTTTGTTTGTTCCCACATTTGGACAAGGAACCTTTAACCTTTTCAAAAAAGACAATGATGAAGATGCTCATTGACAATGACCTCAGAGACCACCTCTCAATGGAACCATTGGCAATTGCTTTCTTTTTTTTCCATCACCTTGGTCCTTTATGATAAACCTTATGTGAGTATTTTCCATTGTGTTGAGAGCCTAGCAACCAGGCTTTGGATTTTGCATGTTTTACACTGTTTACACTAACCCCAGTTTTCAGTTGAATCTGCTCCTGCTATAGCCCTGGGATAATACTTCAGAATGGAAAGGGCCTCATTGTGGTTGTAAGAACATACAACAGAAATAGGTTTCATAAACAAGAGCAAAATATAGGTATTGTGTACAGAAAAGAACAATGAGAACAAAGCTCTCTTGATGATGTTTACACACTTGAATCTCTAAAGAGTGAGAAGAATTGCGATCATTCAGAGTTCACAGAGCTTACTGGCACAAGAATGGGATTCCCATCTGAGCAGAAGATCACTGTGCTGACTGTTTTTGACCACTGACTGATTATCTGATTGAGGTCCAGAAACTGTAAGCCAAGAGGGGCCTTCTCTTAGAGTGCTTGAAGTACGTCTTTTCCCACTGAGCCCAGAGGTAGAGCCATAACAAAGAATTTATAAAATAGTGGTTGAAAGACTCATCCATGAAAAAGAGAGCTGAGCAGTCTTTTACTGCAGAAGATCAATGGTTGTTAACATAAACAAATACATGAATTTATATTGAGATGCTTGAAGTGTTAGATTGCTGTTGTCCAAAGTTAAGATAGGTTGGAGCAACGAGAAAGAAGAAAGCTGCCAAAAACTATTGGAATTTAAGGACTGAAGAGGCAGGTGTTTCAAGAGGGTTGAAACTAGTATGGGGCAATGAGTAAAACTGTAGGCTTCACTCCCAGAGCAGGGTTCAAATCCTAGGTCTGCTACTTAACATGTAAGACTTATAAAGTTTCTTCCAGTCTTCTTGTTCTCCTGTATAAAATGAGAAACTTTATAAGGATGTTGTAATGTTTTAAAAAATGATGTACATAAGGTTCCTGCATGATAGATTTTGAATAAATGATGGTTATCATATAGTTATTGATTGAAGAGCATAGAGAATAATTTACACTGTGATTTGATAGTAACTATAGATATAGGTTGTATTTGGTAGTACTCTCCCTCATCAATTAAGTTAAGTAAGCATTTCTAAAACCTCCACTGTGTGCTACATCCTTCACTAGATATTGCAACAGAGACAGGAAGAAGTCATAACAAGCCAAGCCAAAACCTGGCATGTATATTCATGGGGTTGTATCTGTTTTATCTTTATAGTTACAGTTCCTAACATGTACAGGGCAATTAATGAATATTTGTGGTAAGTAAATTAGAAAGTGGATAAATTAATTTATAATTTTAGATATGGTTTCCGCTCTGAAAGCAGCATATAGTTCAGGAGAAAAAAAATATGTGTACACAAGTAGTACTAGGGAGAAAGACAAGGAAGGCATTGTACCCCATCTCCAAGATTCCAACCCAAATGGTGTTTTAAAAGCTTTAACTCTGTGATGCTTGTGAATCCTTAAGAGAAGGCCAGCTAAAATATCAAATCAACAGAGTTTTACCGGTGCCTATTATATCCTAAGCCCAGGGCTTGGCAGAAGAAACACAGAAGTGATGACTGCTTAATTGGGACTCTTGAGGAGTTCACAGTGTACTAGGTTGGTATTGCTAACGTCTTTATACTGTTGCACTGGGTTTGACCTAAGCCTTACTGGATAGAGGGCTTGCTTTGTTTTTTACCAAATATAAACAAAGTCATGTCATATGCCCAAATATGCTTAATGACTATGGTTGATACAGACTAATTTTAGGAATGCACCATATCAGAATGTTACTCAAAGAAATATATGCTAATGGAGTTATGTTTAATAAAATTGAAATTATGCCCTTTCACATTTTAAATCACAGTGAACTCTGCATATTCAAAGTTAAATAAAAAGAGACACTTTTGATCTTTTTTCCCCTAATAATTCTTTTCTTTTTTTTAATTATAGTTACTATCATGATCATTCCCCATGATTCAGAGCTCATCCATATAGAATCTCCCTTTTGGTCATCTCACTGGTGTCTAGCACCTTCAGAACAAGTAAAGGGAGCAGAGAGAAACTCAAATCAGTAATTTGTCATATATATTAGCTGTTAACCTAAAAGGTTATGTATAGGGAAGAAAAGTGAAATTGTTAATCACTTCGGTTGTATTTGGAATAGTCAAAATGTGACCTTCCTTGACCTTTGGGGATCTATCAATTCCCATTGTAAGGCCACATTGCTCCATACTCACCTCCCAGTGACCACAAGCCTAATCCTACTAACATATCTCATCCTCCTCAGTTATTATTTCAGGGATTGGCCCATGACCCAGGTAGATTTTTCTAGGTCTTCTGGGAAAGGCGTCCTATACCTTCCTTACTGGGTGTGGCTCTAAGAGGATAAAGCAGAAGACTCCATTGCTGCTATTTCCTGGGTTAGCTGAGACTGCAGGAACATAGCTGAAGGCAGAGGTGAGGTTTCCATGGTATCATTTCAGGCCTGACTGCAGACATGCCGAAGCCATCCCCTAAAACTAAAAATTGCAAGAATAATAACAGTTTCTTTTTGCCGAAGCTATTTTAGCCAGGATTTTGTGTCACTTTCAACCAAGAGTCTGCATACATCCTGATTTTCCAGAATAGTTTCTTCTTTGCAATGTAGACAACTAGTTAAGTGTTCACTAACTGTAAAACACAGTGTGCCTTAATTTTTATACTATTGTAGAAATTTTCGTATAAAGGGCTTTGCAACAAAATCTCCTCCCACCTTTTTGTATAATTTTGTTCTCTTTTTGGTACAGAAAAGATTGTTTCTTTATCTGTGGATATAAAAAATGATTCTGTGTTTTTCCATAAGTGGGGATTTTTAAAACATTCAAGAAAAGTAAAAACACCAGATAGGAACGCCCTAAATTTCCCCCTACCAAACAACCAATCATATCCCATTTGTATGCATCTCCTCTGTTTTTCCTATTAAAAAGAGGTATGCCCTCATATGAAAGGGCAGTCCCTCTGCCCTTTCTTTGATTCTTATCCCATCTTTCTTTAACAAAAAGTTACAGAATCAACTTTCTCTTTTTCTCAGCCTCTTCCTCTCAATTTTGTCCAATCTTTCTCCCTCAGGGGAAAAACGAAAAACAGGGGTGGGGGAAAGACAGTAAAAAAACCTATAACCTTATCTAAACAACTGAATAAATGAGTAAATGAATGAATAAAAATCTCTCCCTCAGCTCCTCATTCTTCTTTTTTTTCAGTCAAACTTATGAAAATAATTCTTTACTTATCTATCTACATGTCTTAATTTTTTCATTCATTCCTTTATCCACTCCAAGCTTCTACCTCTTTCCTTCCATCAAGTTCCTCTCATCAGGATCATTAATGACCTCACTGTCAAGAAATCTTGTGGTCATTTTTTTAGTTCTAGTCTTCATTGTCCTTTCAGCAGCATTCACTTTGGGACCCTCATTCTTTTTGAAATACCTTATGCTTTTAGCACATGGAACTTTCTCCAGAATAGACCACATACTAGACCACAAATCATGTCTCAACCGATTCCAAAAGATTGTGATGATGCCCTGCATTTTCTCAGACCACAATGCTTTAAAACTGGAACTCAACCACAAGAAAAAGTTTGGAAGGAATTCAAACACTTGGAGGCTAAAGACCAACATGCTCAAGAATGCTGGGATCAATCAGGAAATCAAAGATGAGCTTAAACAATTCATGGAGACCAATGAGAATGAAGAGACATAGATCCAAAACCTATGGGATATGGCAAAGGCGGTCCTAAGGGGGAAATACATAGCCATCCAAGCCTCACTCAAAAAAATTGAAAAATCTCAAATACACCAACTCTCTTTACACCTTAAAGAACTGGAAAATCAACAACAAATCAAGCCAACCCCATGAACAAAAAGGGAAATAATCAAGATTAGAGCAGAGATCAATGAGTTAGAAACTAAAGAAATAGTAGAACGCATCAATGAATCCAGAAGTTGGTTTTTTGAAAGAATCAATAAGATTGATAAGCCACTGGCCAAACTAATCCAGAAGAAAAGAGAGAGGACCCTAATTAAC
>CM052802.1:26308521-26385638 GCA_028533885.1 Nasua narica
ATGGCTAACAGACATGAAAAAATGTTCATCGTCTTTAGCCATCAGAGAGATTCAAATCAAAACCACACTGAGATACCACCTTACACCAGTTAGAATGGCCAAAATCAACAAGACAGTAAACAACAAATACTGGAGAGGATGTGGAGAAAGGGGAACCCTCCTCCACTGTTGGTGGGAATACAAGTTGGTGCAGCCACTTTGGAAAACAGTATGGAGATTCCTCAAGAAATTAAAAATAGAGCTACCCTATGAGCCTGCAATTGCACTACTGGGTATTTACCCCAAAGAAGCAGATGCAGTACAAAGAAGGGCCACGTGTAACCCAATGTTCATAGCAGCAATGGCCATAATCGCCAAACTGTGGAAAGAACCAAAATGCCCTTCAACAGATGAGTGGATAAGGAAGATGTGGTGCATCTATACAATGGAATATTATGCCTCCATCAGAAAGGATGAATATCCAACTCTTGTATCAACATGGACGGGACTAGAAGAGATTATGCAGAGTGAAATAAGTCAAGCTGAGAGAGTCAATTAACTTATGGTCTCACCTATGTGTGGAACATAAAGAAAATCATGGAGGGCATTGTGAGAAGGAAGGGAAGGGTGAATGGGGGGAAATCGGAGGGCGCGATGAACCTTGAGAGACTGTGGACTCTGAGCAACAAACTGAGGGGTTTAGAGGGGAGGTGGTGGGAGGTTGGGTGAGCCTGGTGGTGGGTATTGAGAAGGGCACATATTGCATGGAGCACTGGGTGTGGTCCATGAACAATCAATCTTGTAACGCTGAAAAAAATAAACATATTTGGGGGGTCAAAGAAGAAATGCCTTATGCTTTTAATGTCCATGTCACTTAACTTTTCTCTAATGTATTTGACCTCTTCTTCATTTTCCCCAATAAACTGCTCTTTCTCTATAGACAACGAATGTCAGAATTCCTCAAAGTTCAAGAGTACAATTAAAAACTATATATGTAACACTGTACTCTCTTCTTGGCAAACTCATTGAAACCCATTGCTTTAATTACCACATGTATGGAGATGACTTCATATCTGTATTTCTAACCTTTTATCTTCTCATATATCCAACTACACCTTTGACATTGCTCTTGAATATTTTAATGTGACTGAAATCTAGCTCATTTTCTTTTCCATTCCTCCACATAAACCTTCTCCTTCCCAGTGATACCTACCTCAGTGGATATCACAACCAAAATCTTTGATAATGTTATTTACCACACATCCCTTATCTGATTGTCTAATTGTTCTCTCAGTTGTGGAGATAGAGGTGTTGAAGGCTATGACTCTACTTGTGGATTTTTCTATGTTTCTTTCAGTTCTATCAATTTTTATTTCATGTATTTTGCAGCTTTGTTGTTTGGAGTGTACACATTTAAGATTGCTTTGTCTTCTTGGTGGATTGACTCTTTCATCATTATTTAATGTCCCTCTCTGACCTAAATAACTTCTGTGCTTTAAAATTTACTGTATCTGACATTAATGTATTCTTTCTTTCCTTCTTGATTAATCTTTCCATAGTATATCTTTTTAGATCTTTTTTCTCTCAATCTTCCTACATACAGTTAGGATTTTTAAAATCTATTCCACCAATCTCTGTCTTTTCCTTAATATATCTAGACAATTTACATTTAATGCAATTACTAATAGGCAAGGGCTTATATCTTTCATTTTATTTTTTGTTCTGTTTCCTTTATTCTTTGTTTCTCTGCTTTATTTTTCCTGCCTTTTTGTGGGTTACTTGAACGTATTTTAGAACTCCATTTTAATTTATCTAGTGTTTTTGAGTGTATCCCTTTGTATAGATTTTGTTTTAGTGTTTGCTCTGGTATTTTATTTTGTATAGTTTAGTGTAGTCTACTATTGTCATTTTGCCAGTCTAAATAAAATATAAAAACTTCATCTTCCTTTAAGTACTTTTCTATTCCCCCATTTATAATGTCAACCCATTTTGCTCATCGAAGTTTAGAGTTAGGGTCATATTTTCCCAAAGGACTGTATATTAGATTAGCAAACTACTCTGTGTCCTGTCTTTTTTGCTACTTTTCAGTGGGCAATTAGTGGAAAATAGTGGTAGTGGCTGGCCAGGAAAACCTGACATCTTGGGATTCAGTGTGTTCAGTAGAATTTACCCCAACTTGCTCAAAGAGACACTACCCTTGGCCAAGGTCGTTATATAAATACACCTTTCCATTTTGAATAAAGGAATAATTTGTCAACCACAGAGTAATATGATAGTTAATTTTTTAAAAATTAGGAATATTTTGGATTTCAAGATAAATTTGTCTTCTGAAGAGCTTTAAGTACTTTCCAGATATTTCTGTCTGCTTTAATTTACCTAGAAAAACAAAAAGTTAATGGAGTTTGTGCAGGGTCCAGGAAAAAGAAACAGGAAAGGAAGAGAGGAGAGAAGTGGGGGAAGAAAAGAAATAGAAATGAGAGGGGAAAAAAAGTTTTCTGATGGACTTTCTTTCCAAATTTCTTTTGCCTGGGTCTCACAAGACTGATCTAAATGACTGGCTTTCCCTTTCTCTCTTGTTCTCTCTCTCCCTCCCTCTCTCTCTCAGATTTATTTATTTATTTATTTATTTATGAGAGAGAGTGCACAAATGGGAGGAGAGGAACAGAGGGAGGGGAAGAGAGAGATAATCTCAAGTAGACTCCCTGCTGAGTTCAGGGCTCCATCTCAGGACCCTGAGATTATAACCTAAGCTAAAACCAAGAGTCGGAAATTCAACCAACTGAGCAACCCAGGTTCCCCCATTTCTCTCATTTTTTGACTAGCTGGTGGGCATGCTTAGGATTTGAGAATGATTGTATTCTAAAAGTTTGTTGACAAGGAAGTTACTGGGAAATGTGTAAATCAAACCACTGCAGCAATCTAGACAGTCTCTCTTCAGCGTCTTCCATTAATATCATTTCTACAGGTCAATGTAGAAAACCTCAGTGCTTGAATGCGATGGAAAAAAAAAATGATCTCAATCCTTTAATCTATTCCTAGTAGATCACTATCATTATCCACAATCGTTCTATATATAATTAGAGGGTTTATTTTTGCATTACAAAAACTATCCCTAATTATGTGTTATTTGCAAATTGCTATGCATTGACATTCATCTTTATGATGAAATGAGGGTCTTGCCCTTCACTGTATTAATATCACTTCTATGCTCTTTTTCTTCTATCTCAAATCTTCAATTTAGTGACCAGTTAAGTTCAAAACTTTTTTAAAAACATTTACCTGTCTTCCCAGCATCCACAAGACATGTTCTGAGTCAAAATACCCTTCCTCATTTATCTGTCCTCTGGCAGAAGCAGGTAGAGAGGTAAGTCACAATGGGTAAAAGCAGACCCTGGAACAGGCTTTATACAAATGTTGCATTTGCTAACTTGAGCTTCTAACATAGATGCTTACCATAAACATTTTCTTGTTCCTTTGTTTAAAAATGCCCAGCAAAGTTATAATAGGGGATATCCTTTTGGGGTGGACCTTCTTATAAGAAAAAGAGATTCTTTTACACTAAACAAATTGGTCAAGTCTATCCTGTCGTTGAGTAGAGACAAGATAATGAAAAACAAGTTGATTATTTCTCCAAACTTTAAGCATACCTGGGGATTCATGGACTGACAAGGTGAAAGATTTTTTTTTTTAAAATGATTTAAAAAAATCATTTGGATTTGTTCCAAAAACAATTGGAACAAATGATTCAATAGTCTTCAAAATTTATTTCAATGATTGACTAAATTATTGCTAGAAAATTGTGCTATAGACTAAATAGAAGTCCTTTGTTTTGTATCTCCAAACATTTAAACAACAAAATCCTTCCAGCACCATCAGATTCTGCTCACTTGCACATAGAAGGAAACTCAAGGGGCTAAACTGTATCCTTATGATTATATAAGGATTGTGGACACCACGACTAAGTAAATTTCCAGTATTTACTAGTATTAAAACCATTTTCATTTTCAAGTCTGAGATCAAACTGAGATACGGAGGATGAATTGTGCAAAAAAGACCAAAATTTAAAATCCCCTTTCTGATGCTTATTCTCCTTAGAACTAGATGACTCCACAGCATTAAAAGCAGTTCTTCATATTGGAATCCATTATTTAACATTTACCTATAAATCATATTTATTTAAAAAAATCTCAATGTAGATTATATTGTCCCTAGGTTATTTCTTCCGTTGTCAGCAATGTAAAAAACCCAGTAGAGTTGAAAATATTATGAAGAAACATCACATTTTGTCATTAAATGATAACGTGGTGAAGTAGTCCTTCAGGATACCTGAAAATACTTAAATTCCCATCATCAATATTATTACAAAGAATATTTATTAAGAACTTCTTTGCCGGGGTGCCTGGGTGGCTCAGTGGGTTGAAGCCTCTGCCTTCGGCTCAGGTCAGGATCCCAGCGTCCTGGGATCAAGCCCCGCATCAGGCTCTCTGCTCAGCAGGGGAGCCTGCTTTCCCCTCTCTCTCTGCCTATTTGTGATCCCTCTCCCTCTCTGTCAAATAAATAAATAAATTAAAAAAAAAGAATTTCTTTGCCTTTGCATTCTCTGTGTTAAGAAAACCTGGTGCTCCTTAAGGAAACTGGGATGGGTCCAAATACTTGCCAGTCTCATCTAATCTTATACCTTTATCTGCTACTCATGCTTGATATTCTCCAGCATTCAGTATTTGGCTTATAGACATGACACTTTCTTGGGGAATCTCCCCTCTTTTGCCACTAGTGATTACTCTCAACAGGTATTACAGATATGGGAGGACTAGACTAGCATAATGATTAGGAACACCAGTCCTGGCCATGAATGTAGGCTGCCTGAGTTCAGACCTCCTCTCTGACACTGACAAACCTCTTCAAAGTTCAGTTCTTCAATCTGTAATAATACCTACTTGATAGAGGTGTGAGGTTTATACGTGATAAGATAGTAAAGTGCTTAAAACAGTTTGTCGCGTTGCAAGTGATCAGTGTTGGTTATTATCTTTATGTCATTGATTCTCAAATCTATACTTCTAATATGTCACCAAAACTTTAGAGCTAACTGAATTCTCTCTCTCAAAAAAAAAAAAAAAAAATTGTCCAAATAGACTATACTAGTATCACCTGGGATGTTTATTTAAAATGAAGATTCCTGGACTTCATCCCATGTTGCATAAATCAGAATATCTAGGGATAGCCCTCAGGAGTCTGTATTTTAACAAATGTCCTAAGCATTCGGATATAAAGTAAAATTTGTAACCACTTTTTCTAGGTTTCTATTTATTGCCTCTGAATCATCTGTACTGGGCTGACCCCCAAGCACCCAGAACTGAACTTAACCCAAACTTGTTTCATTATCTCACCCTCTGAAAATCATCCTTTCTTAGTCACTGGCATCATCTGTCCCGTAGTCACTAAGACATCCTAGAATTATCCTTGACTTCTGGCCCTGTCTATTCCACATTTGATTCCCATGATATCTCTCTCTCCTAAATATATCCTCCTTTCCATTCTTACTGTTATTGACTTTAGTCATCTGTTCGACTATTAGTGACTGAGTATCTACTATGTGGTAGGCAAAGGATACAACCATGTGTGTGTTAAGATTTCAATTTATGGTAACTCAGGCCCTTATCATTGCTCTCCTGTACTATGATAACTGCTACGAGTTCTTTGTGTCTTTAGTCTTCAGCGCTTTCCAAATAATCCTTCACATTGCTAGCTAAAATTAAGTCAATCATATCAGTCTGGCTTAAAGCTCTGTCACTTCTAAAATAAGTTTAACCTCCACATTGTCAGAAACAACCTATTCCAAGATGTGTTGACATCTCTGCTCTACTTCATATTACTCTCTCCACGTAGGACTTTTGCTCCAAAAACACTAAAAAATTTATAAGCCTCTCTCCCACACCATAACTGTGTCAAATGCACATATATTTAGCTTCTACTCTTTTCCAGATGTGTGTGCAGAATTTTTTGTGAGATATGACACATTGCTCAGTCTTGCTGGGTAAGAGAGTTTCCTGTTTCATGCCTCAGTGTCTTTCCTAGCAGTGTATTTTCTTGCAACTTCTTCAATCCCCCTTTCCCTCTCACCCCAATTCCCCACTGTTAGCTTACCTTATTCATTCTTCAAGATTCCTCCTTCATAGTCAATCCCTACATCCTCCTGCCTGGCCTAAGTTACCTTCCTGTGGTATTTAAAAGAATGCTAAGCGTCATGTTCACTGTGTTGGGCTGCTCATCCTTCTAACCAGTCTGAAAGCCCCTTGAAAGCATAAAGCTTGATCACCCTTGAATTCCTGGAAGCCCAGGATCAAGGCAACCATGAGAATAGAATTCCAGGTCCCAAGTGATAGGAGCATGGTCTAGTTTGGTGATGGGACTTCAGTAGCTAGCTATGTTCCCTTTACTTGATGGAGAGGGATGAGACCGAAGGAGGGGGACCTCTAAAGCACAGGGTCCTGGGGAGGGACCCTGGCTATGTGGGTCTAAAGGCAGAACTGATCCTATGTTGAATATAGAACAATGTCTGATGCACAACAGGTGCTCAACACATGTCAAAAACGGAACCTTGAATTATCATCTGACGTCATTTTCCACCCTGCCAATTCCAATGCCATGACACACTCCCCTGTTGCCGTCAACTGTGAGATAATAGTAAAAGTGAGATAAAAATAAAAGAAAACTTTGGATATTGTTTTCATAAACAAATTATCACAAATTCAGAGCTGTCACTCTAATGATGTCACTCTCACCCGCAACTGGAGTGGCTTTATGGCAGGAGAGAAAGTGGTGGTGGTGGTGGTGATGGTGGGAAGGTTGAGAGCTACTGGGCTGTGTGCACAGCTCCACGGCCTCAGCATGAGGACTCAGGAGTTTATATTTGTGCAGATTGTAAATTATACTTTTACTTTTCCATAATTTTATCTTGGTGGGGGGTTTATCCAAAATTTTAGTGTTCACGTTGCCTAGATTGCCTGAAAAATAAAAGTGCTTAAAAAACACCCATGTTTTAAAGTTGCAAATACTCTATAAAGAGAGATGCATTTCTCTTAATTGGAGAGGTACATAGTGAAATGTCACAGACATTTCATGAATGTTGAAGTGTCAGGTGTGGATTCCAATTCCAACTCTACCACATGTAGGTTGTGTTTTGTCGAAAAAGTAGATCTGCTTTCTGAGATTTAGTCTTTCCATGAAACAGTGGACTACTTCTCAGGTCTATGGTGAGGTACAAAAGACCTAATATAGATAATGGCCTATCCTCTGCCTGACATGGGCTCTGATTGGTATGTAAGGGGTGATGTTTTGTAGACTTTTATTTTCATCTATCTGGCCAGGGGATGAATCAAAGCAGAACACAGAGAGAGCTAGGTGGAAAAATAGAAAGTTGACCTACAACAGAACTCAAATCCTATTAGAGACATTCTCTTGACATTCCTGGTAGATAAACAAAACAAAGGACCAAAACAACAACTAAACTATTCTTCTACCTAAGGAGACAGCCAGATGGGAAAGGGGCCTCTCCTAGGCGACACCATCACTGCATACACATCCAGGTCACAAGGCTCAGGTAAGCAGGTGTCACAGCATAGGGATGGGTCTTTTGGAAGCCCAGTCACAAAGACTGTTTAAGAACAGTGCCAGGTCTCAGGGAGAGGGAGGGCTCACCTGGAACTTGGGAGAATAACTCAGAGTGGGCCCAATCCGGAGGTAGGTGCCTATTAAGATAAGAGATCTGCTGCAAACAGGCCCAGTGTCATTAGTGTCCCAGGTCAGGCCAACCTGGAAGAAAGGAGAACTGAGGCTGCAAATAAGAGCTTAACTTCACTTTCTGGGTCTCAAGGAGTCATTAAATACTAAGACCTAAGAGTGTAAGTGGCACTGAAGAGTTTCTTGGGAGCTTGGGGGGGTAGAAAAATACAGGAGTGAAGCAAGAGGCAGCTGGTAGCTGATGTGCATAAATACTGATGTGTATCAGTTTGCTGAATCATTTGCCCTTCTTAGCTGTTACTAAACTCAGCCTTCTCCATCTCTTGTGCAGTTAGTTTTCCTAAATTCACTTTTCTGCTGTTCTTCCAGAATCGTTTGGACTATGACAAGTAAAACTATCAGTCATCTCCCAGACACTTTCTTCCTGTCCTTGCAAAATGGCATCCAAACAGAAACCATTTTGGCTCCGGGAGCTAAGTATCAGACCAGAAGAGTAGTTAAAGACCATCTTGTCCACTGATTTAGAAACTTCGTTTAGCCACGGGCGGACTCAGTTTATACAGAGGCACCATATTTAAAAAGACACAAGGGGCGCTGCTTTGAGTGCAAAAAGGGAATGTTTGTCAAGCCCGGGAGCAGAGACCCTGGAGTTCTGCCAGTGGCTTGTCCCCCTCCCAGCACCCACGTTCTGCTCAGAGAGTTTGAAAAATACCAATCGAGTCCAGCTCCGATTCCTTATCCCCTTCTTTAAAATCCGTGTCACATAGCTGCCCACGTGCAGGGAAAAAATTCCTCACTCTCTAAAGCAGCATGTTCTATCTTTGGCTAGTTCTTCCTTTTTTTGTACGACCACACTTTGTTTTTGTGAAATGTCCACACATCAGCACTCTTTGGTACCATACTAAGGCATTTTATCCTGAGATCCCTTGACTTAAATCAAGGATTTCACAAACCTCCCAACTTATATCTTTGGAGTATATCTGTGTTTCATTTTTATCGCAAACATTACACAGAAAATAGAAAAAGGAATATTATTTTCGGAAAAGGGAGGGTCTGCCGGGAAGCAATCTCAACGGATGTGAGAAATAAGTAGCATATAAATTAACTATATATATATATATATATATATATATATATATATATATATATAAACAAAAGCACAGTCCCTAAGATGAAATATCTAAACGATGTTGGAATGTCAAAATAAAAACAACTGAGTAACAAAATTCCTCAGCAATAAGCCTTCTCGGTTAAAAGGGAAAAAAGCAAAGCAAATTTATGTCACAAAAGTATATCAAAGGCATATTTATACAAAAGAAGTAATGCATTTTTGACCTACAAAGAAATAGTGTATATAGCAGGCATCATTTTAACTTATCATTCTGAGATAACATGTATTACTTAACCTCAAAAATAACTATTAAAGTGAAGAGTCCTCTGAATATCATGACTTATATGTGGCATAGTTTTTGTATTCTGAATCTGTCAATATTTAACAGGTTCTTTCAGGTAGCATTAAGCTACCATGAGTTTCATTGCCATAAGGATATGAACTCTGTGGTTGTAGCTGACCAACATGTGAATGTAGCCACCAAAAAGGTTAATGTGATTTTATTTTTATTTATTTATTTTAAAAGATTTTATTTATTTATTTGAGAGAGAGAGAGCATGAGAGGGGAGAGGGTCAGAGGGAGAAGCAAACTCCCTGCTGAGCAGGGAGCCCAATGTGGGACTTGATCCCAGGACTCCAGGATCATGACCTGAGCCGAAGGCAGTGGCTTAACCGACTGAGCCACCCAGGCGCCCCATGATTTTAAACTGTAAATAGAAATATTGTTCTAGACAGCAAAATCTAAGTTTGATGTTAAGACAAAGGGTTGGAGTTGCAATCTGCCTCAGACAGCTAGGATATCTCAAAATGTTGTGCATTCTGAGTGGATAAAATGGAAAGTTCATCATCCAAGGGAAAAAAAAAGTGGGACTATCTGAACTGGAGAAAAGATGACTCATGAGGAATTTGATGGTCATTTCCAAGATCTGGAAGGGTTTCTTAGAAATAGCAGAGACATAGACCTATCTCTACACATAGAAACATTCAGAAATACAATAGCCTGTAACAGAAGAATTCAGACCCCTGTAGTAGGGGTAATCAGTAAAAGCCAGGGGTCATTTGGTGGAGATTTAAGTAAATGTTTTTCAAATATGGTTCAAGACCTATTTGAAAGTCATAAAATGAAACACACTTAGTGGATTATTACAGTTTTTTTTTTTTCCTTTAAAGAGAATAAAATAGAAAATATTCATGTTCTGGGCCTGCTGAAAATGTGTATAAAGGCATATATTCTTTTGCTATTATTTCATGAAACTTTATATAAAATAAATTTCTTCTTTCAGGTAAGCTCTATGCCCGACGTGGAGCTTGAATTCCTAACTCTGAGATCAAGAAGGGCATGCTCCATGGACTGAGTCAGTCAGGTGTCCCCTAAAATGACTATCTTCTTATGAATTGCAGCCAAGAAAAGTACAAAAATCACTGTTTCAGTTATCTTCATAATTCCCGGGAGAAAAGCAGGAGCCATATACATGTAGACTAGCATCTCAGGCACAAAACTTGTATTTAACCTGTCTGTGGTGAAGTTCCCATTTAAAAATGGAGGAAACAATGACAGTTACCTCTGAAATTTACATACATGTATATATTACATGTTAAAAAGATATACTCAAATGCTTTTTATAGATTATGTAAATCATCGTTTCTGCCTTGAGCTTCTTCAGAATTACTTTGAAGCAAATAAGAGGGTTTTTTGTTGTCTTCATGTGCTGGCCCCGACATACACCAATACAGGTGGCCTTGAAAGTCAATAGGCCAACATCCTTGGGAGCAGGTTGTGGTGGCAGGGAAGGGTAAGCAGAATGTGTGCCCAACTCCTTGATACAATAACGTGATTCATTCCCAGACACCCAGATGTAGCTCTTTTGCATTCTGCCATGGCTTTGGAGGGAAAGGAAGCCTTTCCATTTTTCTTCAATGGCTCTTTTGCAACCATTAACTTTGGCTGTTGGTGTCTCCCAGCTGGGACTGAACATTCATGTTATCAGAGAACTGAACATCTTGGCCCCTCGTGTGTGAGCCCCATTGTCTGACAAGGGCTGTGGTGCAGGGTGCTGTACCAATGGTGTTTATTGCTGTTTGGGTAACAGGAAGAAACCTGGTACTTTTGTACTGTTCAAACACTCATCCTATTCATGGCCACTGTTTATGCCAGAGGAAAATGTTCTCACAGGGAGACCAATAATTTAGCAAATATTTGAGCGAGAGTTTGAATAGTTTCTATTGGTGTCTTCATTAGCGATCTCTATTTCTGAATACAATGCAACTCTGTTGTAAAAGTGTTTTCTATTATGGATTTGGTTTATTGCAAGCCAAATCTTGTTCCCCATGTACAGAGTAAAATCTTTATCACCACAAGACAAAAAGCCTGTAATATGTGGGGAATTTTTGTTCCTGACTTCTGGGATAATAGGATGAACTGCAATTATCTCTCTATCTATCTCTATCTATATACCTATTTATCTATATATCTATATCTATATTTATATATGCATATATACATATAGTGCTCTTTTTAGAAGATAGCAAACTAAATAAAATAAAGCATGAGATGTCACTGTAGCTATTTTAGAAAGTGCACAAGTGCTACTATTCATTACATTAAACATACAAAGTTTTCCAAATTGGAGTAGTGAATTGGGTAGATGGAAGAGAGTTCCTAGACTTGGAGGAATATCTGGAGGTTTATGAGCTACTGACACATCTTTCCAACTTTTGATTAGAATAAACCAACACAACTGAGAAGACCCAATTTTCTGAAATGTTACTTGTGGCATAGATAAATAAAGTTATTTCTATACACTTGACTTAAAAGGCCTCAAAATCAAGTGTGTAGAAATAACTTTATTTATCTATACATCGACTTAAGGTTTATTTCTAGCCTGCATTCTTCTTGGCTGTGCATATGTTCTGGGAGGGCCCAGCCCTGGCCAACACTTCAAGAGCACAGTGGCATCTTGTTCTCAGATCCCCTTGTCATGCAGGCATCCCCTGAAATATCCTTGCTCTGACCTTTCATCATTGTTCCATGCAGATCCATGCTGGGTTGCCCTATGTTCCCAAATGCAAAACCCCGGGGTATTCAGCAATCACTTAGGTCCTACCAAATCCCTGTAGGGGGCACAGGAGTCATTCGACTGCTGTTGGGTCATGCCGAGCCATGGAAAGCTCCCTGAGCCTGGCTGAGCTCAGCCCACCTCAGTGTCAACCTTCACATGCAGAGTAGACCTTTTCAGTCACAAACTGCTTGAAGATATGAAGGGGCTATGAGGCTCCCTAAGGCCTGAACCCTTCTTAGATTCTGTTGGTCCACCCACACTAGACCCAGGGTGCCTGGAGGTCTGTGGCCTGCTCATCCCATGCACACTGTGGACCTGTATCTTCTCTGGTCTTGCTCCTTCCCTGGGGCTAGGCCAAAGAAAGCACAGCTCCCTCTAATCTCAGAAACCACAAGCCTGTCTGGGGCCTTGCTTTCATTCCTCCCAAAGTTTGGCCTTTGGTAGGGGACAAGGCATCGGTTTTATCTTTCTGAGGGATACACAGTGTCTTCATGGCTCTCCTCTCCTTCTCTCAACCAGAGGTCTTGTCCAGAACCCTAAGAATTGGGAAAACTTTGTTCTTATGCACTAAATATTCTCCCAAATAAACTAATTTTTGAAACCTCAAAGCCAAGAATTGACTCATTTGCTCTCTGCTTTCTGTTGTGTTATCAATTCCTAGAGAAGATCTAACTGATTAAAAGGGAAAAGGTCAGGGGTTATGGGAAATAGGGAGAAAAAAAACCATAGCTTTCTCCTTTAACAATTTCTTTTCAGCATAGTAATTGTTTTCATTGGTTTTGTTGGCTTAGCTGCCATTGTTTGAGGAGCTGAAGGGCACTCAGAACTATGAGAATGATGTATGGATTGCAGTTGCTTTGCTCTTTTTCTTCCATTGAAGAACACTTGTGCAAAGCATAGTGAAAAACTTGAATCATTAGGCCAGACGGAGGTATTTTAAAAATATTATCTTGGGTCAACAACCTATCTACCTTAGTAGTCATTTTTAACAGGGTCATATTATAAATATGATCCTGCCCAGGATCATATTATAAATATAATTTCTTTCCATGACCTCAAAAAATGAAAGCATCATGTCTAACATCCTTCATAATTAACCATTAAATTCATTCATGAATTTATTGTTTTCTTTTGAAACAAGTTTTATGTCTTATTTATCTATTATTCTAGGCTAACATATTCCAAATTCTTATTGTTATACAAAGTTGAATTTTATTTCCATTTTAATAAGCTTTAAGGGTTACCTTTAGTATGAGCGAATTAGGGAAATAATCCCCTCATTATCATATCTGTAGGAACTGATCATCCCCTTGTCTATTTTTGTGGTTTGGATCTTATAGTGTTCTGTTATGTTTTTCTTAAAGTATGGGGAAAAGAATTTTACATAGTAAAATTCTAGATATAGGTGAAATATAATTTCATAATAAGTAGACTTTTCAGTACCCTTTCAAATAAAGTCAAAGCCAAAATCGATAGACCATTTTGTTTCTAGAAGGATAAAGGACTACACACACACACACACACAGATGTAGTGTTGATTCTAAATACCTCCCTAGACATGGCCTGATCTATGTGTCATGAGAACCACTTGGGCAATTTTTGTGACAATCTTGAGATGGGAGTTTAAAGTACATCTGTGGCTTTTCTGTTCATTCCCACAACTCTGAGATCAGGTGGGGCACTGTAGAAAGATGATGGGATTTAGAGCCAGGAGCCTGAGTTCTAATAAACTCTCCATCCTTACTATCTGTGTGATCTGGGAAAATATTTCACTTCTCTGAGTCCTAATTTCTGAGTTAAAAAAACAATAATACTTAGCTCTCAGGCTTGGTGGTAAAGAATTCTGTGCTGAGTAAAATGTAAATATTAATTGGTAGTTATCTATAGTGTTATCTATATTATATTGAAGCCACTGACATTTTGGAGTAGCCATGGAAAACCAATCCCTTCACCCCTGTTCTAAATGAAGAATTTCTTTCCACCTAGTTAATATCAAAATGGGTTGGGTTTAATGATATATGTTAGTTACACAGAACAGTATTCTCAGTTGCAGAGATCAGGCTGGGTAGCTGGAAGATTTTCATAAGAACCCATGTACGGCTACTGGACTCAACAGGACTTGCACTAATTCATCCACTTGTACATTTATTGAGCACCAGCTACATATCAAGCATTGCACTAAGCACTGAGGAATAAATCTGAATAAGATATGGTCCTTGCTTTCATGGTCTAGTTGAAGATGAAGGTAATAGAAATATAAATAGATAATTATAATATAAAAATATAAGTTCCTCATTAGAGATATGTCTGAAGAACTAAGCACAGAGGAAGGAACTACAAATTCTGCCTGGGGCAGTGAGAGCAAGTTTCATAGTCATCTCAGCTCTTTTGACCAAAGAAGGTTGAAAAATGGCATGGGTGTGAGTGTGTGTATGTGTATGTGATGAGGTTCAATGTACACCAATTCGTAAAAGTAAAACTGATCATATATGATCCCATTTCTATAAAATGTAATGAGTGCCTCTAACCTCCTAAATCCTTTAGACCTTCCCTTTTCCAGAAGATGTATTCATTTTTTTTTAAAGGGCCATGTACTCTTAGAAGGGATTCATCAAGTTGATTAGTGGAAAGGTTATTTAATATATTCAGGGGGATAATATGTCAGTAACTTCAATTCTGTTTTTGACATGAATTAATCATTTTCCCCCTTAAGGTCTTCTCCCACATAGTTCAGTTCTCTCTACTCGAGTATTCTGGTAAAAGTTTTATATCAGTGGTTATCTGAGACTAGGGCAGATCATCTCTGAGGTAGTTTGTCTCTCCAAAGTGTCTAAAGGGAAGTCAAAAGTTCAGAAAGCAAAAAGCACATATTCTCATGTGAAAGATGTGAGAAAGAGAACAAACTGGAATGAGCTGATAACTTAGACGTCTCCTTGCAGAGCTGAACACTTAGTGGTTACCCAGTGGCTTTGGGACTGGTCTTAAATAGGTTTCACACCTCAATTTCTCAACATTCTCTGTAACAAAAACTACCAAAGCAGAATTCTTAGCAGTTAACTCTTTCTGGAATCTATATGAAACACCAAAAGATAGATTCTAAGAAGTGTATCAGGAATCAAATAAAAACATCTAAATCCACAAATATATTTTTATAAGAATTTTAATTTAATAGTCATCTTTTAAAACTGGAGGAGGATGTAGTAAGCTAAGAATTGCATCCTGTATGCCACAAGCAAGTTTCTTTTTTAAGAGTATAAAAAAAGAAGACACACACAGATATTCAGAAACAGATGAACCAAAAAAAAAAAAAAAAAGTCTAATGACTCAACATTAACTTAACGGTGGGTTGACTTGGTTTTAGTTCCAGGCACGGGCAAAGGTTCAAGTTGGATCTTGTTTTATTCAAACTGGTTTTCCCACCAACTTTAGTTACATCGTGACAGAACTCCCACTACTATGCCTCAAATACCAAACACTTTGCCAATACTTTTATTGGATTAAAGAAAAGAGATCTCAAGTAAACATGTTTTGATACCCCCAAAGAGCATGAATCTCTTTTTCACTGGTGCCCCTTGTTTCTTATTTTTTTTCTCTATTCTTTCACCACACCTCTTTGCTGCCAGCTATTTTTGTAGAGAAGGAATCTGTAAAGGGCAAATGTTCTCTCTTCACTGCCCAGTCAGCCTCCAATGAGGCCTAAACCTGTTTAGCTGCAAATACAGTATCATTATTTTGCACAAAACTTCTAGCCACTGTCCTTTAAAGTGGACTGCATTTCTTCAAATATGCATAATCCAAGGAATGCCTCAGTGCATTTGTCATAAAAAGGAAGAAAAATGGCTTCAGCTCATCAAAGAGCCCTAAGATATTTTTATAAAGGCTACTGGATCCAGCAGGCAATATTGCTGATAGATTAAAGCCATGAACTGCTCTTGTCCCTACAGTAATGATATGTATGACATCCCACAAGGTTTGGCCAACTGCATAAAGCAAACTGGGTTTGTTCCCATATTCTTAGGCCGATGGGCTCAGTTTTTGATTAGCAAAATTCCACTTCCAGAGGAAAATGCAAAATGTGCCTATTGCCAAAATACTTTGAAAAATATTCATTTTTGCCTCAAGAGTGCCTTCAAGGCACCTCCATTCTTACCTCTCTCACCTACTTCAGTGCTCAGCATGAACCATTTCTTCAAAATGGAAGGACTTAGATTCTCTTTTCCATTCCATAACATCAATTGACCTGAACAAATCATGTTTTTTCCTTCTCTCAACGTAGCTTACCTCCCCCAGGATGCCTTCAAACAGTTACTTAAAAGGTTTTCATGGTTAGATTGGTCTCAGGCTAGAATAATTTAAGAGTCAATGATAAAGGGCACAGAAATAAAGAGAGCCCCGGGCAGCTGGTACACTTGATTGAAAAGGAGCCCTACTTTGGGCCAGAAATTACTGTTTATGCTTGGGATACAATAGGTATTATAGTAAGTTATTAGCAATGAGTCTTATTTAAGACCAAAGGCCAGATCATAGTCACAAAAACATGCAGAGATTTTTAAAGAGAACATGGAATACTTTAGATTTTTCTGATAGTTTATCACCAAATACTATACTGAATAAAGTGAATCCAGTAAAGAAAACATGAGACGTCGGGTTCAATCAATGGTTGGTTATAATTATGGTCTGTGTGTGGCCTTGGAAGGCAAAGAATAAGATTTTGCCAGTAGCATGTCATTTCCTGCCCATTTATGCCCAGAAGGCCAAATGGGTTTGCATGTTGGTGGAAGAATACAAAAGTTTAATCTAATAATAAGCTTTAGTTTAAGAATGGGGACCAATTACATGAAGCAGTTTCCTTCTAAATAAGCATTCTGGAGATTATTACGTTACTTAAAAGTGAAGAACTGCAATGTGTTAGTTTCATATTGATGATTTCTGCCCAAATCTGGAAAGGTTGCACAGTGCTCCTTCTGGGCTGTCTTTGACCTAGAGCTGGTCAATTTCAGTGCTTATCTATATCATGGCCACAATGACACATGGATATTGGTTGTCTCTATATTCAATATATAGGGTTATACATTTTGTTAAGTTAAAATACCAGAAAGATATCATGAAAAGGTTATATGGTGGGTGTGGGTAAGACGCAGAGAGGTGGGAGGAAGGGGGTGTCCTTAGTAAAGCCAATTTACACCTTACATACATAAGAAAACCATCTAAAAAATATTCTGACCATTGCTTTAACTCATCCTTGATTCAAGAGTTTTCGTCTTCAAGAAATGTGGATGTGCTTACATAGCAATCAGAATGATAAAATTATCATTAGGTCTATCAATCACATTCCCTTACAACAGGACCTTTGTTAATCAGATTGTTTTGTTTTGTTTTTAAAGACTTTATTTATTTGTCAGAGAGAGAGAGAACACAAGCAGGGGGAGCCTCAGGCAGAGGGAGATGGAGAAGCTGGCTCTCCACTGAGCAGAGAGCCAAGTATGGCACTCGATCCCAGGTCCCCAGGATCATTACCTGAGAGGAAGACAGATGCTTAACTGACTAAGCCACCCAGGTGTCCCTGTTAATCAGATTGTTAAAAGTAGCATTCAGAGAGGTAATTCAGAAATTGTTCTTATTTATCTCATAAAAGAAACTATAACCAAAATGCTATATAATGCCAGTGAATTGTCAAGGAAATATTGGAGCCTGTTTTATTGATGTTTTCATAAAGAAAAAAAAAGCAGACTATATTGTAGTTGAACAGAAGAAGGAATTCTAATAAGAAATGTCAAATATCAAGGAATATAATAAACAAAAAGCAGTGGAATGACTTAATGAGATAAATTCATAAAGTAATATAGAAAGCAATTATTAAAAAATTTTAGTAAATAAAATATATTCGATAGCTTTTGAAATTAATTTTATCATAGCCCACAAGAATGTTGGAAAGGGAAGGAGCAAATATCAATAGTCAGGAAGAATATGTGAAGAGGTTAACATAGGCATATTGCATTTTCTTTCCCAACATGAAAGAATCAAAGTAGGGGCGCCTGGGTAGCTCAGTGGGTTAAAGCCTCTGCCTTCGGCTCAGGTCATGATCTCAGGGTCCTGGGATCGAGCCCCACATCGGGCTCTCTGCTTAGCGGGGAGCCTGCTTCCCCCTCTCTCTCTGCCTGTCTCTCTGCCTGCTTGTGATCTCTCTCTCTCTGTCAAATAAATAAATAAAATCTTTAAAAAAAAAAGAATCAAAGTAAATGCAATAATTTACTGACAATACAAAGTTTGAAATTCGAGTTGCTAACAGATCCAGAGAAATTCTTTTTATGTTATCTATATTATGAAAGGTTAAAAACTGAGTTGGTCACTTGAAATGACTTAGACATTTAACACCAAATATCTAGCACTGGTTGGATACACAGATAAGAACTACAATTCTGCCATTGCAGTCATAGGAAAGATAATTCCACGTCTCCTTCACTTACTAACATGTATATTCAGGTTTTCTTATTTCTAGATAAATTAATATAGAGGATTCTACTTTGTATTTTTTAGATGGAATTAAAAAGGACCATAGGAGTATGGATGAACAATTAGTTTTATCCTTGCTAGTTATTACCTTTCTTTTCACTCAGCCAAGTACTTTTAAATCATATGGAAATAACTAACATGATCTGAAAATAAAAACACCACCACACACATGACTAGAAACTAAAGACACAGGTGAAAAATGTATCTGTCAAAAACATTTCAATAAAATCAAGGGCAAAGGTTAACATGACTAAAGGTCAAACCCAACCTCTGGAAACATGGAGACTGCTTAATTGATTTGGGAGACTATAATTGTACTTACTTGTCTGTTGTTGGAACCATCCCTAAAGCATTCTAGAAGGGTAAATTTAGCATTGTCGAGGAAAGAAACCTCAGCACCTTTTTTAGGGACCTGCTTAGATATTATTTCCCATTCTGTACTAGAGGTAGCCTTTGAACCTTCTTTATGCTGAGAACCATAGTGATGGTTCTTGCTTCCAAGGTATTGATTGTGATAATCTTTCTAGATGGATTCTTTTTTTTTTTTTTAAAAGATTTATTTATTTGGGTGCCTGGGTAGCTCACTCAGGCATCTGCCTTAAGCTCAGATCATGATCTCAGAGTCCTGGGATCGAGCCCCACGCTGAGCTCCCTGCTCAGTGGGGAGTCTGCTTCTCTCTCTGCCTCTGACCGCCCCCCCCCCACTCGTGCTCTCTGTCTTTCTGTCTCTCTCTCAAATAAATCTTTTTTTTAAGATTTTATTTATTTGAGAGAGAGAGAAAGAGAGACAGCATGCTTGGGTGGGGGGGAGTGGCAGAGGGGGAGAGAGAATTTCAAGCAGACTCCCTGTTGAGGGTAGAGCCCAACGTAGGGCCCCATCTCACAACACCAAGATCACTTGACCTGAGCCGAAAGCAAGAGTCAAAGGCTTAACTGACTGAGCCACCCACGTGCCCTGAGAGGGACTCTTTAATACCATATTCCAGAGCACCAAGTCAGGAAGTTAAAAGCCGGGTATTTTTGCTCCTTCATGTAAATGGAAGGGAATACAAGCTGTGGTTGATAGATTTTCTGACTTTCCCTGTCGGTTGTGAGACAGAGCCCCCAAAAATGAATTGGATGTTTTTTCTTTAGCTCTATGCCTGTGGTGTCCAATATGGTAGCTACTAGCCACACATGACTATTTAAATCTAAGTTATTTAAACTTGTAAAATTAAAAATTCAGTTCCTCAGTTGCACCAACCATATTCTAAACATGTTTACTAGTCACATGTGGTAATGCCCATCATATTGAATAACAAAGCTATAGAATATTTCTATCATTAAAAAAGTTCAACTGGACAGTGTTGCTCTACAGTATAAATGATGATTTTTAACATCTTACATCTGCATTGAGCAGATCATCAGAAGCTTTGTATCACCATTTGTGTTTTATAGGCAAAAAAGTTGTGATTCCAAGAGGTTAAATGACTTGCCAAGGTGACACAGTGAGTGGGGATCTGCAAAAATCTGAGACTTATCTAATTTTAAGCAGGGTCATTGGACTTCTATCAAATGTACTTTCACAGAAACTTCACACTCAAAACAGATGAGTTCCCCCAAATAATCAAAATTTCCCACCTCAGATTTCTTTTTTTTTTTTTTTAGATTTTATTTATTTGACAGAGAGAGAAGGAGAGAGAGAGCACACAAGCAGGGGGAGCAGATCATGACCTGAGTCAAAGGCCAGATGCTTAACCAACTGAGTCACCCAGGTGTCCCCTACCTCTACTTAAGATGTCTGATACAAAATTGTCAAAAGTGAAGGGAGACTATCATGTGGTTAAAAAATCCATCACATTTCCTTCTCTTTGCTTCTAGATTATGCTGAACTTTACCCCCTGTGTCTTATTTCATATTTTGGATCTTCCTGATTCATGGCCACCAATCCTTAATTTTTCATTTTAATTTATCTTAATAAATATTTTACCCAGATGTTCTAATCCCCTCCCTGAATCTAACTCATGCGGAAAAACTTTGAGCCACAGACCTAGCAGAGTTCTCTTGCTTGCAGACTCTAAAGGCGGTCTATGACTGTGGCTGGGGAAAATGGGTGCTAACGTCCAGGATCAGTGGCTCAGATTCGGATCTTGCAAGTACTACAGGCAATGACCAGACCATAAAGTTGTAAACATAGTCCATGTGATAGACCGCTGCAGGCTCATTAGCAGTTTTGGATTTCTGATGACCAATATGGTCACAAAAATCAACACTGTTTAAGAAAAATGGGCAGCAACAAATAGTATAAATGATTTGAATATATTATCTCTATTTTGCTAACTTCTTCATGGTCATGGTTAACACATGTATATTTAATAAGGATATTACCCTAAAAATGTATACTTTTAGACAAATTTCCTCAATGACCCAAATGTCTTTATTCTTCCTGATTTTCTATTTTTTTATCAATTATTGAGATTTTGGTGTCAAAATCTCTGACTATATTGTGGATTTGTCTATTTCTTTTTATAGTTCTATTCATTTTGCTTCATGTGTTTTGAAGGTCTGTTATTAGGTGCATGAATGTTTGCAACTCAATTATCAGGTATTTTCTGATTAATTGAAACCTTGATCATAATAAAGTGAATTCAATTATTCCTGGTAATATTATTTGTTCTCAAATATACTTTTTTGGTATTAATGTAGTCACTCTAGCTTTTTTTTTTTTTTTTGGACTAGCTTACCAGGGCATAACTCTTTCCATCCTTCAAATTTTGACCTATTTGTTTCTTTATATTTAATCAATTTCTTATAGGTAGATTGGGTCTTGCTTTTTATCCAATATGACACTGCCTGCCTTTTAGTTGATGTATTTAGACTATTTAGATTCAATGCTATTATTGATATGGCTGAATTTAAACATACCATCTTGTTCTTACTTTGTTATGTAAATTTTTATTATTTCTCACATAAATTTTTCCCCTTGGACTTTTTTTTCATCCAAAGTAACTGCTATTAAAACTCTCCTGGAACATTTATGTGTGTGTATATTCTGTGCCATGTTATTACATGTGTAGATTTGTGTGACTACCACTGCAATGAAGATAAAGAAGAGTTTCATCTCGAGGATGTCTCATGCTACCCTCCTATAGCCCCAGCCACCTCTCTAACCTCTGACAACCGTTAACCTATTCTCCATCTTTATGGTTTTGTCATTTCAAAAAGTCACCCTACATGAAATAATGTATATATGTAACCTTTTGAGATTGGTGTTTTCACTCAGCATAATTCTCTTGACTTTATTTTAGTTTTTTCACATATCAGTAGTTCATTCCTTTTAACACTGACTAGGACTGATGGTATATATATATATTACAGTTTGTTTAACTGTTCTCCCATTGAAGGATTATTTGGGTTGTGTCCAGAAGAGCAAAAACAACAACAGATTTTTCTCTGCTAAAGATGATGTGAAGGGAATAAAAAGACAAGCTACAGACTCAAAAAATATTTGCAAACCACTTATCCAACAAAGGACTTGCATCTAAAATATATAAGGAACTCTCATAAGCCAACTGTAAAAAAAACAATTAGAAAATGGGCCAAAGACATGAAGACACATTTCACAGAAGAAGGTATTCAGATGGCAAATGAATATATGAAAATATATTCAGCATCATTAGTCATTAGGGAAATACAAATTAAAACCATAATGAGATATCACTACACACCTATGAGAATGGCTAAAATAAGAAATGGTAATAATACCAAATGCTCGTGAGGATGTGGAGAAACTGGACCACCCATTCATCACTGATGGGATTGCAAAATGTTACAACTAGTCTGGAAAAATGTTATGTCAGTTATTTACAAAGGAAGACATGTGCTTACCATATGACCTGGCAATAAAAGCTTGGGCTTTTATTTTTGAGAAATAAAATTTTAAATTCACACAAAAACCTATATGTAGATGTTTATAGCTGCTTTATTCATGATAGAGAAAAATAAAGGAATTTTTTAAAGGGTATAAATTCAAAGGATAAGAAGCACTAGTGGATTTACAATGAAACTTTAGGGTTATTTTAGGGCCTACTCTTTGCTTGCATGGTGCCTTCTAAGGCTCTAGGAGGGACTCTAGCAATGTGTTCAAGTGGTCATTTATTTTTCTAAGATTTGCAAAGGTAAGCATTTTTTACTGTAATTAGTTTAAATTGGTGTATATTTCCACTCTTGATTTTTCCTTTATCACAATGTGTCTTGCATTGGATGGTGGCTATGGTCACTTTTGAGATCTAAGTAAAGAAGTTTTGGTGTACATTGAGTTTTGACTTAAAAAATATATTTATGCTACATGCAATCATTTCTGTGAATAGGTATGTTATCACAAGCCATCCTAAGTTCTAGGAGTACTTTTGCTATTCCTTTTACCAAGACAGTAGGCATCACAATGCAAATATTCAAGGTCAGAGATTGTTTTGTAATATTATTGTTCCCATGATATCAGTAAATCAAAGTAGTGCCAAAGTAATAATTAAAATCTACAAAGTCAGAAACTAATGTCTAAAAAATTGTTCCAAACATCAGATATATAAAATTGTAAGTGAATAATTTGGTATCATATAACTATATTATTTTCTGTTTTGATGAGAATTTTACAAACCATGACTTATAAGATTTCTTGTGTTTATAGAATGATATTTTCATATATCAACTCAGTGTGTTAATTTACATGTTTTGTGCATCTTGGCTTTCAAAGAAAAAGAAAAAAAGCTTAACTATGTTAGAGAAAAGGTGGAAATACTGTTCTATTTTCTCCAAAGAAAGTGTTGTTACAAAATTGTTTTCATATAAAGAGACAATCAAAGTGTATGTAGTCAGAAAAATTATGAGAGAAAAATATTATAGAGTTGCATCAAGCCACTGATCAATAAAAATATTCTGTCTTTTAAAATTTTGTTATATCTGTAGTATTTTTAAAAATTTGTTACTTTTAGGTCTTATTTTCTGATTCAAAATAAATATTTACTTTCAAATCAAATTTTGTATTCATCATTTTATCCTGATTTTCTTAAAGAGTGTATTCAAAACTGTACAAATCTTTTTGGTACAATTTTTTTGTACAAACTCTTTTTGGTACAATTTTGTCTGTTAGATCTGTCTGAAGAGAAGAGAAGATAAGAGGAGAGGAGAGGGGAAGGAAGGGGAGAGGAGAAGAGAGAGGTGAAGGGAAGGGAGGGAAGGGGAGGTGAGGAGAGGAGAGGAAGAGAATCAGGAATGAAATTTAGAAGCCGGAAAGAAGGTGGATGAATAATTAGTTGCTAACTTAGCTAACCAGCAAGTGCCCATGCAAGCAGGAAGGGTTCCTAAAACTTAAGCTAAAACCTAAGCTGGTAGTAGTAGAAGCATAGAAGCATATATAGAACCCCAGAAAGGCTCAGATAATCCAAATACAGAGGAACATATCAAATGATATCATATCAAAGCATATCATAACAAATCCAAGAGGAGTGTATCATATCAACGCTGTGAAGCATTCAGCTTCGCAGAGGAGCTGAAACCAGAAAACCAAGTAAAATCTGCTTAAGAACTAAGTGTTCATAACATTATATAACCATTGAATATTAATTTTATGAGCAATTATTACATTCTCTCATTGAAAGAAAGAGAAAACTAAGTATGTGTGAGGAGTGAGATAGGGGTTTAAGTGTGTTAAGTTTTCATCATCCATAGTATGCAATTAATGAAGCTATCTAAATTGGAAAAATCAAGAAAGAAAAGTATAAACATGTTATTTAAAAATATGGAGGGAAATACCAAAAAAGTTATGAAAAGGTTGAAAAGGGTTTTGTCTCAGGAACAGAGTAAGAAATAGAGAGGAAAAGGGACATGGAAGTAGTATTTTTTTGTTATAAGCCTGTTCAAACATTTAAATTTAAAATTAAAATTTGTGAATGTACTCATATGGGATCTTACAAAGCTCTTTGTTCTCCAGCTTGCCTTTGCATTTCATTTGCTATGTCTTGGAGTTCTTTATATAGCAGCACATATAGATCTGTTTTTTTCTTCTTTTTTCTTTTTTTAAAGAATCTTTTTTTTAAAAGATTTTATTTATTTATTTGATAGAGAGAGAGAGCAATCACAAGTAGGCAGAGAGTCAGGCAGAGAGTGGGGGGAAGCAGGCTCACTGCTGAGCAGAGAGCCCGATGCGGGGCTCGATTCCAGGACCCTGAGATCATGACCTGAGCCGAAGGCAGAGGCTTTAACCCACTGAGCCACCCAGGTTCCCCATTTTCTTCTTTTTTCTTAATGACCACAGAATCATCTATTTTATTGCTATAATGTAGTTTACCTAACCAAGCTTACATTGATGGACATTTAATTTGGAGTCAGATTTTTTAAGTTAAAATGCCTCAGGGGCAAATCTTTCATGGCATAGGTTTGCTTACATACATATAGGATAAATTCCTAGTGGTGTATTTTTTTAAAACTATTTCAAAGAAGGTTTTGTTTTATCTTTTGCATTTTTACAAAGTAACCTTTTTAGACTAGTTTTTTAAAAAATGTGGGTATAGTACAGAGAGCTTTCATGTATCATTTTTAATATCTTACATTAGTATGGTACATTTTACCATAGTGAACCAATAGTGAACCATAGTGAACCAATATTGATATATTGATATATTTTTATTAACTAAATTGCAAGCTTCATTCAGATTTTTTCAGGTTTTAACTCATGTCCCTTTCCTAGTCCAGGATCTCATCCAGGATACCACATTAAATTTAGTCTTGACTACAACAGTGTTTCCGACTTTCCTCGTTTTTGGTAACATTGGCAATCTAGAAATAGTGGCTAGGTATTTTGTAGAACGGCCCTCAAATGAGATTTTTCTCTTGGTTAGGATGGAGTCATGTCTTTCTGGAAGGAAGACCACAAAGGGAAAGTGTCATTTTCACAACCTCATATCAAAGGTGCATACAATCAACATGACTTCTCACTGTAGATGCTAATCTTGAAGCTCTATTTGTCAGATTACTTCACTGTAAAATTATACTTATTTTGCCACTCCTTTTCTACCTTTTTAACATTTCTTGGAAGGCAGATCTGCTGTCAATGAATCCTTCCAGTTTTTGCTTGTAAAAATATTTTTATTTCTTCTTGACGTTTGAAAGGTAATTTCATTGGATATAGAATTCTAGGCAGATTTTTTTGTTGTTGTCATTGTTCAATGTTTTAAATATTTCAATCTATCTCTTGTAGTTTGCACTGTTTCTGAGGAGAAGTCTGCTGTAATACTTCTTGTTCCTCTGTAGATAAAGTGACTCTTTTTTTGCTCTGACTTTTCTCAAGAATTTCTCTTTGTTTTTTATTTTGCTGCTGTTTGAATATGATATTCCCCCAAGTGTGTGTTTTTTGGTATTTGTACTGCTTGGTGTTTTCTGAGCTTCCTAGATCTGTGGCTTAGTGTTGGTTATTAATTTTGGAAAATTCTTGGCCATGATTACTTCAAATCTTCTTCTGATCCATTCTTTCTTTCCCTTTCTAGTATTCTAATTAAATGTATGTTACACGTTTTGAAATTATCCTATAGTACTGGCATGTTATGTTTTGTTTTTTTCTTTTGTTTTTTTGCGTTTCAGTTTGGGATATTGGCTTAATGTTAATCTCGTTGATTCTTCCCTCAGAAATTTTCAGTCTACTAATAAGTCTCTCAAAAGCAATCTTCATTTCTATTACCATATTTTTTGTTTTTTTTTTCGGGGGAATTTTGTTTTTTAGCACCTAATATTTATTTTTTCTTAGACTTCACAACTCTCCACTTAATTACCCATCTCCTCTTGCATATTTTTCCATATTCCCTCAAATATTAATCATAGTTTTAAATTCCCTGTCAGGTCATTCCAACATCTGTGTTGCATTCAAGTCTGGTTCTGATGTTTGCTTTGTCTTTACAGAATGTGTTTTTTCTTGCATTTGGCTTGTCTCATAATTTTTTGTGGGAAGCTATGTATGTTATATTGGATAATAGGAACTGAGGTAAATAGGCCTCTAGAGTTAGGTTTTATGTTAATTTGCTGGAAGTTGATCTCTGTTTAATGTTTGAAGTGGCAAGAGCTGCCAGTGACTGTGAATTCCTTAAGTTTCTTTGTTTTTGACTCCCCTCTTGAGTTTCATCACCCTTAACTACTCCCCTCTGAGAGAATTGGCTTCTTTCAGCTCTAAATCTGTGATCCTAAGGAGTATCTCTTTCTCAGGCTAGACCACACTCAGCCTCTAGCAATTTGTCAAAGTTGCCATCTAAGTGTTCCTACTGGTTTGACTCCACAGGTGTTTTCTTCTGGTAAGCAAATCTCAGCTCTGACTCTCTGGATCCTAGATTTGGGGGTGTCAATTTGTCCTGTGACTTCGATTCCCTGATGAGTCCAAGAAAAGTCATTGATTTTCAGTTTATTTAGCTTTATGTTGTTATAAGAATGGGAATGACCCAGAATTGAAACTGGAAGTGTTGTAGCAGCAGAGATATTTTGAGAGATATTGGCAAGTTGCCCTCCAAAAGTTTTTCACCAACTCACATTCCCATCATAATGTGTGCAGTGACTTCAACATATACTTATTTTTAAATATCTTGACATCCACACTTGTTAATATTTGACCTTGACACTGAGATAAACTTAAAAGAGAGTAGATATTGGAGAAAGTCTTAAAGATAACTTCTTTTCAAAATGCAAATGCATTTTTGTTATGTATTCACATGTCATTACACTTAATTATAATGGTGGTAGCTATCTATTTTGATTTCCAAAGGGACTTATTAGCTTGACCTAAAGAAAGAGGAAGTGGGGGTTGAGGTAGATTGGGTTCTAATAAGAATTCCTCTAGTTCTCTTTTAATTAAAAGAAATTAACAGGCACCTGGGTGGCTCAGTTGGTCCAGTGACTGCCTTCAGCTCTGGTCATGATCCTGGAGTTCTGGGATGGAGTCCCACATTGAGGTGCCTGCTTCGCAGGAGGTCTGCTTCTCCCTCTGACCTTCCCTCTCTCGTGCTCGCTTGCTCTCATTCTCTCTCTTAAATAAATAAATAAAATCTTTTAAAAAAGAAATTAATATGCAGGAACACTGATTTTGCTGAGAAATTGGTGGATTTGCATGCGTTTGGATTTACCATACAAAATGTATCAGAATTTTTTATAAGTTAGGAATCAAAATTGAAATTTCTGACCTTGGTCTGGCTCCAGGAGGGAGTATAGCTGAGCTATTATGTGCATGCAACTGACTTCTACACTAATCCTTAATAGTTTCAAACCCTGCCTTTTCTTTCTTTTTTAAAACAAAAATATTTTGTTAGAATTTCTCTTGATTTCCTAAATAATCATTGCCAGAAAAGTAATGAGTGCTTTCTTCCCTATCTCTCCTTCCATGTAGAGATGATGAAGCAGAATGAGTAGATTTTTTCTTTTTTCCACATGAATGTTATTTTTCCATAAATGCTTTTTCTGTAACTGGAAAATACGCTTCAAAATCTAGTAAATGCTTTTTTAGTCAGCAAATAGCAGAATTCTAGCAAGCCAATGATCTTTCTCTTGGACTCAAATCTTCAACCATTATTTGACTTCGCTGAAAATTTTATCCTGAAAATAATTAATCATTGGTGTTAAGTAGAGTGGATGAAAAGAAAGGTCTAATATTTTAGGGCCAAAACACACACAAAAAAGAAAAAAGAGTCAAAGAATTTTGAATGATCAAGCCATCTTAAATCAAGCTTATTCTACTTCCAAAGTAAAAGAAGTGGAAACTGTTTTAAATGGGTTATATAATTATTGTGAAGAACCACAGTATCATTTGTTCATTCACTGATACAAATGTCTACTCATGATAAATAAATTCTATATTCTAAGGAATGTTAAAATGCTCTTCATCTATATAAACAATACATTATGTAAAGGAAATGAAATATGAAACAAAGCCAAAACTCTTATTGCAGCTTTGTTTTGTTAAGTTCTGTGTTTGTTAGATATTGTCAGTTGTGATGAAATGTAGGACTTTAGGAAATGTTATCATTTAATGACATGGAGTATGAAAAAATAAAAACAAATCACACTTGATGTTGTGGTTGGGACAAACTGAAGAAGTTATCTCCACATTTATATGACAATATTGCTATAAGCAGTGTTGAAAACTGGCAAATATTCAAGTTTTTTAAAAAAATAATTCAGGTTCTACCCCGTCTGACCATAGAAGTATATGCATCTGGTAGGTTAAAGCATCACAAAACAAAAGTTAAAGCTTTCATCTGGATCCTGATCTCATTCTTTTAGACACTGTATTTTACTAAAAACAGTTTTCAGACCTAAAGATTTGAAGTAAATATGAATTATTTTTTAAGAGATCATGCAGCCAATAAAAGTAAATTTAATTACCCAAATGAAAACTTACTATATGAACATAAGGCCTTTCACTCCCAAATCCCTCTGCTTCTGTTTTAACAGAGTTTCTGAGTGGGAGAATGTTCTGAAATCGCCCACTTTACAGCTCACTTTCTAAACCAGAAGCCTAGGATTAGAGGGATTTTATCCATGTACAGATAAGTAAAAGTAGTTAAAATATCTTTTGCATTCAGCCATCAGGAATCACCTTTGTTCTGTTGTCTTTCCTCAAGTCAAAAAGAAGTTTCTCAAAATGTTCTCATGCTACTAAACATTATACTTTAATATTTGTTTATCCCATCAAAACTTTGACCCCCTAGAATTTATGTGCCTTCTCTTTTTCTTGACTTGAATAGAAAATATCATTCCAGAGAAAGCTCTCAATCCTAAAAACTTAAACTATCTTTTGTATCATAAGAAAAACAATGCTAGGAATAACAGTGCCATTTGGAGGTACAGTCCTATGAAATGAACTCTAACCCTAAGTTTATCAAGAGGCATATTGATGAGAATCTAGTCAATTTCATGATGCTTTGAATCATGAGAGCTGTCATTTAGTTGGTGAATTTATAGACTAAATATTAACTACTTTCAATAGGTGATATATCAACTCTTTATTTATGGGCTAGATTATTTTTATTGAGAGCAGACTAGGAACAAGGGTAGGGGATAAGAAGAAACAGGGAAAGAGAAGTGAGAAATAGAGTTGATTTTTTACTGTTGAGAAGATGGGCAATTCATATTGGCCCTCCTCTCTCAGGTGCAGTAGTGAGGAGGTATTTGAAGTAACAACCAATCCATGTAGCAGAAAAGTTCTGCTGCCTTCTCAAGCACACATGTAGTAATTACCAACTCTTTCTGGAGACCCATTGCATCCCTCTTTTTCCTTGGTCAGCCTGACTGCATTTCAGCTCCTCTAAGGATGGGTCATTGTTCAGAACCACTTGCTTCTTTTGCTCTCTTTTAACTGATTTTAGCTTTTTGAGCTTCTATAGGGGCATAGTGCAACAGTTTGAACCTAGAGAAGCCTATACAGTTCAGCAGTCTTTATGTTGAAAATGTATTATTCCTAGCCTGTTTGGTGGTAGTAAATATAACATTTTCCGGTGTAATGAAATAGGGTTCAGTGTAGAATAATGAGCTCCAAAGTAAGAAAGTATGGGGTTATGTTCCATCTCTACCACTTTATAGGTGAATGTCCTTGGCAAAGTAGATTTATTCTTTGAGTCCTTATTTTCTCATTAGCAAGTGAGTGTAATAATAGCGCTTGCTTCATGGATTTTAAGTCATTATTACATGAGCTCCTGCCTGAATAGTGCTTAGCATGGAGCATGGGGTATAACAGACGCTCAGTGAATGTTACTGTACAAAAGAGGTACAACAAATAACATGGCAAATCCACTCTAACTAGAAGGAAATTGAGTACAGTACCCACGCATTGTTTAAAACCATTCCTTAGAAATGTGGTGAAGTGTTTAAGATTAGTTGACACGCATCTTAGAACTCAGATGTCAAGTGTGCAGCTTTCTGGATTCAAGCCACAAACTGGAGGGCACAGAACAGCGGCCGACTCTGATTCTAACAGCTGATAGAGCCTAACCATAATCCATCAGGCCTAAGGCATCAGATAAACTGTGGTCTTCTTAACATCAGTCATTATTAATTAATTTAGCTATTAAAGCAGGGTGCATCCCAGGGGGAGTTCCTGCCACTCAAAGAAGGTCTTATGGCTCTTATCAAACAAGGTCCCAAAACAGATGATCCATTTTGTGAAGCTGTTCCTTACAGGCTGACTTAATGAAACAGAACTTTCAGAAACTTCCCTTCTAGCATTACTGAGATTTGGCCTTTTAACTACACATTATGACTCAGAAAAGGAAAGAAAGAAAGAAAGAAAGAAAGAAAGAAAGAAAGAAAGAAAGAAAGAAAGAAAGAAAGAAAGAAAGAAAGAAGAAAGAAAGAAGAAAGAAAGAAGAAAGAAAGAAGAAAGAAAGAAGAAAGAAAGAAAGAAGAAAGAAAAGAAAAGAAAAGAAAAGAAAAGAAAGAAAAACTAAAGAATCAATAATTATTTTCTAGCCCATTACTCCTTGCTAATTTTGAGTGGACTTGTGTTTCTATAATAAAGTATGATTTGGAATTTAAAAGATGTACGCTAAGTAATATAAATATTACTCTAGTTATTAGGCTCTGTGCTCTAGTTTTGTTCTTTGTGATGTCCTCTAATTGTATTATATAGTTGTAGAAGGGTCAAAGTAGGTTAGTCATTTTACATCACAGTAGTTCATGCATTTGTTATTTTTTATTTGCTTATGGCTATTCAACAATGCTCTTTCCTAGTCTTTGACATTTATTCCTGCAGGTCAGCAGATGACATAAAAAGAAGTTAAATACTAAGTTGTAAATTGACTCTTTGTTAAGAAGTCTGGTGGAAATTTTGATAGAAAAACAGCAGTTAAAAACAACTGTTTAAAATAAAGTTTGTGAATGATGCATGGTTTCCAATAATCTATTCTTTCCTTTTTCTCCTGTACCACTGATTATCAAGATTCCAATAACTATAAATAAACTCTCCAGATGCAGAGGCTGAAACTGCCAATCAACATTCTCTGCAGTCTTTTATGAGTTCCTGGATGCGTGCCTTCCTATTTTTTCCTGGTAAGGAAATGTGTCCAGCATGCCTTATACTGGGTACTTCAATATTAACTCTTTCCCTTCTACTTTAACATCTACAAAGTCATAAATGCTAGCTGACATACACAAAAAAGCTATATTGATACTATTGCCAAGAAATTTCTTTAAAGTAAGGAGTCACATCCCAAGGCAGTGTTTCTCAAAATGGTGCCATTGAAATTCAAAGGAAGCAAAAGAAAAGCTCTTTAAATACCTCTGTGATTCCTATGAAAAACGCTTTAGTGTTCTAGTGTCTTTTTGTTTGTTTCTTTTTAAGTAGGCTCCACACTGGGCTTGAATTCAGGATCCTGAGATCAAGACCTGAGATGAGATGCTTAGAGTCAGACGCTTAACTAACTGAACCACCCAAGTGCCCCCAATAGCTGAGTGTCTTATACTTCACAGTGAAGAATCCAAGGGTAACGTTTAACCTATTCCCTCTTGCATTGTCTTTTCCATCTTGCTTCCTTGTCGACAGGGGAGCCCTCTGGGCTTGAACTTCCCTTACCCAAAATGCAAAGTAGACAGTGGACTAGCTACGTGGATCATTGTTACAGGATCTTGAGTGAGTGAGGTTAAAATTCATAATAGTTATTAAGATGTTGGCCCAAATCATTTCAATCTTCATTTTTAATATAATAAAAAGTCTTTGAGTCAGACAGCTAAATGATTTCTCCAGGTGTGGTTCCCTGCCATTGGTTAGTTTTGCTGCCTTAGTTTCTATGAGACTGAGTTATAACTTAGGGAAGACTTTACTAATCCTAGAAGGCTTTCTGAAATAGCTTTGTAGTCAAAATAAGAAACAATTATTAGGAAGAAGCAGTTTCTTTAGACAATAGTTAGAAATATTAGTCCATTCCTCCAGGGGCTGGCTTCATGAGCGCACAAATCTATAGAGGCCCACAAGAGGACCTCAGGCTTGGTTTAGGCCCTGCAGGGAGCAGCAGGCTAGCTGAGGACAAAACACAAGCTGACGCCCTGCAACCCACCCCCCTCGGCCCCTCTCCCCCACTCCTAGATGGGACATGTGTGACATTCTTCCAGGAAACATCCAACTATCTTAATGTTAATGTCTTGCTAGAGGAAAAAACAACCTTAACTTGACAATGGCAAGGGCTCCAGTATCCTGGGAGTCTTCTTTAACATATGAAAATCCTTTGAAACCTCCCTTTTCCTTACCTCCCGCAACTCCCCAGTACGTAATCAGTCATTCCTCACAACCGCGGGGTGGGGGTGGGGGGATTGGAGGATGGGAGGGTGGGGGTCCTGTCCTCCTGCTTTAATAAAACAACCATTCTGCACCAAAGACGTCTCAAGAATTCCTTCTTTCTTGGTCGTTGGCTCCGGACCTCGCCCCACTGAATCCCGCCTATATTCCAAAACCACATTACTGCCATCTTAAGAGTCTTAATAACTTTATCCTTGAACTTATGCTTTTAAGTGAGGTCAAATACGGCAATGGAACATGCGTCTGAGCAGATAAGATACATATCTTATTATGGTGTGATTCTTTGTTGCCCCATTCTCATATGAGAGAAGCATCTGAGCACAGCACTCAGGTGGACCCGGGAGGCACAGGAGTTCACTGTAACCCGAGGCAGATCAAAGCAATACATTCGGTTTAAGACTAAGTGGGGGAAGGGCAGTCTGACAACCCTGAGAGGCCCCTTTTTCTTTTTGAAAGGGAACTTGCTTCATATGCAGATAGAAGATAATGGAGTTCTAAGAAACACAAATAACTAAGGAACTCCATCGTCTCTTTCCTTACTCTTGTTACTTCCCTGTATGAGCCAATCACATACCCTGGAAAACATGATCCAGTCAGTCTTTCTTTACCCATCTGTAAATTGAAGGTTGTGTTAGTAGAATGTACTTGCACGGGAAGTGGAAATAAAAACAGTTGAGTTAGTACTCTGCAGCATTTCTGCCCTTCTAATAGGAATAAAATACATATGCAATGTATGAGCTATGAAGTGTAAATTGTGTGGCTTTGGTGATTCTACACACAAGTTAAAGGCTTTTATATTTGTATTTAAGACTAGCAAGTACAATATAAAAATGAATGGTAAAATTCATGCTAATAATTTAAAATTTTTATTTTTTCTTTATTTATAATGCATTAAGTAAAAATAAAGACACCATGAAAAGGCAAGAGAAAAGACTGGAAGAAAGGAAAAAGTGTCACATTTTAATACCTCTAGTAGCATGTTATTTTCTGCTTTTTGAATAAGAACTCAACATTTTAATTTTCTTCTGGGCCCTGTCAATGATACAGCTGGCCCTCATTGCTCCAGAGTTATTTGGGTTTTGACCCTTCCTTAATAAGGGATGGAGTTTGGGACAAAGGGAAGGGGAGCTGAGATGCTAAGGAACAACTCAAACCCCTTCCCTCCTGAGGCCCCGAGGACTTTCCTCTTTATTGTTTTAATGGAGGTCTTTCTTGTCTTTTCTGAAATTATCTTAGTATACTAGTTTCTATCAGCTTCCCAACTAAAGAATGGTCCTAATATTCCTCCTTGTTTCTGATTTTCTAAAGACACAGAAGCTTAAGTGAGGTTTGCTATTGTTACTTCCTAGAGAGCACGTTCAAATGCTTGTGTTCAAACACTTTCAAAACCATTTCCTTTTCATTCCATTTTTAATCCCATAATTTGAGGTCAGTAAAAGCATTTTACACATATCCTGCAGAGTCTGAACCTCTCCCTTGCCCTTTATTCTTCTGTTCTGATTTCATTTTCATTTATTCTTAGGTGCACGGCATGGCATTCAGAATCCAGGCCTTTGTAGATATCCTGTTGGTTGCTACTAAGGGCAAAAAAAAAAAAAAAAGAGAGAGATCGAGACTGAGAGAGAGAGTCACATTGCTAATGCTCTTTAAAATTTTGCTAGGTAGGGTGCCTGGGTGGCTCAGTCAGTTGAGCCTCCGACTCTTGATTTAGGTTCTGGTTGTGATCTTGGGGTTGTGAGATCGAGTCCAGTATTGGGCTCTGCACTTAGTAGGGAGTCTTTGGGATTCTTTTTCTCTCTAAGATAAAAAGTATAGGTAGATACATAGATAGATAAAATTCTCCTAAAAGGCCATAACCAACTGACCAAGATATCAATCGTTTTATCCCCACCTTCAACTCTAGTGGCCTTTCGTGACCTTTAAGTAAATCTTTTGATGTCACCATAAGCTCTATTTTGCCTTTTCAGTTTCTCTGGGACCCAACCTCACGCTATCTAATTCCTAGAGTCTTAGTATCAGAAAGTGCTAAGGTGTAAATTTCGTTCTGATTTCTTTCATCTGTGTCCTAACAGAAGCTTTAAAGTTTCAGGACAGACAGACTTTGTGCCTGGCCCCCACCAATGTGCCCCACCCTTACCTGCCTTATTCTGCTGTTCAGAAACACCAAGCTACTTGTAGCTCTTCGAAAGTGCCCTTTGTCTCAGGGCCCCTTACTTGCCTCATGTGAGTCTTCCTATCTAGAATCTCCTCCCCTATCTTCTTCACCTAGATAATTACTTTTCAAGCTCTAAGTATCATCTCTGGCACTACCCCCTCTAGAAACCCTTCCTGTTCCTTCACAAGGTGAATTAAGAGCCACAGGCCATGAGTTAACCTGGCTGTCACTCTACTCAGCAAATACTATATTACAACGAAATCATCTGTTTATATGATAGCCTTCAGAACACATTGCAATGTGTCTTTTTATGTGCTGCAAGTTCTGTAGTCCTGGGCATACAGCAGGTATTTAGCATGTGTATACACACACACACACACACACACACACACACACACACGTATTTTGGCCTAAAAAGTGAACTGATTTAAATGTATTCTAATCTAATATGTGATTTTTTTGGGATATTATTTATATGGCTTTCATCTAGAGATCACCAATATATGCTTAGAAATTATATGCATCAGTCGGAGTACCTAGGTGGCTTGGTCAGTTAAACGTCTGACTCTTGATTTTGGCTCAGGTCATGATCTCAGGGTTGTGAGATTAAGCCCCAAAACAGGCTGCATACTGGGGGCGGAGTCTGCTTAAGATTCTCTCTCTCCCTCTCCCTTTATCCCTTCTTTCCCCCTATCACCCTCTCTCTTAAAAAAAAATCAAGTAAATAAATAAAATGACTTATATGCATCAGCATTACTCTTGTAGGATTTTTAAAGTCATCGAACCTTAAAATTAGAAGGACCCTCAGAATCTCCTACTTGAGAAGGAATCCTGTTTACAAAGCTTTGGTCACTTGTTATTCATTTTATTTTATCATTTGATTTAATTTAATTTTTTTAACTGAAGTTGGAGAAAGAGGATGATTGAGGAAGTTTCATGGATCCTTTCTATCCAAAGCCAATCCCTAATATAAATTCTCTTTTCCAGAAGCCTATCCCAATCAGAGATGAGCTACTCATGTCAGAGGTAGGGGAAAGGTTACCAGAAACTTAGGCAAATCCTTTCGTAAGAATATCCAAAAGAAGATTCCACAAAATTTCCAGGTATTTGAGAGTTCTATTTTCTTAGCTCAGATAAGAAAAGCCAATTAGAAAACAGTTTTGGATCCTCTCAGCGGGATTTAGCCAGAATTTCAATTTCTTAGGACTTTTTCAAATCTTTCCTTCTGGAGAAAGTTAATTGCCTTTGGTTGTCATTTTTGTCCAAGTCCTGCGTCACTTATAAGATTGACGTCTGTTCTTCTCAGACTAGAACAAGTACACCGGATTCCAAGAAACAACTTCCATGTTTTTCAAGTTCTCCAGTGTCACTATCTCCTTATACATCTGTCATACCTACCTTAACACAAACACACTGATATATATAAGACTTTAGACTTCTAGGGATGAGAAAAGCCAGCCCTGCTGCTCAGATTGGAGACTGATCATTAATCCACATGTCTAGCGACCCAGCCTAATGAAGAGGGTTGGGCCACGAACCCCACATGTGACTTCTTCATGTCCTGCTGCCAGGTCTTTATGAGGTTCGAAGGTTTCTCACCTTGTTCTGTCTCTCTGCCAACTCCCTCCATTGCCGAGATAGACAATGCCTTCCTAACTTTGCCAGCTAACTTTGAGAGTTGAAGAGAAAAGTATATGCAGACTCAAAAGTGCCATCTGTATTGAGAATTCATTCTTTATCTTCCTTTGCTTTGTAGGCTGGTCAGTCCAGATGGGTTGGGGCAGAGAATGAAGGGCCATGAAAGATGAGAGGAGGCGTCCAGAAAGAAGAAAAGGTAGACTAACCCGCCTTGACCTGTTTCTCCATGTCCTGATTTAGACCTCTTATTAATCAGAAGACTCTTGGAGCCAGAATGTTTTTCTCCGAAAAGAAAGTGAATTGCTAAATTATAAAACTAGGACAATGAGATGGAGAGACTTCTTACCTATGATTTGACTGTGGATTACTTCCTCCTCCCCATGTTTGTCCTTTGAGAGTCAGAATTGCTCTGAAATTTAATAGATACAATAGATAACAGAGCCCATCTTGCTTCTAGGCAGTTCTTTGGGACCCCCAGCACTCAGAACCATAGGTAAGGCCTATGGCATCCCTTCATGGCCTGTGGCATTGCGCCCACTGGGATAAGGAAAGCAACAAATACTTCCTGCTCCTGAAGACGACGCACGCACATGTGGCAAGGGTCATCAGGGCGCCACTGTGTCCCTCCCTGAACGTAGCTGGTGCTTCATCACTTAGTCAGGACAGGGATGGGGGGAGGCGTGGATTGTTTCTTTATTTTATTTTTGATGTTCCCTCTAGGCCCCAGACTCACTGGAGACATCCTGACACAGAATGCTTTGCCCAGCACAATGTGATGCCCTTTACCTAGTAAAAGAGGGAGTCTCATAAAGGTGCTGCCTTCCCCTCAGAACAAACAACGGAAATGCATCAGGAGAGCTCAGCCACAGACAGAATGCCCATCGCGGAGCAGGAGCCACTCTGGGATTCCTCAGATGAAAGCCGATTTCAATGAACATTGTGCTTCCCAGGCTGCTTCCTCTTGCTCAGTCAGAGCTGCAGAAGGAACATCCCACTTGCGTCTGCTGACACAAAAGAATGCTGTGGCTGGGAGATCTTATCAAGCCTTCCTGTGCCACAGTAACAGAGCTCCAGTGTGTCTTATAAGAATTGCTCATTGTTTCACAGGGATGACTGGCTCCTTGGGGTGGGATCTGATGGCATGTCAGGGAGTGGAGGTAGGTGGGGGGGTGGCGAGGGTCAGGCAGCCACGTGACCCAGATTGCTGGCTGTGGAGAGGTCAGCTGGAGGAGTGAGCTGCACCCAGGTCGGCTAGAGACCTTTAAAGTTAAAATACGCACATGCCATCTACTTACTAGTATCTTCTGCAGTGTAAAATACAAGTGATGGTCAGGATTTCTCTGTTGGTATATGCCATTCCTTCTTTCTTCATCGACTCACTTAAGCTGTTTGATCCTGGTAAAATAGAAGAGAATAAAAGAGAATTGTTTTGAAAACAGAAATGTATTCACTTAAAATCGTCCCTGGACAACTTGGATCTGAAGCAAACGTTTTAGCATGTATGCTACGAATCTCAGAAATATGTACTTGTTTTATGAGGATGAACCTCAGGTTTAACATCATCACATTTATATTTAAGAGTACAAGTTAATAAACTGAGTGAAATAAGTTTGGCCAATTCGAGATATGTCTCCTTTGCTTAGAAAGTTCACAGCTTCCTAGTTTAGGCCTTTTCTTTCTTTCTGTTTTTAAAGGCTTATTTATTTATTTATTTGTTTATTTGTTTATTTATTTATTTATTTTAGAGAGAAAGAAAGAGAGAGCAGGGTGGGGGCAGAGGGAGGAGAGAGGGAGAAAATCTCCAGCAGACTCTCCACTGTACGTGGAACCCGACAAGGGGCTCAATCCCAGGACGATGAGATCATGACCTGAGTCAAAATCAAGAGTCTGACGCCCAACTGACTGAGCCACCCAGATACACCTGGGCCTTTTCTAATAGGGAATATTGATGGTTACCTGTCTAGCTATATGGAGAGTAGAATTAGGTCTTGTTCTCTTTCCTCTTCCTCTTTTTAAAGGTCTGTTACAGTAATCAGTACATACAAGAAATATATAACTGGCAGTAAGACACGCCAAGCAAAAAGGGTAACCGTGAGTTTCCTAAAGGGACAATGCTTGAGATGAACATTTATAATTTTTCCCTTTATAGCTTCATGGAGTACTTTCTTAAATACCTTTGCCCTAAATGTACTCATATTCAGTTACTTCAACAAAAAAACCCCAACTATTCTCCTCTTATTCTGTGCAAGATTCAGAGGATCAAGGTGTTACCCAAACACCATATATATATATATATGGTGTTATATATGGTTATATTCATTATCAAAAGTATCAAGTGTTGTGATTAGTTATGTATGGATTTGTTTTCTCTGAGTGAACTACGAGCATCTTGAAGATAGGATCTAGATCATATTCATCTTCTTGTCTTCTTTGCCAAGCATAATGTCTTGAACATATTAGTGTTCACTAGGTACTTGTTGGATGGATAGATACTTGGTACTAGGTACTTGTTGGATGGTACTTGTTGGATTAGATATGAGGTACTTGTTGGATGGATGGACAGATGGACAATAGGTAGCTGACTGGTTAGGCTCCAGTGCTTCCAGTTACAAATGGGGTTTGATTCAGGTTGTTTACATGGTCTTGTCATGACCACACCTGTTCATCCTCCAGGACTTTATTATTCCACTGTTAGATGCATCTAATAAAGAGATTTTTCAAGACCACATAGTCCAGCTCCTTCCACTGACAGCTGAGTAAACGAGACTCAGAGAATCTAATTTATTCACAGTCCCACGACAATAAATAAGTGCCAGATCTGGGTTAAAATCCAGACCTCTTGCTTTTCAGTCAAATGCTTGCTACATTATGTTACTTTCCATGACTCATATTTGGAGGCTTTAAGGGACCCTGTGGAGCAATCTGTCACTCTTGGCTTATCTGTGAGAAAAAGTGGGGCTAGAGCAAAAGTAGGTGAGAGGAGCCTAAGGGCTGCTGAATTCAATTGTTGATGGACTGAAGAAAGGTAAGAATAAGAATGACTCATCTTTATTCAGGCAGATGTCATTCATGTTTTTCTCAAAAAATGCTACACTCAAAACTCAGTGGGCATTCTATTCCCTCCCTCGTCTCCTGGACAACCTTTGGAGATGGTGTTGTCCAACCCTACTCCACTGGCCACAATTTCTGTTTGATGTAGAGTCCAGTCTTTCAAAGCCCTTTCCAAAGAAGCTCATGCTGCCCACCTAACAGTGAGCTTGGCATGACAATACTATCTTTTGATTCTCTTGCTACTGGGACAGGGTCCCAGAATATCATCTCTGATTGCCTGGATTTCTGTTTCTCTGAATTACGCCCAGTCACACTACATCTGAACCCTTGTGAATGACCTATTCTAAAAGCCCTTCATTAAGAATTTAAATTTTTAGATTAAACTATTTTAGAATGAACATAACAACACAGATGAATCTCGGAACAATTGTATTGAGTAAAATAAGCCAAACAAGAGCATATACTGTCTGATTCCATTTATAGAAAACTCTAGAAAATGAAAACTAATCTTAAGTAAGAGAAAGCACACCAGTGGTTAGCTGGGGAGTTGGGAAAGGAGAGGTAGGGATGGGGGGTTAGAAAGATAAAGATGTCAATCTTGAGGGTTATGAGTATTTTACTCACTTGAGTGCAATAATGGTGTCATGGGTATGTGTACATGTTATAAACTATCAGAATGTACAATTTAAATATGTGCAGTTTATTATATGTCAATTACATCTGAAGAAAACTCTTTTTTTAAAGAATGTAGCCTTTTAAAATTTAACCTAAATATGGTATTAATCAGGGTTCGATGACAGAAGCAGAAACAATAGGGGGTGTGTGAGTGTGTGTGTGTGTGCACTTGTGTGTGCATCTGTACCTGACACATCTATTCCAGGTCCAACCAATACATCACTTTTCCCCAGAAGAGGATTCAAAGTTCTTTTTCTGACTTGAGGTGATGTTTATTCTTAGTGTGATTCTAGCTGATTCACACTTCTCCTTTACTATCCTGTAACTTATATACTGAGATATTAAGTTAACTCCTAGTAACACATGTTAGATAATCAGGGAATGAGAAAGGACAAACATAAAAGATAACTGGTTAAATATATATGCAAAATATGTATATATAAATATATAGTCATATCATAATAAAGGAGAAACACTCATAACTATTACAGTACTTATATCTACAAATGGTCATGTGGTCATAGGTAGTATTTATAACTGCTTTCTTCCAGAACCCATTCCATATTCCATTTGTCTTTAGCAAAGACCTCAGCTAGTTGTGGATTCTCCATGGAGTGAACCAAATCTTTATTCCTGAAGGTTCTGGGCCATTAACAATCTGGCTAATTGAGTTTATATGGCTTTATACAGGATATATAAATGCCAAGAGATAATCCAGAAGATTTTTAACATGAGAGACACACTCCTCCTTACCCCTATGCAGAGGCAGCCTGGGTTCAATCATTCCTTTCTTTGCCTGTTGATTCAATGGCATGAGTCAAAGTGTTCAGGGACTCGTCAGTTCACTAGAATCATCTTTGGGTCCCTTGGTGGGATCATTCCTCCCTTTGGAACTAAGACTAGAAGACCAGCAATGTCTGATATCACAGGGATGGGAAACAAAAGTTTAGTGGATCACTAGGGATAACAGTGAGAGGAGCCTTTCCTATAACATCTTTTGTTCCCAGACCCATGAATCTTGGCCATGGGAGAAAAAGAAATATTTATAGAATGATGACTTAGAGCATACTTTGCATCCCAGACAACTGGCTACAACTAAGTTTTCAAAAGGCCATTTTGACAATCAAGCCAGCATCTTCTGACTAGTAGGGAACCTGGTAAGACCAATAAACGGCAAGAGCCAATTGCTGTTTTTCATTTGTTGTGACATAAGTTCCTCAGGCAGATGCACTGCATGCAAGCAAAGCATACCTGTGTCCAGAGTTAGTGTCTAATCCAGTAAGAACAAACCATGTCCCTTCTGTGATGGAAGTGATCTGATCTAATGTAACCAACCTGCCAATAGGTGGCTAGCTGGTAGCTGGGAATGGTGCCATGTCAGGGGCTTAGTGTTGATTTCTGCGGTTTGCAGATGGAGCACTGTACGGTGGCCATAGCCAGATGGGCCTTGGTAAGCAGAAGTGTATGTTGCTGAACCCATGTATGGCTTCTATCTTTGCCACCATTTCCACTTTATTCATGAACCAATTGGGCAATGATAAGAGTTACTGGGGAAGGAAGCTGACCTTTTGCCCATTTGGAGAGGTCTGTCAATCTCTCTCTTTCCTCTAGGTCTCTTTGTCACCAATTTTTCCATCGTGTTCTTTCCAGATCTCTGACCTCCTAGCTAAATATTATCCATGGCCCATGAATTAGTGTAGACTTGTACTTCTGGACACATCTCCTTCCCAAAAAAATGAACAATCAGGTGCCTGCTGAAAGTTCCATACACTGGAAAACACTGGGAGTTTTGCCTTTTACCACTGTCCTTTAGGACCATCTCAGAGTGGGGCTGTCATGTTTCACCTGAACATTTTCTTCTCAACTGACAACAGTAAAGTGGTTTCTGGCCTCTTGTGCCGAATCCTGTGCAGACTAGGCCTGATTTTTTCTTCCTCCATCACCTGGTCATAGGAGCTCCACAAGAGGTCATAGGTGTGGGTTAAGAGAGAGAAGACAATTAGGAGTAGGAGTCATGGGTGGATGAGCCACTTACTCATGCAACATACTTGTGCCTTCAGGTTCTGCTCAAGTCTGATTTCGTATATATCACCCCCATTTGAGAATGAAGTACTTCTCTGCTCACGCTCAATTTTATGGCTTGGTAGGTCAGACAATACCTAGTAATGGACAGCTTAGGTCACACATGTGGTAACTTCGTGACCCATTGCTAAGCACTGAATTTCTACTAAGCCCAGTAGCAAAACAAAAGCTGTTTCCTAAAGGAAGAATAGTTGTCCACAGAAGATGGCAAGGCTTTATTCCAAAATCCTAAGGATCTATACTGTGATTCCCCTATAGGAGTCTGAAAAAGGCTCTAGACAGCACCCCCATCTTGACATTTCAAGTACCATTGAATCTTCTGGATTATATGGTCCAAGTGGCAGAGCTGTTTGCATAGCAATCTGGACTTCTCATAGGGCTTTCTCTTATTCTGGGCCCCACTCATAAAATAGCTTTTGGGTCACTCACTAAATGGGTCAGAAAAGGTACCTCAGCATACCTCCAACTGGACCCCTAGATATTTCACAGAGGTTGTAGGCCCCTGGTTTTTATGAGATTTATTTCCTAGCCTCAGGCATGCAAATATGCCTTATCATTGTGTCTAGAGCAGTTGCTACTGCCTGCTCCCTGGGTGCAGAAATCTGAAAAGCTGAAGGAGGATCCAGGGGAAGATGGGCACTGCCTTACACTGATGTGGTGAGGTAAGCAACCGTGTGGGTGAGCTAAGGCCTGGCTGCTGCCTAATTCTGCCCTCCCCATCTTCCGTAAGATTCGTTCCTATAGCCCAACTTAACCAGAAACATACTGGACCAGGAATTCTGAGAAAAGTAGTTAACCCTAGCCAAGTTGACACACTACAAAATCACCACAAATACAACGTATAGTAGATTGTTACCTCATAGGGTAGAGAATCCAATTAAAAAAAAAAAGTTCATGGCACAATCTTCTTTCCTGAAGAATTCATCAAACAAAATGATTCTTTTCACCTACAAGGCCTTGATTCCATGGAATATCTGTGTGTGCACTGGTCCTGGGGAGATTATCAAAAGGCAGCTGTTTTCAGAAACATATATTATTTTTTAATAAATAAATGCTTAACAGTGTGAAAATATATTCACAGTTTGAAGGTATTTATCAATTGCTTTTCCAGAGAGACTAAAGTTTGTTTTGGTTTGAGGGTTTTTTTTTAATGTTTCGTCTTCAAAGAATTAGAATTTGCTTTTAAGTTAAAAAGTGTGCTGCAGGCCAGTGCAGTGTAATATGCTTTTGCATTTTAATGAAAAGAAAGCCTCAGAATTTGCTCTCTGGGATGCCTGGAGTGCTGGTCATTCTGGCGCTGGCAAATGACCATTGTGGTTCCAGAATGGGCTCTTCCCGGAAGAGGAGAGAGTTGATCCACCCAATTTGTGCTTGTGTTTTGTACAGACAGCTTTCTTCTTTTGTTTTGGAAGTCTATGGTCTAAGAGAGAGCTGATCTCAACTTTTGTCTCTTACCATAGGAATCTCTGATTTTCTCTTAGAAAATGGTAAGACAATTGCTCTGTGTAAGGAAGGAGTGTATACGTGTGTGTGTGTGACATGGCTGGTTTGCAGGGACTTACAGGACATAATTCATGACAGACGAAAGCTAAAGGAAGAGAAAGTACAAATGAGACAAAGGGAAAGAAGGTTTTCAAATCGCCCTTTCTTATCTCAAGTCAGTTCATGACTTCTTGATGAAGATATTTGTTGGTGTTTTAGAAACACCAACAGTGCTGGTGTTTCTAAAAATTCCCATCACACAATAACTGTCAACGCCTGTCTCCAACACAGGAGTCAGGAAGGACCAGAAGTGGGAAAGATATTTAAGTGCATGAACAAAATTGGTTGTAGTGACAAAATTGGTCATCCCAGCTAATTTGCTGAGTTGAAGGATTAAAAAAAAAGGTATGTGGTGTCTTTGACATAGTGTTGGCTGAAGAATTATTTAACAAATACAATTGGATATTTGATGAAATAAGAAGAGGGTTACATTTGCTATTTATACAGACATTTAGCAAATATTTGGTCCTATCCCAAAAGAATTCTGATTTTTTTTTCTCTACCATTTTGGTCCTTGAAGTTTTAAAATCTCAAGTAAAGTTGACCCTTGCAATGAAAGCATGTTAGGATCAGAATGGACAGAGACCCCAAACAACTGGACAAAAGAGGGAGGGACAGAGTACAGAATGGAAAGAATTATGGAAATTCTCCACCCATGGACCTGACACACCCTTGTGCAAACAAAGCTTTTGGGTTAAGGCTATATTTTAGAAAAATGTCATAAAACTTTTGATAAGCCCTGAGGGCACTAAGAGAATAAGCAATAAATTCTTCTTTTTTTTTAATCCTCCAAAATTCAGCACCACATCCTGAGCAGTCAAAGGGGAAAAACTTTTTGTCAAATCTGTTTCTAAATGTCTATTTCCTTTCTGGAGGGTCTGAAGTTTGAGCTGCGGTCCAAAGGGAGAGGCTGTGTATCAGCAGTTCTGCTTCTGGGTCCATCCGTCCTTGTCCTAACCGCACGTGTCCGCCATTACTAACTGGATGGCTCTGACAGGATTGCTTGGCCGGTTGTCGCAGGAGGAGCTGTCAGGCACGTTTCTTCCCCGGCTGATGCTGTTTCTCTAGCTCTGTGGTTTGTTCTGCGTCACTCAGGACAAGGCAGAAAAGACAGATACAGGCCTCTCTTGAGCTTTGCTCCCTTCGGGCATCTCCCAGTGCTTTGTAATGGGGAGCCAAATATCCGAGGTCCTTTGAAAGCGTTTCCTTCCCCCAACACCTCTTTGTGGAACCACTTTGTCAGAAAAAAGTCTGTAGATTTTTATGATTATGAGATTACAATAAATTTGCTATCACCTTGTTGCTTAATATTAAGCACTCAGATAATCTCAGAGGTGGTTGTAAACATCTGGCTATGGATAAGGTGCGTTTTTCTTAAAAATGGAGTGACCCATCTCCATTTCCTTTTGTGTTTGACTTGGGACTGCCAGGCCCAGGAAGGGCATGCAGTTTACCTGTGGTCAAATGTTATATGATCTTTGGTGCTTTACAGCTTTCAAAGAGCTTTTACACAAAAATGATCTCACTGGATCTTCAGAGAACCCTGTGAGGTGGGTAGGGTGGATGGATTCTCTGTCACCATTTCTCACAGGAGGAAAGAAGAGTAAACAAGTTATGTAACATGTCCAAGGTCACCCTGAACTTTAGTGGTGGAAGTAGATTCCAACAGAGGCATCTATCTTTTTTCTTTTTTTCGGTCTATTTCATCACACTAAGCCACCTCTGAAGCACAGGTGCATGTATCATCCTGATTCAACAGTCAGGTTACACACCTGCAAATGTGCAGCCAGTGTGGTGTCTCAGTAGCTCTGCTTAAGAGGTGACAACCAGTTCCATATTTCCATATTCTTTTTCCCCAATGCTATTTTCGTTTTCTTCCCTCGCCAGTATCCCCTGCTCCCCATTTACTAAGAGCAAAAATATCCTCTTTTATTTCTTCTGGTTCTTTTCTCTCTCCCTCTTTTTCTCTCTTTTTGTCTTCCCCTCTCCTTTTGCTTTCCCATCTCTTTCTTTCTCTCTTTTTTAAATTTTATTTTGTTTGTTTGCTCATATATTGGGTACTGAAAGTAGCACGTTACCAGGATATAAGAGAACTAGGTTTGAGATTTTACAATTTCATATCACCTTTTTAAAAAAGATTTATTTATTTATTTGAGGAGAGAGAGAGAGAGAGCACATGGGTGGAGGGGGAGAGAGAGAGAGAGAATCTTAAGCTGACTCTGTGTCGAGTGTGGAGCCCACATGGGACTTGATCTCATGACCCATGAAATCATGATCTAAGCTGAAATCACGGATTAGATACTTCACCCACTGAGCCACCCAGGTGACCTCAATTTCATATAACCTTTATAGATCTCTGTAGTTTTATTTGTAAAATTGTGCTTCCTAAAATAATGATTATTCTTCACAGCTGAATAGAAAAGGGAAAAATGTGATTTTTGTGTTAATAAAAAAAAAGTATATGGTTCGAAACATCTTTCTAAAAAACCCAAATTGTAGGTTTCCTTATTCTAGGATTACAGATGAAGTGATCAAACCTGGCTCATTAGTCTGTAAGTTAAATATTTAGTGATTTTATTCTATAGTTGACTTCCATTAGCCTCATCGATAAGCATCAGACAGATTATCCAAGATTTAGGAAAGAGAGAAGTCAGAGTTTTAACAAGATGATCCTTGCTTCACCGTTATTAATACCTGATAGTTTCTCACATTGATGGCATTATTTTATGCTCAAATCTAATAGTCAACAAAAAAGCAGCATTAAAAGAAAGGAGAGCCAAGATGGTCATCCCAGCACTCTATTTTTCTGGTGTTCTTTGTCAAGCTCAGCCATAGGAAGAGCTGGGGGTGTTTAAGTACTGACTAGAAATGAGCTGCATTTAGATACTGTCTACAGAGGTTTCTCCTAGGATGAAGCCCTTATTTAGCGTTAAACCCATGGTTCTGTAGACTTATATGCTCTGAACACAGCTGCGTAATTAGTAATCATCATTAATCATTTCTACTTCTGTACTTCTATCACCAACAAAATTACAGCAACCTATATTTTTAGTAAACTTTAATTGCAAGTTTAATTTGATAGTTATTTATCATTTTAAGAAGCAGTTTGCTGAACTGATTATACAAATCTAAAATGATGTTTCTGAAGATAGAAATAAAGCTTCTTATCAGGAATAAATAGGATTTTCAAAAGAAAAGTATTTTCCTCTAGGCAAAAAAAAAAAAAAAAAAGAATTAAAAAGAGGGGGGGAAAAACCCCTAGAAAATCAGGCTCTCAGGCTTTTTCTATCTTTAATGTGAAAATGAGTATTCATGTGGGGCTCCTTCAGACTACCGATTGGAAAATACATACCAAGTAACAGATGTATAATTTATGGAACTGATTGCTTTAAGCTTCTAGAGAAGTTTAAAAATGAGTTTTTGCAACTCAGGTAGTTCTCATGAGGCAAACACATACTAATTATTCAGAATTGAAATCTGTCCATGAAATATACAACAAAATATATATACAACAATATATATACAAACAACATATATATACAACAAATAAACAACAAAAGGAAAAGAAAACAAAAGGAAAAGAAAGTATTTGAGAAGTAATACGTTCCTCCTCTCAGGGGCGCCTCTGTGGTTCGGTAGGTTAAGCATCTGCCTTCAGCTCAGGTCATGATCTCAGGTCCTGGGATCGAGCCCTGCATTGGGCCTCCTGTTCAGGGGGGAGCCTGTTTCCCCTTCTGCCCCCCACTTGTGCTTTCTCTCTTTTTCTCTCTCTCTCTCAAATAAAGAAATAAAATCTTAAAAAAAAATGTTCTGCCTTTTTTAGAAATATTTTCGTGTCTCTTTTTGTAGGAAGAGATCAGGTAGAGGGTCGTTTATACTCTTTTTTTGCTTGTTTGTTTTGTTTATATTCTTGAAAACTCCATTAGAGAGTGAAACTGAACAGTTTGGAACAGTTGAGTTTCTCTCACAGGACTGAGTGTGGCTGTTCCTGGTGCGCCATCTTGGGTGGATAGAGGCATGCACGCATCAGCTGAAACTTGGAAATGCTCTCTCAACTGGGCCCAAGACACGAAGGGGACAATGGCCTATTTTGTTTATGAAATCGCATCATTAATAAACTCAAGAACGAAAGTCCAATGAAGATGAATAACAGAATTATCACGAGCTGACTTATGTTATGTCTAGAAGAACTGGATTAGAAAAACCAAGCCACGTGTTGTCAGCAGCCTGAGGTGTGCAAGGAAATTCTCTCAAGAAGGTCCCTGTGAAAAATGTCCTCAAATGGAATCTGACACCTGTTAGTACAAAAGGGCCTTGAATGTTCTTAACTAGTCCAGGGAGGACGAGGGGAGAAAGGCAGTCTTTCTTAAGGTAGCTAGAGACCTTCAATCACGTGCAAAAACTGGTTGTTTGAAACAAGCCACCAAAAGGAGTACGGTTTAAATGTCACAGCAGATCAAGCTGAACATAAGTCACACGCCACAGAACAAGGAGTCCCAAGGAGAGATGCATCGAAGTTCTCCAATGTTCTATAAAGAGCAAGGCATCCTTCACTTCCCTCTTATTTCTTGTTTTTGTTAGGTTTTGTTTAGTGTTCGTTTTAATGTCTTCCATAGAAGACACAAAATTTTAAATTTTCTCCCAGTTAACAAAATGCAAAAGTTTAAATTTTCTCCAATTTAAAAAGAAAGAGGAAGGGCCCTTAAGAATAGAATGGATAACACAGTGGGTAGTCTATAAATAAATTAACTACTAGCTACAAGTAACAGCGACATGCAAGAATCTCAAAAAACATAATATTGAGCAAAAACAAGTCATAGGAGAATATGATTCCATCTATAATAATATGATTCCATCTATACACAGGTCAAAAGTAGGTAAAATTAAACAATACAAGAATTCACACTTGGGTGGTGAAACTATAAAGAACACCAAGGAACAGCTAACAGAAAATTCAGGATTATTGTTTCTTGGAAGGAGGGAGTGAGAGGGACGTGTGATTAAGGGGAAGCCCGTGCGGGGTTATGTCTTCAATACTGGCCATGTGCTCTTATTACTTATGCTGGTCGTGGGTGCCTGAGTGTTTGTTTTATTGTTCTTTAAACTGAGTATACATGTTCTCATATACCCTTGTAAATGGATGATTAATAAATTTGATCTTTTTTTCCCAAAGAGATGGGTCCGTTTTCATTTCCTTTCACCTCTTGAAATTCTAACATTCCTATCTTCTGATGATAGCCTGTGCCCAGAAACAACAGTGAAAAAACCTCAAGATGCAGAGTTTCCAGACTCAGACACGAGGCTACCATAGAGCACAAAATCAACAAATAAAATAAAAATCAGGAAAAAAAAATCCGTGATTGAATGATTGTTAAAAGTTGGCCTCCGCAAGTTTGGCCTGCCATAGCCTGACCACTCAAGACCTTTTACTAGCTGAATCCAGTCTTTCTAAGAATATTCTTCAGAACTTCCCCATGGGCCTTTTTCTGTGTTAAATATGGATCCCTAGGCAATCCTACATTTTCTGTCTTTGTGCTTTTGGTGATCTTATTCCAGTTACCTGTATTTTCCACCCACTTGACGATTGACCATCCTAGTTTGACCTCTTCTGGGAAACCACCGTGATAACCTCATAGTCTCAGTCTGCAGTGTTCTGGCCTTTTCCTGAACTCTTTAACAACGGCCTATTTAATTTTTCTAGCAGTTAACCTTGTGTGCCTTCTAACACCTGCATTTTCACTAACCTGATTCTTTTTCCTCCCAGGCACGGAGCTGGGCTGCAGTTCTCCCGTCTCTTGCAGGTGGCTGCAGTCACGTGATTGTGTTCGGTCCAAAGGAACGCAGACAGCAGGAGCATCCTTGTCTGGCCTGGCTCCAACACCTCCCACAGAATCCTCCAGGTCCGGCCCCTTTTTTTCTCTCATTAGTGTTTGCTTAGCATGATACTAGGGAAGCCCTTTTAGTGCTCTGGGAAAAGGGGACCCATATCAGGAATCAGTCGGCTTGTTCTGGAAAGGGTGAGATAAATATCTTAAGGCTTCTCAGGTACCTAAGGTCTCTGTTGCTGCTGCTGCTGCTGCTTCTATAACCCTTTAAAAATGTAAAAGTCTTTCTTAGCTTCCAGAATTGAGGTGGATTTGACCTGTGGACTGTAGTTTCCTGATTCCTGCTCAAGGTGGAAAGAGCTTGAATTTCAGAATGTCTATGTAAAACAGAGTCTTCCTGCCCCACTGCCTCCCATTCCTCAGGCTACACAACTGATTCACTTGGATTATGATGGGAATATTTGTTACTAGGCTTAGCTTTCTCTGAACTATACTTATGGGAACTTCCAGGGTTGAATGCAGTAAAGAGATAATATCTGCTTGGTTAATTTGAACCAAGTAGAGTCCCATATTCAAGAAACTGGGGCCCGGGGCGCCTGGGTGGCTCAGTGGGTTGGGCCTCTGCCTTCTGCTCAGGTCATGATCCGGGGTCCTGGGATCGAACCCCGCATCGGGCTGTCTGCTCGGCGGAGATCCTGCTTCCCCTTCTCCCTCTGCCTGCCTCTCATCTCTCTCTTTCTCTCTGTCAAATAAATCAATAAAATCTTTTAAAAAAAAAAAAAAAAAAGAAAGAAACTGGGGCCCATTCACTCCAGTCAGTCTTCTTTACTACAAATTTGCTTACACTGGAAATATCTTAATTGCTACTCCACTTGGTGTAGTCCTTGTCTAGGAAACCATCATGACCAAATCCATCTTCCTAGGGCAGAGCAGCCTGCTTTAAAATCACAGCTTTGAAATCGGGCAGAAGAAATTGCCAAGTGGGAGAGAGAATCAAGAGGAGAATCTGAAAGAACAAACAAAGAAAGAAGATGTGTGCTTCACCACATAAATTGAATCTGCAACACGTATGGAAACTTCAGGTATATGTGACTCATACGTAGTATCAATGTTTTCTCCAAGACTCCTAACTTTCTTCCTTTTCTTTTCCGCTTTTCTGAAATAACCCACATCTATGAATTTTCTTTCTTTTCTCTATATTATCAATTCTTATTGATGCATAGAACTCATTAGAATTGACATGCCCAGGCAGCCTTGGGGAGCAAGTCAGAGTGGCGTAATAAAAGGTTCCAGAAGGAACATGCCTCACCACCGCCTGGTTCCCCGAAACATGTTGCCAAGATGGTGTAGTTCTCATGTGAGAAACCCCTCCTTCACCTGTATCAACATGTCGTCCCTCCTACAACAGTGGATTGGGTTTGTTTTGACCCTGAGTAGGTCGCTATTTCCTTTCCTTTGCTGATATTATTCTTTCTTTGTTCCTTGAAGCTACAAATTACCTCAAGGGTAAATTGTTTTTTCTACACACACTCAGTCTTCACTTAATTGTTCATGTATAAAACTTGAGAGGCACAAGAGGAAAAACCACCACCAAAGAGCCAATAGGCTCTTGTACCTGTTTCTGTAATGCACTTCTAGAACAAAAGAAAGTGTTTTTTTGATTGTGATATAAAAAGCAGAAGAGAAAAGTGATAACTTTCCTACAGTTGTCTTAGAAAAAGAGTCCTCTGTGTTTTGGACACCGATCCTCCTATCTCTGGAAGTATATTCATACGAATATCCTTTCCCTGGAATAAGCCATAAAATAGACCATAATTCTCAGTAACCACAAACAATGGACTCTGAACAACTTATTTAGATGTGAGCTTTGACCCTACCAATCTCCTTTAATTATCTGGTCAGTTAGTATGAATAAAATATTCGTAACTCATTTGTTAACTTTTGCAGGGAAATAACATTTCACTCAGAGCTCTAAAAATTGTCACTGTGGGACTTCCAGAAGCTACAGAACCTAACTGAAGTCAAACCGACCTCCTTTCTGGAGGTAGAATCACACTAGATCACAATGTCCTGGCAGGATCACGCTTAGTAGCTGCAGACTTCAGGGTGCCTGTTTCCCGGGCTAGGACACAGATGCCCCAGGCTTGAGTCAAATGCCTCCAGAAACCACAGGTGGGGTTGGTGAAGGGTGGGGAGACAGTGAAGACTAGCTTTTGCCATCCCATGAATGAATGAATGCTGGTCCAGTTTCTTTAGGCTAGTCTAGAATGACCCAAAGGGATAGAATAGATTTCACTTTCTGTTTGATCTTCTAACGTCTTTCTTCTAATGCAATTATTTAAAATAGAACTCAATGGAAAAGAGTCAGATTGCTCTAAGCTTCTCGAAGTGTTTATTTCATAGGAAAGCTTTTCCTTATTTAAATAAATTTTGGGGATTTGTAGCATGATATTCTCCTGCCCCACCACCACTCCAAAAAAAAAAAAAATCAATGAAAAGGTGAGCAGTTTTAAATTTTGAGTATCTGAAGAAAGGCCTTGGCCCTTGTGAAATTTTGTTTGAGGAAATTCATAGAAAGTTAGGGAAAGCAACCATGTTCTTAGAAAGTGCCTTATTTGAGACTCAATTGGGTCCGTTCTGAGGTTATTCTGGGAGCTGGGTACATTTGTTCTCTCCTTGAATCACAGATTCTGACATGTGATTTTACAAGTTCTTGGCTCTTTTCTAAAAATTGACAGGCATACGGAAAAGTTAATAATTCAGTGAGTGAAATATGCTTATGTCTGCAAACAACAGAGATGAAAAAAGGCACCCTATTTTTACTGTGACTCTTCTTAGGAGTGTTAAAAATGCAAACCGAAAATTGACATAGAAAAGGTGCAAAAGATTTTGGCCCTTAAATCTTCTCAGCAGTTTCTCATTGTCATACAGCTTTCGTTTTCCTTAAGAGGAAACAATTTGAAGTCCAGCTTTTGAGCACTATGCCTTATATTACAGAACCTCTAGAATTTAAAAAGGGATAGAAGTTTTTTTTAGAAAAACGTGGCTTTTGTGAAATACAGCCATATTTCACAAAGATGTTGATTTCTACGTTACTTCTATCTAATTTAAAGATAAATTTAAGGATGATTGAGAAATGATAGTAATGTCTTTTACAAATGCATAGATATGAATCAGACCTGACATCTTTTAAGGAGACCTGAGTAGGACTTACCTAGCCACTAATATGTACTTTCCTTATTTTCTGTAACTCTTCGCCATGATATTCCAGTTATATTTGGAAAGTAACTGTCAACCTATACAAATAGCCTCATAGCCCATAAAAATTATGCCATCTTCAAACTAAAGATGAACAATATTTTCCAGAGCATGAAAAGTCCCATTGCTAGGGTTGATGTTCTATCTGTTCATAACTGGATAGAAAACTACCTACCAGAAGCCCAAACTTAGGTAGATCATTTCTGAAGGAATACATAAATTCATTGAAAGAAAGAAAACCATTTATGCTGACAGACTTTGATGTGAAGCAGTGGGACAGGAACGGATTCTTTTCCCCCTGGGAACATGGATTTCCTTTGCCTAAAATCCTTGTTTCTCCATCTTTGCATGGCTGCTTCCGTCCTGTGGGGAGCTCAGCTTAAAGGTCGTCCTGGAGTCATCTTTCTGATCAATCAAGCTCAGTAGGTGCCCTATTATATAATTATCTCCGTAGCACTTATCACCAACTGATATTCTTGGGTTTTGTTTGTTTAAGGTCAACCTCCTTACACTTGAAGGGCATGAACTTTGTTTTTTCCATGTTGTAATCCCAGTATCGAAAGTACCTGCTAAAGCAGGTGTTACAGGTTGAATTGTATTCCTCTTCCAAAGATGAGTTGACATCCTAACCCCAACACCTCAGAGTGACATTATTTGGAATAAAAGTTGTTACAGATGCAATTAGTTAAGATGAGTTGGGTGGGGAGTTGGGTGGGCCCTTAATCCCAGAAGACCACTGCCTTACAAGAGGAGAGAGACAAAGACACAGAAAACATGGTATGAAGACATAGCCACATGGAGGAGAAGATGGTTGTGTAAACTCAGAGGTGGAGATTGGAGTTTTGTTCCTAAAAGCCAATGAATGCCTGGGGATACCAGAAGCTGGGAGGGGTAAAGAAGGATCCCCCACTAGAGCCTTTGGAACTTTCCACCGTCTTAACCAGTGGCCAAATATGTCCCTTAAAAATGAAACTAAAGAAGATGGGATTTTGCAATGAAAACCATCTGTATAGCAAATGGGCCAAAACATACCATTCAATTGCAGTTCTCTGGTTTGGCTTGAAATAGTATTGCTATAATTTCATCAGAAATATTTTGATGAAGATTTTTACCATAATGCTGTGCTCATATTACTATAAATTTGCAAGTTTCAGCTAACAGCATTTAGTAATATAAAAATGCATTACAGATGTATATATACACACATATATATTTGCTTTTTCCTTTTTTTTGTAGTGACAGGAGCATACCTTTGGGGCACTGGATGGAATTTGATAGCTAAACTAAAGCCAATTCCAGTTTTAAGAAGAAATTTTCATGGTACTTCCAGATAGGCAAATTAAAAATCAGAATGAATCAGTGTCAGAATGATGAAGAAAGTTTATTAATGTACATTACTATTTGGATTATACTTTACATTATAATTTGGATTATTAATTTACAAGGTCTACATGGCCAAAATGGGTAATAGCTCAGAAACACAAATTCAAAATTTACTTATTGCTAATAATGATTTTTAGTGATCGCTTTTTAAAAAAATCTGTAGTCACTCGAAAACCAATCACATATATGTATATAGGTATAGATAGGTGTGTGTGTATGTGTGTGTGTGTGCATGTGTGTGAAATCATTACTATTTGGGGCCTAAAAAAATTATATTAGGCATTCTTTTGTGAAGCTACAATAACCTATTTATACTGCGTATCTCTTTATGACCCCATGGTAAGCATCTTTATTGATTCCTTGGTGCTATAAGAGCAATTTCCTTTGGAGGCATATTGTCCTGTTGCAGTTTTCTCTCTGTCTCATCTGGACACAATGCATAGACTTATGCACAAAAAAGCATAGGGAGGTATTGAAAGCAAAGAGTCGTGTGCAGGGTCTGAGCATATTTCCTGTCTCACAGGAAGTGTGCACATCATGACTTGTCATCTATAGTGTCTAGCTTAGTGTCTCCTCACTTCCTGGAATAAAACCAAACTAAGCAAAACAATAAAAATGACAACTTTAATGTGTTTGGGAATTCCAAACTCTTATTACTGGAATGTTAAATCTTTCAGCTCTGCTGCCCATTGTGCTCTCCAACATTCACAGTGGTTTTTATGGTATACTTTTCCAAATGTATTTCTTCTTGGTACACCCTGTATATTACACTTTATTTTAAATGTTATAATGAAACTCTACTTGTCCGGTGTCAAGAGGAAAATATTGGCTTATTATTCAAATTACTTCAGTTGTTATTTCTATAAGTCTCTTGGACAAAACTCATTCTCCTTTAAATATTGAGTTTTAGATGTAGGCAAATGCAGGGAAATAAATGATATGAAAACAAACCTTAGATTATCTTGTGACTTTACCATTCCTGCCCTCTACTTGTTGGTTCAAAGTTTCCCAAATCTGATGCATAAGTTTCAAGTTGGCTTCTCTAAGAAACAGTCCCGTATAGAAATGAGGTTCTATTTTATCAGCACTATTACTACTAACTACATGACTATCACTGCTTTTCAATTTGTAGAAAATCCAGCATTATCTACCAAGTTGGGAAGATGTCGAAAGAGCACTGATTGTGTTAGTGAGAATCACTTGTTCAGTTATAGATGCATTTTAGGGACGTGGGTCTGTGTCAGAAGCTTCCACACTGCATAGATCAATAAAATGGTACAGATACAGAGGCCTGGGAAAATCAACAAAAACCTCTGCGTTTCAAACCAAGCCAAGGGTGCCCCTTCCAGCGTGCCCTTGTGGAATATGCAACTGTGGGTAAGACGTGTTCGTAGTAAAGGGACAACCAGGAGCTGGAGCATGGGATGAGGTGACTATAGGTGGATGTGTGTGTGATGGAGAGAGCTTTCACTAGTAAATCATTTAGCGGCTATTTTTAAAAATCCAAACAAATTCAGATTCTGGAAGCAAATGCAAAATTATCATAAAATTTAGGATGAAAACATTTTAAAGTCATTTTCTGCTTGAAGCACAAATTCACAGAGTACAAATTTCATTCAGCCTGCAAGAAACATCTCAGAATTACCTAATCTAATGTCTTCATTATACTGGTAAGGAAATAAAAGTGATTTACCAAGTGGCTAGAATCCAGATTTTCTGACTGCTAGGCTTCAGCTCTCATTCATAGTTTTTTGAAGAAAGAGGACATTCGGAATTAACACTTAGAAAATTGCATCCATGGGCCAGATACAGTGATAGCTGTCAGGCATTGTCACCGTGGTTAAGGGTGAGGCTTCCAGTCAGAACTCCTCAGTGGGAAACTGGTTCTACCTCTTATTACCTGTGTGACTTTGGACACTTACGTTCTCTAATTACTAGTTTTTTCATGTATAAAATAAGGTCATAAATGAACCTTCCTCACTGACAAGGATTAAGTAAGATAATCTTTGCAAAAGGCTTAATAGAGCTTGGCACATAAATGTTGGCTCAATGAATACCGAATTTAAAAAAGAGGAAAAAAAAAACTGCCCGTCACAGGGGTGGAGAGGATGATTTTATGCCTCTTTTACAAATGAGAAAAATGAGGATCGAGTAAAATTCAGTAATTCTCCACTGAGTTGTAAAACCAGAACATGAGGTTTTGTCTGTTTGAACCCAAACTTCAGGCTGTGTCTGCTCTACCACAATGCGCTTCTAAGAGCCGCGAGGAGCTGAAAAGAACTCAGAGACCATCCACCTTGAAAGCTGGCTGCTGTGCTCCTGCTGAGTTCTGAAAGCCTTCTGGCAGTTTCCCAGCAATTCTGCAAATCTGCAAAGCTCTGAACTAGGTGCCTTCCATTGGCAGAAGCCAATGAGAATATTCAGGTGATCCTGCAAATATCACTCGACATTGGAGTCTGGAATTCCAATTCCAGACTCCTTTAGCTTTGGCTTCCTTTAGCTTGGCTAAAGGCTTGGCTTCCTTTAGCTAATGACAGGTCCGTTCTCAAGAATAGGGGCTGGGTCCTCTCTTCCTGCAGAAAGGACTCGCCCCACGCTCAACCCTGTAAGCTCGCTCTGTGTCAGCTCTGCCCATACAGGAACCTTGTCCAGGTCACTTACCTCTTCAAGGCTGGATTAGGACAGATCCTCAGGCCACACCCCTGCCCAACTACCCCAGACTCCTCCACTGAGACCCTGAAAGATCCACTTTTATGTAAACTTTTCGGTGAAGTAAAGCTTACATCAGAAAAAAAAGTGCAAGTCCTGTAAGCACACAATTCAATTAATTTTCACAAAGGGAACACAGTCTCAAATTCAGTAGTAGGGCATTCCAGGAGACCCCCTTCTAGGTCACCACACATCCTGGGAACCGCTCTCCCAAGATAATCACTATATTCTGACATCTCACATTAGAGTTTGCTTTGGCCTATTTTTGAAATTTATATAAATGGAATCACGGTGTGTGTTCTTTTGTATCTGGCTTCTCTTACTCCACAGTATGTTTGTGAAATTTGTTTATGTTATTGCATATAGTTTGTTTTCATTGCTATATAGTAGGGGGCGGGTCAATGTCCTGTTCTGTAAAGAAAGTTCTATTGAAGCACCGCCAGGCTGATTCGTTGCTGTATTGTCTACAGCTGCTTTCACGCCACAATGGCGGAGTTTGGTTGCAACAGAGACTGTGTAGTCGTCAATGCTGAAATATTTGCTATCTGGCACTTTCCAGAAAAGAAAGTTTGCTGACCCCCGCTCTGTTGTATCCAATCACAACATTTCTTTATTCGTTCTATTCTCGAGGGACATTTGAGCTTTTCTAGCTTTTCTAGAACGTTCCTGTACATGTCTTTTGGTGATATATGTACATGTTCTACTGGATGTATGGTTGGCATGTGTGTTTTTTAAAAAATCTCTGACTTTAATGTACAGACAGGTTTGAAAACTGCTTTAGAGAAGTTTAAAGAGTTTAAACCCAAAGTGGTTGGCCTGTCTCGCCCCCAAGGTCATGCAGAAAAAGAATTGTCAGGGCGGAGATTGATAGTCAAAGCCTTGCTTCTTAGAACAGGTCTGGTTTTCCACTATGGGTCCTGTAGTCCTTATCTCCAGAACATTAACTTAGAAGCTTCTTAACTTATCCCAAAGCCTTCACAAATATGACTCTTTTCTACCACATCTCTTGTACATTTGCAAGAAAAAGACACTCCCTGCCTTATGAGAATCCTAGAGAAGGACGGGATGATATAAATCACTTAATTCAATCCCCCCATCTTATAAAATAGTAAATTGAGGTACAGACATACTGAAGATTTGCCCCAAATAAACATTTTGAGTTTTTTTTTATTATTTACTACAAAATGATTTTGAACTTTCTGTTTTTTTCTTTGCATTTGATGCTATTTCAGTCAATTAATTAACAAAAATAATATCCATTAATTATAACTATTTAGACATTGCAGAAGTATCCACAGTAAAACTAATACTTTCTCCATTCCCTGCTGCATAGTCTCTTGCCCTTAGGTGATCACTCTTAACAATTTGTATCTTAATTATCTGTATATAAATGTATAAATATGCCTGTAAGTGATGTGAGTCCCAACTTTGATAAAGAAGACATATAAGAATTTTTCTTCAAGTTAATTTTTAGTTCGAAGCTCTATTGCGTCAGTTAGATGGCCACTCAGTCTCGGTTAGTGTAGAATACTCTCCCTTTTCCTGAAGTTATGTCTATATTTCAGGGGGTTTTATGTAGTACCAAGAAATTGGGTGAGTACTCAAGCATGGGCAGCATCTGCTCCTTGGAAACCACAGTGATAGTGAGACATCTTTCACTCTTTCTGGGCGTTGGCCACCAGTCCCCACAGGTGTGTTGGTCCCTGTTGTCAGACCCTGTCAGGTGCGGTGGTTCAGTGCCTGAGCCTTGGCAGTCTCTGCCAGGCTGCCTGAAGCCCTACCAGCACTGGCTCACTATAGCCGTTTCCTCCGTGGACTCTTGCCAGCTTCCTTGGCCTCCACCAGGAAACTGAGGCCCAATTTTCCCCTGGTCGTAGGTCCCACCAGACTCACTGGAATTTTCCAGTGGCTTCTGGCATCCACCCTGCTCTTCTGGGCTCACCTCCAACACTCATCACTCTCCTTTCAATACAATTTTGTCTCTCTCTAAGCTGGGCGCATTTCCTCTCACCTTCCGTGAGCATCCTTGTACAGGGTTTTATATGCTTGTATTTTTATCTCTGTCACCTTCTCTTCTCAAAGCCTCAAATGTTTGCAAATTTGATTTTTTTCGAAGCTGATTGTTGAGATGATTGTCTTGCTTACCCATACTTCATTGGGTTCAACAAGCCCAGAGAAGCCCAAGAGCTTGAACAAGAGTAGGGGTCAAAGAGGTAAAAAGTGAACGACTAGAAAAAAAATATTATGGTCAATATCTCATATTATTATCCTACCACAAAAATAGGCACCTCTGTAGAGGAATTATTTAATTTTGCTTTTTTCCCCAAATTGGGGTTATGCAATATATCAAACTATAACTTGCATTTTTTAACTTCATAAAACTTGGACGATACATGCATACATCCACATATGTTTCATTATTTGTAATGGTTTCATAGTAGCATTTGTTCAGTTATGTTCCTTATTGTTGGATGGCCAGGTTGTTTTTGTTATTACAAATAATAATAATCATAGCCAACATTAATTATGGTCTTAAAATGACCAGACAATGTTCTAAGCACTATCTCATTTAATGTTAAAACAACCTCCATGAGACAGATATTATTGTTGCTTCATTTGTGTGTGTGTGTGTGTGTTTTGTTGCTTCATTTTTACAGATGAGAAAATTGAGACATATAAGGATTAAATAGCTTACTTAAGGTCACAGCAAATTAGGATTTGAATCCAGATTAGTCCATCCGGAGAGGCTATGTCCTTCCCCACTACACAGTTCTGCCTTCCCTCCCCTAATTAGCATACTTGTACATGTGTTTATATACATTATTTTTATTTCTGTCCAGTAACTACCCAGAACTGAGAATGTGGGCAAAGTTTCCTTGTATTTTTATATCTTAAGATATGTTGGCAGATTACTTTTGGACTGAAGCAATTTACAGAACCACCCCTTGTATTCAGGAGCAATGATTACTCCCAAGTCTTACCAACACTAGACCTCAGGACTTATTTGAAGTTTAATCATGCTGGCAGGAACACCGACCCTTCACCCTTAAATGATGACCGGGTGTTTCAATTTTCATTCCCTCAGCACCAATGTGAATGTCAAACATCTTAGGTTTATTGTCCCTTTGTATTTCCTCTGCTGTGAATTGCCTGTTTGCCACTATGATTTTTAAATTAATTTCAGAAGCTCTTTGTGTACTACGGATATTAAGCCATTGTTTTATATGTGTTGTAAATATTTTCTCTAAGAAGATCATCTGTTCTGTGTTTCCTACTACATGAAAGTTATACACATTTAATTGATTCTTCCCATTTTTTTCCTTTATAAACAAGCTACACAGCAATCTATAGTAGAGTTTTTAAAAACATGTATTCAGTCATTCACCTTCAGTTTCCCATCTGGCCAGAGAAAGCTTTCCTCACTCCATAGCTATACAAATATTTTCCTAATTTTTCTCTAATATCTTTATGTTGTTCCTTGTTTTGTATTTAGTTTCTTAATATGTCTGGAACTTACTTCTGGATATGTTATAAGATAGGAGTTGACATTATTTTCTTTAAGTATAGCTAATTATCCCAATCCAACTTATATTTACTTTGAATTGCATGTATAATGAATATTATAGATCCTTCCCCAAAGATACCTACTCCCAGATATACTTGGATCCAAATCCTATTCTTTTTCATTGATCTGTTAGTTTTGATTCTGCCTTGATTCCCATCACTTTATAGTGGGCTTTTATATCTGTTAAATGAAATACTTCCCCCACTTCTGAAAGAGAACTATGAAGTTCATTAGATATTTCTCTTCTCTAGATATTGAATAATATTACAGTAGGCCATGATGGTACTTCTTACAAATTTTTTTAAAAGATTTTATTTATTTATTTGAGACAGAGAGTGAGAGAGAGAGAGATAGGGCAAGGGGAGGGGCAGAGAAGCAGACTCCCCATCTGAGCAGAGAGTCTGACGTGGGACTTGATCCCAGAACCCTGAGATCATGACCTGAGCAAAAGCAGACGCTTAACTGACAGAGCTACACAGTTGCCCTAAATTGGTTTTTTCATGAATGAAGAAATGCAACATCTTCTAGGTAAATGAAGTTCTTTATGTCTGAAAACTTACATGATCTGACATCATTCAAATTTGGTCAAATAATATTATCAATGAATTGACCTTGAATTTGTATTAAAATTAGCATTTTTTTTCAGCTTTAGATATTGCCCAAGGTCCAGACAATAGGAAAATTAGCCAATTAGGGAAAGAAAGTGAGCATATTTTTATGACTGATAAAGGTTATTATCTCAGTTAAATAGAAACAATTAAGTTTAACAATAATTTAACTGAAAAGTTAAATACTTACTATTCTAATAATGCAACATTTATCATTGGTATCTCTTCCCCCATTACCCTAACTTTTACTAATTTGCATCCAGGTTTAATCTGAAAATGTATAAAGATGTAGAACGTATCACATGGTTTTTATTTCAAGCTTCATTAAGGACAAGGGAAAGTTGAAGTTTATCATTCTTTTTAATGCCAAGATCTTAACTAATTCTATATTGAACTTCATGGGTGAGTCGGTACTTATGATTTTTGACTAGTTCATCCTTGTTTGTAAATGCAGCTACATCAGTGTATTTCTCTAGATGTAACATATATCTATCTATATATAGATATATATCTATATCTACATCTATATATATATCTATGTTCGAGCAATCAAAATAGAACCATTCTGCAGATAGCATATTACTAATCCATAATCTGGAATTGGCACAACAATGATTCATGTGCTGTAATACTCATTACTGCTTCCTACAAGCTTTGAAAAACTTTATTTTGGGAAGAATTCTGTCTCAATATCCCCCACAGTAGATTTCTGCCCTCATTTCCTTTGTATTTATTCTGGGTGGTGTTTGCAAGACTATGAGGATCTATTTTGGTTGGGGACACTGTTCTCTTCCTAGAGGAGGAAGTGAGAGCGCTGTGCTTTGTCTCCAGCTCCAAAGCTGTTAGACAGATCAGACAGGGAGCTCTGTCAGCCAGGCTCCAGGAAGGGTTCTCTCTTCTGATGGAACAACTAAACAATTGTTACTATTCACAATGGGCCAAATGGAGAAGTATTCTTAGAACAATAAGAAAAGGGAAAGTCAGCCACTAGGCAGGAAAGAAGGCTTTCAAGCAACATCAAACTTAAAGAATGTGAATATCTTTTAAATGTAAACAGTGTACCGTATCACTTCTCCAAATAACAATACCAAGAGTGCTTGCCATGTGCCGGGCACTTGACAGACCCTATTATCTCTAATCTCATATCAACCATACCAGACAAGTCTTCTCCCTTATCTGACATGTGAAGAAACCAAGGTCAGAGAGGTTGTAAGAACTTCTCCATGGATGGTAAATGTAGAATTCTAACCAAAACTTATATAACTACTATATAAGAATACACTTGATCTTAGCCAAAAGGCCGAGAAGCGATTACTACTATATAAGAATAAATCTCTTTTTTTTTAAATTAAAAAGTAGATGAAAAGTTTGCAATTCTTGATGAGAGAATCTATAATCTCTTTACAAAAAGCACAAGGCATTGAGGGGCTCATTAGTAGTTTATGTTCTTTTCTTTTTGAGTTTCCCTGAATACTACAAGGGTGATGGGAACCTCAGGAAAATTTGGTAAAGCTGTGTGTGGTGACAAAACAGTCCCCTCTGTTGTCACACACATAATTATTCTTCCTCGATCCCTCTCAAATTCTGCAAAGGACACAGAGGATGAACTCTTACTTGTTTACAGCAACTTCAAAATCTTACAGACAAGTATGTAAAGATCTAAATTATTAATAACTATCTCACTAATTTTCAACACCACTATTGGGTTATCTACTGTACACATGTAATATATGCATCTGAAAAATAATGATCTCTTGTCAAATAGTTGGTCTTCTTTTCGTTAGAGTTTTAGTATTTCACTGAATGTTTCTTTTAAGTGCCAGATCAATGAAACAGTTCTTTACCTTAATTTCACATAATTTACAGTAGATGAGAAGGAAAAATAATGGATCTAAAAGGGAGGTATGCATTGGATTGCTTTTAGATATGTAGTAATATACTAGAACACATCAATAATTGACTTAATAAATGACATAATGAATGATGAAGTTACTAGTTATCTAGTTACTTCAAGAATAAGAACACAAATTATTTTACAGTTCTTTGCTAACTTCTTAGGTTCCACTGTGCCCAATCTGGGCATACTCGACATGTAGGTGGACCAAGGGGCTATTTATATGGTATTATGGGTAGCTCTTTTTCTTGCTGCCGAGTACTATACCTGCATTGGAGATTTCCTGTTCTTCAACTCCTGGCCTGCCCCCACTTTTAGTATCTACCTCATGCTCTCATTAGGTCTAGTTGATAACATTTTTATAGATCAGTTAGCCATTCATTAATTAGCATCACAGAAAGCAGAATTCTGGGTAAAAAACAAGATGGAAGACAAGAGGTATGCTGTGAAGCTAGGATGGTGAGAGTGAGGTGATGGCTTCTGGAACCCTGCTCAGGGCACTGAACATGAGGAGAAGGACAGAGTAGAATGGAGGAGAGAAGTAAAGCATGAAAAGAGAAATGTTTCCCCAAAGAGGAGGTTGAAACCTTCTTCATCCTTTTACCTAAGGTTCCCTAAAGTCAACTGCATCTATTAAAATGATCAATTTACAGAACACACCAGACGTTGACATGCCTTCTATGCATGCCTGTAGTCTCTTCAGAAGGAAACCACTAAATGCACAGCACCTGTTGAGGAAGTTACTCTAGGAAGTTCCTCAGGCATAAGTGGCCAGGTTTTACTCCACATCAGCCTGCTGCCCACAGACAATTGGACCAGGGTGGGGGTGCCTAGGTGGCTCAGTCAGTTAAGTGTGGGACTCTTGATTTAGGCTCAGGTCATGATCTCAGTATTGTGAGATGGAGCTCCACATCAGGATCCAGGCTCTGCACAGAGTCTGCTTGAGATTCTCTCTCTCCCTCTTTCTCTGTCCTTCCCCCTGCTCTCTCTAAATAAATAAATAATAAATAAAATCTTAAAAAAAAAATCGAACAGGGTATATGCCTAACCCAAAGGCAGCTAATCTAGTCAGACCAACAGCCTCTGCAGTGGTCCGACAGCAAAAACTCTGCCCTCTAGGAATGGTGGTGATTAATTAGACAACCTGATGCTCTCTCGCGAGACGGTGAACATAAATTATTTTGTGAAAATAAGCTAGATGGTAGTAGAATACAGCTACACAGAGAGAATACTTGAGAGAAGGCAGGGGAATAATCTAGTCATTAGAACCACATAGAATCCTGACTCATTTTTCAGAACATAAACTATGTTCTGGTATTCAGGAGAAACTTCTGGTCTTGTGATTTTGGTGTGAGACTTCTTTTGGACTCTGGTTTAGATTCTAAATGCTTGAAGAAGAAAGCTAGTCAAGATTCCTGTTTTCCTTTTTTCCACAGGTGTCATTCTACAAAGCATGTTACTTCATCCCCATCTCTTGAGGTAGAAGCAGTAAATCTCTTTTTTGCAACCAAAGAGCCCATATAAATAATTATCTAAAATATCACATCTGCATCTTTTTTTTTCTATGTAAGGTGTCAGGTTATATAAATGTTGATTAAATAGAATTGTTTTAGTTCAACTTAAAATTCAATAATGAGAAAAATAGAGAATAAGTACACTTATGTCAATAAGTACTGACATTCTAAGGGGACATGCTGGGTAAATCCATGTTAAAAATACTAAAAGAAAGCTGAACTAACTGAACAGCCACATTTGGACTAAGATGTCAGAGGAAAATTTGCTGGCCTAATAAGAGGTACTGTAGTTTCATCAAGGAATACATGCCAAGTACAGGGAACCTCTAAGATAATAGTCTTAGTACTTAATAGTATTAACTAATGTGCTATAGTGGTAGACTAGCAGGCTAGAGACTCAGAAAAGCTGATGGTGCACATGAAGTTTGGAGGCAATCTTCTGGAGAATTACCTCTTGCTCAGAGATTGGCATTTTTGTACTATTCAGGCTTTCAGCTGAGTAGAGGCAGCCTACCTACATTATGAAGAGCAATCGGCTTACTCAAAGTTCACCAATTTAGGGGCGCCTGGGTGGCTCAGTGGGTAAAAGCCTCTGCCTTCAGCTCAGGTCATGATTTCAGGGTCCTGGGATTGAGCCCCCGCATCGGGCTCTCTGCTCAATGGGGAGCCTGCTTCCCCCTCTCTCTCTGCCTGCCTCTCTGCCTACTTGCTATCTCTCTCTATCAAATAAATAAATAAATGAAATCTTTAAAAAAAAAAAAGGTCACAATTTAAATGTTAACCTCATCGAAAACACCCTCCAAATTGACACTTAAAATTTACCACCACAATACTAGACAAGGGTCTGAATGGGGAAGGGACCTTACATTCTTACCTGAATGTAAGAAGGGACAAGCAACTCCACAGCTGGCTGGTATTTGTTGAGCCTAGGAAGCTCCATCACCAAGGTGGAGCAGGGCAAGAGAGTCCTTAGGAGAGCTTGGCACGTGTCTCCTGTGTTGGAGGTCATTGCAAGCATGGAGTTTAGTATTGCTTTCTGCCTGAAGAATTCTGCAGGAAAACAGCTGAAGGACAGCAGGCTTGAGCCATTCTAGACTTGGATCATGAGAAAGGCAGCAATTGTCTTGCAAGAGACACTTGTCTTTTCTCTGGCACATCATTTGTGTTTCAAGTGATCTTTCCAAATCTCAACTGTAATCTCATTATTCCTCTACCTATTTTGGTGGCTCTTAGGTGTTCGCAGAATAGGGCACGAATTCCTGCAAATGGCTCATGAGCCCTCCATGGCCTGTAGCTTCTACCACTCTGGCCTCTCTGCTTTTTCCCCTCAGCTTCCCCCCCTCCCCCACCCACAGCCTACTGTACATGCAGTGCCTCTCCCTGGCCAGCCAGCTGAATGCCTACACCTTCAAAATTCACCTTGCACCACTTCTACAAAACTTACTCTCATCACCCTCAGGTTGGGTTGTCCACTCCCTTTCTTATGTTATATTCTTACTGTAGAACCAATAACATTATTTTTTACGACTTTGTTTACTTACCACATTAACCCCTTCTAGACTGTAATTTACTTCCAGTCAGAGAACTCTGATTTATCTCTGTGTCCCCAAAACATAGCTCAGGGGCAGAGCACAGAATGCCCTCAATTAATGTCTGTGGCATGAATGAATTAACGAAATGTCTAGAGAGAAATTTCAGGTGTTTGAAGAAATATCTGGGAAGAATGGATTTCAAGAGTTCTCAGTATTTCAATATTTTCTACTTTTCATTTCTTCTCCTTCCTAATTTGTAATTTTTATTTCTCCACGGTAGAAAGTAGCAGTTCTCCAAGAGTGGTCTACAGACCCCTACAAGTAGCCTAGATCTTACTAGAAGGTCTATGATGTCAACAGTATTTTCATACACTAGGATCTGCTTTTCTCACTGTTGGACATTTGCACTGATGCTGGTGCAAAGGCAGTGGTGGATCTGCATCTTAGCCCGATGCAGAGTGGTGGCGACAAACTATACCATCAGTCATTGCAGCATCCACCCAGTGCCATCTATTCATATTTAAAACAGAAAAAAAAAAGCCAGTCTTCTTTAAGAAAGTTCTAGATGAAGCAATAAACATTATTCATTTTATTTCATTTCAGTCTTTGAGACCATGTTCTGTTTGATACCATAGGAGTATGTGAATGCACTAATGCTGCCTACCACAGTGTGTGTTGTCTCAAGGAAAGGCACCTGGGAGATGATTTGCAGGCTGAACTAGCCAGTTTTTAAATGGAATTCTATTTGTACTTGAAAGAACAACTGACAGACAAACTGTGGTTCTTCAGACTTTGGCATCTGGCAGACATTTTCTTGAAAATGAACAAAGTATGTCTGTCATTTCAAAAAAAGACTTGGCAGTATTTGTTGTGAACGATAAAATTTGAACTTTCAAGTGAAAATTAGAATTTTGCAAAATTTGTAGCTGCCATTTTGAGCTTGACAGCTTTCCAAAACTCACATATTTTTTTGTTCTGACGAGATTGGTGATGATGTTAACAGATGTCATTTTCTTGATACCGTATAAAGACATGCATAATCCTTTACAAAATCTGCGTATCTCTTCAGCCAAATTTTCCAGATGACCAATACTTAATTTTACAAAAGCTATATGTAAAATGTTCGTTTAAGATACAAGATATATGAATGAATGTTTTTTAGATAAGTGAATTTTAGTGCAACTATGCAAATTTCATTAATACAATTTCTGACTTCCTGTTGCAACTAACCTTTAAGAAATTACTTCTAGAGCACCTGGGTGGCTCAGTTGGCTAGGCGACTGCCTTCTGCTCAGGTCATGATCCCGGAGTTCTGGGATAGAGTTCCCCATCAGGCTCCCAGCTCTACAGGGAGTCTGCTTCTCCCTCTGACCTCCCCTCTCATGCTCTCTCTCTCAGATAAATAAATAAAATCTAAAAAAAAAAAAAAAGAAATTACTTCTTGTTGAGTTTTGATATAGTATCAAAGAAGAATATCCATAATTATTTGGAAAAGATATTAAAATATCCTTCCCTTTTCCAAACATGTCTGTATGAGGTCAGATTTTCTTCATATACTTTAATATAATACACAATCCAATGAATTGAATGCAGAAGCAGATGTGAAAATTCAGCTATTTTCTTTTAAGCCAGACATTAAAAAGATCTACAAAAATCGTAAAATAAAGTTATGCTTCTCCTTAATTTTTTCCATTTCAGAAAAAAATAATTATTTTTCCAGAAATATATTACCTATATTAACAGGTAATAAGTTTAGCATTATTTTAAGTGCATTAATAAATAGTTTTTAAATTGCTCAGTTTTAATTTCTAAGATGGTAAACAGCAATTGACATAATCTACATAAATAAAAGCTCTTTGAGTCTCTCAATAATTTTTAAAATATAAAATCAGGTTGACACCAAAAAGTATGAATTACTGTTTTTATCCTTGTCTCTTCTTAAAAAAGGTAGGTAACTCTAAAGAGGGACCATATTTTTTTCTCCAATGCAAAAAAATATCCCAAGCAAACCCCCCCCAAAAGCTCAAAAAACAGAAACAAAAAATTCATAAATGCTCAAAGGAAATTTCTGTTTGTTTTTTTTTTTTAGAATGTAGGTTTTTTTATTTTATTTTATTTGTGAGAGAGAGAGAGACTGAGAATGAGAGGGGAGAAGGTCAGAGGGAGAAGCAGACTTCCCGCAGAGGCGGGAATCCGATATGGGACTCGATCCCGGGACTCCAGGACCATGACCTGAGCTGAAAGCAGTCGCCTAACCAACTGAGCCACCCAGGCGCCCAAGGAAATTTCTGTTTTAAAGTTGAAATCAAAACTGCAGGTTATATGTTTGAAAAGTAAACTAGAGATCCACATATCCAAAATACTTCCTGGTATATTGATATTTTAGCTAGGAGTCCCACATAGCATATGAATGCAGAGGCAGCTATTAGGTTATATTTAAACTAAGACAATAATTGCATAAACACGTGTAACCATTAGAAGTACAAAATAAGTCATCTAATTTGAATCAGTGGGAGACTTTCATATTTTGAAAATACACATATTCTTTAGTGCCCCAGATTCAGTTATAAAAGGACTAGGAATTAAATAAACATCTTGTTTGCACTGTTGTAGTTGCATACAGTATTCAGATAACAAAAACAAAGCTAAATTTTGAAAAGTCATGCAACAAGCAGTGCTCACCATTTCTTCAGAACATTTGCTAGTATGAGGAAGATTATATTTGGGCGAGAGCGGTAGCTTAAGTTTCAGCCAAATTCTGTTAATTACAGTGAATTTCAACAATGATCGATCTGAATTACTGAGCTTCCAAAATTTGTTCTGTCAAATATCACTCAAAATTGACTATTAATTCTGACTTAAAATAACTGCATTATTAAGATTTTTGTATATATATATATATGATATATAAGATTTTGCATATATACACTATTTATAGTATATATATATGCACATACATACATGCATATCTTTATAGTATATATATGTATATGTGTGTATGTGTATATATAATATATATTAATATATATTAATACATGTATTACAGGAAATATCTGACCTGTAGCTTTTGAGTTTTGACACAATATTGATGAATGCTTTTCACTAAGAAGTAAGTGTCCTTTAAAGAACAGAGATCCTCACAGACGGGAAGTGCTGACTTTTTATTACTATAGTTATATTTCTTATACAAGGGCAAAACTAAAATTAATTTACAAACTAACTGCTTTAACCAATTTCAGTAAAATCCCAGTTAACTAGGCTAGTTGCATATGATCAATGAGGCAGCTTTGCAGAAGTTAAGCCGTTGCCAGCTTCCAGCCTGTGGCTCCCATGACTACAGCAGGGCTCTTGTGGCTTGATATGCAGATAGTACTACTATTAAGCTATCCGATGGCCATTCTCATCTGTGACTTTTTGTTTTAACCAAACTGTAGCAAAATCTTCCTATATACAGGATGCTATGATATCACTGTTCTTCACTCACATTCCTATTAGACAGAACTCTTGGATTCATTGAGCGCTGGATTCCTGGGACCATTCTCATTTCGACAGTGACCGCCCAAATGATCAATTATTTTTATTAGCTTTAGGAATGAAAACACAAAAACTTAAATATTTCATAGAGGACTTGAGTGACCTCTAGAGTGTGCCCTCAGAGTCCAGTTTAGGAAACCAACGCGTCAGATTAGAAAGCTTTGTCCAAAGCTGCGGGAAGTACCCTGCCCGCAGAGGAGGCGCTCAGAGGTGATTTTACTGGAAATACACAAGCTTTTCAAAACCTCCAGAGCTGGCCCATTGAAAGGTCACCAGATGGAAAGTCACTCCTTGAAAGAAGATCTTTTTTGGGGCGGAAAGTGAAATTTTACACATTGATTTCTGCTTTGTAAGAAGGAAGTGTATACCTTTCTCCATTAAAAATAGAAAGTCTCCATGTCAAGACCTCTTTTATTTGCTAATCTTCTATGAAATCACTACTTACTATTTTGTATAAAATACTGTTGTTTTATTATTTATATTATTAGATTATTTATTTTTTAAAGTTTTACATAAGATTCTGGCCAACATTTGTCCTATTCTGAAATCTAGAGCAGGAGTCAGCAAACTATACCAACTGTGAGTCAAATTTAGCCCACTGTCTGTTCTTCTATGAGTGAAGAATGTTTTAAACATTTTCAAAGGGTTGTTTAAAAAAAGAAAGAAAAAAAGAAAGAAAGAAGGAAAAAAAGAGAAAGATACCCCAATATGAAACAGAGAACATATGTGGTCCATAAAACGCAAAATAGTTACTATCTGGCCCTTTACAGAAAAAGTTTGCCAACCCTTGTGCAAAGCATTGCTTATCTTTAAAAAACAAATCAGTCTTGTCTTAAGGAAGCATCGACAGCATTCATATTCAACCCTCGCTCCCCCTGATCCTCTTTTATTTTTTGTTTACCTTTTCCTCACTATCATATTGAAGGCTTTTAATATATTGCTGCATTTGTTAAATGAATTCTACCGTTCAGTCTTTTATTTTAAAAACAGGTGAGAAGGTGGGTCACCTGGGTGGCTCAGTCGGTTAAGTGACCAACTCTTATTTTCTCAGGTCATGATCTCAGGGTCCTGGGATTAAGCCCCTGGTCCGGGTTCCCACTCCATGGAGAGTCTACTTGTCTCCTCTCTCTGCCCCTTTCCTCCTGCTCACATTCTCTCTCTCTCTCTCTCTCTCTAAAATAATTAAATAAATCTTAAGGGGAAAAAAAGGTGAGATACAAAAATCAAAACTGTAGGGGCTCCTGCGTGGTGTAGTTGGTTGAGTCAGACTCTAGGTTTTGGCTCAGGTTGTGATCTCATTGGTTTGTGGGACTGAGTCCCGAGTTGGGCGCTGCACTCAGTGGAGAGTCTGCTTGAGATTCTCTCTGTCTCCCTCTCCCTCTGCCCCTCCTGTTGGCTCTCTCTCTCTCAAATTCATAAATCTTTAAAAAAAAATCAACACTCTATTTCTATAAACTAGCAATAAATTGGAAATTGAAATTTAATAAAACTACCATTTGCAATTATGCTAAAAACATGACAAATATAGGTATAAATCTAACAAAATAAGTGCAAAGATCTGTACCCTGAAAAATATAAAACATTGATGAAAAATATCAAAGAAGATCTAAATAAAGGATTATAGTACCCGGCACAGACAAGGACATAGATGAACTGGAACTCTCATACATTGCTGGTGAGAATGCAAAATAGTAAAACCACGTAAGATAAACATTTGGCAATTTCTTATAAATGTGTGGTTCCATATGACCTAACAATTCTATTCCTAGGTATTCACTCAAAAGAAATGAAAACTTTTGTTTATACAAGCTAATACATGAATGTTTGCAGTGACTTTATTCATAATAGCTCCAAACTGGAAACAACCCAAATATCCTTCAACTGCTGAATGAATATTTTATGCTAAAACAGATTCAAATGGCTATATAGGGTGATCCGATTCATAAGACATTCAAGAAAGGGAAAACTATAGGCACAGAAAACTAATGGCTGCCAGGTGGTGGGGGAGGGGGTGACTACAAAAGGGCACAGGAGAATTTTTTGAGGAGATGGAACTATTTTAAATCTGGATTTGGGTGGTGTTAACACATCTGTATGCCTTTGTCAAAACTCCCAGAACAAGACACCAAAAGGGAGAATTTCATTGTACATTAATTTTATCTTAATTTAAAAAATTTTTCCAATAAAAAAAAGTACAAGATGTAAAAAAAAAAAAAAAGAGGAAAACAGGACCTATTTGCCTTGAACGCCAACATTCATTCTTTAATGTCTTTGATTTGCGTTCTGATTCTTTTCTTTAATAATGAAAAAGCGGTCGCTAATGTTCACGAAGTTTGGGAGTGACTTGAGGAATGTTTAACCTGAGCTCCGGGCTTCTCAGATGGAGTAAGTAATTGCTAAACTCAGAGAAAGATGACCGAGCATTAACCTCATTTTCTGAATCCCTTTTCTCAGGAATTAAAAAGCATGAATAATATTTGTGTGGTAAACTCTAAATGGCTTAATAATCTGTAAGCCTACAGAGAAATTCACTTTCAGAGCTGCAAATGGTTTATAAGCTTCATTAATAGTCCATTTTAAGTATGATTAAGTGCTTAGGATATTGTTAAGTAACGAATTACTTGTTGGTAACCTATGATGATATCCTTCACCTGACTCAGAGAACACATTTAAGTAGCCCAAGAAATGTCATAATTGCTCACTAAGGAAATAAAATGTGGTGGGTAGGTATCTGGATCCTTTGTCATCTTCAACAGATTCTGTAGCAAAGAACATCTGAAACTAAGTCCTCGGGGGGAAAATGCCGTTGCTGAGGAAGGCTTCGAGACACAGATTGCTGGTGGCAGGATTTGGTCATGAACATAGCATTTGAAAGACTCAAGGCAATTATGTTTTGTTCCCTGAAGGCAGATGGGTCCTCGTTGAGCGCTTCCTTAAGCAAAAAGTTAGGATCCCTGAAACGTTCTCCACCCCCTCAGTGTCTCAGTTTCTTCCATTCTAGAGTTCTCGGCAGGAAGCAGGGGAGGGTCACCAGGAGAGGGAGGCTGTGGGGCACCCTTGGCGGTCTGAGGACTCGGTCCGCCCATGTGCGTGCCCATGTGCGTGCCCATCGTCACCAGAGACGCTTTGCCCCTAAGGAGTGCGATCCAGAACTTAGCTCCAGAAGCCCTGGCAGTCATTGGGACCGCACCCCACACCTCCCCAGCATGTCACATGCAATACTTCTTTTGGCACTGTTTCCACCTATCAGCTCTGTAAAGGACTTTGGGGACAGTTGTGCCCTCCTGGCCTCTAGTAAAACTAGTGAAGCTCTCTGGGAACATAAATGGCATTGCCGTCCCCAGGACTAGCAGAATTCTGCTGCCAGCCCACTAATCCTTCTGGCAAACTCAAGGCATGATGGCCGGCCCTCCCTCCAACACCCCCTCCCCCAACTCACGGGTGTCAGCGCAGGGCCTGCTGGGGCGGGCTCTGAGCTCCCTTCTTGCCCTGACTCCTCAGGCCAGCTTGGACACGAGTTCTGACACGCCTGGCTCCTCAGACTTACTTCTTCCAAGTGTGCATGAGTTGGGGCAGCTGGGATCCTTGGGTCTGAAGGCACCCTCTACTGTATCACCCCCTCCCCCATCCCATGACCACACCCCCTACCTTTGCCCCTGAGGGATCTTGACCTTTGGCGCTCTCCAAGCAATCAGGCAGCTTGGAGTCTGAACTTTGGCTTGCGCCCCAGAATCTTGTCTCCCCCGCAGGCTTAATGTTCCTACATTTGTTTTATGAACTTCCCCTCCAGCTCTGAGCTCTCAATCCGTTCTGGCCTGCCTGTAACCTTGGTCACCCAGCCAGGCTGGCAGAGTCCCCTGAAGTCAGTGTCTTCATGCCTATTCCCCAAGCGCTTTCCAGCTATTTGAATGCTTCCCCAGGAATAAGGTGAGTAAGCTGAGTAAGGCAAGGCCTGGTGGTAGAGTTATGTAGATACTCACTGGAAGTGAGACAGGCCGGAAAAAAGATCATCTCTCTTCTACCTGGCTCCTTTCATAGATGAGAAAAAAAAGGGCCAAAAATAGTAACTGACTTGGCCAGCATCATTTTGGTTACTATAGAGCAAAGTTGCTTCCTTGCTGGGTACAGTATTCTCCATTTTCATTCATTCAAAGAGCATTCACTGAGTGTCTACCTTGGGACATGTTATTACAAATTAAAAAATTCTTGGGTATGTAAGAGCTGTTAAAAAGATACAAAATAAATATAATAAAGAGATGTTTTCAGGAACATTGATCCGATAAAAAAATACATACTAAGTGTTTTTAAATAATCCAAGGTTATTTAGGTTTATGTGGTAATAAAAGTGGAGAAATTTTCATGAAATTCAGAAATAAGAACTATCAATTTGGGTTGTGATTCTCAGGAAGACTCATGTACAGAAATTAACTGGAAGACAAGGTAGTTTCTCGATAAGTCAAAAATTGTGAGAAGGGTTTTCAAGTAGGAGAAATTGAAGTGTTTTGCTGGAAATCTAGAAGAGAAGGTCATATAGTTTGTGCAGGAACAAATTATAGAAAGCCTTGGGGGGTAGGAAACAGTTATCAAAAGTGTTCAACTGGCGCTGGGGAGTCACCTAAGTGTTTAGCAGGACAGCATTCATGAGGAAGAAGATTCAAGAAGATGGATCCAGTAACGCTACCTTGGGAGACCATAGAAATGAAGTGAGTGAGAGCTGAGAATTGGTAAGGCAAGTTACCGAGCTATCAAAATAAGCCTCACTTATAGAGAGTCTTAAAGAAAATCAAGTATATCGTTTTCAAGTACTTAGAATAATGTGATCTCATGATTAAAACATAACTGTCTCCTTCCGTCCTGAGAAATCTGCTGAAGCAGAGAATTTAGATTGTGTGTTCCTACCATGAGGCTTTTATAGAAATAGATGAAGGTAATGCTCAAAAATAAATTGTTCTCAGATTAAGCTAACCACCTACTCCCCAAACACAACTTCTTTTTTATCTATCATTTGTGTTAACATTTTTTTCACAGCTGGTACAAAATTAAACAAGACTAGTTTATGCTCCCATCACGAAAAATTCTCCATGAGTATATTCTGGGTTAATAAGCACTTGCTCCTCTATCAGGGGTTAAAGATACAAAACAAAAACAAAAACAAAACAAAACAAAACAAAACAAACCCCATTAGAAACAACAACGAAAAGTGAAAAAATGAAATTCATTCTCAGTCCCGTTACTGTAACACCAACTATTTTTCCTTTTCCATGTTCTTTTCTCCAGCCTTTGTTCATGTGCTGCTTTGTCTCTTTTCATGATGGTGAAACTAAGTTTTCCCATAACAAGAGATGTAGTAAAACTATCTTTATCCCTTACATAGCTATCATTATCTTACTATTATTAAATGAGAAATGCTGATCTTGGTAGATGGCGAGATGAAGTAGATCGTCAGTTGGCTTCCTCGCCTTTGAGCTCTTCAACATAAAGATCATGATTGTGGCATTTCCTGCAGAAAGCTGGATTCCAGCCAGCAGAGTGGTGTGCAGTTAACTGTCTTCTGCTCCAACTAGCTGACTAAGTGACAAAGGGCAGCAGCTGCAGTACTTTCTTTGTGTGTGTTCTTGTGTGTCTGGATTTTAATTGCCAGGTTAGATGCTAATCTCTCTAGCGAGTTGAACATGAAGAGGGTTGCTATGTCTTATAGAAAACATAACCTACATCTCTGCATATGGATTTCAAAGATGTGAAACCCTGGCTATCTATTTCTAAGATGTTTCTGAGATGCAGTCATCATTATTGGAAGGGAATGTTTTAATATTAACTCTATTCATATTTGAATACAATTATGTTCAGAGTCTTGTTATATGAACTGTGATTGTTCACTTATTGATCAAGTCGTTATCCCCAGTGAACCAGATTTGTTTGCCTGGAGACCATGTTCTGGGATGGACTATATTTAATCAGAGGTTTTGGGTTTGTTTATTTTAATAGCCCTTATTAGCAAAAGGTGAAACTTGAAAGTTGTCTAAATTCACTACCAGAATGTAGCTAGAGCTCCAATTTGGTGATGAAAGCATAAGGAGGTCTTGATTCCCATTGACATTTTGTATCTTGACTTATATAAATTTACATAGGCATCATGATTTTTGCTTAAGAGTGACAGAAGCTGAAATGAAATGAGGTAATATTGTTTTCAGCAATTGAATACACGCTATAAAAACAAAAAAAGAATTTTCCCCAAAAGCTAAAATTTTAAAATGCTTGATATAATTCCATTACAGCAAAGATCTACTACTATCATTTCTGCCAAGAAGTTCATTCCACTGCCAAAATGACTTTTGTGATATTTAAAAAAAAACTAAGATCTATTTTTATAGTTCCAGCTTTTATTCCATTAACTGATACTCCATGTGATGGTTACTTCAAAAAAAAAAAACCAATCCAAAAATTATGCGTGCAGGAAGATTTCATTGTAGTAATGGTCTCCAATGAGTGTTAAAATGCTCACTATTTTATGTCAGATTTTAGGAAGAGATCAGTGTTGTATACAGAAGAATTTATTTGCCACAAATTAATTTTTCTTGTACCTCACTTTTCTAAAAGTCAATACTTTCTGTCCAAAAATTGTTTCTCAAGAATAATGGTAATAATAAAGTAATTTATGGAATTCTCCACAAGGTAGATCTCAGTATATTCTCACAAAATCTTGTGAGGTAGTATTGTTTTTGTTTTTGGTGGGTCAATACATTGAAGGTCAGATGAATTAAAAACTCTTTTAAGTTCTTATAACAAGTCAATGGAAAACCCATAATTTGAGTTCATGGCCGGCTTCCCAGTACATTGTTCTTTTCATCAGCCTTGTATGTCATGTGTTGATTGCAATGGAGCAATGATTGAAAGTCCCCACAAAGGTTACCTTAAAATCATTTTATTGCTTCAGCCAAAGTGTTTTGTCAAAGTCAAATGTGGTGATTTGTGCTCATGTGCTTACTCTACATTGGTCCAGCAGCAGCTTTGTTTGGCATAGTTTTAAAACCGTGGCTTGTAATGGGAAACATGTGCCTTCTCTCATCTCCTGTACCCACTTTCCCCTCATCCAGTATCCTCCCTCTGACTGAGATCGTGCCATGTCTAATGAGCTTATAATTATTTTTAAACTTCTTTCCATGAGGTGGTATCTGCATACCAGCTGGGGGAGAGAATGTAATCCATCCTACAGAAGTTAAACCAGAGGTCATGTGAAGATCAGGAGGTGGTAAGAAGGGGATATTTGATGGAACTCCCCATGGAAATGTCAAACTCAGTATCGCATGTTTATCTGACTCCAGATTTTAGAATTCATAATGTTTGTGCTAAAACCAATCAGCAAAAAGAGTTCCAGTTTGGAGAAATTCTTCTCCCAGATGAACAGAGAACGAGAGGGGATTGGAAGGAGAAATGGAGGGATGAAGGAAGGAAAG
>CM052802.1:26385738-26435031 GCA_028533885.1 Nasua narica
CCCCCCCCCCCCCCCCCCCCCCCCCCCGCCGAACTACCCAGTCCTACTTCTCATTCCTTTGCACTTGACTTGCCTATTGAACAAAATTACATGCCATTCCAGAAAGGGTCGTGCTCTCATCTGTGCACAAGCTGCTCCTTCTGCAGGATGATCTCCCTCACTGTTTCACATGGCTAGCTTGTTTAAAAGGAATTTGGCCATTTTATCTAAGATGTTAAATATATTGACATAAAGTCGCTTACAGTATTCTCTTATGATCCTTGTAATGATTCATGTAACTCAGTAATATCCCCTCTTTCATGCATAGTCTTGGTTAGTTGTATTTTCCTTTATCAGTCTTTTTTGGACTTTATTAATTTTGAAAAATCTTTTCAAGGAACCGGCTTTGGACTTTTAAAGTTTTCTCTATTATTTTCTATTTTATGTATTTATGCTCTTTAATATTTCCTTTCTTCTTGAGGCTTAATTTGCTTTTTTTCTAGTATTTCAAGACAAAAATTTGGATTATTGACTTAAAATCTTTTTTATTATGTAAGTCTTTAAAACTTTAAATTTCCCTGTAAGTATTTATTTAGCTTCCACCCACAAATTTTGATATGATATGTTTTTAATGTAATTCAGTTTGAGTTTCCCCTACCCTATTCTGGCTTTATTGACATCTAATACACGTAAAATAAATGCGTTCATTTTAATTGCACAGTTTTGTAGGTTTTGGCAATTCTATATAATTATATAATCACTACCAGAATCAAAATATACACTATGTCTATCACCCCCAAAAAGTCCCTCACGTTTATCCGCAGTTAATGACTTCCTTCAGTTCCTGGTTTCAGAAATCACTTTTCTTCTTTCGGACACCAGAATTTTGTCTTTTCTAAAATTTAATATAAAAAGAAACATGCTATAGGTAGCTTTTTGGCTTGACTTATTTCCCTTAATGTGATGTTTTCAGGCTCACTCATGCTATGTATATTAATACTGTGTTCCATGATTTCTGAGTATTTCAAAGTATGGACTCACCAATTGGAATTCAGTTGTTTCCACTTTTATGAATAATGCTACTATAACATTCATATACAAGTCTCTAAATGGACATATCTTTAATTTCTTACTTTATTGCCTGGGATTGGGATTGCTGAATTAGATGGTAAAGGTATGTATAAGCAAAGGACACTGTCATACTGTCTTTCCAAAGATATTGTGACATTTTGCAGCTTGACTAAAACCATATGAGAATTCCAGTGGTTCCACATTCCCCACCAGCACTTGGTGTTGTCAGTCTTTTTAGTTTTAGCTATTCTAAAGGGCATGTGGTAGGATATCATTGTGGTTTTAATTTGCATTCCGTTGATGACTAAAGTTGAGTACTTGCTATTTGTATATCTCCTGTGTGAAGAATTTGTTCAAATCTTTTGCCAAATTTTTCATTGTGTTTGCTTACTATGGGACCGTAAGGACTCTTCATAGGTTCTTGACACAAGCCATTTGATAGACATGCTTTGCAAATATTTTCTCTCAATCTACAGCTTGCCTTTTAATTTCCCTCATTGTGTCTTTTTAAGATCATTTGCTTTTGATTTTGCTAAAGTCCATTTTATCAACACTGTCTTTTATAATCAATACTTTCTGTGACTTATTTAAGAAATCCTTGATTAGGTCAGTGTCACAAATATTTTCTTCTGTGGGTTTATCTATGAGTTTTATTGCTTTTATATTAGGGCCTTTGATCCATTTCAAGTTCATTTTTGCTTATAATTTGAGGGAAGGGTCAAGGTTAATTTTTTAAAAATCTACAGAGATATACATACAATTGTTTCAGCACATTTTGTCTAAGAGACAATCCTTCCCACATTGAATTACCTTGGCACCTTTATTGAAAACAATTGATCATGTAAGTGTGGGTCTATTTCTGTTCCATTGATCTAATCGTCTATCTTTATACCATTGCAATACTGTTTTGAACACTATAGCTTTATAGTATAATTGAAATTGGGTAAAGTCCTCCAACTTCGTTCTTCATTTTCAAAATTATTATTGCTCTTCTATACCTTTACTTTTCCTTGTAAATTTTAGGGGCAGATTATTAATTTCTTCAAGCAAGCCTATTGGGACTTCGATTGGTATTGCATTGAATGGATAATCAATTTAGGGAGGCTTGCCATCTTAACAATATTAAATTTCCTAATCCATGAATATGTATATCTCTCCTTTTATTTAGGTCTGCTTTTATTTCTGTTAGCAAGGTTGTGTAGTTTTTAGTTTGGAGAGCTTACTCATCTTTTAATAAGTTTATGCCCAATTATTCTTATGCAAATTACACATGAAATATTTTTTCAAATTCAGTTTTTCATTTTAGTGTTATATGCAACTAGTGAATCATTGAACATTGCATCAAAAACTAATGATGTACCATATTGACTAAGTAAGAAATACAATAGATTTAGTTTATTGAACTTGTATCTTGCAATCTTTTTTTTTATTTTTTTATTTTTATTTTTTATTTTTTTTTTAATTTTTAAAAAAATTTTTATTTTTTAAAGACTTTATTTGACAGAGAGAGAAATCACAAGTAGGCAGAGAGGCAGGCAGAGAGAGTGGGGGAGGCAGGCTCCCCGCTGAGCAGAGAGCCTGATGTGGGGATAGATCCCGGGACCCTGAGATCATGACCTGAGCTGAAGGCAGAGGCTTAACCCACTGAGCCACCCAGGTGTCCCTGTATCTTGCAATCTTATTAGATTCACTAACTATTTCTAGTAATTTTTTGTAGATTCTTTAGAATTTTCTATGTATACAATCATTATATATTTAAAAAGAACTTTGCTTCTTCTTTTTCAATCTATATGCTTTTTATTAGTTTTTCTTGCTTACTTCCTTGGTGAAGACTCTAGTGAAATGTTGACTAGACCCAGTAAAAGTAGTCAGACATCTATGACTTCTTTTTATCTTAAGAGAAAGCGTTCTGTTTTTCAATACTGAATATGATGTGATCTTTAAGTATTCACAGATGGTCTTAAATTGGATTTAGGAAAACTACTTTTTCATAATAGGTATTGAAATTCTACGAAGTGCTTTTTCTGCATTAGTTAAAATAGATTTTTTTGTCTTTACTGTTAGTTATGAAATATATTTATTAATTTTCAAATGTTCAGCCCCATTTGGTCATAAAGCATGATCCTTTTTACGTATTTCTGGATATAATTGGGCACAATTGTGTTAAAGAATTTAGCATTTCTATTCACATGGCATATCAAGATAATGTCTTCTCTTGTGACGTCTTTTGTTTTAATGTCAGGATAATGCTAGCCTTGTTAACTGTTGAATGTTTCCCCCTCTTTTCTAAAAGTATTTGTATGAGACAGTCTTATTTCTTCCTTAAATATTTAATGAGAATCACTAGTGAAGACTTCTGGGTCTAGAGTTTTCTTTGTACAAAGATTCTTAATTTCGAATTCAGTTTTTGTAATTAATATAGAGATATTTAAATTCTCAATTTCTTTTTGGATTGAGTGTGGTAATTTGTATTTCTCAAGAATTTTTTTTAAGGGGGGTCCTGGGTGGCTCAGTTGGTTAAGCTTCTGCCTTTGGCTCAGGTCATGATCTCAGGGTCCTGAAATCAAGCCCCACATCAGGTTCCCTGCTCAGCAGGGATACTACTTCTTGTTCTCCCTCTGCCTCTCCCCTGTTCAGTGCTCTCTCTCTCTCTCTCAAATAAATAAATAAAACCAGCAGGCAGAGGGGCAGAGGGAGAGGGAAAGGGAGAGAATCTCAAGCAGACTCCTTGGTGAGTGTGGAACCCATTGCGGGGCTTGATCCCAGCACCCTGAGATCATGACCTGAGCTGAGACCAAGAGTTGGCTGCTTAACCAACTGAGCCACCCACAGACCCCTCTTAAGAATTTTTTTTTCTATCTGAATTGTCATACTTATTGGCAAAAGTTGGGCATAACATTGTCTTATGATCTTTTAAAGTATGACTAATTTTTATTTATTTATTTAAAATGTTTTCCAGGGGCACCTGGGTGGCTCAATTGGTTAAGCATCTGCCTTCAGCTCAGGTCATGATCTCAGAGTTCTGGGATCGAGCCCCATGTCAGGGTCCCTGCTCAGTGGGATCCCTGCTTCTCTCTCTCTCCTTCCTACTTGTGTTCTCTCTCATTATCTCTGTTACTATCTGTCTCTCTTGCTCTCAAATAAATAATATAAAAAAAATCTTTAAAAAAATAAAACGTCTTCCAGTTTTATTTAGATAAAATTGACATATAACATTGTGTTAGTTTAAGATGTACAACATAATGATTTGATATAAGTATATGTTGCAAGATAATTACCACAATAAGTTTAGTTAACTTCCATTACCGCACATAGTGTGTGTGTGTGCACGCGTGTGTGTAAGTTATGAGAACTTTTAAGATCTACACTCTTAACATCTTTCAAATATACAATACGGCATTGTTAACTACAGTTACCCTGCTGTGCATTACATCTCCAGAATTTATTCATCTTTAATTGGAAGTTTGTAACTTTTGATCACCTTCCCACGTTACTCCCACTCCATCCCCATCTCCCACCTCTGGCGACCACAAATTTGTTCTTTGTTTCGATGAATTTGGGTTTTTAGATTCCACATGTAAGTGAAACCATACAGTATTTGTCTTTGTCTGATTTGTTTCACTTAGTATAATACCTTCAAGATCCATCCATCACAAATAGTGGGATTTCCTTCTTTTGTGGCTAAATAATACTCCATTGTGTATTACGTACTCCAGTAATACTCCATTATGTATATATACACATACCATATTTTCTTTGTCCATCCATTCTTCAGTGGACATTTAGGTTGTTTCCATGGCTTGGCTAATGTAAATAATGCTGCAATGAATATGGAGGTAAGATAGCTTTTTGAGATAGTGTTTTCGTTTATTTTGGTTATATACCCTGCAGGGGATTATTGGCTCATATGGTAGTTCTAGTTTTAATTTTTTTAGGAACTTCCCCACTGTTTTCCATAGTGGTTAGGCTAATTTACTTTCCCACCAATAGCACACAGAAGTTTTCTTTTCTCCACATCGTCACCAACACTTATCATCTCTTGTCTACCTTGATGGTAGACATTCTAACAGGTATGAAGTGATATCTCATTGTAATTTTGTATTGTATTTTGATATATTATATTTCCATTATCATTTAGTTAAGATATTTTCTAAGTTTCCTGTGATTGTTTTCTTTAATTCATGAATTATTTATTAAGATATTTAATTTCCAAATATTTGGGTTTTTTTTTTCTGGGATATCTTATTCCTATTGGTTTCTAACTTAATTCTGTCATACTTGGCATGATTTCTTTATTTTGAAAATCTGATTAGAACTTGTTTGTGGTTAGATATATTCTCCACTTTGGCAAAGGTACTAAACCATATTACTTTGAACGGATGCATCTCTCGTATTCTTTCAAATATCAGCTGTAGGAATCTATAAATATCAATTAGGTCAAGATGGTTGAGAGTCTTATAAAAATCTTCTATATGTTTTTGATTTTATTTTATCTACTTTTTCTTTCAACTTTTGAGAGAGGAGTATTACAATCTCCAGATATGACTGGGGAATTTTAATTTTTGTTTACAATATTTGGCAATTTTGATATTAGGCACATAAACATTTATTACTCTAATGTGTTTCTGATGGATTGGCTGATTTATCATTATTTAATGTCCCTCTTTGTTTCTGGTGATATTTCTCTTTTTAAGTCTTTATTTTTTTTTTTAAGATTTTATTTATTTGACAGAGAGAGAGAGAGATCACAAGTAGGCAGAGAGGCAGGCAGAGAGAGAGGGGGAAGCAGGCTCCCTGCTGAGCAAAGAGCCCAATGCGGAGCTTGATCCCAGGACCCTGAGATCATGATGTGAGCCGAAGGCAGAAGCTTTAACCCACTGAGCACCCAGGCACCCCTATCGTTAAGTCTTTTTAAAATCTTATTCTAATTTTGAATGTGTTCCCTCTATTCCATTATTTGTAAGATTTTGATAAAGATTATCATTAATTATTTTTTTTTAAGTGTTTGAGTAGGACCCACCAATGAAACTATGTGGTCTTGGGTTTTTCTGTACCAGGAGATTTTTGATTCCTAATTCAACTTTCACTCTTGTTATTGGTCCAAGACTTCCTATTTCTTGGATTCAAGATTCATGATCCAATCTTGGTAACTTGTGCAGTTTTAAGAATTATCTGTTGGTTTTTTTTTTCTGAGATCTGATTGTTAGTATATAATAGTTTATAGTAATCTGTTATCATACTATGTATTTCTGTGGTTATCTGTTGTGCTGTTTTCTTTTCCATTTCTCATTTTGGTTTTTGAGTCTTCTTTTATTTTCTTAGTTAATGTAGTTAAAGCATTGACAATTTTATTTATTTAATTGTTTTTGGAAAAAATGGTCATTATTTTCAGTGTCTTATTGTTTATTATGGTTTCTTTTATTTTTTTCTGATTTTTCTTTGTTATTTCTTTCCTCTACTAAATTTAGCTTAATCTTAAACCATTTTGTTTTATAGTACTTCACATGCCCTTCATATTGTAATAGACTATAAGAACGCAATTTACAGCTACAATAATAAATGCAGAATTATCCTAAAAAAAAACCACCTTTATTTGAATATAGCCACTCCAGTCTTCTTATATCTCTGTGATCATGTTACATCTTTTTTATCTATCAATTTATCTATCAATTTTCTTTTTTCTTTCAGTACTTTAAAGATGTGGTCTCACTCTCTTGAATGGTTGGAATAATTAAGTTTTAATCTCTTAGCAAGAAATGATAATTACATAATGTGATAGAGGTGCTAATTATCACCATAATGGCAATCATGCTACGTTATATAAATATATCATATATAATATATTAACATATTGTTCACCCTAAATTTACACAATGTTATATGTCAAATATATTTCAATTAAAATAAAAGATGTTGTACTCTCTTCTGGCCTCCATGATTTTTCAAAAATATCAGCTATTATGGAATTATTGTTCCCTCACATTTAAAGTGTTGTTTTTCTCTTGCCACTTTCTAGATTTGCTCTTTATATTTGGCTTTCAACACTTTGACTCTGCTGATACCTGTTTCTGCAAGATTGGCTTTGGCAAGAAAAAGGTTTATGCTAAATAACACCCAATGTTGATTCCTTTACTGACTAGATAATAGAACATATAGGGTGATGTCAGGTTTCAAATGAGAATTTTATTAAATCATTAAAGAGCAGGATTGTCCAAAGTGAAATTCTTCATATGAAGCAAATATAATATTGATACCAAAATAAGATTTAAAGTTTACATAAGAAAGCAATCTATAGATCAATATCACATGTCATTGCAACCTGAATCCAACAATATATTAAAAAAAATCATAACCAAGTTGTTTTTCTCCATGAATACTCAACATAAAAAAAAATCAATTAATATAACTTGTCAAATTTAATGAGATTTAAGGAGAAATTTCACAAGTCTTTTCTGCAAATATTATAAAGATATTTGACATCTCTATGTTTGTAACAGCATTATTTACATTAGCCAAGATATAGAAGCAGCCCAAGTGTCCATCGATTGATGAATGAATAAAGACATATATGGATATATATATATATATATATATATATATATATGTATTATATATATATACATAATGGAATATTATTCAGCCATAAAGAAGAATGAAATCTTGCCTTTTACAACAACATGGATAGAGCTAGAAAGTATTATTCTAAGTGAAATAAGTCAATCAGAGAAAGACAAACATCATATGATTTCATTCACATGTGGAATTTAAGAATCAGAACAAAGGAGCAATGGAGAAAGAAGTGAGAGAGAGAGGAACCAAGAAGCTGACTCATAACTATAGAGAACAAATTGATGGTTACCAGAGAAGAGGTGGATGGGAGGATGGTGATGGGGATTAAGGAGTGCACTGGTCATGATGAGCACTGGGTAATATACAGAAGTGTTGCATCACTATATCGTACACCTGAAGCTAATATAACACTGTATGTTAACTGTGCTGGAATTAAAATAAAAACTTAAAAAAAAAGGATATCAGATTATACTAGTTTTCCCAAAAAAAGATATTTGATGCAATATAATGCCCTTTTTTTATTTTTAAAATTCAATAAAATGAAACTTGATAATTTCTTAATATGAAAAAAATATATTTATATATAAAGGCCGGAACACAAGAATGCCCTCTGTACCACTAATATTTAATATTTCACTGAAAGTGTTAACCTATGCTAAGACAAGAGAAGAAAAGCAGTGGTATAAAAATGAAAAATGAAGAGATAAAACTATACCTATTTGCAAATTATATGGTTGTATGTGATTTTTCTCTCATAAAACATAAAAAAATACTACAATTTAAGACAGTAGAGTAGCAAGATTTTAATTAATATTCAGAAATCAAGACTTCACATTTGCAAACAATATCCAGAAAAAAATATTTTTGCTATTTATTTGCTATTGCAATAGCAATTAAAAAATACTTAGCATAAACTTAACATGAAATAGGCAAAATATGTATGAGAAAAATTTGAAGGGAAAAAATACAGTTAAATAAGTGGCAATATATGTCATGTTCCTTGATACAAGGACTCAGTAACATTGCAACATTAGTACTTTCTATTTTAATGAATTTGACAATATCCAAGCAAAAATTGCCAGGAAAACTTGGAAACTTCCAGATATTAAAATATAGTACGAGCCCTCATTCACTGATTATAATACTATACTATTAGCCTTTGAATAGACAGGTCATTTGGACAAAGTAGGAATTCCCAAAATAAAAGTACTTGTGCAAGATAAGCACAAGTACATGTAAGAATTTGAATTGGCGAGGATATCTTAAATCATTTTTAATAAATAGCATACAGTCAAGTGGGCAAAAGTAATGTTAGATCCATAGCCTATACCATATTTTAGGATAAATGCCAAATGGAGCAAATATTAGATGTAAAAAATTAAGCCAAGTAAGTACTATAAGAAAATATAAGTAAATTTCTTTATGACACTATAATGGGGAAGACCTTTTCAAAATTTAAATTCCAAAGCATAAAGAGAAAATAACGATAAAATCAAGTACATAAAAATAAGAAAACTTAAGCACAGCTAGAAAAAAAAATCCAAAGACAAAAGAAAAATTGGTCAAAATATTGCAATTTATTATTGCAACTATATAGTCATCTCCTAAAAACATAATAGCTCTTAGAAATCAAGATTCAAAAATCAGCAATAATAGTAATGGGCAAAAGACATGAACAAAAAGCTCACAGGAAAAATAAATTTGAATGTCCCTTAAAGATATGACAATATATTGTCATACTTGTGATAAGAGATCAAATATTACAACCAAGATAACATGTGTCCTCTATTGGATTGGCCAAATCCAGATGTTTGACTCACGCTCATTTGACATGGCTATAGAGAAATAGGCACTCTTACACATTGAGTGCAGAGGGAGAATAACATATTCTGGAGGGAGAATAAGATATTAGAACTCCGTTTTTTTTTTTAAAAAAAAATTTATTTATTTATATGAGAGAAAGAGAAAGAGAGCCTGAGCAAGGAGGAGGGGGAGAAGAAGAGGGAGAAGCAAGCTTCCTGTTGAGTGGGGCGCCCGATGCGGGGCTCAAACCCAGGATGCTGGGATCATGACCTGAGCCAAAGGCAGATACTTAACCTGCTGAGCCATCCAGGTACCCCAATATTACAGCTCTTAAGGAAAGGAAATTGGAAATATCTATCAACATTATGGATGCATTTACTCCTTAAGCCAAGAAAATCATGTCTCAGAATCTGGCCTTTAGTTACGCCTGTACACAAACAAAATAGCATATGCAAAAGGATGCTGCTTGCAGCATTATTTGCAATAGAAGACACTGTAGAGCTATCAGGAACCTGAATAAAATCCAACACATTTACCTAAAGAAAAAGAAAACACTAATTTGCAAAGATAAATGCACCCCTATGTTTATTGCACATTATTTACAAAAGCAAAGATGTGGAAACAGCTCAAGTATCCATGGGTAGATGACTGGGTAAACAAATGGGATACATATATATGTACAATGGAATCAATAGAATACTGAAATAGAATAAAACTTCACCATTTGTAACAACATGGATAGACCTAGAGTGTACCCTGCCGAATGAAGTAAGTCAGAGAAAGACAAATACCATATGATTTCACCTATTTGTAGAATCAAAAACAAAACAAAACAAAACAAAAAACAAAGCACAAATGAACAAAAAACCAATAGAAACAGACTCATAAATACAGGGAACAGACTGGTGGTTGCCACAGGAGGGGTTGGTGAGGACTGGGCAAACTAGGTGAAAGGGATTAAGAGGGATAAATGGGCAGTTATAAAATAATTAAGTTATGGAAATGAAAAGTACAGCATAGTGAATATAGTCAATAATATTGTAATAGCATTGTATGGTGACAGACCATCACTACAACTTACTGTGGTGAGCACTGAGTAACTTATAGATTTGTCAAATTGTTACACTGCACGGTTGAAACAAATGTAACATTGTGTGTCAATAATTAATATTAAGAAATAAACTCCTAGCTTAATGCTTATTTAAAAAAACCCTAGCACATTCATATATTGCAATACCATGCAGCTCTCAAAAATGAAGAGGATTTCTACATACTGCTATGGAGAAATATCCAGAATATCTTAAGTGAAAAACAAGCAAGGTGTAGAACAGTAAACTCTTTTTTTTTTTTTAAGATTTTATTTATTTGAGAGAGAGAGTAAAAGACAGCATGAGGGGGGAGGAGGTCAGAGGGAGAAGCAGACTCCCCGTGGAGCTGGGATCCAGATGGGGGACTTGATTCCTAGACTCTGGGATCATGACCTGAGCCAAAAGCAGTCGCTTAACCAGCGGAGCCACCCAGGCTTCCTAAACTCTAACTTTTTAAGTAAGAAGGAGGTATGAGAGTATTTATTCATATGTGCATAATGAACTTGTAGAAACAAGAAATTTAATAATGACTTAGAGCGAACAAGAGGGCAGGGGTGGGTGAGGACAGGAGAGCACAATGCTGCTCAGTGTGTACCTTCTTATATAGTTCTGATTTTTGAGATATGTTTAAAAAAATTTTGGAGTGAAATAAATACCAGAAGATCCAAGGAAATATAAGAATGTTGTAGTAATCTGGTAACATACACAAGCTTCTATCCTATGGTTCTGTGGAGTGGTAGCATGCCAGGAAGGTGGGGCTGGGTCTAGGGCACCAGTGTTCCTAGGGGCGTCGGGTGGGCACCAAGTCATTCAGAACAGTCAAAGTTAGCCCAGTTTATCTTGGCCTCAAGCGCGGTCTGATTGCACTCATTGTCTTGGCGCTCAATGGTGGTTGTTCGGGTCAGGGAATCGCCTGGGGAAAAGAAGTAATAGGTTATCCAGACTGGCTTCCTCTTTTGTGTAACCAGGCCCTGTGAAGATCTCAGGGAAAAATTAGCAAGCTTTTCCACGACTTTTCTTTGAAAGGCCTTTCTATAATTACCTTTTCTCTCTCAGGAAGGCAGTTCCATTGCACCTTATCTAAATTTGGGTTTCCTAATTCCATTGCATATTTTATGAAAATAGTTCAGACAATGTAAATAATTATCCTCTTCGCTGATGTTTCAGAGAAGGAAAGCTACTTAAATGATTCCTCTAACCAGAGCTTAAGTTGGAAATGGAGGCCGCCACCCCATGAGCATTTTCCTCGGCAAACTCAAGAGACACAGGGTAGAAGGTGTGCTTATGTTGCACTTGCTGACATGGGTTGATTTCTCTAGGCAATAGGACTGAAGAATCACTAGTTCTGGAGTCTCCCTTCAGCTTCGGGCCCAGCATCACCTTTCCATAGACCATATCCTCTATTATCCGCAGCAGCAGGGGGGACGGTGTCAGCACTGACAAAACATAGCTGTCCCAGGGCCAAGAAGCACATGTCCCTGGGGCCACATGAAAGTGTGATCTATGTGGACTCAAACAGCAGCAGAGAGAAGGGGGACTTCCAAGGACAGCTCTCCCACATCCCCTCCTCTCTCTGTGCCAGTGGTTTGAGGGTAACCGTCAATAATATACTTATGGTGTGGAAGTCTGTATGCAATTGGTTAAGATGATTTGAGTGTGACAAGAGAGAGAGGCCCCAGTATCATTTTTACGAATGTTCCCTCAGAACATTTGACCGGAGGAAGGGAGGTTCTTCCCTAAGCAACTGAATATGAGACCAAGGGCATAAACAAGGAAGGGCAATGAAAATATGTATACAGGTGCACAAAGTCCCTCTGCCTCCCAGTCGCCATGGCCTCCAGCTCCTTGCTACTAGAAGTGTAGCCTATAGGCCAGCCCCGGCATCACCAGGGAGCTTGGTGGAAATGCAGAGCTTCAGACCTTCCTCCAAATCCGCTGAATTGGAATCTGCATTTTAGCAATTTCCCCAAGTGAATCTCATGCATCTTGAAGCTGGGGAAGTGCCTCTTTGACCTCACTGTCACGGAGCTCTGCATTTTAGCCACCCTCGTACCTAAGACGCCTCCCTGGCTTGGAGTCTTGGTCCACTCCTTAGGGGCGCAGCCCAGTGTGGGAGCCACTGAAGGCACGGGGTGGGATAAACCTCCCTTCTGCTGCCATCCTGTCCACACAGTTGGCCCAAAGCAGCAACACCAAACGTTTAAATAAAGCAAATGTCTTTATTTTCAACATCAACTTTATTTTCAACATCAACTTTTTTAAAGTGGTAGGGTAATGAAGTGCTATCTAGAGAAGTAAAGAAAAGTACTGTTTGCATAATATAATCACGAAAACTCTAATTCAAAACACTCTCTAAAATAGGAAAGGAAAAGTCAAAATCTCTTACCCTCCTAAATTGCACCTCTTTTGAGATTCTCCCCTACAATTCTGTCCCCCTCCCAAGACATGGGGGGGGAGGTTCCCCTCACGGCATAGGGAGGGTCTTATTCCTCCTACCGTCTTCCCTTTACCCTTGTGACGAGCCAGGTTTGTGTCCTTCTTTCTAAAGTTGCGGATTGTACTTGACCAGTGAGTGATGTTAGTGACTCCAAGTCCCCTTGTCGGTGCTGGAGACAGCAATTCCCGATCAGATTTGTGGCTTGGCTTTCACACAAATGTGAGCTGCAGACAGATGGGGCCTCTATGTAGGGGTCTTATTAAAATAGCCTGTCTTGGAGGAGGCAGTTCAGTTTGAAGGATGAGAGCACAGTACGGAGCTAGACCCCCTGGGGTCCAACCCTAGCTCTCGAGTTAGAGTAGCACCTGGTACGCATTGGATGAATACCTCCTATCATTATGTGGGTGCAAATAATTTCTGGAAATGTTCCAGATTGCTGTTGCCGTGTGAATTCAAAGAGCAATTTGTCATGATTAGCTTGGAGTCTGGTGCAGACTCACAAGCAGGGAAAGTAACTGTTATGCTTAAGAGTTCCCAAACTCTTGGCGCTGTGCAGAAGAGACGTCAAGATTTCTTGGTGCTTCCTCCACAGTCCCAATCTCCTGACTGCTCATGGAGGCATCTGAGCATCTTGAATCGCTTAGGAAATCGATTCTGCTTTCCCGTTGTTTCAATTCTCTTTATTTCACCATCACAGTGCTCTTTTCCTGTTGCGAACATTTGTCAAATGGGGCATCGTTGTTAATTTCCTTTTTAAAAATGATGGTGGGAAAGAGGAGCGGGCATGAAATGATTTCCATGTCATTGTATAACTCTAAGGAATAGAATTAAGGACTCAAAAGAGCTATATACAGATTGGCAGAGAATTTTAGCATTGGTGCTTCTCTTTTGAAAGATATGCTAATTGTAATAAGATCTTTTTTGTTCAGGGTTACTTAGAATAGCTCTCAGTAAATTTGGGATCATTGAGAATAATATCCCTCGAGTCACTAGATATTCTGTGTGGTTAGTCAGTCCTGGGCCTTGTCCTGCCCTGTGTATCTTCTAGCGTGGCTTCGAGAATCATTGCTGAGCTGTTTAATGTGGTCCAGATATTAAGAAAATGAGAACCCTATTTTGAAATGTGCCCAAACTTATAAAAATAGGGAGATTTTTATCATCACACCAGGTGGAATTATTTGCATGCCAGAAACAAAAGAGAGAGAGATCTTTATCATATCAGGTAAAATTTTTGTGTGGGTTTGGAACATTTTTAGATTTTCTATGAAATTTAGGAAGTTATTTTTTGTTTTTAAAGTGGTAGGGTAAGGAAGTGCTATCTAAAGATATAGAGAAAAGAACTACTTGCATATAAAAAAAAAAGAACTACTTGCATAATATAACTGCAAAAATCCTAATTAGAAGAAACTTAAAAGATCATCTACTGCAACATTTCATAGAATGTTGGCATCCCTTTGATGGCATCCTTCTTGGACATTGCTCTGTGATGTATCAGGGAAATATAGAGCTGCAGGAGCCAAATGGACTGGGAATTACAAACCAGACCCATCACTTCCGGGCTCTTTGACCTAGGTCAAGTTGATTAATTTCTATTAGCCTCAGTTTCCTCATCCATGAAATGGTACATAACATGTAGCCTAGAAGTGTTGGTAAGGATTAAATGAGAATATATTATTATTATTGCACTTAGCACTATGCCTATGTGTGTCACAATAAATGCCATATAAAGCACTTAGCCAATAGTAAGTGCTCCAGAGAACTTAATAAAAACAAAACCATATAAAACTCATAGATCTATAACCTTTTTTCTTCCTTACCTACTTTGAAGAGTTGTGACTAGAAATAGATTTATAATATTATAACTATTTATTTTATAAATAGTTATAATATTTAAATAATATTTAAAGCACTTAGCACATGGTGGTTGCTCCATAAATTATAAGGGTCATAATTATTTCTTCCAGATTTTCATTCTACATCATTCATTCATTTTTCAAATATTTATTACTGTGTACCAGCTTTTGAGGGAATCCAATGAATAATACACTTATGTTCCCTGTCCATTTGGAGGCAGTTGGGTTGGGGTGGTTTGAGAAGGATAGGCAGAGGGACACCTAGGGTTTGGGGTCTAAACAACAGATAGATGATGGTGTAATTAACTAAGCTATGGCAAAGTGAAGATGACAAGACTTTGGGTTGGGGGATGATGGAGGGAAATCAAGAGTTCTATTTTTCACATAGTAAGTTCGAGATGTTCGTGAAACATTCAAGTGAAAGGTCATAGAAATGGTTGAATATATGAGGCTGGAGATGATATTTGGTGGAGAAAGCAATGGGTTCATTATCACATTTTTGCGGCATATAAGACAATGGAACTGGATGACATGTTACAGAAAAAGTATGTAAAAGAAAAGAGAGCCCCAGACTAAAATCTGAGCAGCCCTAACGTTTAGAACTTGGTGAAGCACAAGTAGTTCAATGATACCTAGGAAGCCAACATCATTGTTAGATGTCTCCAATGTTTAGGATGTTTCATTTTGAGCCTGCTCCTTTGGGATTTCAAGGTATTGGCTTTTTGGAGCAACATGGAAAAAGTTTGTTTCTTTTCAAATAGATGAAGAAGTCTCCTTGTATGTCTTCTATTGGACTTCTGTCTTTTAGTCTAGAGATACCCACATGTCCTAGAAGATGGCTCAGAAGCAGCCATCACCCAAACCTTACTTTCCCATCTTGACTAGTCAGCCATCTGCAGAACTTTTAAGCAAATACAGAGTGAAATGGAGTAAAAGGAAAACAGACGAATTACTTTCAAAATCCACTGCTGTGGTCTTGATGAATCATGACTGTGGATGTAACTAAAGCATGAAAATTGTCTTCTAGAAAGCACCATAAGGCTAAGAGGGCACATTCTATAGTCAGTTGTGCTTCCAGCAGCTTAAAAAATATGGAGTGGGAATGCATTCTCTGGTGACATTAAAACAACTACACACCAGCTGGACTTCCAATGGAATTAAGACAGGCTGTTCATGTTTCCTTGAGTTCATGACTCCAGCTAACTCATCAGTCTTTGTCCAATCCTGGTTTTGATTCCCATTTCACAACTCTGATTTAATGCATTTGTTACTCAGTTATGGGATCTGATATTTGGAATCCATTAATTGACCTTGGCATCACTCAAACTCTGTACTCAGCTCTCCATTTTGAACCCAACATTTGCTTACTACTTTGTTCAGTACTTAGGCATTTACCCTAAGCTTTGATCTTGCTGCCTCCTGACACATATAAAGAGAGTCATATGCGGAAACAAGTACTATGAGTAAAAACTCCAGCCATTAGACAAAGGTCAGATTTTCCTCTCATACTCTGTGTGAAATTGGAGATTTATCTGCATTGACTTATTTTTAGACACTTGTGCATGTTTAACAGTGCTGCTACCTAGCAATTTCTTGATCAAGAAGCAGATGACTAAACAAGTCAAAACCCTTCCAACCTACTGGGTCTGTGAAGTGTGGTATCCATGTGGGTACTAAGTATCTGACTAGATAGTCAGTTGAGGTGATTCTCTTCAGGTTACCATGACTCAGAGCTGAATATACCTCCCTTTGTAATGCCAACCTTCACTCAAGCATAGGACCATAAACTGGGTCCCCTTCTGGTGTAGCTCTTCTCATTGCCTTTTTTTTTTTTTTAGAGATTTTATTTATTTATTTGACACAGAGAGAGAGATCACAAGTAGGCAGAGAGGCAGACAGAGAGAAAGGAGGAAGCAGGCTCCCTGCTGAGCAGAAAGGCCAATGCAGGGCTCGATCCCAGGACCCTGAGAACATGATCTGAGCAGAAGGCAGAGGCTTTAACCCACTGAGCCACCCAGGCGCCCCTTCTCATTGCTTTTCTATGAATTACTCTCTCACTGACTCTTCTCAAGGACACCATCTACTTGCTTCTCTAAGCAATGGTTTTCAAACCCTGGCTCTTTCAGACTAATCAGGAAGAGATTTTAAAATATATGTAGGATATTGTTTAAGAGATTTTGATTCAGTAGGCCTAAGGTGAGGCCAGAACTCTATAATTTCTAAAGCTCTTTCTGAAGTTTTCTAAACCTGAGTAACCAGGTTTGAGAACCATACTTGCCAAGAACCAAAGTCAGGGGCATGGATGAGGTCATGACTTCATGGGCTACACCTTCTCTCTGGTCTTACTCTATCTGGTTAACTACTATCCAGTGGTGGTGTTGGTCTGTTTGTTCCCACTTTGACAATTACTACTCTTTGGACTGTTCTGATTCTCAGGTCTTAATAGATTTACTGGTTTCTTTAGATCCTCTGATCGCAATAATCCTTTTGAGTCTCTGTTCTAGTTCACTGAGAGAGGTATAAATTTTGTTTCTGTAGTTCAATATGTGATAAGATGCAGTGACAGCACGTATCGAAGCTCCATGTACTCTGGGTATTTTTCATCCCTCCACCCCCTTCCATGTTACTAGTTCTATCCAAGGGTAGAGACACACATAATTTGGGGGCTTAGACCATTAAGAACTGATGGGACTTTATATCTCTCCTCTCTGGAGCAGCAATCTTGGAAGCCACTTATTGAGATGGTGTCATCACAAAATGGAGGCAGGGCTTACACTGCTGAGTCATGGCTGAAGGGGGGATCTCCGTCAGTCTCCATCATTTCTCTGTGTGAGCTGTAAATACTTTTTTTTTTGTCCTGAGCTACAGAGATTTCAAGATTAACAGCACAGCCTACCCTGTCCAGGACTAAAGAGAAACTATGACTTCTGGGTAAAATGCTGCCAAGAGAACTGAGCCCAAGCCATCACCACACACTGTCCTAATTTCTTATCTTCTTTCATTTCCAAGTAGCACATATATATCCATTTAATGCCACAGAGGACAAATTATGCTAGTTACTTGGAACGAAACAGTTGTGATGAATAGTGAATAAAATGGACCTCCCACTTACACAGTGGTTGTTGTTTCAGAAAAACCACTTCCAATCATTTTTAATGCCCTTAATGTTTCTCTCAACTCTCCAACACTACCTGCCAAAGGTGACATACTCACAACTTAAAAATACACCAACATGGGGACAAGTTGTAACAGACAATAAAAAATATCTTGTAATTATAGCTACCAAAAGAATGCAAATAATTATGAAGACTTTTTGTCCTCCAAGTTTTTCCACTGTTTATTCATTGGAATGGCTTGGCATTAGGATTTCACGACTGGCCTGAGATGGATTCATTAAACTCTAATCTGATTAGGACTTCTGTTTCTTTGTTCTCTGCATCCTCAGGTGGCAATTTTGGCTCGACGTTAGAAATGTTTGTGCCATGTCAGGTACAGTAACGTAACTTTGCCTATGTATTACATAATCAGTACATAATTCTCAGGTGCTAATCCTAAAAAGGCAACTCTAGGTAATAGAATTCCACTTCTGTCTACATACTCTTCAGCATGTGAATTTTACTTATACATATGCACTAAAGCATTACACATGCATTTATGAACAGATGACCAGATGTATATAACTTCCCAGAATCATTAGGAATTAAATATAAGTTGTGTTTTTCTTTTTTAAGATTTTATCTATTTATTTGTCAAAGAGAGAGAGAGAGCACAAGCAGGGGAAGCAGCAGGCGAGGGAGAAGCAGACTCACTGCTGAGCAGGGAGCCCAATGTGGGACTTGATTCCAGGACTCTGGGATCAAGACCTGAACTCAAGGCAGACATTTAACCAACTGAGCCACCCAGGTGTCCCAATATAAGTTTTTTTGAAAAATGACATAAAAGCTCTCCTAAGTGGTTTTTATCTAAATAAATTAAAGGTTGATTTAATGTAATTTAGAGATAGGCAGGATAGGTAAAAAACATGATAAGGAAGATCACTTGGCAGTAAAGAATGCAGTGAGAGGTCAGTTAGATAAGGAGATTCACAAAACTATCTGGAAAAGATTTAAATTAGATATGAAATACAATTAAGACCCCCCAAAATTTTCAAAATTGACAAGCAAGTATGAGGTACCTTTCTATACTGGGCAGAAGAGAATCTGGGACAAAAATAGCCACTAACCAGATTCTATCATAGCAGTGACTGCTGTCTTACCCTAAAAGCACAATAAATGAATGTTAGGAAATTTCCATTTTGATGAATCCACCCAGAATTTTATTTTATTTTATTTTATTTATTTATTTTTAAAGATTTTATTTATTTATTTATTAGGAAAGAGAGAGAGTGAGAGAGAGCATGAGAAGGGAGAAGGTCAGAGTGAGACGCAGACTCCCCATGGAGCTGGGAGCCCGATGTGGGACTCGATCCCGGGACTCCGGGATCATGACCTGAGCCGAAGGCAGTTGCTTAACCAACTGCGCCACCCAGGCGCCCCCACCCAGAATTTGATAACCAAGAAATCACCTAAGGAGAATGCTATCAACATGTGTATGCTATAAGTATGCTATCAACATACTTATAAATTTTGTTATTTCAAAATATAAAATGGTATTTTTGTTTATGTGCTTAAGAGATTAGGGCCTCTAAACGTCTTATTCTGGTTTTGGCAACAATTCAGATGAATAGGGAATGAAAATTAAAACACTTATCAGGGGAGGTCCCCAGACACCATGTGTTCTCGATGAGACATGACCCAACAGAAGATAGGCTTAAGACTGTGGAGAGTTCTAGAATGGTGGCTTCTGGGGGAGTGGGGGTGGGAGTGGGTGCTGTGGTCCCTCTCCAGTCGCAGTACAGGCGCAGTCTCCACTTTTCCCAGCAGCATAACATCATTTGGATGTGCCACCACTGGCTCCTGGAGCGGCCTCCTGCTTAGTGGAGATCTGCTCTGTACTAAGAAGCATTTTAATTGAAGTTGGTTTTGTAATATTAACACTGGTGGAGGTGTTTGGTTCCTTAAGTGCAATCTCAGCAGCTGAATATGAAAAATGGATGCCAAGCTGGCAGTCAACCTATGAATGCCAGGCAGCATCATATGAGCAAAATAGGCATGAGGACAGAGTCATTTGATCTATGGAAGATGCTCTCACGTCTGTCATGACACCAGAAAGAACTGTCCTCAACTGAGAAGAGCCAATATGTTTTATTTTAGAATCTATAGAGACACACCTGTGTTGCCCAGACTGTAATATGACTCCAGCGTCTAAGTTTGCAATACGGTGAAAGAAACAGAAAATGCATCTCTGTCTTAAGCTTCAGACCACTGGGGACTTGAAGGGAGGTCAGAGAAGCCCTTCAAGTCGCTCAAGTTTTTTTGTTGTTGTTTTTTTGTTTTGTTTTTTGTTTTTTTTTAGTTTTTGGTGCTTAACGTGCACTCCTAACATTAACAAGCTTAGTTCCATGAAGAACCTTCTGAGCCAAAAGATAAGACTTTCTTTGCCCTCAATCACATTTTCTCAAATATTTTGCAAAGCTGAGGCATAAACCTTTTAATAGAATTATGCAAAATTTGCCCTAACTCCACATGTTTTCAGAACTAAAGACCGCTTTGAAGAGATGCTGTATTTGCAATGTCCTCATTGGGCAAGGAAAGCTGGAAACAGTAGGCGGTGAGGGGGACTGCAGCAACATCCCACACTTGGGCTTCAGTTGCCGCTAAGGTTATTTTGTGCAAACTTAAAACCGCGTCTCCTTCTGAAAGGTCAAACTTGCTGGGATGGAAATGCTGACCCGTCAGTAGGGGATTATCTTCTTGGCAGCAGCAGAAACCCAGCTCGAATGCACCTCACTCCTGATTTGAACCATCTGGATGATGGGATAAAAACGTCTCAGGCACAAGCCAGGTCAATGACCCCAGGGTGGCAAAGCAACATCATACATCCCTCCTAAAATGGAGATGCGAAAGTACATTTGTAAAAATAAATAAATAAATAAATAAAAAGTACATGGCTCCTTGTGAAATAATGTTCTATTTCATAGTTTTCCCTCTTCAAAATAATGGAAGACATTTTCTTTGAAATGAGACTTAGGAAAAGATGACCGTAAAATAATTTCTCCCATGTAAGACACACTGAGCATTTCAGAACTGGTAAGACTCCCTGTTTCACAGATTAGTATATTTGTGTGTGGAAGATATTGTCAGGAGAAGCACAGCAATTGTCCCGATTCTGCAATTTTTAGTCCTTCTGCATGTGGGTGAAACAAAAAGCACATATTTAAAATCGCCACAGGGATGCCTGGGTGGTCCAGTCAGTTAAGTGTCTCCCTTCTGCTCGGGCCATGATCCCAGGGTCCTGGGATCCAGCCCCGCATTGGGCTCCCTGCTTGGTGGGGACCTGCTTCTCCCTCTTCTTTTGGTCCTCTCACTTGTGCTCTCCCTCTCTGACAAATTAACAAAATCTAAAAAAAAGAAATGAAATAGTCACAGGCTCAAGGGCATCGTCTTATTTTTATTGTAACTCATTAGAACTAAATGGCTGACTGAAAGCAGTATTTGGGGGGCTCAGGTCATAGAGCAACAAGAAGACAATGTTTGTGTTCAGAGCACAGTCTCTGCTGTTCTACACCTCGAACTTGCTGATTTGAGGCCCTCTTGTCCCCTAGAAGTGGTGCTTGAAGGAGGAGCGTCTGGCAAAGCACTTTCAGGACAAAAATAAGGGGGCACAAGAGAAAGGCAGCCCATGGGGACCTCTGCCGAATTTTGATTTTGGCTCCCATTTAGCTTTTCGAGGGTCACTAGTTAAGATGACATTTATTGCCAAAAAGCCATTTCCCAATAACGTGACCTCAGAGGAAAATCCAACGCCAATCACTGTTCTACAATCTACTTTTATACTTAAAAACACAGTCGAGATGACAAAACCCCCAAACTCCAGCCCTTTCTCAGTTCCAGCGTCATTCCTGCCTATCTTGGTGCTTCCGGCCAGTCTTCCTGATGTGCCCTTCGGAGCAGCCCCCTGCATGCGGCTGGGAGGTGAGTCCCCCGCGGAGAGGTTGTTTGTGGTCCTGTGTCTCTGCAATGTGCCCACTCAGCGCGTGTCTCCGCCAAGGAGTTAAAGTCGGGAACCGGCAGTTTCAAATATGCCATCTGGATTTCAAAATAAAGTTCCTGTGCCTCTGGCACATCTGAGTGTTCTGAGCCAAGGTGGGCTTTACTGTGACTTCTCTTGCGAGCTGCTTGGTATTCATCCAGCGTGAAAACGGACTTCTCCGGGTCAGCAGAAGGGGAGGAGTTTCTTCCCTCATTTATTTGTTCTTGTTCATGCTCAGTTATGATTAGAAGCCACCTCTATGCAGCTGCTCCACCACTGGTATCATGTTTGCTTCTGGGATTTCTTCTAACAGCGCTGTTCAGTGGAACAATGTGAATATTACGAAAAAGGAATCACTTTTTGCAGGTTAGCCTGATGTGGATGGGGTCCATTTATTAAAAAAACTGCAGGAGGCTGCAATGGGTAGGTCATTAGTTAATCCTCGTGAAGTTTAACCTTGGCATATTTTCCCCTAGAGGAAATTTTTATACAGGCAGAAAGACAAATATGAAAAAGTAAATCAAACCCCAAACATAGCTACCAAACGAATTCTGATCAGAATAGCAATAGCCTCTTTCTTGCTGATACAGTTCTGAAAAAAATGTGACTTTCCACTTTGGATTGAAATGATGTCAGGTTATACAAAGAAAATGGATAGCTGATGATAGGGTTTTGGGTTCATTTTGTTTTTATAATCCAACCCCATCCCCCAACCACTCACTTCTCCCCACCGCACCGCACCCCGCCACCTTCCGCAATTAACAGGTACTTCACAGGCACAGATAAACTGCATGTTCTTTTCCAAGAAACTTCTGCAACAGAAGTTTTCAGATAAGGTCATATTACAACTCTGAACATGAATTACACAGCAGAGGGAAAAAAAAGAAAGGCTCACTGGTAGTGTTTGTATTAGTTTGCAGTTTGCAGTTTTGAAACTAACTATCTATAGACTCTGGATACAATTTAGAGATGACTCTGATGCTCTATCCAGTTCATACTGGCTTGGTTGCCTGAGTTAAAAGTGCTGGAAAAACAAACAGACAAATAAATCTCCTGATTGGCTGCTTTTCTCAGAATGATTACGGAAGGTCAGGAGTGACAAGGAGACAGGATCTGACCTCAGGGGAAAAAAGATCAATCATAAATCCAATATGTATTTTGATTACACCGAAAATATGACCATAAATGCAAGTGATTAAGCAGATCATTTTCAAGCTCTGTAGTTTCCAGAATTTTTAAATTTAAGCATAGTAGATTCAGAATAAACCATTGGCTTTCGCATTTATCATCTTATAATGTGCCATTTGATCTTAGAAATGTTAAATATTGGCGTTTTCTTTGTTTTTTTCCTCCCCTACTAGAACTAAGAGCTAAGGAATCTTGATTTGCTTTATTTACTCCTCTGGCCCAGACCTGGACCAGCGCCAGGTACATAGTTGTCACTCAATAAATGTGTGTTGAATAAATGTTGATTCATCTCTTTTATTTCTCTATCCTAAGAAGCTGATTGGTGATGTTTCTATAACTTCTGAAGTAACACTACATCATTCCATATTCACTAATCCCAAAAGCAAAATCTCTACTTTCTTATTTCAACATCTAGTACAGAATGCTAACATCTTGAAGATTTTAATATTATAGCTTGAAATGAGTTGAGGACCCCTTCTAATTCGGAGAGTTCCTGGTTTGTTATCAATTTAACTGCTTATGAGACTGTTGGTTTCTTGAATGGAGGCCAGAAATAACACTGAAATAGAATACTCCTTCCAGAGTTCTCTTATAAATGCACCATCCAATTAAAGAAAGCTGAGAAAACATGACTTCAAAGTGCTTTCAAGCAAGTGAACTCAAATTTTGCACACAAATGCAGTGCTGCTTTTATTCCACATAAGCACATGTATCTGCTTTTAATATAATGTTGATAGGAAAATCTTGTTACCGCTGGAAAGAAATGAAGAGCGAACGTTCTCTTACAAGTTGCAAACCTCAGCCAGTAAGTTCTGGGCTCCTGGACCAGTGGGCCTAAGTCTCAGCTGCTATGCTCACTAAAGAAGGCAGACGCCTGGGTACTTCCCTGGAGCTTCTAATTCTGCGGACAAAAATGGGGTGCAGAAATGCTTATAATTGTGCCATGTGATTTGTCTGCAAGTTATCTGCAGATTTCACTTTGAGAAAAATTAAAAATTAAAAAAAAAGAGACAAGACTTCGGTTTCCTTTTGAGCTCAGCTCCCATAGATTGAATTCAGGTATCTGGCTGCCAAACAAATACGTATATGTTTTGATTGTAAGTAAAGTAAAATGGCCAACAGACGATTAGAACAAGCTTATATAATTCTAAAAACATTCGTCTTTTCTATTGTTCAATAGAATCAATTCTATTATTCAACACTTAATTTCCTATTATTCTATTATTCAATAGAAGATTTGTTTAGGACAATGTTACAAATGCTGGCAAAAAGTCAAGGGCAGGGGAAAAATCAATAAAAATATATATTCTTCATTTGGCAAACCACAAAATATTTTCTCCCATATTATCTAATTTGTTTCTCAGAGTAACTCTGTAAGGGAGTCGGGGCAGGTGTGAGTTAATCTAATTTTGCCTATGAGGGCACTGCAATCTAAAGAGGTTCTCACTTGACAGGTGCCAGATAAACAGAAATCAACAGCAGACTGTGGCCGTTGCTCCTGGGACCTCTTCTGCCTAGTTAAGTGCTTGTTCCACCCCCTTGGTGGATTTCTTCATTGCCTTTCTTCCTTGACTCTTTCATCTCTGGAAACATTGTATGCACAGTGCCTACCTCATGGTAACCAGGAGGAAGAGAAAAAGGGCTGGATGTTATTACTATACTTAGGATTAAATGGAATAACGTGCGTGAAAGTGCTTTGTAAGTGACACGTGTACGTGCGTATATTATTCCATATACATATGGATGAGGATAATGATTACTGTTGCTTATCTGATCCTAGGCATTAAGCCTTCAAAAGAGAAACTCTTGAAACTTAGAGTTATCTGAGAAAAAAAAAGATAGCTACCAACAATAAATTTAGTATATATCGTAAGAGAAAAAAATGGAAAAAAGAACCCAAGTGGAAAGAATTAATACTTTTAAATACAGTAAGGAACTGGGGGCCTGTGGGTGGCAGAGTCTGTTAAGCCTCCGACTCTTTTGCTTTTGCCTCAGGTCATGATCTCAGGGTCCTGAGATCGAGCCCCACCTCAAGCCCATGTCAGGGCTGCATTCACCTGAGTCTGCTTGAGTCTCCCTCTTCCTTGGCCCCTCCTGTTCTCCTCTCTCAAAAAAAAAAAAAAAAAAAAAAAAATCTTTAAAATAAATAAATAAATAAATAAATAAATAGAGTAAGGAACTGATGAGAGTATGCTGAACTTTGAGTAATTGCTCAAATGTGATTGGAGTTGAATTGTAGGGGGAGACATGTGTCCTGTATCCCAAATATCCCACACTGCACATAAATAAATAAATAAATAAATAAATAAATAAATAAATAAATAAAATATATACAGAAGCTTAGAATTTCTCATGTTGGTTTCTCAGTCGATCTCTCCCGGTCGCCTTTGAAACTGCTTGAGATGTGGAGCATTTCAGAGGAACTGCACGGTCTGGCTGCTTGTGAAGCGTCCACACCCGACCAGGTCTGACGGTGTCTCTCCCAAAAGCAAGGAGGCATTCTGGTGGGATAGTGTCCCTCTTCACAGCCCGTTGAGGTAACGCAGACTAACTCCCGGCCTTGTTATTGTAATCTCTTTATGTTTCTTGTTCTCTGCCCTTCAGCTCTCTGCCCAGATTTCCCTATGGCTCTTTGTAACCGAATCCTACCTTGGGGATGTCAGACGGGATCGCGAGGAGTAGTAACTCCAACAGCTGTCACTGCGGGCCTTTTTGCTATGTCACAGCGTAATGTGTAGTGAGACATTAAATTGAATTACCTGAGTCCTTTTCACCAAACGAACACTCCCTAATGCTGGTATCAGTAAATGGTGTGGTTACAATGGTCTAGCCCATTGCTCGGAAGAGGAATAAAGTCAACATCAACTTACCACGAGGACATGTCTGTGTGTACAGCAGGACAACTTTGTGAGGCCCTCGAATGATATTTTTCTCACCTAGTTGAATCTGAAAAAGAGAAAACAAACAAAAGAAAGTTAGTTCATCATCGCTGACAGATTCACAAATATCACGTATCTTGCAGCAAATTTAGAGTTACATATTACTCAGACCTTCCACAGGTTTGTTGTCTGGATTGGATCCAACGTAAACCAGAATCTGGATCAGATAATATCCGGTGTGTTCGCTCGATCTGTTGGGGCATCAACTGTCAATGCTTCATTGATTCGGACTCAAATGCTCACTCAAGGAATTCATGAATCTTAGCTCCCTCTAGAAGTTTATAATCTCCTTTGAATCCCATTATATAATAACCACCTGACATTACACACTTGAAGGGTGCACTGAAACAGTATTTGAGAAACAAAGGTCAACATACTCTGGGAGTTCCCACGCTTATTTCTTTAAGGGAAATTTAAAAAATTGCTTTGGAATGAAAGCTTTCTTACCTTCTTGAACCTTCTGAAGAGGTAAAAGCAGAGATCATTTTTCTGTGACATTTCCCCCCAGATAGAGATAAAAAGAAATACTTTTAAGATGTTCAGAGGACCAAAAACAAAACAAAACAAAACCAAAAAACAAAAAACAAAACCTTGGTCACTCCTGGGCCCACTAATCTGGTCTTTTGAATGTGAAAGAAAGAAAAATATTTCAAATTCCTTACAGACACCCAGAACTTCAAGATGAAGTAGATTTTCTAGTCCCTCCTTTCTATTTCTTTATTCCCACATCTGCATAATCTTTAGGATGACAAGCATCTGCACACAATAAAAGTTCTATTTATGAAGAATCTACCGTATATCAGATTCTGGACCAGGCGCTTTATGAGCCTTATCTCATTTGGAATGTTCGATCCCAGAGGCATTGTCTACCTTCCTTGTAATAAACAAAATGAGGGTCAGAAAAGGTAGGTAATTTGTCTAAGACAAGGAGAGTGAGATAGAAAAATTTACAGCCAGGTCTGTCTTATTCCAAAACTGTGCCCTGTGTTTTGTGTCTGTCTGTTCGCACGCGTGGGATTCGTCCTACAAAGTTACTGAGCTTCTCTCTGATCCCCAGTGTCTGCTGACTGGTTATTTGATTATGGGCAAGTCGCTCGACTTTCTCAAAGGTCAGTTTCTTTGACTGGAAAATGAAATGACAATTTTTGTTCCTTGCAGTTCATGGCATTGTTGAAGAGGTGAGAGGAGATAGGCCATATCTGGTGATTTTAAAAGTGCTCAACTGGCTTTCAAATCACTGGCTAGGTCTCTGAGACAGCCTGGGGGTCACTGTCCCTCTCCGCTCTTTGAGATGTCTTCAAGAGAGATTGAAGACCATCTGCAAGGCTTCTAACCATACCTCTGGGAGGCCCCTCCTGAGACGTCACCTCCTCAACACTGACTTTCCCAACCGCTCTATCTAAAAGGCCGCCCACCCAGCCGCATCACCCTCTGCCTCACTCATCATCATTTTCCTCTTGGCACTTGGTACCACGTGAGGCCCTCTATCCCCAAATAAAATATGACTCAAAACTCAAAAACTATTGCATCCTGACTTTGTAGAACAGAGCCTGAAATGTTTCTAGAATAAATAAAAGAATGAATATTAAGAATTTTAGACACTGTGACAGGCCAGCGAATATTCGCTTGGGCAGGTGATTCCATGACAGACCCCTTAAATCACACCGTAGATGTCTCTGACCAAGCTTAGGAAAGGCTTCAAAGAACTCTTACTAAATCTTCTACAACGCTTTTTGTTTTTATTCAAATGAAGAATTTTGACAAAATCCGTTGACTGATTTCTGTTAAAGTTGCTGCCTTTATAGTCACAGTTCCTTGAGGACCTGGCATTAATTTCCTTATAAACTCTCAGAGAGGAGAGAAAGCCATATGCTTCCATATTCATGTATTCATTGGTTCATTTAAATAATTATGCAACAAATATTTTTAGAGTACTTCCTGAGCTGGGCAATATTCTAGATTCTGAGGGTATAGCAGGAGCCAAAGTCCCTGCCTTCTTGGAGCTTATATTCTCATGGGGTGAGAGACAGACAATAGATAAGCAAGTATATTTGGAGAATAAGCAATGTTGTGGGAAGAAATAGAGGGTGAATGAGATCAAGAGCTGAGTGGGGTGAGGTGGAGAGGGCGGCTAAACCTTGGAAGGTTAGGGAAGGACATCTGAAGAAATAAGAGGCTAAACAATGTGGAAATGGGGTGGGGGGCAGGATGTGTCTCAGAGGGAAGGGGGCTCCAGGCGAAAGAAGAGCCAATGACAAGTCCCTGAGGTAGTGGTGGGCTGGGCGTGCTCTGAGACTAGTAAGGAGGCAGTGTGGTGACAGCTACTGACTTAGGCAAGTAGGTCATTTGGGACCTTATGGACCTGGGGCCAGAATGTGTGGAGGGCAGTGAGTGAAGAAGGGAATAGCTGCTTGTAAGAAGGAGAATATGGGAGTGGGCCTTAGAAGGACGCCATAATATGAGACTTTACTCAGCGAGGTGGAGGCCACCAGAAGATTCGAAGGAGAAGAGTGACATAATGGGGACTTCCTTTTTGGAAGACCACTCCGGTAACTGGGTTAGCAATGAGCCACGGGGGTTGGAACGCATATAGAAAGACCTATTGGGTGGCAATTGAAAGAAAGAGTGAGGTCAAGGCTGACGCCAAGATTTGGGGCTTGAGTAACCAGCAGGACCAAGTTGGCACACAGTGAAATGAGGAAAGGAGAGGAGCTGGGGGCTTGGGGAAATTGGGATTGCAGGCACTCAGTGATAAATAACAGAACTCATTTGGCCTATTTAAGTAGCAAAGTAATCGAGCAACATTCAGAGCCGCTGCTGGAGAGCCAGAGTGCCCAGCTGAGAGCCCAGCCCAAACAGCACCCCCACGGGCTGCTCCGGAGAAGTCTCCATGGCCGGGCCACAGGGCAGACACCACCCCAGCCGGGGCTGACACCAGACACCGGAAGCTCCTCCCCCGCGGCCAGGAGCTCCTGCTGTCACTGTGATCCTCACCAGAAAAATTTAAATAAATAAAGTAGGACACAGGCTCCTGCTTCTCACTCCCCACTTCAGCTCTGGTGGATCTGATGGTAGAACGTGGTCACAGGCTGCAGAGGGGCCTTGCTCCCGGGGTTCTGATGCCCAGCTCGAGGATTTGAGAACGTAAGCCCCCAAAAGGCAATTCACAAAGTCCTGACCAGCAGCAAGCCTGGCAAACATCCTGAGATATTCTTGCCATCATCGCTTTGCTTGTTACTAAATGTTCAGTGAACGTTTTCTTAAAAGACACATGATTTATTTTTTTCCGCCTTCAGACCTAGACCAGGTTTCCTGTGGGATATGTGCCTAGTCCTACTCCAGACTTAGAAATCAAAAGATTTCAAGAGAAGGATTAATAACAGTCTTGAGGCATAGGAGGGCATAGTATAGTTAGTATAGTCAGACTAACCTCATGGAGCAGGACTAGGCTCAGGAGCTTAAGAATCTTGTCTGACTCGTAAATGATGGGATTCCATTGTCCTAAACTCTGAGTTACGAGGCTACGTGCCTCAATTTCATCCCTAAGAAGACATGATGTCAAGTAAGGAACCAAGAGAGCCACGGCATAACAATCTACCCCAAATACTCCCATTAATTGTGTATTTTAACTTTGTTCTTCAGTGTCATTAAAATAATCTGCTAGGATATCATTCATCTTTATTTTAAGCAGCTATGCCTCTGTGTACAAAGGAATTTAGTCCAGTTTTCTTTGCAAGAAAAAAGAAACCTGGAAATCTAATTATTATCTATTATTATTAGGAGCTGATCAATGAATTGTGACACATCTCCATAATAGAATACCATGAATTCTCAAAAAGCATGAGAAGAGTTTTCAGATAAACTTTTTTTAAAAAAATATTTTATTTATTTATTTGATGGAGAGAGAGATCACAAGTAGGTAGAGAGGCAGGCAGAGAGAGGGGGGGAAGCAGGCCCCCTGCTGAACAGAGAGCCCAATGTGGGGCTCGATCCCAGGACCCTGAGATCATGACCTAAGCCGAAGGCAGAGGCTTTAACCCACTGAGCCACCCAGGCACCCCTCAGATAAACTTTTAAGTTAAAAAATATCTACATGGAAAATAGTGTCTCTAGTGTGATTAGAGCCTATAAACACAGATTTATGTGTTGATGGATACATAGAACATTTCTAGAAGGATACATAAACACTACTGGGAGGAGGGGAAAAGGGATTTGGAAAGGGCAAGGGAGACTTTACCTTTCAGTTTATATCTTTCTATATGATTTTTTTTAAAAAAGATTTTATTTATTTGACAGAGAGAGATCACAAGTAGGCAGAGAGGCAGGCAGAGGGAGAAGGGGGAACCATGCTCCCTGATGAGCAGAGAGCCAGATGCGGAGCTCGATCCCAGGACCCTGAGATCAAGACCTGAGCCGAAGGCAGAGGCTTAAACCACTGAGCCACCCAGGCGCCCCTTTCTATATGATTTCAATCCTACTTTGTATATAGACACATTTTATACTTAATGAAAGTGAGTATTTTCAATAAATTCTGGGTTTGAAATATTGTTGAGCCTTTTGAAGAAGTTAGTATATGCCTTTATACATTTCATTTTTTTAGAAGATTTTATTTTAGTTATTTGTCAGAGAGAGGAAGAGAGAGAGAGAGAGCGCACAAGCAGAGGGAGAAGCAGACTCCCTGCTGAGCAAGAAGCCTAATGTGGGTCTCAATCCCAGGATCCTGGGATCATGACCTGAATCAAAGGCAGAGGCTTAACCAACTGAGCCACTCAGGTGTCCCCATACACTTCATTTTAAAATCATGAAGCTGCAGAGAAGCACTGTATTGTTTTGATCTTTATACCAAATGTTCTTATTAGTCTTGATTGTTTTTCTCAGTATTTAATGCTAAAGCAAATAGTATAGTGTTAATATGTAGACATTTGTTATAAATGGTCATACTTTCCCTCTAGATTAAAAAAAAACACAGAATCGCACACCTAAAAATGGTTAAAATGGTCCCTTTTTATGTTATGTATATTTTACCATAACTAAAAAAACAAAAAAACACAGTACTTTCTAACATAAAGTATTCAACGAAACTTTAATAACCATAGCTAAACTTTGTTGCCTGCCCAGTGCCAGGCTCTAGGAAAAGCACGAGGGACATTTATCTCCCTGAATCTTCAGACTTCCATAACCTTGGTATTTTTCCTGTCCACTTCACGGGGAATGCGGACAGAAATGAATCGCCCAAAGGCATGCAGCTGGCTGGAGGTGAACACAGAGGCAGCCCCGAGAGCAAGCCTGGCCACAGGAACCCACATGCTAACACATTACTCTCCACTGCCTCTCGATACAAATGACTTTGACTCCTGGAAATGTAACTGTGACATTCTCAAAGCAATTTTACCCCCTCCTGCTTGTGCATACGTAGTGAAATGTGAAGCTTAACAATATAAAAATTATTTAACCCGAGGATCTGGGCAGTTTAGGGCTGTATTTTCTGATTTACATAAAAGTAATTTTGACAACAGTTTTCAGTATTCACGGTATGGTTTCTAACTGATGGGTGGAGTTTTTAATAAGTAACTGGAGTACATCAGCTAGGGAAATTTTCTGGCTATATCAGTGATGAATAGAAAACTTGTCTTCATCTTTAGTACTGAAAATATTTCTGAAATATATCTACCCACCTGTTTTTCTTCGTAGAATAGTGATAGGATCTTCTTTTTAGAAAAGAATTTCTTATGCAATCATCATGAATTTCAGTGGTCATTGTCTAAACACACATTAAGCTGAACTTACATTGAAACTGCGCTACAGCTTGAAAATGTCCTTTTTAATACTAAATCATCAATACGGGCTTGTTTTAGATGATTTTCTCCAGTGTTTTCGAAAAACAGAATTTTCAAAGTCATTCTGGCTAATTGGATGCCCGTTAATAAGGTTTGGCTACACACTAATGTTTCAAGCAGTCCCGCCACCGAATAGTTCTTAAATTGCTGGGTTTGAAGAGAGGACTACAGTAAAAGATACTAAATCAGCACAAGACTGAAACGTGGTTTGTGAAAAAGAAGAAACTTCCCTTTTACAATATACGTTCCTGCTGCACCTGAAACCCCTCTCCCACCTCTCCTCTAGATACTCCCTTGGAGAAGACAAGCACATGTGATCCTTGCCTCCCTTGCCCCTCCTCCATACTATACTTTCTCATTTTAAGTCCCCTCGCTATAGAGCGCCGGAGAGAGAGAGTATATGTCTTACAGGATTTCTAGGAGTCAGCTAATCCAAGTTCTTCACTAGTGTAGACATGCCTTTGGCAGCGTTCCTGATATGACAACCATCTACTCTGAATGTTAATTCCTTTAGTTTATAGCGACCTCCATGTCATTGGACATTCCTTCTCTTGTCAGATAATTCTAATTGCTGTAATCCTGCTGCTACCGAAACAATCAACTATTGATACTAGCTTCTGGCACTTGGAGCAACTCAGATGATGAACACTCACTTTTCCACAAACAGACTTCTCAAGCCTTCTTTGCCCAAGACCTGTCCTTATCCAGTTAAGAAGGCACGAGAAATGATAAAGCCAGAGGCTGAACAAGGCTCCTTATAACCTCTGAACAAAATATTTATTGAAATGTATTGCCTTGTCATACAATATAAAGCATCCCAGACTCAATTTATTTTACCCCAGATGTAAGTTACATTTTGCATTACGTAATTAATTGAATAGTAAGAGCAGATCATTCTAAGGCATCCACATCCAACGGAACTAGGCTAGAAGCCACACAAAATGGGGTTTACACAGACATTCATTTCTCCTTAAAGAGTGCCTAATACGGTCCTCAGCTGCCAGGATGAATAAATGAAGGCCGAATGACTTGTACAAAAATAATCTACACACACAATTATCAACACATCAGAGTGACAACAGCCCAAGATTAATAAACAGGTAAAAATTTGCATAATTAGGTCTTAGAATTTCTTGAGTTGTGAAATGTGTGTGATTCACTCGGTGATTCTAGGAGTAGGTTAGGAAATGCTCACCTCTCTTAAACTGAGCCTGGTAGAAGCCAACCAGCCTCCATGCCTTGCCAATCTACTGGATGTTTGTCCTGCTGGATAATATGAGCCAGCCAGTCGGACAAGAATTCTTTGTTTTTTTGCACCGATGTGATGTATTTTCTGACTTGCCTGAACAAACATGTTGTTCAGGCCACTGTGTGGAGAAACCTGGATTTGGAGAAGATAGAGCACTCTTCCAGGGAAGGACTATTATATGGTTGCAGTCACTGCTGAGAAGTGATTCTCTGGACGTCTACATGTTGTCGAAGCCGCTGGAGGGCGGGGAAGCAATCTTTCGGACTGACGTGAATTGTGGAGGGTAATTCTTCAAACCGGTTTCCCCTGAAAACATTCTCAACCAAACTCTTCCTAAGCTTTCTCTTCCCCGAAGTACCCCTCATAGATTAGAAGGGGAGGCGGTTTACCCTGAAACGCATGGTGCTTGTTATAAAGACATCCGAAATATTTTATTTGTGGGCAGTGAAATGAAGGAAGAAACCGGGCTGCCTACGAGAAAAGTATCAGCCTTTGATCACACTTGGAATCAGATCCCAGCTCCGCCATCTGTAGCTTCATGGCCTTGGATCCTCACTGAATCCCCGTCCTCGACTGGAATGCTCTGTTGCGAACTTGAGTAACTTACATAGAACACCTAGGATCCTGTCTAGTGCCATGGTTCTCAAAGTGTGGTTTCCAGAGCGACAGAAGCAGCAGCATCTGGGAACTCCCTAGAAATGCAAAAACCCCACTCCACTCCTGACCTAAAGAGTCAGAAGAGGACAGGAAGGAAGTGGCAGCAATCTGTTTTCAACAAGCCCTCAAAGTAATTCCCATGCACGATAAATCTGAGAACCACTGTCCTGGCATACAAAAGTTTTCAAAAAAAATGGCAGCTGTTACATATTTCGTATTAGTCTAGTACTTTGCAGCTTACAAAGTTGCTTCTCCACTCAATATACCACCTACTTTACCAGGGGCGGCCTTCCCTTTGACCCAGTAATCCCACTGCGAAATTTTCCTAAGGAAATAATCAGAGATGTTCACAGAGATGAATGTAGTAGTTTATTCATAGAGGAATTAATCGTGCACGTGAAAATTTGGAAACTAGAGTTAATCAAATTATATGGGGTTGTTAAAATAAATTATGATATCTATATAATAGAACACAGTGTAGCAATTAAAAATCATGTTGTAGATCCAGTTCATCAGAGCAAGTGCTGAGAATCATCTAGATCAGAATCAGCAGGGATGGTTTTCAAAATGCAGATCTCTACTCCTTATCTCAGATTTATGAGTTTGACTCTGTGAGTGGGTGTATCTTCATTTTCTGCACGCTCCCAAATGATTCTTGTGTATCAAAATTTTAAAATTGTGTTAGTATTGGGATGCCTGGGTGGCTTAGTCAGTTAAGCATCTGCCTTCGGCTCAGGTCATGACCTCAGGATCCTGTGATAGGGACCCACATCAGGCTCCCTGCTCAGCACGGAGCCTGCTTCTCCCTCTGCCTGCCGCTCCCCCTGCTTGTGCTCTCTCTCTCTGACAAATAAATAAATAAAATCTTTAAAATAAATAAAAGTTGTGTTAATAATTAAGAACATGTTAATAGTGTGGCAGGTATTCATGGTATGTAACTGAATGGATAAAAACATATTACAAAACATGCATGTACAACATCTCAATAATATAGGTACCATAGACATGTATGTATGTATGTATGTAAGAAACCCAAAGATACATGTGCTCAAATGCTGTATAATTATCTCTGGATGGTAAGATGGCAATTCTGGTGGCTGTTTATTTTCTTAGGTTCTAAATTTTCCACATTCTCCACAATGTGTGTGTGACTTTTCAATGAGAAAAGTGTTGCTACTTCAAAAACCATGTTTTAGTGTGTGTGTCCTTAAACAATGGAGTGGGGACTTCATGTTTATACCTGAGAATAAAAAACTCTGATGTAGACATATGTGCACAAGAAACAGAGGAAAATCATAAAAATCAAGATGTAGGTGACCAAAACAAATATACCCATGTCTCTTGGGAAGAACATTTAAGCCTGCTTGAGGAGTGGGGCCAAGATAAATTCAGAATGAGGCAGGAAACCATCCCCTGCTCTTCCCTGACCCACCATTTGTACCCAGCAGATAGGGAGGCTGTCTGCCCTCCATTAGGCAATGCAGGTGGCTGGCACACTGCTGACCTTGTACGTCCTTGATGAAAGAAAAAAAGCAGAGAATGCTGACCTGGTGCAGAAGTCGTGGAGACTTTGATGGATTTCTTTTGTAATAGGAGAATTGCCCATCTTTCAGGGGTGATGGAGGTGTGGTACTTTCTGAGGTCAGAGCCATGGTGTAAATGACAGATGAATTTCTTGGCCAGACTCCTGAGTTCCCCTACAGTGGGCAATGGCAGGTGAGGTGAGTGATGGGAATTCAAGCAAGAAGACAGTTGCTGGAAAATGCAGCAACCCCCCCATCCCCCGACCCCCCCCAATCCCCAGTCCCAACTGACAAGAGCAACTGGCTATTAAGGAACTGCTTTCACAAGTGTATGTTAACTATCTATCCTGGGCCCACCACCAAGCTGGGCCCTAGAAAAGATATCATAAGAGGTAAAGAGTGAGGACCACTGGGGAAGTCCCTAGTTCAGAAAGGGGCGCCTATGCTTAGGGCTTAATGCTCTGTGGTTATCTCTTGAAATTCTCAAGAAATTTATCTTTGAATTTGTGTTTTGTAAGGGAAGTCCAAAGAAACAATGAAGCAAAGGGGTGAGGCAGAGCTTGCTTATCCCCTCATTCTCCCCCCTCACGCACCCCCAAGTTGTAGGCCTCCTGCTCCCTGCCCCCATCCTGAGCCTGTAGCCACGGGGCAGGCAGGAATCTGGACACAGGTGCAGGCAAGTGGGAGTCACTGTGCGTATCTGGGGCTCTAAGTTGTTGGGCAAAGCTGCGGGCACCTGGGAGGGTATCCCTATGCTCAAGGGAACACAGTGTTAAACAGCAAATAAATAGAAAATATCATGACACATCAAGAGAGAGCCAGAAAAAGAAAGGAAAGCTAAGTTTTCCTGCTTTTTGAACAAGAGAACTTGTGGGGTTTTGCCCTGAGCCTTTTAAATTGGGGAGTTGTCCTGATGAAGACTTATAGGGGTGGAAGGAATCTGGGTATGCATATCGAATAAATGAAAAGGGAGGACTTACTGGAGGCTCCTTCCTTGATGAGCACTTATGGTCTGTCTGAGAAAATAATCTACCCAGGAAGGGTGTATCCCTTGAGAGCACCAGGCTATAAAGTAAACTGTGGTAAAGAAGGACGTTTTCTCAGAAGGAAGTCTCTAGTGATTATAGACCAGGACACACGACTCTGCTTAAATATACACAGTACAAGCAATTATTCTAGTACACACACACACACACACACACACACAAGGAGTTACGTCTAATTAGAGGGAATATTGAGAATGGAACAGACAAGTTTTTCACTTTTGCTGAAGGATGTTGGGAGGAAAAACATAGAAAAATAAAGTTGAATTGAGGGGCGCTTGGGTGACGTAGATGCAGTTGGTTAAGTGTCTGAATCTTGATTTTGGCTCGAGTCATGATCTCAGGGTTGTGAGATAGAGCCCCGTGTTGGGCTCCACACTGGGTGTGGTGCCTGCTTGAGACTCTCTCTCTCCTTCTCCCTACCCCTTCCCCCCTGAAAAAAACAATAAAGTTGAATCAAGTTCACCTTTCTTCCTTAGAAATTATCTTCCCAGCACATTTCTGTTTCTCTCCTTTTGAGAAAATAGTTCATTTTCTAAAAGTGAAAGTAATAAACTGTGCTTTTAAGAAAGTATGCTATCTCACTTTGCTCATTAGCATTCTGGGGAGCAGAGGGGACACAGGCACAAACAAATCACATTGCAAATGCTTATTAGTGCAAAATATATTACATGCATTATTACAAGAATGAATTACACTTCACAACAATTTCTAAATTATCCCCATAGAAGTAAAAACCACTTTGGATGCTCAGTAAAAGGAGAAAAACTCATTAAACTCCTGAGTCCTGCTGAGCGTCTCGGTGAGAGAGAACAAGAGCTCAGTAATTACATGCGGAAGAAGTGTGTGTATTTAAAATGGTCTCTTCGAGGCCTAAACCTTGGCCTAGTTTACCCCATGTCACACGAACTTCTTTCCTTTCTCTGAGAAGAGAATTCATCAAGATCCTCTTACTTGGGAGCGCCTGGGTGACTCAGTGGGTTAAAGCCTCTGCCTTCGGCTTAGGTCATGATCTCAGGATCCTGGGATCAAGCCCCAAACCAGGACTCTCTGCTCAGCAGGGAGCCTGCTTCCCCGTCTCTCTCAGCCTGCCTCTCTGCCTACTTGTGATCTCTCTCTGTCAAATAAATAAAATCTTAAAAAAAAAATATCCTCTTACTTGTTTGCATGCTTATAGACCCATGGACGATGTGCATCCTGTATTATGGAGAAAAGGGTGTAGGTAAGAAGGTGGTTTAAGACTAAGCTCGGCTTCCTGTCAGAGGTAAGGTGTACCACCTGGAAGATTCCAGGTGGTTTTGCCATTAGACCCAGGCAAATGGGGCTTGAGCCTGAGGCCCATGCTCTAGTTTAAGAGGAGAAAGGGAGACATAACCACCTGGAACCAACATATTTCCTTCTAGTACATGCTCTGGGGACTCTGAATCCTAAACTGTTCTTCTTACATATCCCAGTCTGCTTCTAGAACCTGTGGAACCTATTCTGCAAGTCAAGGCATCACAGCTATCAGTTGCACCCCTGGCCTGATAGTGGCCAACAGGCAGCTCTTTGAGGGCTTCTTGTGTTTAGACTGGGATATCCACACATCTATGAGTGTGCTTGAGGTCCCTCAAGTTGCAAGACTGAGAAAAAGCTAAGAAAACAAAAGGGGAAGGCCATGGGTTGGAGGAAGCGGGGGCCTTCATTTGTACTCTTGCCCCTGTGTACAAATGTTAGGGCTAGGTCTTGTTCTAGAAGACCAGATGCACAAGGTTCTGAGGTAGCTTCTGGGCAGAGAACATCTTAAAGGCAGAGGGAGTTGGTGGGCAGAAGGTTGACCCTGTATTGGGCCTCATTATCCAGCTAAAAGAATGATTGTGGGGACTATACAGGATCCATCCCTTAAATTTATCACTTACAATGACAAGAAGCTCAGCAGAGTTGAAACTAAAACTTACTGAATAGCATTTGACTTAACACAGAACATGCTCACTGACTTATCCAAAGTTCTTGGGTTTTTTACGATAATTTAATCTTCTGGAGGTTCCTAGTGGCATGGCTAAGAGGCCACCAGATAGACCAGAAGCTTATGCCAAGGACTAAGAGTGGGACCTCTGTGAGTTGTTTCCTCTGTGTTGCCATTGACACACATGGGGAATCTGCTTGCTGTCTAGCGATATCTCCCCACTTCCTGGATCTAAGGGTTCAAGTTTTACCTGGAGAGGATCATTCTTTGGGTTGAACTTATTGCATCTGAGATAGGGAACCCCACATTTCAAGCTCTGGTTAATCTTCTCAGAAGCAAAGTGGAGGACAGCCATAGCTATGGAAAAAGAATGGTGCAAAACTTCACAAGGGCACTGGTTACCTCAGGGTGCTTGAAATAAAAGGGCCAGAAGTCCCACAAATGAGACAGGAAGGCCTGCCAGCCAGGCCCACCACATAGACTTGCCCACTACAGACCCTATGAATCTCTGTAATTTCAATTCAGGATTACTTGCTTTAATTGACTGAAAAATGAGGCCACTTATACAGAAAGAACAAGAAATTCACACATTTTTTAGTCAATTAAATTTTTTACCACACTGAAATTGGCTCCTCCTATGGCTTCTTTTCTTTTAAAAACTTGTGTGGTATTTGGGAGATACATCTTAGAGGCATCTATGTGAAAATGTAACTTTCATGTTGAAAGTCATGTGATACCAAGAATATATCTTTTATTATTTTTTATTGAGTTACAAGTCACATGTCAACAAATTTATCATTTTGAAAAGTAAAATTTAACAGTTTTTAGTACATTCACAAAGTTGTATAGCTATCGCCATCATCTAATTGCAGAAAAATTTTATCTTTTCCCCCAGAGAAACCCCATTATCCATTAATCTTCACTCTTCATTCTCAAACTCCTCTCAGCCAGTGGCAACCATGAATCTACTTTTGATCTCTATAGATTTGCCTGTTCTGGACATTTCATAAAATAAAAAATCATACAACATGCAGCTTTCTATGTCTGACTTCTTTCACTTAAAATAATGTTTTCAAGGTTCATCCATGTTGAGTATGAATCAATAAGTACTTCATGCGTTTTCACACTGCATAATAATCCATTGTATAGATATACCATAACTTTTAAATCTGATTATCAGCCGATAAAAATTTGGGTTGTTTCACTTTTTGACTCTTATGAGTAATGCTGCTACTATTATTCATATGAGTTTTTGTGTAGACATATATTTTCAATTCTCTTGGGTATATACTTAGGACTAGAATTTCTGGTTATCAGTGTATTTTTTTAAATGTCTTTTCATCTTAATGAAAATGAAGGTTGGTGTTTCAAATATTAGCCTGCATCTTGGGTTTCCCACACTCCACCAAAAAGTCACATGGTGTGAGTGTGAAATTTAATCTATTGGCTCCTTTGTTCCTTCTCCTCTTGGCTCCCCCAGAACCCTACAACCCAGAGAAAGCATTGGTTGTTGAAACAGGTCTTAGCAGATAAAATTAGCTGTGGTGCTTTTCTGAGCTTGCTCACCATAGAACACTTTTCTCGAAATTTGTACTTAATTCTTCCTTCTAAAAAGTAATAAAAAGTAGCAACATCCGAAATGCTCAAAGAGGAAACATGGCTATGTGCTCTGGTTTGGCTGTTTATGAATCTCCTCCTAGAAGCGTAGGGCCATGAAGAACAAAATAACACAATGACTTAGAAGATGAACATAACAACTTTGCAGGTGCAGGTGAATACTTTTTTTTTTTACCAAAGAGGAGCCTGAATAAGGATCAAGAATGGAAAATATATAAACCGTAATATTGGTTAATAAGATGTGCCTCTTAATTTTATTCATAGAGACAGTTGACTTGGCCATCCACCAACTAGTTACATGTGCAAAATTCAGTCACAGAGGCCATTTAGCATCAGGCCATTAAAAAAAATAATAATCCAATGTTACTTTTGGTAAAGTTTCCCCCCCTTCAAATTAATTTTGTTTGTAGACATAACTGATTTGAAGAACAGAACATGTACTCAGAAATGTGCTACACTGATAAATTATGCCGTGAAGAAAGAAGCAGGATATATTTTTGACTTTTCAATTTGACTGTTAAAATTTGCATTTCTTACTTTCCATGTGTGTCACCATAGATTTTCTTTTCCTGTAAGTTTTTCAATTCTCTCTCCCTGCTCCTTTCTTGTTTTCTTCCTTTTTGACCTAATAATTCCTGAATCACCATTTTGCCACTTGTGATTGTTTTCAAACTAATGTGTTTCACACATACGTTTCAGAGATACATCCATCAGGAGAAAATTGCAAGTGCCAGTAAAAATCGTCTCTCTAATTTGTTAATGCATGTCTAAAAAATACAGAAAGTGCGAGATGAGTACAGAAATAACTTGAAACAGAAGGCTGAGGACTGGAAGGAGAGGAAATATACATAATAAGTAGTTTGTTGATTTTTTTCTTCATAAACGAACCCACATGTCACTGGGGTTTGGGGCTCGGGGGTTTGTTCACTGCCTGTACTTTAAGTATTCCGTGGAGTTCCAGGGTTCATGCTCGGCAGTGGTAATTCAGGCATCCAGCATGTTCTTTTCCTGGCAACTCTTCCAAGAGATGGAATGTTGTAGCCTCATTCGAATCACCAGGTTCCTTGGGAAAATCTCTTGGACGCCATACAAACCACTCAAATCCAATCTCTCACTAGGGATAACTGAAATGTACAGGGGCCACAATTATGATTCGGATTTGTGGTCCTTGTGATTTGTATTAACCATAAGCTTCCAAAGTGTCAGAAGGAGTTCACTGCCTACACAAAGGATTTGCGCTGCCTGCAGAGTTTTGCATGCGCTACCCTGCGTGGAGACTACAGTGGCAACAGCGTACATTTTTCTCCGTTCAGCTGAGTAAGCATTGCTAGGCACAGCAGAGTTCTCGACACAGAGGGAATTGCAAGAATAACTTGTTCTTGAGCACAGGAGATAAGCTGTAACAGAAAAAACAAAACAGGGGTGCCTGGGCGGCTCGGTCGGTGAAGCCTCCGACTCTCGGTTTCAGCTCAGATCATGATCTCAGGGTCTTGCCATCAAGCCCAGTGTTGGGCTCCCTGCTCATTAGGGAGTCTGTTTCTTCTCTCTCTCTCTCTCTCTCCCTCCCTCTGCCCCTCCCCCCGCTCGTGCGCACTCTCTCTCTCTCTCTCTTTAAAAATAAATCTTCTAAAAAAACAGGCGTTTGTTAGAACAATAGATACACAGATACATGCTATAAAACAAATATGTAAATGCTTAGAAAATGAGGAAATCATTATGTGCAAATATTTGGAGCAGACTTTGTTAACGAAGTTAATTACTCAGCAGACCAAGTAAGTAGAACTCTAAGATTGAGTTTGGCAAAGCAGAGAGAGAATGCCTTTTGGATCTGGGCGGGAAGAGTAAAAGGGTAGAAGCCAAAAGTCTTAGCAGTGTCCCTTCTAGTTGAAGGTGGCCATGTGACTTAGCTTGGGCCACAACTCGGCAGAACTCTGCTGGTGGCCAGAGTGAGAAAGCTTTGCTCAACTCTGTGCAAGGAGGCAGAGGCAGCTGGCACCCACCTTCCTCCCCCTCATTCCTGCTGGAAAGATACAGAGGAAAGGCCAAGAGAATCGGAATAGGCTGGACTCAACATCTCTGGGTCCTCTTGTTTAATGTGGGGAAAATAACCCCTCGGGGGTGACCGACCCCGTTTTCTATTATCTGTAGCCCATCATCCTCCTAATCAATGTTCTTAGGTGCATTTTGGTGAGCAAAACATTGCCCATATTTTGTTGTATTTGGTGAAACTGGTTTTAAATAAATATGCACATGATCACACGATTTTATGAGGAAGCAGTTATCTTATAGCTTGCAAGTTTATTCGCTTGAAGAATAACGCTTCAATAATTATATATATATATCCATTTCATAATTTGTAGCTAAAAGCAGATTTCCTTAGCTTTCAGCCACTTTTAGTCCATTAAGCCTTACTATCTCTGATGAGCACATCTAAAACCCTCCGCATGGCTGCGAATTTAATAAGTCAGCTACGACTTCAAGGGATAGATATATTTACAGGATCAATTATTTTCCTTTGGTTTTTCTTCCAACTCTATGAAGTAATCTGTCCCTGCTGGCATTCTTTTTTTTTTTTTTCATGTTTAGAAGATTGTTGTATCTGCTCCAAAATTTAATCTTTTTACAGAATGTTCTCATATTTCATGAAATAAAGGTGGCTTAAAAATTCATAGTTCCTAAACCATTCAAAGGTTGCTTTTCCACCAATTCTAGTAACTGTCAGCAGAATAACTGGGCAGAAATAAGGATAACATGTCTTGGAGGCTAGTAACTTTCCAGAGACTACAAAAACTGCAAGGGGCCATCTGAGCTAATGGAGCCCATCGTTGACCTTCAAAATCTTCTTGGAAAATTAAAAAAAATAAAATTTCTGAGATTCATGCCCAGAAATCCTGATCCAATGGATTAGGAGTGAAGGCCAAAAATATCTTAAAAAAAAGAAAAAAAATTCTCTAAATACTCATCTGGGTTTGGGAACCACCCACCTAGTCCACAGTGCTTCTCCAAAGGCTCAAAATGACAGAGCTCAGGGATCCTACTAAAATGCAGTTTCTGTTTCGGTAAAATCTCAGGCTGGCCTGAGATTCTGCTTCTCTAACAAGCTGCTGGGGGACACCCAGGCTGCTGGTCCGCGAACCACACTGACTTCGAGGGAGTGGAATCTAAGCCACATGGCACACTTTGTACCGCGGGGTGAGGAAACAGACTGAGAGAGGTTACTTGGGTCCTCTGGGTCCCACAGGCCCGAGCGGCCGTCTGAGGCCAGAACCCAGCTCCTTGCACTCCCAGCCCAGCGCTCCTCGGCCTACTGCACTGCCCCCAGAGCACAGCGGGGTCGCTCTCAGTGTTGATGAGAAGTGGAGAGGGCGAAGCCCCTTTGGTTCACACTCTTGTTTTTTCATGGAACCTTGCGATAGCTGGTGATCTTGTTCTCTACCTGTCTTCCGCTTGTCTTTCCACCTCGCACCGCGCCAGGAGTGTGGCCGTGAACGTGTAACCACTGGTTCCCCCAGTGGGTGAAGACAGAGGGAAGCCCTGATTCGCGGTGTTGGTTGATTTCCACGGTGTAAATATGCCTAGCATGGCCAAGCTGAAGATGACCAGCTGCCGTGACTGAACGTGGAGCTAGGAAAAGACGCACACAGCCGGCTCGCATGACCTAGTGGGAGCCGGCTCCCGGCATCCTTTCCTCCAGCTCTCTGACCCCGGGGACCCGAGGCCACAGGCCAGGACAGCAGCTGTGTTTCCAGCCAGGCTGCCAGGAGTTGCTACCTGGCTAGAGGTCAGGAGAAGAAATAACACTATTGTTTTTCAAGCAAGTGAACCTCTAGTGTCACTGGTTAAGATGTACTGATTGTGTATTAACAATGAAAATGTCTTAAGAAAGCTAATGCCAAGAAGAGAGAAAAGAGTGCCAGGAAGAGAGGAAAGATAATGCGGGAAGTATCCGCTTACCAGTGAATTGAACATTTACAAAGTGGAAACAAACAGGCAAACAAAACGAACTGGTTAATCCGAAAGTGGACAAGTGTAGAGAAAAATACTTCCATCGAGTTAAAAGAGAACCCAAAACCACTGGGTTAATTTTCAGTTCTAGTCAATAGTATCAATTGAGTGCCCCATGTTTGGGACATTTAGTTAGGTTCTTGCAGCATTGTTTTATTTTCATGTGATCTTACAGTAAGTTTGGGTTTTTTTGTTTGGTTTTGTTTTTTGTTTTTGTTTTTTTGCTGCTTCTGCTCGGTATCCCACTGGAGAAGACAAGATAAGCAGTCCCTTGTGCCAGTGCAGGGTTGACTGAACTTCATCTGCCGCATTTGCCGTATTTTTTTAAAATGAAGGCTCTCTAGTAAAAGAGATTCATTATATGAAGCAGTTTATGCAATTCTGGAAGGAGACTCCACAGAGTCATACAGAGCTCATACCATCTGAGGGAACAATTACTGGATTCCATATACCAAAAACTTTACTTTGTTTCGACATCAGCCATACAAAATTGTGTAAATATAATATTATTATTGTTATTCATGAAAAAATACTTCTAAATTGGATAGAAGTATTACTTCCTCATGTGATTTATAAACACTGAAATTAAGTACAATGAAATGAAAGTGTAAGTACGGACTTTCAACATGGCAGCAGTTCAGGTACCATATATATTTCTATTGGAAAGAGCCTGGTTTTTCTCTTAAATTTCCATCTGTTCTCTCTCCCTAATAGAAATACCTTCCCACAAAAAAATAAAATAAAATAAAATAAAATAAAATAAAATAAAATAAAATAAAATAAAATAAAATAAAATAAAAAGAAATTTTCCCTATTCTCCTCCTAAATGTTCCCACCATTCACTTACTCCCTTGGGGGAAAAGTGTCATTCTTTCCCATCAAATATATTTAGTAAGTGCTGCATAAGATTAGGAACACCTGTGATGAGTTTGATCTCTTTTCTCTTGTTATCAATCCCTGTAGTTGAGTGTGACAAGGCAAAAAGCTGAAGAAAATCCACAGAAATTCTGTTTAAAACTACATTTAGCAAAACGAAGCAATAAGTTTAGAAGGCAGAAGACATTCTGAAGTGACCTTAGCTATACAAAACCTAATATTAATGAATTCAAATCTCTTTGTTTAGGGATATCTGGACATTAAATTAGCAAAATTCCTTGAAGGTTTGTCTTCATCTTACCTGGTAAGCCCTCTAGGTTTGATACCCACAGGGTACCACTTTAATTCAAGAATCTGTTTCCTGTCTCTCAAATAAATAACTAAAATCTTTAAAAAAAAAAAAGAATCTGTTTCAATAAATATTTACTGAGCACCTATTATGTGTGAGATGCTGGGCAGGGCATTGTAGATACTGCATATAATGCAGGAGATATCAAACAATCTTCTACTTTTTTTGAACGTCAGCACTATGCTAAGAATTATTTTGAGCTATGATCTACTTTTTAACCCAGAATAGGATTATCCAGCAGGTTTAAAATATGGCTCTAGTAAAATAACTATTGTCCCCATTATACGTTCCTGACAATAACAAATTCTCAAATATTTTGATCACTAGAGAGTCAAGTGAGAGAGTATAAGTTCAACAGAAAACCATCCTGTAAATGAGAACACAATCCTTAGGTCCCAAACCAAGGGCTGAGCATTTTTGTCAGTTGCACACTTTTTCTAGGCTCCAATTTATACTGAATACATTTTGTTATAAAGATCAAAATAGAAGACTTTATGGAGAATTTGTTAACTTTAAAGCACCATATAACTGTAAAATGGGGTAATTATTAATATGTATAGGTTTTTACACACAGAAATTTACGGAGTCAACTTTTGATGAACCTGTAGTGTGAAAAGTCTATCTCTCCTTCCAGAAAACATTAGAAGTTTAGTCAATGTCTGTCTTCTTATTTCCACAGTTAATCCGAGAAAACTGTAACTTTCCTCCATGGTGAGAGTTACATTTTGCCCTTTATTTCTGGAATCCTTTTGCTTCTTTCCTTCCTTCTTTCTCTTTCTCTCTCTCTCTCTCTTTTTAAAAGATTTTATTTAGTTAGTTTTAGAGACAGAGGGAGTAAGGGGAGGAGCAGAAGGGGAGGGAGAAGGAGAGAGAAGCTCAAGCAGACTCCATGCTGAGTGCAAAGTCTGATATGGTGGGACTCTTAACCTACTGAGCCACCCAGGTGCCTCTCTCTCTTTTAAAACAAATATCTTCCCTTCCTCAGAGAGTCTACTAACTGTTATTATTATTACTATTATTAGTAGTAGCATCTTGACTTTTATAGGTGAGTGAAACTGAACCTTGGGCTCATCTGTTATACGTGTTCATGTTACAGATGAAGAAACAGAGAACCCGATGAGTCATTGTCAGTCAGAGATAATGGCAATGATAAGACTAAAGCCTAGAGTCCCAACTCCTAATCAAGTATTTTCTCTGAAGCCATTCAACCCGAGAGGAAAGAAATAAATTCAAGTTTTCAGGATTTCTAAGCTTTGGCTCAGAGAAAGAAAGTTATATTAAGTCAGAGATGAATAGGATAAAAATAATGTAACTTATATATCGATTTGGAATGATCCTTTAGTGAGAGACACATGTCATAATAGACACTTTCTGTATTTACTTTGAAATATCTAAATTGTTTTGTTGAATTACATAGTTGAATGCATGGATTATTTATTCATTTGGGTATACAGAGACCAAATCCAAGTATTTTTCTATGCACATTTTTCCTAGATTGGTTTCCACATATGGATTCATCCTTATGGTGAAATGTTGGGACCAGTATATAAGTTTTTCCCCAATCTAATCTGGAAATTTCTTTTATATTCATCCTCTAACATCTAATTTCATGTATTATATTTTTCTGTTCCAAATTTCTATTTGGTTCTCTTCTATAGTTCTTTGCCAAAATTTTTGGTCTTGTCTTTTAATTCTTTAAACATGTATAGCATTTAAAAATAAATCTCTGATAAGTGCATTATCCAAATCTATATATGTCTATTTCTGTGAATTATTATTTTTTTTTATTTTGGTCGTATGGTCTTGTTTCCTATTATGCTTAGTTATTTTTGAATGGGTGATGGACTATATATATGAAGAATTTGGAAGTAACTTTTAAACTTTTAATAGACTTAATCTTTCTCTAAGGTCAATTTATTCTTGTTTCCATCAAGTAGTTAGGTTTGAGGCATGAGCTATCTGAAATCACTGCAAATAAAATTATAGATTAAGATGACTCAGAGATGGGGTTCATTCTCTATGAGGGCTTATCTGTTACCAGAATTGGCAATTATTTCAAGGGGAAAAATGGTCCCCGAATACCAGGATCAATTCTCTGGCTTCTTTTCCTCTTCCAATCTTTGCTCCACAATGTCTCACTGAATTGTTACTGCCCTAGAGTAAAATCAATACATTCTTTAAAAATATCCTGAATGCCCACAATTTCATGTGCTTAGTTGAGTACCAAACGTTACATAAATTTGGATAGATTGATGAGGTTTTTCAAAACATCTTGAGCCATGCAATTCAAAAGGGTAATTTATGTAGGTCTTAGTCTACTTTTCCACAATTTTTTTCTGATTTTTTTTTTAACAATTTCATATTTGTTGAACTTGGGACAATGCTTCATGAAACTTCAGAGCCTTTGAGCCTTTTCAAAATGTCCCTCCACAGAGGACTTGTGCTCTGTTAGCTTGCTAACTTGATCCTGTATCTCACCTACCAGAATCCTCCTCTATTCTTTCCTCTCTTATCCAACCCTTAAATTGTGATTCTGCTAAGGTATGGTGAAATAACTAGACAAGACTGAGTCTCTGAACATTTTGAGAAGCATTCAGTCACTACCCTTCAAAATTCTCTATTAATAGGCACACACGAAGAGTTCATTCTAAAATATAAAAACATTATATGCTTCATAGCGATTTCCTCCAGAAGGATTGAAAGGGATTTCCAAGTCTTCTATTACAAATCAGAAAGCAGAAAGACATTTTTAACCTGATAAAAAAAATACAGATACAGAGGAAATAAATGGCAAGGTCTTATCAGATTGATGTCAAAATTGGCATTACTAGGTCGTTCTCCAGATATTTACTGTAGATTTCAAACCATAAGAGGGTAGATATGTTTAAGTGAAATAAGCAGTAAGATGATAAGCTAGTAATATCATTATCTCAGTTTTTCAAATATTTTTTTCCTCATTGTTTCGGTTAAGGGACAATAAATTGTCACTTTGCAAACATGGGCAGAAACAGCAAGTAATTTCATCTGTAGTCTTCCGTGTGGCTGCGACTAGAGAATATCAACATTCCTTCTAAATCACCAGTTGCTGGCAATTGCACTCAGTAATTATGTAAAGGATGCATATTTCCTTGTTAATCAAATATTTTATTTATTTTGATCAAAAGTTACAAGTTGTAACTTTTTATATAATCTTTGCAAGGTCATAAGAAAATTTTTTTGGGGGGGATGTCATCCTTGTTTGTATTGTTTTTACTCATATCCCTTCCTTGTGGATGACATTGCTCTCCAGCAGTCTCCCTCCTCCCTCCAGCCCTCCCTCCTCTCCATTCCTGGTTTGGAACTCTGGTTATCCTAATTATAAGCTATCTAACATAGAAGGTAAATAATTTTAATGAAGGATAAGCTATTTATTTATTTATTTATTTATTTATTTATTTATTGAGAGAGGGAGGGAGGAAGGGACAAGGGAATCTGTTTTTTTCCCCCCAAATATGTTTATTTTATTCTTTCAGTGTTATAAGATTGATTGTTCATGCACCACACCCAGTGCTCCATGCAATATGTGCCCTTCTCAATACCCATCACCAGGCTCGCCCATCTCCCCTCTCCCCTCCAAAACCCTCAGTTTGTTGCTCAGAGTCCACAATCTCTCCTGGTTCATTGCCCTTTCCAATTTCCCCCCATTCACCCTTCCCTTCCTTCTCACAATGCCCTCCATGATTTTCTTTATACTCCACATGTGAGACCATAAGATAACTGGCTCTCTCCACTTGACTTATTTCACTCCGTATAATCTCTTCTAGTCCCGTCCATGTTGATACAAAAGTTGGATATTCATCCTTTCTGATGGAGGCGTAATATTCCATTGTATAGATATAACACATCTTCCTTATCCACTCATCTGTTGAAGGGCATTTTGGTTCTTTCCACAGTTTGGCAATTGTGGCCATTGTGCTATGAACATTGGGGTACGCGTGGCCCTTCTTTGTACTGTATCTGCTTCTTTGGGGTAAATACCCAATAGTGCAATTGCAGGGTCATAGGGTAGCTCTATTTTTAATTTCTTGAGGAATGTCCACACTGTTTTCCAAAGTGGCTGCACCAACTTGCATTCCCACCAACAGTGGAAGAGG
>CM052802.1:26435531-26517052 GCA_028533885.1 Nasua narica
AAGCAATTGATTTTTGTGCATTGATTTTATATCCTGACACATTACTGAATTGCTGTATGAGTTCTAGTAGTTTGGGGGTGGAGTCTTTTTGGTTTTCCATATAGAGTATCATGTCATCTGTGAAGAGAGAGAGTTTGACTTCTTCATTGCCAATTTGAATACCTTTTATTTCTTTTTGTTGTCTGATTGCTGTTGCTAGGACTTCTAGTACTATGTTGAATAAGAGTGGCGAAAGTGGGCATCTTTGACGTGTTCCTGATCTCAAAGGGAAGGCTGTCAGCTTTTCCCGATTGAGAATGATATTTGCTGTGGGCTTTTCATAGATAGACTTTATGATGTTGAAGAATATTCTTTATATCCCTATACTTTGGAGAGTTTTAATCAGGAACGGATGCCGAATTTTGTCAAATGCTTTTTCTGCATCAATTGAGAGGACCATGTGGGGGGGAGAACCTTAACGAGTTTCCACATTTAATGCGGAGCCTAACACAGGGCTTGACCTCAAGACGCTGAGATCATGACCTGAAATGAAATCAGAGTCAGACACTTAACTGACTGAGCCACCCATGTACTTGGTAGGATAGGGTTCTAATTAATTAATTTTTAATTTTTAAGATATTTATTTATTTATTTATTTATTATTTTTTATTTGTCAGAGAGAGAGAGAGTGTATGAACGCACAAGCATGGGGAAAGGCAGACAGAGGGACAAGCAGGTTCCCCACTGAACAAGGAAGTGGGACTCCATCCCAGGACCCTAGGATCATGGTCTGAGCGGAAGGCAGACAACCAATGGAGCCACCCAGGTGTTCCAACAGGATAAGTTTTTTAAGTGCCTTACTCTCATTCCAGAATTTGCAACAATGGCAGGTATCTTACTAGAGGCAGCAATGGCTACATGTATTTCTATAAGGGGATGTTGAAATGGAAGGGCAGCATCTTATATGGAGAAAGGACAACAGGGGTGAATACCCCCCAAATTCACATTATCAACAATAGTACAAAATATAGGGTAGACTCTGTGAGCCTCGCATGCTGGACCAGTATTTAAGTGCCAGTCAGAGGTCACTTCTTCCTTTGTAGGTAAAAAGTGAAAGATGATGCTTCAGTCTTTGCTATTGATATAAACAAAACGTTATGGGGAGAGGTGGAGAGGGGGTTTCGTGAGCTGGTAAGGGAGTAATTGTGCCAGCCGGCTTCTCCTCCCCAACGTGTGCTCCCGCCGGGTTTGTGAGGTGTCCAAGGACATCTACTTACTGCACAGCAGGTGCAAACATTCAAGATTACAGTGAGTGCCGACCTCAAATAGCTTAGGTGGCCAATCTAAATTCCACAATCTGTCAATCTGACCTTGTCCTTTCTTCGGGTGTTTATATGGTGCTGGAACAGGAAATATTTCCATTACATAAAGGGAATTACAAAAATAATGTATCCATAGTCATTACAATATTGCATCATTTTTACAATAGAGTGAGAATTACAGATCAGCATAAAATGTTGGCCAGGGCCTGGGTTAGCATATTTTAAATGTGAGCACTTTGGATCTTTTATTCAGTTAAATTCATTGAAAATCTTTATGTCCTTGGCATTTTTTAAGCACATTAAAGGTAGATCTGGAGTTGACTTCCAGGAGAGAGTAAGAGATGGAAAGGGAGCAGCCTGATCCAGCTGTGAACTTTTTATATATACCTAAATTTTTAGATCTTATGTGACAACTGATTTCTGCAGAAGTTGGCTTGTAGGGTGGGATAAGTTATTTTCAAAGGCACATCTGTTATTTATATTTTAAGCCTGATTTGGGTTTCTTAAGAATTTCTCTTTAAGAATTGCCCTTCTTTCAGGGTCGTATCTCCCCCAACAGTTGTCACATCTATAATAGAAGAGAAAGGGATTTTAAAGGCAAGACTGTTACTTGAGAATCTGTGACTCCTCCCTGTGGCCTGCCATTTCTCTGATGATGGGAGGGGGGCGTAAAGTGCCCCCTCCTCAGAAGATTCTCTGGGTAGGATTGTCATTTGCAGCTCCCTGGGTAGGCTGGAGTGGGACACATGCACCGCGACACAGAACGTGCAGGAAAGAACAACCAAGGATGAATGCACTGCCATCATTTCAAATGTCTCAGACTGTCAGAACTTCCGTAGAGAAAAGATTCAGTATATTTTTTAGCAGTCGGAGTGGTGCTTGTTTGGTTTTGTAAAACAAGCCATTGTAGGCGCCTACTTCTGAGCAGCACATAACTTTACTGTAAATGTCCAAGGGCTTAGTCACACGCCCCCCCCACCCCTCTTGGTGCATTTCAGGAGGACAAGGGGCGTGTCAGCGGTGTTTGCTACTGAGTCACTGCCATCGTTACACTGAGCATTCAGTAATGGGTGATCAGGAAGATGACACATCCCATCATGGTTGTGGTTTTCAGAAACTAGTAAACACTGAAATCTTGTTTTAGCTACAAACAAAACCGAAAATTGTTACATTTCTTTTTCTTTTGAAGGTGTATAGATGGGGATATGAATGGACTCTCCGATAAGAACACACACCCGTGGAAATTCGAATCCATGGGGTGAGACTCAAGAGTGCTGTGTGCTTAAGATCTCAGTAGGTGTAAGTAATAGTTACCAGATAAGGTTCATTACCGAGGAAACCTAAGGGTGAAGCAAGAGAAAATGACGGCTTTGCATGACCCTGAGTTTGCTCATTTCAATTAAAGGCTGCCCTGTAGCTTTATCATCCCTGAGATTTGCCTCTACAAATATAGCATTTTTAATAACTCACATAATTTTCTATGATGTTGAAATGATAGTTATAAGCATACAAATTATATCTACAAAAAATCATTTGAGATTCTCTTGCACAGATTTGTCTATTCTTTCCTATTTATGTATTTAATCATTTATTTAGATCATTATGGACACCTGGATATTTAATTTTATGCTTTGAGTTACAATCCAGTACTGCTTTATATATTTTCTCTCTCAAATTATTCCAAGCTTTGGTCATTGGGAGATTTTACAGCTGGTTCCTGTGTCACTTGGACATATTCCTGTCATTGTGGGGTTTGGGTTTTTTTGTTTGTTTGTTTATTTGTTTGCTGGTGTTACTATTGCTTTTCTTTGAGCCCTTCCTTATTTTCTGGCACTACAAGGTGCCATGGCTCACCCTGTGTATTTCCTGTCCTGATCCTAAATCAGCCATTTCCCTAAAGAGTCTTGGTTGCTTTTATGGGAGAACGGTATTAGAAACCAGTACCTCATGCTACTGGGTATAGTTATTCTTAGGTCCTCTCAGTTGCCAAAACAAAGAAGTATACGTGTGTGTACAAACCAGCATATGTACACAAACCTATAAATATTTTGATATGTATTCATTTGGATCTATATTAAGATAAACGTGAATGCCTACTGATGTCTCCAGTCCAGTACGATGTGAATCGTTCTGGCCTCTCCCCTTTGCTTATCTGTAACCTTCTGCTCCAAAAGTGAGAAACTTGGCTCTCAACATCCACCACCCATTTACTTTGTGTTCAATTCCAGTTTACCTGTCTAGCGGTTTTAAAATTAACCTAGGGGAGCTCATCTTCACTGATAGAACGCAGTCCTTTGCATAGTTGCTTTTCCCTTTGGTCTTATAGTTTATACTTTATTCATTCCCAAAGTTACTTAGATCAGCAGACTGCCTCCCCCCAACCCTTTTGGTAAGATTATTTCCTACGTTCATAATGTAGTTAGATTATTTTGGCATAGCCTGCATTTCATCCTGGGATCCCCCATCTCCTAAATGATTTTTTAAATTTGCATATATTAAAAAAAGAAATGATGTTAGCAGTTATTTATCTCTGTTAGTATTCCAGTTTCATTCAAAGGAAAGCTAACATACTTGTCCATGAAGCCTTCCTAAATCATTGGAGACTGTAATAATTCCTCTTTGACTTGAGATCAGAATTCCTCTTTGACTTTGACTTTTTTTGCTATATTTTACCTAACAGAATGCTGAGTCTCGCAAGGAGGAAATCAAATGACTTTCAAAAACCTTATAAAAAGACAAATTATAAGAGACTGTTGATCTTATGAAACACACTGAGGGTTGCTGGAGGGGAAGAAGGTGGGGGGATGGGGTAACTGGCTGATGGACACCGGGGACGGTACGTGTTATAATGAACTCTGGGTATTATATAAGACTGGTGAATCATAGACCTGTACCCGAAACAAATAATATATGTTAATTAATGGAATTTAAATAAAAAAATAAATACAAATTTATTATGGTACAGATGGCATCCCTGCTCTGGCTCTGGAATTGATTTTCCTTCTCTGGCTTCGTTCAGATATCTGCCTGACTTTTGCTTTCGGTCCCCGGCCCAACCCTCCTTTACTTAGTCACCACATTGATTTTGTCTTATCTTTTATTTTATCTCGTCATACTACTACTTGACACTGGGTCGTCTAAATAGAAACCTCATTTGTTTCCTTAAAATAATGCTTACATTAAATACATATGCTGAATTCTCTCATTTTCTGACTACCAAGGGTGGAAAAAACTGTGATGATTCTAGCTTTCTCTAAATAACGCTTAAATGGAATAAAGCTATTTTACTAGCATAGAAATTTTTGAAACCTTTGCCTCGATCTGTGTGTTCTCTATAAAAGTGCCCTTTCACCTTCTACGAAATTTGCATACATTAAGGGTCATTCTTCTTGCTGTAAAGTTCTACCCTTCACTGAAAGAGCTGGAGCCTAAACCTCCCTCTGTCCCCCATTAAGGAGGAGGTGCGCACAGTGACTTCCTTCCAAAGAATAGAGTGTGGGAGGAGAGAGGACAGTAAGTCTGTGGTGGAGAAACCTAGCAAACACTCCCTCAGCTGGGAGATCAAGGTTAGCGTCTTCAGTCCTAAGTCATACCGACAGTGGAGTACCCCTGCTACGGTTCAATGAGAATAACACTCTACCACTGAGATCTTCCTCCCAAAACCCATACCCTGGTCTAATCATGAGAACAACATTCAAGAAACCCCAACTGAAGGACATTTTACAAAATACCTAACGAAACTGTTTTCAAAACTGTCAGCATCATGTAAAACAAAGTCTGAGAAGCCTATGGAGACCAGATAACTAAATGTAGTGTGGCTTCCTGTATGTGATGCTGGAACTGAAAAAGGACATTAGGAAAAAGCTAAACATATCTGAATACAGTATGGACTTTAGTTAATAATATTGTATTAGAATTAGTTCATTAGTGGTAACAAATGTACCATATTTGGGACGCCTGGGTAGCCCAGTTGGTTAAGCATCTGCCTTTGGTTCAGGTCATGATTCCAGGGTCCTGAGTTCGAGTCCCACAACCGGCTTCCTATTGAGTGGGGAGCCTGCTTCTCCCTCTGCCTGCCACTCTCCTTGTTTGTTGTCTCTCTCTCTCTATCTCTCTATCTCCATCTCTCTGACAAATAAATAAATAAAATCTTAAAAAGAACCCTCCCCCACAAAAAAAAAACAAAAGAAATCCAAATGTAGCATGCTATTGTTACCAGGGGAACATTGGGGAAACTGGGTGGGGGCTCGTGGGACCTACCTTCTTAATTTTACCATGAATCTAAAAATACTTTAAAATAAAGAGTTTATTTTAAAAAAAAGTGGAAAAAATTAGATCTGAAAAAAAGATTTGTAAATTTCAGAAAAAGATTTTCGGGAGCTTTTGCTTTGTTTGGTTTATAAAATATATTGTTATTACTAATCTTACAAGGTTTTGACTGTTTTCTCTTTTCTTTCTTTCTTTCTTTCTTTCTTTCTTTCTGTCTTTCTTTCTTTCTTTTTTTCTTTCTTCTTTTTATTTAAAAGTAGGGCACTGCCTATGAATCTAACAAGTAAGAATGACCCAGAGGAACTCATCTCTTAAGATGCATTTAGATTGGGTTTCTTGCATTAAGAATGAATTGATGACCCAAAAACCTTATTTCAAATGTTAATCAGCATCTATTAAACAGAAAATTGTTATATTCTGGAATGCTAGCTGGGTCCTATAGTCAGTAATAGGGGTATAAGTTAATGTCTACTCTTCTTTGTATTATTGCTTTGGAAAACATTAGACTATGTTTTTTTTGAGGAGAAAACTGAGTTTCTCAACCCTGTTGGTCAGCTCAAAATCTACACAACAGGGAATTTTTTACTTTGTGGGGTGAAATATATAAAACATAACATTTTTAAGTGTACAATTTAGTAGCATTAATTAAATTTACAATGTTATGAAACTGTCACAACCATCTATTTCCAAAACTTTTTCATCAAAACAGAAACTCTATCCATTAAACAATACCTTCACATTCCCACTTTCACCAGCCCCTGGTAATCTCTAATCTATTTTCTTTCTCCATGAATCTGCCCATCCTAGACTTTTGTCTAAATGAATCATACAATATTTGTCCTTTTGTGTCTAGTTGATTTCACTTAGCACGATGTTTTTATGGTATATCCATGTTGTGGCATTTATCAGAATTTCATTCTTTTTTATGGCTGAATAATATTCCATTATATGCATAAACCACATTCTATTTATCCATTCATTTGTCAATGGAATTAAGACTAGTGACAACTTTTGGCCATACAACACAATGGGTTTTATAAGTGTAACTCTTTTAAAAAAGAAAAAAAAGAAGTTTGTTAAACTTTCCTGGAATTCAAAAATTGGCTTCATTGTAGTTAGCATGGATGCCTATCATTTAATGTCACATGATAAGTAAATATGCTCGAAATCAGTCCCTGAAATTTGTGCCACTGATATCAGAGGTGGCTTTGCGGGCCCAGGGCAACAAAGTTAGCTGACCGGGTAGCATACTTCAAAAGGCTTGCTTTTGTTGTTTGTTTGGGTATATTTATATTTGGTTCTGCTTTTGCACAACCCTGAAATGTTACACCCTATCTGGTTCCCTTTTCTTTCTCCCTTTTCTCGTAGCTATATTATTGTCAGTGTACTCGGGTTTCACATTTTGATTGGTGTTTGTTGATTATTAATTAACACACCTAGTACCACCATAGTTTATAAATCAAGTTCTGCAAGCTAGCATAATTAACCCGGCTGTACATATGAGAATATGAGCTTGGTTGTGGCAATGGAATTTAGCTGTGGAGTTTGCATGCCCCAGATGCAGTTCCTCTTTACCCTGAAATTAGATTCTCCAGATGCTCCCCTTTAGTTAGTAACATTACTATTCGCCTAATTACTCAAGAAAGATCCCGGGGAATTACTCTTGGCACCTACCTCTTCCTCATTTCTTCCTTTAAATCCTAGATTTTGCCTTGTGTCCATTTTTATCAAAGTATCCCTTACTCTCTTTTCTTTTATCCTTGCCTGCACAGCTGTAATGGAAGCCCTCATCGTTCCTTGCAGTACTTCCTGGAGACTCAGACGAGAGGGGCCCTTGCTCTGGGTGTTGTGCTATAGAAGGTCGAGCATATCACAAACACAAGAGATGTTGAGGCACACGTGGTGACTCTGTCTTCCAGGATGTGGTGCTGAGCACTGGAACAAATGTAGGTCAAGCCTTGGGGGAGCATTTTTCGATATCTCTTCTCCCCCTCTCTTCCCTCAGCTCCCTCAAACAAAAGGCAACTATTGGTATGCTATTAAAAGTGGGTATTATGTTATTATATATGTAAGAGAAAAACCATAACTTTCTTCACGTCACTGAGATATTGAAGTGGGCAAGTGTTCAGGCGAAAGGAAAGATAAATGAACAAGATTGCTGTTATGGGCTGAATTGTGCCCTTCACAATTCACAGGTTGAAATCCTAACCCCCACTACCGCTGAGTGTGACTGCGTTTGGAGATAAAGTCCTTGAAGAGGTAATGAAGTTAAGATGAGGTCATTAGGTGGGGCCTAATGCAACATAACTGGTATTTTTATAAGAAGAGGAGATCTGGATACAGACACACAAAGAGGGAAGACCACGTGAAGACACAGGGAGAAGACTGCCATTTATAAACCAAAGACAGACGCCTCAGAAGATATCAACCCTGAACGATATCTTAATCTCGGATTTCTAGCCTCCTACACTGTGAGGAAATAAATTTCTGTTGTTGAAGCCACCTAGTCGATGGTACTTTGTTACGGCAGCTCTAGCAAACTATTTGCCAAAGTTCTTCCTCTCAGATAGCATAACAAAATATTGGCTTGCACACATCCAGATATAACACGTGTGACACATAATACCAATTTTAACATTAGCAATAAAGTGAATATTAAAAGTAATATTGCAAACACTTGCATTTTTATAAACATTAATGGGATTTCATTGAATTTTTAAAAAACTCCACAAAAATGTTGTCATTTAGATAACCCTGGCCTGGCCTCATTAGGTGATCTTCCTTCAGGCACCGATAATTTTCTATGTACTCCTTTAACCTTCCTTAACTCCTTTAACTCTGTACGTGGCTTTATAAACATCTGCTTATGTGTCTCACTCTTCCAGGAACTAGGAGGGACCAAGGAGCAGCATCGGGAAGGGCCTTCTTTTAAGAGCCTCCCTCATTTCACTTTATAATCCAAAGGAGATTTTATTACTCAGTCGACACAGAAACTGATTTGTTTTTACCCCAGGTAAACATATCTACCCCCCACTGACATCAAATCATTATGAAATGAAAAAAAAAAATAACCTATATTTTGTTCTGATGTCTCCATCAAATAACTAGTTAAAAGTGAAATTATCAGTTCTTGGCAAGAGCGAAGTTGAGTTATTTAATACATTTTAATAAACCAAGTAAATTTTAATACATTCTATTTTCTGTCTGTCTTTTCGTTTTTGTTTTTGTTTTTTTTACTTTTAACTAATAAAACCAGTCCACAAGCATACACAAAAATGTAAATGTCCAGGAGTATATAGCATTTACCATTGTTTTCCTGATTGCAACTTACATGTTATAGGTTATTACCACTCCCAAATTATTAATTTTAGGCCTCGATCTCTGAAGTATAATACAGATGTTTCTCCTTCTTTAGTGTAAAATGAACTTGATACTCTTTCACATTCTCATAGGAATAAGAAGTGTTGGCATTTGGAGCTAAGTAAGTTTTATTTTGGTCAAAGAACTAAGGTTTTACATAATCTATAAACAAAAACAGTTTTGTTTCCAGGGTCACTGCCTGACTTCAGGATTCTGGGTCAGAGCATATAGCATTAGTGGTTAGGATTTTCTTCTATGAAATTAGAGTTTTCACACATCTTAAAAATCCTCTGAATAATTCGTTGCACACTGCCTTAACAATAAAAATAATGTGGCGTTATAAGATTCCTTATTAGTGTCCAAAATGCACTGATCTTTATAACATTTTTTTCCCCTAAGGGTACTTGTATATTTTTCAGGACTTATCAACTCTTCCTTTTACATTTTTGGACATCAGCAGTAGAAAAAGAAATGGAAAACTCAGCCTCTAAAATATTTTACATAGGCTTCCTTAACCAAAGTTGATAATTTAATTCAGCTAGTTGTTTTGTTTATAATGCACTGTTTAAAAGTTTGTTTGTTTGTTTGTTTGTTTGTTTTAGGGGCACCTGGGTGGCTCATTTTTCTTCAGTTGGCTAAGCGACTGACTCTTGATTTCTGCTCAGGTCAAAATCTCAGGGTGGTGCGATCGAGCCCCATGACAATAGAGCCCAGCGTGGAGTCTGCTTAAGATTCTCTGTCTCCCTCTCCCTCTGCCCCCCACCATGCTCACATGCATTCTCTCTCTCTCTAAAAAATAACTAAGTAAATAAGAGGATTTTTTTAATGCTCGATTTTTTAAAAGATTGTATTTATTTATTTGTCAGAGAGAGAGTGAGAGAGAGCACGAGCAGGGGGAACAGTAGAGGGAGAAGTAGGCTCCCTGCTGAGCAGGAAGCCTGATGTGGGACTCGATCCCAGGACCCTGAGGTCATGACTTGAGCCGAAGGCAGACGTCCAACCGACTGAGCCACCCAGGTGCCCCTTAATGCCTGATTTTTGAAATTCATTCATTCAACAGATATTTGTTGAGGCATTACTGTACACTAGCATTTTTCTAGGCACGGGGGATGCAGCGGTGAACCAGACACAATGGCCATTGTCTCAAAGGAGTTGATAATCTAATTTAGGAAATATAACTAATTAGTACATAAAAATAATATCAGGATAGTCAGAATAATCTCAGATGATGCGCTGAACAGACATAAATTCTGTGAAGAAATGAGACCAGGGAAAGGTGATACAAGAAGGGTCAGGAAGGTGTGCCTATTCAGTGTTTCATGGCCATGCTTCTCCTTGACTACATCATGGCCACGAGACAGTCAGGTCTTCAACTTCCCCTGCCAGTCATTTCGTGAGTATTATAACTCTTCTACTCTTGCTGTTGACTTCTCTCTTACTCACGTTATTTGCTATTTCAGTTCTCTTTAGGCCATCTCTAAGACCACATTCATAATAGGCCAAAGGAAGAAAGTGCAGAAAGATTTGGGTGAAACTAATCTGTTGGTTCAACTTTTCTTGGCTTAATCCCTTGAGGCAAATATCATTTGGTGAGAAGAATAAGAAAAACATGAAGTTAGGAGACCTGGCTTTGAACCTCTTCTTTTCTCCTTATTAGCTTTTACTTAATCTAAGACATTGTTTCCTTGTCTCCAAATATTGAGAAAATGATCTCTCTGACATGATCTTGGTGAGACGCTAACTGAGAAGTCACACGTGCATCATCCCGCAAAGAGAAGGCTGCCCGCTTGGTATTCACCTGATGTCAGAGCAGAGTCTGCTATTGCCATTCCAGAAATGGTGCTGAAAATGCAGGACCCAGCCTCTTCTATTAAAAAAAAAAAAAAAAGAAAAACTTCCATTAATATAAACATTCACGTTCTAGAGACAAAACAAAGATAATTTTTGAATTAAGTAATAATTCAAGAATAAAATTCAGTTATTTAGGTATGTGGAGTGTGTTCATGTTCCACTGACAAAAGAGAGCATAAATGAAGACTCCATTGATTCACCGGAACCTGGGAGTCACCCTTGACTTCTTTCTCTTCCTTACTTCTCATACCCCACGGGTATGAGATTCTGCCTTCTTAGGTCACTTTTCTATTTCCACAGTATGTTCTTAGCTCACACCCACAGCATCATCTCCCCTGGGCTACAAAAAAGCCTCTTCCCTAATAAACCTTCTTTCCTCCTTTCATGTCCATACCTCCTTCCTCTTGCCAATGCCAAAGGGGGAAAACATTCTATTACTGTCCCAAGATTAAGCCTTTGAAAATGCATACTTAATCTAAACATGTTACTCTTTTTCCTAAGTCCATACAAAGCATTTTTCTGGCCTTCAGCGTAAAATCCACTCTTTATCAGGCATGGTTTCCACTGCTGCTCTTTCCCATCCTTAGCTGTGCAAGAGCTAGCGGGAACTACTGGCTGCTCATTCTTGTTTGGTTCCCTCAGCATTCCCAGTCTGGGCCCATCCTCTAGCATCGTCTCCCTCTGTCCCATGGCTGGTACTGCTGTACAGTCCAAATCCCCTACCCAGTTTCTGTGATCAAACGTCTAGGGACATCATGGCAAACTCAATCCTTGAAATACAGATACGTTAGAATTAGAAGAAATAGCTGGTAACTATAGAAAAGGAAGCAGATGGACCCTCGGAAAATAATGGCACCAATAACACCTTCTGGGGACACCAGTAGCAGGTTCTCGAACCTTCTTTCCCCTCCCAGATCATTCTCTTGATCCCAAAGCCTCAGGCTGCTGAGTCTCTGTCCAGGCCAGGAGAGCCACCAAGAATGGTGAGTTTGAGCTGAAAGTGACTCTGTTGACCCTGGCTAGAGAAGTAGGGATTGGAGTGTAGAAGAGGAGTCCCTAATTTTCCTTTTACAATTACAGCTTGGCCGATGTCCTAACACCCAAAATAGCCGTTCTCACCTTAAACAAGTAATAGGGCTTCCATTGTGCCATCATTAACATTCTTCATCTATATAGTGTCAACTTGCAAGAATGCTTTGAGACTAATAATAACATTACCAAATATCTTTTGTATTTCATGACCTGGGCTAAGAATTTCACATATATCTTGCCTGGTCCTTATAATGACTCTACGAAGTGTCAGCGTTTCTATGACTTCCATTTTGTAGATGAAGAAACTGATGCCCAGAGCAGCTGCATGATTAGGAGGATGTGGGCCCAAATCCAGCTGGATGGTCTCCCAAACCCATGCTCAACCCCCCAGGGCTCACCATGTCAGGTAATGTTAATCCCATGCCTTGTAAGCCCTCACTCACTGTACCTCTTCAGTCTTTTAGCTCTTTGTGTACCCTTTTCTTTTGACACTATGTGATTTTTACCAAGTATAGAATTTTTTTTATACCAATCTTACCTTTGTTCCTAGACTTTGTGTTCACTGATACCCTACCCTGGATTTGATTCGTCTTGGAATCTGAAAAGCTCAGAATTTGTCTTACACATATCAGGCCTTAAATAAACTTTTTGAATGGAAGAATGACTGTAAGTAAATACAAAAGTAGATTCCAAGTTCTAAACAGTCTGTTTAGAAAGAACTTTTTAGAACATCACCATTTTGTGAATTGGGAACTGTCTGTATTCGCATTTGGTAAGGAATATCTCATAAACTATTCATCACACATCACTTTTCCTCAAGCCCATCCGTATCTAAAACAGTATCTAAAATCTTTTTGATCTTAGAAATTCTTTCTTATATGAAACTATATAAGGAAATAGTCTTAATATTTTAAGTATAATAGGAAAATTCCTCAAACTTTCATTTGGCAGATTCTTCAAACACACAAACAACTGCTACCTTTAACAATTGTCAAATTATCCTTTTTCCTAATTTTCCTTTGTTTAATAAAGTGTCTTGAAAAACTTTATTAAAGTTTTGGTGCCTGGATGGCTCAGTGGGTTAAGCGGCTGCCTTCAGTTTAGGTCATGATCCTAGGGTCCTGGGATCAGGCCCCACATCGGGCTCCCTGCTCAGCAAGGAGTCTTCTTCTCCCTTTACCCCTCCCCCTGCTTGTGCCCTCCCTCTCTCTCTCTCAAAAACAAATAAACAAAATCTTTAAATGACAAACAAAAAACAAACAAAACCAGTCATTCCTTCCTACAAAGATTGTCTTCCAGGTCTCTTTTATTTTCTTCTGGGGATATTAAACCTCAAATATCCATTCTTCATAGCTTTTGTTCATATATTTTGTATACTTTCACTTTTATTTGATAGTCAGAAGAGAAAAAGAGCAGGAGTATGCAAGACGGTCCCATTCCTTCCCTACCCTCACCCTCCAGCAGCGCCCCTACTCCATCTTCCCCAGACATAGTGGTCATAAACTTGTCTAACTACTTCTCAGTTCCCTTTTTCTGGACTCTCCCAATATTGAACATGGCAGGTCTACCAGAAAAATACCAACTTTATTTCCACCTGAGTTTCCCGGGTTGGGGCACACAACTGGACAACCACTTCACCACTTGACTCACATCACATCACTGACTCATGACGGTGATCATACTCTAAGTTATAGACCATGGAATGCTTTGTCCATCTGGTCAGAGAGGCAGAGGTGACTAATAGGCGTTGTTGCTATTGCCCTTGGTGTTTTGTTTTGCTTCACAAAACAAACACTTCGTCTTTTTCATTTTGCAATGGAATGGGAGGCCTCAGTGGCTAAGAACTTTTGCCATTTCATTGAGGGATTTTCCATCCAGTAAAAAAAAGTAGGACATGAAGAAATGTTTAAAATAGCTATTTGTGCTTCTGTTTTGTTTTACAGCGCTTGGAAGTTATATTGCCCGAAGATTTATCTGTATTGAATTCTATGCATATTTGAGAAAGATGAGCTCAAAATCTCAGGTAAACAGCTGATATTTCTTTAACTAATAATTCAGTGGAATGAGGAGATGGGAGATAGAGATGGAAAAAGGGAAGAAATATATTTTCCCTGGTACAAAGTAACCCTCTGGTTTTATTAAAGTTGTAGGAGAAATTTAGTAGGTTCTTTCTGTTAAAAGTGGCCTTAGATTTTCTAAAATCACTATGAAATTGGACAAGCACTAATATAACAATTCATTTTTTAATAAAGAGAAAAAACACGTTACACATCAGTCTAACAAATCTTCTGCTTTGAATTTTCTCTAGATTGAATACTTGGATCTCTTTTGAATTGTTATTAGATTGGAAAAATATATGTCACATTGTATTATTATTTTTCTTCTTTCATGAACCCTTTTATTTACTTGGGACAAGATAACTTGAAAGTACATATAAAGATCTGAATCACTATCACAAAAAATATAGCAATTATTGTATATTTTCACTCATATGAAGAATATAAGAAATAGGGCAGAGGATCATAGGGGAAGGGAGGTTAAAACAGAATGGAAAGAAATCAGAGAAGGAGACAAACCATGAGAGACTTTTAACTATGGGAAAGAAAAAGAGAGAAAGAAAGAAAAAGAAAGAAACTGAGCATTGCTGGAAGGGAGGTTGGTGAAGGCATGGGGTAACCAGGTGACAAATATTATGGAGGGCATGTGATATGATGAGCACAGGGAGTTATACACAACTGATGAATTACTGAACTCTGTATCTGAAACTAATGATGTTCTATAGGTTGCTAATTGAATTTAAATTAAAAAATACAAATTTTGATCTAATTTGAAGGGATACATGCACCCTGATGTTTATAGCAGTGTTATCTACAATAGCCAAATTATGAAAAGAGCCCAAATGTCTATTGACTGATGATGGATAAAGATGTAATACACACACACACACACACACACACACACACACACACACACACACACACTGGAATATTACTCAGCCATAAAAAATGAAATCTTGTCATTTGCAATGACCTGGATAGAGCTAGAGAATATTAATTATGCTAAGCAAAATAAGTGAGTCAGAGAAAGACACATAACATATGATTTCACTCATATGTGGAATTGAAGAAACAAAACAAATAACCAGAGGGGGGAAAAGAGAGAGGCAAACCAAGAAACAGACTCTTCAATATAGAAAACAAATTGATGGTTACCAGAGGGAAGGTGGGTGGGGGGATGGGTGAAACAGGCGATAGGGATGAAGGAGGGCACTTGTTGGAATGAGCACCGGGTGTCACTAAATTTATACTTGAAATTAATATTACATTGCATGGTAACTTAATGTTACATTGTATGGTAACTAACTGGAATTTAAATTTTTAAAAAATACACCTTTGAACACCTCCCCACCCTATTGGCCCAGTGCCATACTAGCCACCCTGGGAGATACAAAAAAAACCCCTGTTTTTCAAGACTTTACAATCTGGTGTCCAAGGTAGAACAGATGTATGAAAAAAAAATGTAGAAGAAAGAAAGGATTCTCTGCATTCCCATGACACATCCATTTTTTAATAAGAGAGACACTAGGCTATATGAAAACTGACTTCTCTACTTCATTTTCAGGTCCTTTATTTGCTAACTCTAGGAAGGATTAACTAAGATATCATTGTGATATCCATGCAACTATCACTGTGGAGAGTAGACCCTGATCCAAGAATAAGAAAGAAGGCAATTTTTCTTTTCTTGAGCATTGAATCTTTTCTTCTTAACACTTCTGTAAGTTTTTTGTTTTGTTTTGTTTCATTTGGTTTTTGTTTTGTTTTGTTGTTTTTTTCTAAGGATGAGAAATCCAGGCCAAAGGAAGTCTGAAGGAAGGAAGCCGAGTCTTCTCCAAGGTCTTGGTGGGGAGAGTGGGAAGGGGTGAGGCCAAGTCCAGATTCTTATGCCAGGAAGAGTCTGGATCATCCCGAAGGTGAAGGAGAGCCTCAAATCTCTGAGCAGATAAGAGACATAGCATACTTCAGAGCTTTGAGACTGGTATCTACAGGAGGCATGGAGTGGAACAACTCATTAGCTTGGCATCAATTCGACTACATTGTCTTAAATGAGTGGCCATGGCCTGGCCTAGATTAGGGATGAACTCATCGTCTGCAACATAGTTGCAACTGAAAAATATATTTTAGATTTCAAACAACCTAGAGGCAAACATACTTTTGAAAAACAACTTGTTCAAAAAAAAGGTTGTCCTGCAGAGTATGGGGTCATGAACTTCCGGATTCTAGTTAAAAAAAGAAAGGGTATGGGGCACATGGGCGACTCAGTCTGTTAAGCGTCTTGCCTTTGGCTCAGGTCATGATCCCAGGGTCCTGGGATTGAGCCCCAAGTCAGGCTCCCTGCTCAGTGGGGCATCCGCTTCTTCCCCTGCCCCTACCCCTGCTCATGCTCTTTCTCTCTCAAATAAATAAATAATTAAAATCTTAAAAAAAAAAAGTGTAACAGCAATATAATCTCTAAAATATTGAGAAGAACAAGCAAAGCCAATGTGCCTTATTTCTGAAGAGATGAGAAGGTCAGTTAGAAATTTTGCCCTAAAGTCCGGTTTATTTAGATTAGTTTCCATCTGTCATCCTCAAATGGTGAGATTAATGTGGTGCAGTCATTCGTTCTGAGAGCTTTCCATCCAACATGCACTGATCGAACCTATGTGTCGGGCATTGGGCTAAGTTCTTTGTGCACATTATTTAATTGGCTTTCAGTTCTGTTAGGTAGATATTACCATCTTGCTTTTCATCTGAGGAAACCAAAGCTCAGAAGGTGAACTGATTTTATCAGGGACATACAGTTATCAGGAAAGCAGAACCAGACGTGAACTCAGAACTGTCAGAGCTCAAAGTCAGGGCATTCAACCACTTCCCTGTATGCCTCTGGATCAGTCTACCCTCAACTCATTTTTATGGGTGTTCTCTAGCTTTTAAAAACAAGTCCTTTTCAATTGAATGGCTGGTTCAGGTAATAAGTGCATTTAAACTGTGCTATTTGTCCAAACGGTCCCCACCCCTCCCACTTGAATCCTGTTCAATTACTCAAACACGATGATATTTTCTGCATGCTTTTCAAGTGTATCATTTTACATGTCCGAAATCTCACACCATCACTCAACGGTAAGTAAATATTAGCATCCATTAGCTATGGATTGGGTAACTGAGGTCGAAAGAGGATGGATGGCGAGTTGTGTGTTGCAGCAGAGGTGGGAAGTGTCTCACAAACCTGGCGAAGCTTGATGGACTCACAAGTACACAGGAAGAAATCACTCACCTTCAGCGACAGCCGGGACGTGGAGACCTCAGGGCGCATACTTGGCTAATGAACTCGATTCCTCCTTCCTCCTTGTATCACCGAATCGTAAACACATAAATTATCGCATTTATGAGCACTCGGCTTTGCTGTGACTGATTCACAAGCTGTCCCCGGGAGTCCTTTGGTAACACATATCAGAATCACGAACAAGGTGCTTGCTGGGTCAGAGCTACCCCCGCTAGTCCCAGTTAAGGAATTCCGTCCAGTCCGGCTCCGGATGCACAGGGACGCCATCGCGGCCCGGACCTTGTGGAAGGGATGAACGGGTGGAGAGCGTGGCCTGACCAGTGTGTACTTCCCTAGGTCCCTTTGCTGAGGCGCAGGCCCCAGGGGGCCCTTCCAGCCAGCCTGCACGAAGGCCTCGGGCTGTGACGAGCCTTAACTTGAGGTGTCTCCACTGTGCCCCGACAACCTGTCGGCGCAGAAGAAGCAATCAAATTCTACTGAACCACAGTAGAATAAACAGTATGAAACCACAGTAGAACCACAGTATGAATCCAAGTGTCCCCAGATGCCTTGTTCTGTAGCAGTTCTCACATGCATTTTAAAGAAATTCAGTGTCCTTGTGAAACATTCCCCAGATGGTTCCAAATTGCTGTTTAACTACAGAGTCAATTTATACATGCACACTTGTGTGTATATAAATATAATGTATATAAACATGTGTGTGTGTGTGTGTGTGTGTGTGTGTGTGTGTATTCGCCAGATGTTGTCCTGGGTGATGTAAACACATTACTCCAGTTAAACCGCATAACCACACACTAACGCAGAGGTGGTGCCCTTCTCCCCATTTTACACGTGACAACTGAGGCAGAGGTCTGTCAAGGGTAGCTGGGAAATAGGAAATAGGGCTGTGAGTCTGACTCACTCTTAACCGTCACACTCCATTGACGGCAACTATTGTGAAAAAGACCATCTCTGACAAGATCTCTGTTGCAAAGGAGTCTGACCTTCTGATTGCAGCTTTCTTACTGGCCGCTTTGGGAATCGGATCGCTTCTTTGGCTAATCTGATGGAGGGTGCATGAGCGGCCTCAGAGGATATAGGCAGCGACGGGTAAATGATTCTGGGAACATACCCCAGGTTGAACTATCTTCACTCTCTATGAAGGGCTGATGTTCAAAACTTCACCCTTATGACCTCAGTTCCCTCTTCCTTTTCTTCCCCCAATATGAAAGAACAAGCGCTTTAAACAGGGACTTAAGAGGGTTCACACAAAAAAGCAAACATATGCTTTAAATGGTTCCCCCAGATAACTAATTGCATCTGATTAATACCCAAGGGTAAAGTAACACTCTGGGGGCAATAGGCATTTCCTTATTTCTAGCTCTCTCCTTGTGGATATTTCTCATTCCTCTTCTCTCGAACGCAGACTCCACAACCATCTCTCCCCGCCCCAACCCCATCCTTCTTCTCTTTCCCATCCTCCAGCGGCCACGTGGCCATATGATTCATAGGCCTCAACTGAAGACCTAATTTTGCTGCAGTCATCTGTGCATTCAAAGATCCACTGATAGAGACTCTTCTGCGTGTGTCCAGACTCTAATAGAGAGAAAGAGCAGAGAGAAATGAGTAAGAGAGAAGCTTTCTAAATCCCTTTTCTATTACCTTACAGTGGCAGATGATACTCTTAGAAGGGTTCAGACCTCAGCTCCAGCCCTTACCAACTCTGTGCCCTTCATCTATCTTGGCCTCTGTGTCTACATTTTCAAGATGAAAACAATAATTCCTAGCACATCGAATTGCATTCCATGAGATAATACATGTGAGTAATTAATTCACAGTGTCTCTTAAAAACGCCATTATCTCAGGAGGATGGAGCACTGTTCAAAGCGAGGCTTTGCTCACAGAGGAAGCACGAAGCCAGATCCTTTCTGCAGAGGACCAGAGAAAGCAGCATTCCCAGTCAGATACAGCGGAAAGGGAGGGAGTCACGCCGACAAGTCCCAGGCATCCCACCGTCTGTCTCCTCTTTGAGTAGAGAACCACTGGCTCTGAGGATATCACATACAAGCCTTTGTGCAGAGAGGAATCAGCTTTTCCCTCTGAACTGGAAAGGGGAACCAAAAATTGGGTCAGATGCCCACATTGAACACACAAGGAGATTCCACCCAGAATTCCTCTTTTTCCAGACAGTTAATGGCTGGGCCAAGACCGGCACCGAGGTCCCTAATGCATCACGGCCCCCAGGACCTCTGTACTCCACGTCACAGTGCAAGGACCTGGGAAAGCAGGGTGGGGGTTGGGAAATGGGGTCAAAGCAAGCTATAGCCAGCTGCTTTCTCTGTATGGCAGCAACCCACCCAGGCGGCCTGCAACGTGAAGCTAAAGATGATAGAGGCAGCAGAATAGAGACACAAACCTTAGAAAGGAGTGAGAGACCAGGTGACAGCAGGTGCAGGAAAATTGAAAGTGCAGCAGAGTCCCTGAACACATAATGATCATGTAGGTGTCTGCTTTATCTCTGCTGTGGAACATTGTGGGAAATTCTTAATAAAATGGTTTGTGCACGTGGTGATGAAAAAGAGACCTATTTTTGTCTAACAAACTCAAGCAAATGCGAGACAAAGACCTTTTGCTTCTCAGTCTGAATGTTAAAAAAATATATTAAAAGCGAATGTGCACGTGACATCTGTGCTCTCCATAAATAAAAAAGGAAAAGAACAAAGTGGCATTCTTGATATATTAGCCCTAAACCTCCAACCAACCTTAATCGTGGAAGGTTATGTTTTACATTTTAAGACTAGAAATAGTTTATTCAATAAGTCTCTTTATTTTTGGAGTAATGGGTTTCCTTCCTGGATTCCTTGACCTGGACACATAAGGACAGACCATATAAGATGTATTTGATTTAGTGGTTTTAAAAAAAAAAGTTTTAAGTTTTCTATGATTTTTAATTTTTTGTTTTAAATGTGTTTTATTTTAAATGTGTTTTTATTGAGTCCATTATTTTTTAATGAGAAATTAAATCTCAGATCCTGGCTTTTTAACTGGAAAGATTGAGAAGTTTGGGGCCCACACTTTTAAGCCGGCAGTGAATCCACTGTAGACCCGGAGAGGTTTTCCCTGAGGCTGAGCAGGTGCTTTTCCTCTCCCTGGGCTCCTGCATTCCTGTGGGTGTGTCTTCTTTCCACCCACCCTGCCCCTCTTCACATGTTCTTTCTCTGGCCTGCCTCTGAAGATATTTAAATCTGGTTTAAATTGTTCCTCTTCCTTCCAGAAAGAGCACTGAGTTAGTTCATTATTCTCGACCTTTTTCTACTCGCTGACCTTAAGCTATGTCACAAAGGTCATAGGTAGACAAAAAGCACATTGCTGAATGCCATGTTTTTGAACTTCTTTGACAATTACATTGACTTTTTTTAAGAAACTCATATCATGTTTAGCAGTTGCGAGGGAAAAGTCATCTCGCGAGATGTCTCTCCTTCAACTCTGTATCCTTCCATTTCTGTGCCTGTCTCAGAAGAGGGAAATAAGAGATCTATATCACCTTTTAACTAACAGGGTTAAAATAATTAGCAGGCACCAACTAAATCGTTGAGATATAATTGATGCCGTAAGTTTCACAAGTATTATTATTTATGCTGAAAAAATGGGAAGGCTGCCTGTGAGTCATGCCCCCAAGAGCATTTGGTAAATAACAATTGACTGGGGATACTGAGGCGACGTCCCACAGTGATTGACTGCAAGATGGGCATGACGTGTACTAAAAGAAGGCAGCGAGTGTTAATCTATCCCTAGTCTGTTCCATGGATCTTAAAGACCCCCAAAAATGCCTATGCCCTACCTTCGTGTCTATGCTGGGCAATACTTGGGATTAGAGCATATGCTGTGCATGGAAAGTGGGTTAACCTCCAGGATGAACATAAACAGGAAATATGGGAGACTTCCTGGATCTCCAGGGAGGTACCCTTCCTCTCCTCCATCCCCTGACTCTAATGGAGGCAAAACCATCAGGGTTTTGAACCTCAGTTGTGAAGCCTACTAGCCATGTTGTTGCAGTGGAGGCTACCAAATCACTCAGAGCCTGTCAAATGAGAAGAGCAGAATTTTCCTGAGAGGGCTGCTAGGAAGGTGTGCATCACAATAGAAAACTCACGTGGGGCCCTCCGGAGTTCCTCTTCTCTACCTGAATGGTATCCTGGGAGGTTGACCATATGCATGCATCGAAAGGCTCTATTGCCACCTGACCACCACGGAAGCACCTGCGGAAGACCCTGGATGGAAGGAAGGGAGATCCGGATATTTACTCCCCAGCTCCCTCCCAGGTGGTCATGTGTTGGCCACTTGGCGATGGAAGCTCACAGCTCTTGTCTGGCCGCTGTCTCTAACAGCTACACTCTGTGGGTTCCAGCCCCGGAAGCCTACTCTTCCTGGCCCCAGGGTACTACCCCATCCTTTGTGGTTTCCTTAAACCCAGCACACACTTTGTAAGTCGCTCCTTTGTTGACCTCTCTTCTAAGTACCCAGTGGGACTGTGTAGTCTCTTCTTCCAGGACCCTGAATGATATTAGTGTAAGCACCTAGCTCCTACTAAAGTTTCAGCAGACAGTGATGATGTTAACTGATGCTATAATTATGATCAGCTTTATAATGTGTTTTGAGTGACCCTATTTCTTGTTTGAAAAAGGAAATACCTTGCAAAAATGTGATTCTGCATCTACTTCTGTACAATGGCTGAGAAGTAGAATGCATGAATGAATTCAGTCAAATACGTACTACATAAAAATGACTCTCACCAGGCTAGATACAACCTCATAGATTGACACAGCATCTGGAAAAATCAGAGAGAGGCCCTGAGCCCATGAGTCAGACTTGCTTCCTGAAGGATGGCTGCAGCCCGAACTTCTAGAAGAGGTGAATTTATGTGAACAATCAGTTAGTAGACTTGTGGTAGTTCTCAGAGTGAGAGGCCTGACATCACCTGGGTACAAGTTAGAAATGAAAATTTCCTGACCCCACCCCAAGGCCTGCCCAACCAGAGAAATCAGAGTTGGAGCCCCATGAACTGATTTTTAAATGCTTCTCCAGGGGATTCTGAAGCACGCGTAAGTTTCAGAACCACTGACACCATTCTGGTGGTTACTAGAAGGTAACAAAAGCCAATATTCAGGAGTCTAGGTAAGGAAATAGCTTAGGTCGCAGTGAAGAATTCAGGAGCAGGTGGGTGCAGAGGGGGTTTGCTTCAGGGAACTCTGTCATCTTGGAGAAAGAATGTGGTCAGGGTCAGACTCTAATGTACAATCAAGAAACAATCAAGGCAGAACCCAACATTACAGACGCTAGGGGCTAATGTGAGTTAGGAAGCAGAGCACTGAGCACCAGGAATAAGAAAGGCAGGAACTTTTTGAGAATTGGGGCCCTCAGTCCCTCATGCCTCGAATAGAACCGGCCCCTACCATGTAGGGAGCTCTTTCTGGCGACAACTGAAAGTTTTGGCTCTGGGGAGGGGTTGAGGACAACAGCCCAATCTTCAGGCAACTCCTGACCGCCCACTACCCCTCCTCACTAGCCATTCTGGCTGGCCGGCTTTCTGATTCAGCCCACCATTTGTCAGACTAACTTGGGTAGCCCCGTGGTTGTCCGGTGTTAGTGTGTGGCTGGATATTCTATTGAGATACTGCTCTGCGCTTTGTTCTCCGTATTTCCTCTTTGCCTTGTTTCTAGAAGTTTGCCAGGCTCCTGCTGCAGCCATCCTCTGTGGATTTTGCGGGGTTGAGAGAGCAAGCTGCTAGAGGCAACATCCCCATCTGACATCTGGGAAAGCTGCGGTTTACTGAAGGTCAGGGAAGCTAAGGAATGGGAAGGTGGGCAGTGTCCTCATAGATGACAAGAGAGGCGGGAGAGACTGTGACAGTTATGGGAGCTTCCAGCATTGCTACACCTGGCAAGGCCAGGTAGGTGGTAGAACCCTGAGGAGAAGGACCAAAGTGCACTCAGCAACCACTACAACTTCAGGGGCTAGGATTCTCAGCCTCTCGAGAAGGTCCTATGCCCCCTGATACAGCCAGGAAGCAAAACCCTGAACACTTTATTCTGAGGCAATAGAAGTCCCTACAAGTTTACCATGAGTCTTCTGATGGGCATAAGAATCACCTGCTGAAAGTCAGAATCCAGGGTCCCACCCCAGATCTTCTGATTCGGAAGGGGGTCTGGGGACGGCCTCCAGCATCCACAAAGCAGATGTTTCTGATGTACGTGACTCCACTTAGAAACATTATCAGGAAAGGTAAAGCAGAATCTGCAGCATTCTACTCATACCTGCTGAAGGGGCTTCTCCTCGCCAATCAGCATAATAGAAACTGTCTTCCTAAAAATAAGCGGTCCTGTTTCTTTGCAGCTAAGGCCCAACAGCCCTTGTCCCTGGGAGCAAAGCTGGGAAAATTTCTTCTGTCACTCCCAGGAGGCCATTTCTCTCTCTGCCTTTTATTATGAAACAATTTTATAACGAGTGAAAATTAAAGTAGATCTAGCCATTTCACTGTCCATATAAACCATCAGTCAATGACATAACATCCCGATGAATAATGCTAGCACCCAGTCTGCATGAGAAGTGTTTCTCCCAAGTGGATTTCCACTGTGTGCTCTTCCACATGTAATTATTAAGTGGGACAGTATTTGCACAAGTCAGTTGTGAACACGCCACTTTGCTTACCCGATGTGAATCTACACTTGACTCCCACCACGGACACTTGGTCTGTAATCTAAATACAGGCACCATACTGTTTTGGGACCGCATCATCTTTGTGTAATAATATTTGCTTCCATAGGAGAGATCCTAATAATACACCATGATCCCATAAGTTACTTGTGCAGCTTTCCAGGATGCGTGAACCTTCAGCCTACGTGGCTGGAAACCCCGAGTGTCTATAAAACCACTCAGCAAAGCAGAGCCAAAAGATCAAATCTGACCCACCACCTGTCTTTGTACAGCCCATGAGCTAACAGTGTTTTGTGCATTTTTTGACTGTTGGGGGAAAAAAATCAAAAGAAACATATTTTGTGATACCGAAATTATATGAAATTAAAATGTCAGTGTCCATAAAACTTGTTACTGGCTCCCACACACCCTTATTCATGATGGGTTTATTGTGCGTGGCTGCTTCTATATTTCCACTGCAGAAGTCAGCAGCTGGGCAGAGACCACGTGGCTTGCAAAGCCAAAACTATTTACCCTACAAGAGCTCTTTACTGGAAAATTTTACCAACTCCTGATCTATAACTTTGGACTTCTCATCTTTTGAATTTTCTGAATGAGGACAAGATGATAATGGGGATTCTAGTAAAGACCTTTGGGAAGTTTGACATTTACTTATAGTAAGCATGGCAAAGTTTAGATATATGTGGTTGATAGGTAAATATGTGTGGTAGGGGAGGGTCCTCCCCTTTGGAATGTTAATGTTTGGTGTGTTTCCTTCCAGTTTTTTCCCTACATGTACATGTTTCTTACCTAACTGGTATTATACTATAAATGCAGGCATATGCGGATTATAGACTTAGAAATACTAGATCCATCTTTTATTCATTTAATCATCATAATTGGGTTAAAACATATTTAAATGACTGCATGATGTTAAAATGAACATCTTAACTTCTGTATTAAGGAATACAATATTCATTAAAGACTAATCAGTGAAATTATTCTGTCCACTGAACTCTCTTCCTCGGAGCAAGAACCACAAACCAGCACTTACAGAGGTCAGGCAAGTGGTGTAAATGTGAGAAGGAGGTCGGCTCCAAAAAAAAAATGTGCTTTTCCAGACTTTCTTGAAATGCATGGCCTTCTCAGTGTATATTTCATTTCTAATTTTTTTTATGACAGTGTATACAAAATTCATGTTTCTCAGTTATAAGAAAAGCAATAGCACAATAAGATGGTAAATGACAGCTGACCTGAGGCTCAGTAACAGTTAAGGGAGTAGGGAATGACAAAGATGGTGACAAATGGAATACTGTATTTCCCGCCCCGGAGCATGGAAATCACGTGGGAATACCTAGCATTTCTGGGTTAAGCATCATCATCAAGAGTGTTATCAAGAAGAGTTGGACATGTCCATTGTGGCAAAAGTTTCTCTGTTTTTAAATGCTGGCAACAAATTTTTTTTAGACACCATATTGGTTGAATCTATGGTCCAACAGTTTGCAACTTCTTGTGATATTTGGCAACACTAAATTTCAGACCACAGGCTACAGGATCTCTCTAAAGATGCATTATTGTGACCTTCCAGCCTGATTTGCCCAAGAGTGTCCTTGTTTAGCACTGGAAGTCCAATGTTTCAGGACACTACCTGAGTCCTGGGTAAGCCTGGAAGGTTAGTCACCTCCAATCAATGTGCACCACACTCTAATTTGTTTTTTAATATGTGGTCCACACATATGTCTGCGCACGTGCATGCAAGTGCATGCACACATGCGCACGCGCACACACACACGGGCACACACACATACAGGTTGTTTTCAAACTTAAAATGAATAGTTAGCTTTTTAGATTTTTTCCCCCCTTCTTTTTGTACTTTCTTTTTAGCAGCTTTGGTTTCTGATAAAGGGATCATCATGCTGAAAGGTTTGAATTGGTCACAGAGGTTATATTCCGTTTCTGGATCCATTTCGCCAGCTGCGCCCACGAGCCACATTGACCAGCAAATGGCCAAACCAATAGTGAAACTCCATGGCGCGTCAGGAACCTGACTCCAGCCTTGGGTAGCCTTCTCTTAGTAAACATCCTTTCCGAGGTCAGGCATTTGAAAAAAAAAATTAAAAATAGGAATAAAAGAAAGATTACCAGAGCAGTGGGATTACTTAATATCTTCTCTAGTCTAACTACTCTAGGTCAAGTGATTAAAAAGGGTAGCACCACTGCCATGGAGCCAATGAACTGGTTGGAGATGCAAGAGAATCTACTCTTCTTCTTAAAAGGAGATGCCCTTGTTCAACTGGAGGTTTTGCCCCTACATCACTTGGTGATGGATCCTGTGGGTTACCTCAACTCTCCCTCCACTCCAGGCCCACTGAGGAGGGCTGAGGCTGAAAAGCTAAAACCACATTTCCCTGGTGTGACTTACGGTGCCATTCTAAATTTGGGCACCCCTGGTTAGATGCATTTATACAAGACTTTGATTCAGAACCGAGTCCCACGGGAGCAAGGGCAGGTCCAAGGTTGTCTCTGTGCCCGTGCAGACTGGAGCCCAGAGTCCCAGGTCTGAGGAGGCTGAGCGGGCGACTTCTTGATTTGATAGTTTCTTGATCAGTGTAGAAGTGACCGCCACTCTTAATGGCCTGGTTCCACAGTGTGGCTGAGAGCTCATGCCTGTTAACTCAGCCTAGATTTATTTCCTCATACCTCCCAATAGCCGGGAATTACTGAGACTCCCTGCTCCATGCCATTCTGCTTAGCCACACAAAATTCTATTCTCCGCAAGAAGAACATTGATGAGGGCGCCTGGGTGGCGCAGTTGGTTAGGCAGCTGCCTTCAGCTCGGGTCATGATCCCGGAGTCCCGGGATCGAGTCCCACATCGGGCTCCCAGCTCCATGGGGAGTCCGCTTCTCACTCTGACCTTCTCCCTTCTCATGCTCTCTCTCACTCTCTCTCTTTCCTAATAAATAAATAAATAAAATCTTTAAAAAAAAAAAAAGAAGAATATTGATGAATACATTGAACTGTCCTCTCTTAAGGTCTACAATTTCAAAAGTTATGAAACTAGAGCAGTGAAGAGTAGAACATTTCTTCTGAAGTTCCCTACAGTCCATGGAAAGAGACAGAGGACAAGGAAAGGAAAGGGTTCCAAATAGTTCAAAATAATAAAACTTCAATGGTTGGATCACTAATGGGCATTTCACATTTTCTGATTTTTTTTCTGCCTAAAGATTACTGGTTTAATGTCCATCTTCTTTCCTAAAGGATAAACTGCACTAGAACAAGGGGACATATCTGTTTGGTCAACAATTTCTGTGCGATACCTGGCATATTTCTAGTGTACAGTGTGTGACTGTCTAAAGTCCAGAGGCAGAAAATGAACATTTCAAGGTAGCATGTGTATTCATTCAAAATGTCACTAGCTATTTATTTAGCAATTGCTAAGGGAATAGTATGTGCTAGTCATTTTACACATATTATTTCACCCTTCTATAGGGATACATTTTTATTACCTTTATTTTACACAGAAGAAATGGAGTCTTAGGTTAATAAGAGTCACAGAAAAAAAAAAAAGACTCATAGCTAGTAATCGTGCTGTATTCAAACCCCAGAACTCTGATTACAAAGCCCATGATATAGTTTCCATTACAATCACACCCCACGTGTTCAGTTTTAAAGATTCAGTGCCTGCTCAGATGATTATGAATCTCCTCACAGTGGCTCAATTGCATAGGAAAGCCTGAGCTTCTACAGTACCTTCTTCAATCCATGGGACGTCCTTTTAAAAGGATTCCTGGGGGCTCCTGGGTGGCTCAGTCAGTTAAGTGTCTTTTGATCTCAGCTCAGGTCTTGATCTTAGGGTCAAGAGTTCAAGCCGGTCATTGGACTCCATGTTAGATGTAGAGCCTACTTAAAAAAAAAAGAAAAAAAATGGGTTTCTGGCATTTGGCTGCATCTATGTATGAAAATATTCCACGTCGGGGTCTTTTCCTTTCCACTCAGAGGGTCATATCTAGAAGTGGGGAGATCTTCTACTACTGGCTAAGAGGCAGGTTGGCTTGACTCTCAGACTGTCTTGGTGACTCTGCCAACCAGATTGAACGAACATCCATTGTCACCTTGAGAGCACTTTTGGACTCAACTTAAAACCGCCTTTTGAAAGTTCGTGTGACCCAGAAGGAACTTGGTTGATTCTGTCACACTTTATTATTCACTCATATATTCATTCATCCATTCAACAAACATTGTTATAGCCTCAACCACATGGTAGGAGTTCCATCTAACTGTAGTAGTTTGCTCTCTGCGATCATTACGGCGGAACAAGAAAGGTGGACCGAAACACGATGTACGATAGTGAACATTTTGGGTGCTTCCATCTTTGGAAACTTCTTCCTGTAGGACCAGAAGAAGCAGTTTCTTGTGGAAATATCGAGACAGAGCTTTGTCACAGAAATATATACACCTCGAACTTGGATGTAACTCATTACCACCCTGACTGATATATAACTGTCCCTTGGTTGCATATCAAGTCCCACATTCAAAAATGTGCCTTTAGCACCGGACATAAAATCCAATATTTAAAACATAACATTGTCTTTTTGCTTTCTGAGTTCCTTCCCTCCTAATGCTTGTCTAGTAACAACATTTTGTTTCATTCTGCTCTGCTCCTCAGAGTGCGGGCACTGATTTAGGAAGAAAAGAGAATACCAACTTTCAGCAGATCTTAAATAAGATACTTTTGCTGGGGCCACATTAGACGGAGACAGATTTTTCCCTGACCTTTGTGCTTGGCTGTCCTCTGAGGTGGCAACTTGGACTCCAGCTGATGATTCATTATAGATTCCAAACCAGGTGGGGATACACTTGAGCAAGGGATCAAAGCTCATTATAGTTATACCTGCAAAGAAAAGTCACTGTGGTTTAAGGTCTATTAGAAAGGTTATAGCGTGCTTATAAAAAGTTGGCTCTGGGCTAAAATAAGGCATTTGAGTTTCTAGTCCTTAAGTACCTTAAAATCAGAAAACTCAATTAGGTAGTCCTAAATTAAATGACTGTTAATTGGCAGAAAATTGAATTTTGATGTTTTAAAACATCTTGCCAAAAGCTGAAGAGACATTTTAATGTTTAACAATATAGTGAAAATATAGTGTAGCAATTAGAGTAAGAAATCTGAGAAGTCGATTCAAATTGGGCTCCCTTCCCACACCCCATCCCCGACTACAGGAGACACTTAAATACTTCTGCTCTGGGGTTTCTCTACGGGCAGAACTGTAATGGTATTTATCTTTCCCTCGCACGTGTCACGGAGCCAATTTAATGAGTCTCCTCCTCTTCTCGGGTTTCAATAAAGCATTCTTCCAAGGAAGAAGGCCAACAGGGACTCCCCCATTTCCCAGGCCTCTGTGATGAGTGAGCACAGGTTCACCCCATCTCTCCCAAAGCAGGAAGCCGCCATGATTCTCTTATTCCTGTTTGTCTGGAGGGAGAAAGGGACTTTTCCTTTTGCTAATTCCCAGCAGAGAGGGTTTTTCGGCTCAGAGAATCAGGGATTTAATAAGTTCACTGACCCAGGTTTGAAATTTAGCTTCCACTTTCTAGATGGGGGACTGTTTTTTTGTTTGTGAAGCGAGGATCGCTCTTCGTGAGGAATGGACAAGACGGGAGTCGGCAAGTGCCCAGTGCACAGGGGATGATCAATGATTGCTCCAACAGTGAACACCCAGTAAAAGAGTCCAACACTGTAACAATCCACTGGCCAGCCTTGCAGGTCTCCCTGCCAGCCCTGGGGAGCCTCCTAGCCTAGGGAAGATCAAGTTCATGTGGGTGCTCTCTCACTTTCCTGCAGAGAAGCAAAGGAAGTGATTTGGACTGGGGAAATGTGCTCCGACATTGCTTTGGGGAAGATGCTCCAGGAATAAGGGGGTATTTTCATATTTGGTAAATATAATGTTAGGATTTTCCAACCAGTAGCATGGCTTTCCTTTTTCTAAATAATTAGTTTCCATAATGATTTCTAACGTGCCTGTGCTTATTTAATGGGAATACAATACGCAATTCTATATTTCTTATTAAAACTCTAAGGAGCAATAATAGTCAAGGCTCAGAAAGCTTATTAAGACTAATACCCAAATGTGGTTAAATGCATTAAAACGCCTTAGTAAAGAATATGCACTATTGATCCCACTCACAGCCTTGGCTTTTGCACAGGGTCCATTAAAGCGCAGCATGTTACCAGTGCAAATTAGTCCCCAAAGTGCAGCTCAACTCTTTCTTAAAATGAGGTGGCATGAAATCGAAGCTGAAATACCGGGGAAATTGCTGAATAATTATAGCTTTTTTTTCTTTTTTCCATGTTTTATATAATTTACTCATATAGAATTTTCAATATTTAGTGTCTCATGTACAAACAGTTTCCAAATTGGCTAACAAGAGATAATAAAATACACTTTTTTATATACCTCAAAAAATTGTTGTACCTTCCTCCCTGGGGACTCTGTACAAATAAATAATAGACACCAGACCAAGTTAGATACAAATAAAGCCTCACAATCCAACATTTTGTTTATCAAGAAAACTTTTGGACCATTCATCTACATAAGAACCTATCTTTCCCTCTAACTGATTATTACAATTTTATTCCCTGATGAGCAACCCATCAAAAATATTTTAAGCATTTTCTGCCAGAGAACACTAAATAAGGATTTTTTTCTCGGTAGATTATTAAAATTGAGGTGAAATTCACATTATACAAAATAGCCACTGTAAGGCATACAAGTTAGTGGCATTTAGAACATTCACAATGTTAGGCAACTAGTTACCACCTCTATCTAGTTCCAAATATTTTCATCACCCCACAAGAAAATGCCTGTATACATGAAGCACTTCTTCCCTATTCCCCTTCCCCTCACCTCTGTTCCCAGGTCCTGGTGCCCCACAAGGTTTGATTACTTTAAAAGTGCTTGCAGCCAATCACAGGAAGACATTTCTGTGCCTTTACCGTGAGAATCCTATTAGTGACCTAGAGCGCTTGATAAAGACAGACATTCCTGGGCCTCCGCCCACAGATATTCAATATAATCAGTCCTGGACTCTCAGCCTAGAGGCCATTTCTCCAGCCCTCTGAACACACTGGAGAGCTTTCTCAACCTCTAATAAATGTTTTCAACATGATAGGGTGACAGAGATGTGAAGAGAAGGTCTCTTTGAGAAGCTTCGCCTGATGGATATGGCAAAACAAGGTTCAGGGGAGAACCAGGTCTGGTCAGGGGGGCGGTGGGAAGATCATGCATTATGTCTGTGTAGGCCGGCATAAAGATGTGTGCAGGAAGCTTCTATTGGACTGCATGCTGAGAGACAGGGAGGGAAGAAGGGAGGAGAGAGGAAGACAGGAGGAAAGAAGGTAGGGGAGGAAGGAGGTGGTAGGTAGGGGTAGGTAGGTATGGCATTCAGTGCCCCTGTGATCAGTTTTTTTTTTTTTTTTTTAATCAGGGAGGAGGGTGGGGGAGAGCTGTGGGTTTGGTGACAGGGAGGGAAAGTGCTCCTTGACTGATGTCTTCAGGTTTCTCCCCAAAGCATGATGCACGATTCACCGCAAGAGTGGATGGCGGGTGTGTGGGAGTGTGTGGTTCCTTATGGGAGAATGAAAAGGCATGAGGCTGAAGAGAACGAGGGCTCACTTTCTAGAGGAGCCCAGAGGGTCTGCAGGGCTTCCGGGAGCGTGCCACCGAGGGGACCCTGGACACGCTGGCTGTCTTGTCACCCCAGCAGGCCCTTCTTCTCAGCCCAGCCAAGGCAAAGCAAGTGTGGAAGCTTCTCTGTGGTTCAGGTTTGCCAGGAAGAGAGAGCGGGGGTGACAGCGTGAAGAAGGCGTGAAGGCAATTGCAAGAGAAAAAATTCCGACTCTTTCAAGAATCCAGAGAATGAACAGAGAAAAGATTTTCATCATGGCTGAAAACGATAGGAACTGATTTAGTATTTTTCCCCATCCTCACCTAGAGCTCTTTCTCTACTCCATTCCCTTGCCAGTCCTGTCACAAACACTCCTTTCCTACAGGCTACATTTTTAAGTACCTTTTCAAAATGTACTGACCATGAGAAGACAGTGCACAATAAGAGCTCATACGATCTGATAACAAAAACGTGAAAATGCTTCAGCCTCACCAGCAAAGAAATGCAAACTTATTTGCTAAAATACAACTAGCTTTGTTTGTTTCTTAGAAAGGACATGTTTTGTTTTTACATGTCCAGCCCCCCTCTTACCCATATTATAACCGAATCCTCTTCCCCTAGGTGTATATAGGAGGGACTTCCGGTTCCCTTGACTCCAGTTGATTTGGGTTTCTGCTTGGAGAGAAGGAACATCCAGATATTTCTCCCTACTGCTTTCCTCTTCTCCCTAGGCAGAGAGAACTGGGTGCCTTATCTGACAAAACTGAGCTTTCCCACTTCAGACTTCTTCTCTTGCCTGTTTTTATGAGCCAATTTGTCAGTAAAATACATATGTCTTCATCTGCTTTCTGTCTTATGGCAAGGGGCCTGCCCCTGGGGGGGACTAGAAGCAGCCTAGCTCCATCTTTTGATTGAGTGGCTAAATCTCTTTCATCCGGTCTGAAGAATTAGCAAATCCACTTGGCCGCCGAAGGAAAACCACATTTTATAGGTTTGTCTATAATAAAACTGATCTTCAGGTTTAAAAAACAAAAAAAATGACTTCCCTCAAGTGCTATTGTTTACTGCCTCAGACAGAGCTCAGAGCATCCCAGGATTTCTCGGTTCCTGGTGCCCTGAGTGTCTCAGCAATTTTTCTCTGGTGCTTCTCAGCCCAGGGACGTACCTCACAATTCTGTTCATGAGTAGTTAGGTCCGAACAACTTAGTAAGTACTTATGCCTTAACAGCTTCATAGTTGTTGGAAAAAAATTATGCATGATGTGAAAGAAAAAATAATGACATTTCAATCTTAAACTGTCACAGCTATGTGCCAATGGGATGCCTGGGCCATTTGGGTCCTACACCACTTCTCAAAGCTTAGAATCAGGCTGTGCACCACCACCCTCATTTCCTGTCTTACTCAGTTTTCCTGAGGTACTTTTTACCACAGCAGTAACTAAAAAGCCAGCTTTGCAAAGATGTGATGTCCTCAAAAGAAATGTAATGTGCTCTCGTTTTGCAAGCAGGAGCTACTTTGAGCTAAGGCTTCCTATGCTATTCAACAGATGGTGAATATGGCCATTTCCCTCAGAAACTGTGATCATCCCATTGTGTCCCTGTGAGTTGGTTGTGGTGCCGTAGGGAACTGTGGTGTATAATTTGGAACCACACACCTGAGCTGAGAAGTCTGTTTCAAGTTTGGCACTGACATCATGGTGCCTTTCCGCCTCCCCACCCCCATCACCAAGGGGAAGATGACACTGATATTGCGTGTAGACAAAGATCATGGAAAAAATTCAGTCCTAGAAACACAGAGATTTACAACCCATCCCGGACCAGACTTCCAGGGGCTGGAGTGAGATGGGACACACACACACAAAGAATGAAATGTCGTTCTTTACAATGTCTTCTAAATCCATTCAGTATTGGTGCAACTTTTCCACATTGACATCTGTATCTTGTCTCCTGGAGAGTAGAAGAAGAAAAAGAGAGTGAGATATGGCCTTCCCAATCCCAGCATGGTTCTTTCCTTCTCACTAGAACATTTCTGGGGTAACACACAGAGAAAGAGAGGAAAATTATATTAAACCAGTCTTCTCCCAATTTGGGGTCAGCTTCTGGAGCCAATAATATGTTGTGTGATCCTATGAAATCTACCTTAGAGACAAAATACATTTCTACCAACGAGTACAGGAAGCAGATTTTAAACTTTTTTTTTTGACATGGTGTACATGATCTTACGTGACCTTTCCACATAGGAAAGGAAATGTATTGTGTGAAAGGGAGATTCATTTTTAGACAAAACCTTTTTGATCTTTGGGTCAGTCACCCAATGTGCTAGTGATTGTGTAATTAAGTAATTCATTTGGCCACGAAATAACTACTTTTGTTTCCTTGTTGCCATGATGCGGGCCTAAATCTCAGGTTGCAACATCACAGTTCCCTGGGTACAAAAAAGAGTTACTTCTCTATTTGGCCCTTCTGGATTAAACATCATTATGTGATTGGTGAACATCCATTTGACCTCAGATGTCTCGCTTAATGGAAATTCCTTTCCCCTTCCGCTGACGGTCAGAAACGGGCAGCCTTCACCCATTTGAACTGGTGGGGAATGCAGGGACCCTAACTAACTCAGAGCTTCTGGGTAAAGAAGTCAATCTCTTTCCCATGATGGTGGTGAACACTGTTGGTTTTGGTAGCTGGTATTAGCCAGGCCCCCATCAAGAAATCGCTACCACACTCAAACTGGAATCACTCAGAAGTGATTTTTTAAAATATTTTATTTGTTTGTTCATTTATTTATTTTTCAACAGAGAGAGAGAATGAGCAGGTGGAGGGGCAGAAGGAGAAGCAGACTCCCCGCTGAGCAGGGACCCTGATTCAAGATTCTATCCCAGGACCCAGGATCATTGTCTGAGCTGAAGGCAGACACTTAACCTATTGAGCCACCTGGGTGCCCCACTCAGGAGTGATTTACTAATAGGGACTCTCTGCAAAGGTAAGCATAGTGCGAAGTGAAAGCACACGGGGTAAAGAAGCAGCCTGGGGGAAGCTGCAGCAGAGCGCACCTCACGTCTGTGCCCAAAGGCGTAAGGCACAAGGGTTAGCAGAACCCAGAAGAGAGTGATAGAGAAAGGGCCACTTTGAGAAGAGCTCGGTACTTCAGGTAAGGAAAGTGGTCACAGAGAGGAGACCAGACAAATAAATTATCCAGCTTCATTCTATTCTCTTCACTGTTTCCTACAGGGGCTCCCCATTGGCTGACTCCAGGCAGAAGCCAGGAGGTGAGAGGGCCTAGCCGCATAATCCATGCAGAGCAGACAGAAGGGCAGAGTATGGGTTTGGAGGAATAACTGAAAACATTCAACACACCAGTCTTTCGTGATGGCAAATGGAAACAGCCAAACCTGAAGCTGATGCTGCAGAAGTCAAAACAAAGACAAAGTAGCTGGGTGACGGGTGATGAACAATCCTGGGGTCTTTCCTGTCTGTGGATTCTCTGCTTTGTAAGACGAGAAGTTTCCATATTGTTCAAGCCAGTTGAACTGGGATGAGCCACACAAACTATCTTGACTCAATACTTTTTCAAGCTGCAAGTAGTAACCCATTAGTGGGTTGTGAAATCAGTTTAGTAGGTTAAAGCCAACACTTTTTAAAAATGGAAGGAAAAAGCACAGAAAAATAGAGTATATGAGAGTATAAAAGGAATAAGTATCTTTTCATGAAACTTTTATTTTAACCCTATGTGTGTATTCTTACACAAACATCCTTACAGTAGACAGGTAAAATTTTTTTCTTACTGTGTATCACGGTAAAAAAAAAAAATTAAAAAAAGAAGCTCGGAAATCTCTCTGCAAGCTAGCAACGGACTTTCCTCCCTCAGAAATTTCTTCTCAGGTTTATTATGCATTCGAGAAATCTCCTTAGCATCAAAAGCCTGTGGGGCACCTTCAAGAGCACAGTAGTCTTCATGGTCGCAGCTTCTCGAATTCTATGTGAAAATAGGCCACAAGGTTCAAGAAGCTATAGTTCTCTTTATAGTAATAAAATGTTTCTCTCATATTTTTTATATACTATGTATTTTCAAAGTTTGCCACTTTCTAGGCAAACAAATGCCCAACTCCTAATTTCTGCAGATACTAAAGAACAATTAGCGTTCCAGTTAAATTGACTGATTTCTTTCATTCTGATTCCAGAATTCTCTTTAAGAGGACTGCTGAGTAGTTTAGCCACCGGGCCCATTCACAAACCCTTATTGTAAAATCCCTCCCGCTAGCCAATCTTGCCATACTAGTAGGCACTTTGACTGTTCTAGCAAACACAAACGGCCCCCTAGTATCTGCCGTAAGTCACTCAACAGAATTTTGAGCTCAAGATTATAAGGCAGTCTCCCTTCCCCTTATTGTCAGACAACGATCCTATCTGGTGTCACAAAGCATTCAAAATTAAGGGGTATTCAAAATTAAGAAAGTGTATAAGGGTTAATGCCCTTAGGGAAACTTTCCGGGGCAAGTAACAGGAAGGGATAGAGGCATTTAATGTTCTCAACTAACAAGGTGTCCAGAAAGTAGACAGTTCCTGTTCCATTTTGGGGAGAGTAACTCAAAATGACATCAAGGATTCAGCCTCTTTTTACATTCTCACTCTACACATAGGCATTTTATCGAGTCGTTTCGTCACTTCATGGTTATGGAAAGATTGATACAGCTGGCTAGTTATGCTCCAGAGCTAACTTCAAGTCAAAAAGAAAGATTTTTTTGAATTCTCTAGAGTTTGAACCAGGAAGAAAATCTTTTCTAGAAGCCCCTTCCCCCAACAGATTTTCCTCTTAAATCTCTTCCATCAGAAATTGGTCACAGGCAGAACAAACACTGGCAAAGGGGAACCCCATTACCATGACTGCTAAGACCTCTGAAAGAGGCTCCCTGGAGATCACCAGCTGGGATCTGAATGAAATCGGGGATCTGTTGACTTGCAAGGAGGAAATGGCTGTTGGATACATGCTTTCCTCCTCTCTTCTTGCCAGCAAACTCAGACTGCCTCGTCAGAGCAGGTGGAATGACTTTTGTAATGTCAGCTCGCTGGGAAGGCTCTTGGCAAAGGAGGTCACTGAGGGGCTTTCTCCATGTGGGGATAAGTTTTAAAGACTGAGGAAGCCGAGAAAAATGACCTGATACTCTTAAATCTTAGCTTCATCAAAAGAAGCTTTCGCTGAAAATTTGTGAGGCCAAATGCCTATTGCAGGGAGACTAATGGTATGCAAGCCACCAAATGTTTAGGTACATGAGTCAACTAGAGTAAATGGCCAAGGACATCTCAAATTTGGGTTTTTTAAAAAGATTTTATTTATCTATTTGAGAGTGCGCACTTTCAAGGGAGGGAGGGGCAGAGGGAGAGAGACAAGCAGGCTCCCCATTGAGCAGGGAGCCCCAACAGGGCTGGATCCCAGGATCCTGAGATCATGACCTGAGCTGAAGGCAGACATTTAACCGACTAAGACACCTAGGTGCCCCAGGACATCTCGGATCTTGTTTTAATCCTCTGTATATTCATATTCCACAAAATCTTAAATGCAATTCTAAGTGGCTCTATTAGGTGCCCATGTATGGATCCATGTTAAAATACATTTACAGCAAAGACTAATTATTTCCTTGTTGGACATACATCTGAAAATTCCTCCCTAGTAGATCACCTCATTATTTAGAATGAAATACCATAAATTCCTGAGGAAACTCAAAACTGCTCATTTGCGTTAGCGGAACTCTTGCCTAGCTGCTCTTATAGAAATGAGCTCCCCTCACCCCTCTTTAAGTTTTGTTGTATCAAATCTATTTTGTTAAAACTAAATACCAAGTTGATCACTCATCCACTAAAATGTTCAAATTAGCAGCTGTTAGTCTAAATGTAACTATCTAGCAGTCATTCCTGCATTGTCAAAAACTCAGAGACGTTACTGTATGACACACTATTAACAGGATTAGTTTAATGTTTGAACTTGCCTTGGACTGAGGTATTCACATTATGCAGTGAATCATTATCATTATTATAGACATTAAATAGTGATAACAGCCAAAAGAGATGGATCATCTATGGGGCATTGTGCTCGATATTTTCTAGACATGTTTTCACTGAATTCTCACAAGTCTGGGAAGTAAGCATTATTTTCAAAATTTTACCTATGAGGTAACTTCTTAGGAAGATGATGTGAACATTCCAAAGTTACCAAAATAATATTTCTTAATTGTCAAGTATGTTGAAGTCATTATTACAGAGCTGTTAGATTGAACCAAATATTTTACATTGGCTGTAGTCTATGGAGATGAGAATTATGATTCACTTAATTTGTTTAGGCTATTTAAGTTCTTTGGTTGAATAGCTAAACAAGAAAAACAGATTCTGGTTAACTTAAGTAAAAATGAACCATACTGGAAGGGCATTGGGGAATCACAGAAGGGTGAACGACTAGATCATTTGAAAACACAGCAGTTTCCAGCACCAATGCAGCACAAACTAAGTTCCCAGCACCAACTAAGGGGCCAGTTCTTCAGCAAAACACCTAAGAGATGATCAGCTCTGGTCACTTCCTGTTGGTGGGGCTCATAATTCATGTTTCTGGGAGGTTGAGTCTGAATGGCCTTGCTTGGGTCACATGCCTCACTACTTTTCCAACTGGAGACAAGGATTTTGAGTATTGGCACAAAATAGGGAAGGAGAAGTTTTCTAATGGAAAGGGAAGGTGCTGTTTCCAAAAGATGGAGGAGGATACTGGGCTGGCAAAAATAGGAGATGTCCCCAATAATATGTGACAGAGCTGAGATTCAAGCCTTAAACCATTCCGAATTCTTTGCTCCTAACCATTTTCTTTTCCCTTCCCTTCCTTTCTTTTGCCTTCCGCCCCCCTTCCTTACCCACTTTCGTTCTCTTCTCTTCTTTTTTCTTTTTCTCCCTCCCTCCCTTCCCTTGTTCCTCCCTTTCTTTTTTGTTTTTTTTTTTTTTTCAAAAAAACAAGTAACATAATCCTTAGTAACATAATCCCAGTGGAAGAAAATGAGATAAACTAGGATAATTATCACAAAGGGCATGGCACTGCTGGATACAAATTTGATGAGAGCACCAGCACTCACAGAAGGGTCTTGAGGGAGTCCAGTGGCCGTTCTTGCTGGTGGCATCTTGCACCCCGGCCTGCTTGTTGGGATGGCCTGCTGGCAGCCATATTGGTCCAATCAACCATAGCTGGGTTGCCTGAGTTGTCTCAGTTCTCAGCGCAATTGCAGAAGTGGGTACTTCCTGTTTCCAGGGGCTGACATCCGAAAATTAACATTATTGCTACTCTTAGGATCCTCCTCAGTTTCATTTGTTGTTTACGGTCTCAGCTCTGGGAAACAGCATTTTAGGTTTTAAAATCTCCACGTTCGCCCCACAGAATTTCCGTGGTCTTCATGAATGGCTAAGGAGACGACTCAGGTTCCAAAATGTTGCTTTTAAAGTTAACAGTGCGTTTCACATTGTGAAGTAGCCACCTGAAAGCCTCTTTGATATTTTAAGTGTCACTGTTCAATATCTTTATTCTTTGAAGCTGTAACATGTATTATTTTGAAGTGCCTGAAGCCTTCATTTGGATCTAGGAAATCAGGCTTCTTTTTTTTTTTTTCTCGTAGAATGCTGTGTATGTTTTAGTGTAGCTTGGTCTTAGTGAGTAACATGAAATAACTAAACTGGAGCAAAAGGAAGAAAGAGAGGAGGGGGGAAGGAAGGCAAAAAGAAAAGAAAAAATAATATAAGAATTATGTTTCATTGCCATTTATTGAACCCGTCAGGACATGGGGTCGGGTACTTGTCTGCACACACAGTCTCATTTGATGGCAAAGGTAATTACTGCTAAAAATAAGTGTAAGTCCCTGAAGGAAATGAAAGGATGCAAAGAAAAAAGGAAGCATGGCATTGCTCAGACAGAATGGACTCTGGCTGTGCTCTACTGGAGAATTGAAGAGGAATGCATTTACGATTTTTAAAAGGCTTCTGAAGGTTCAGTTCGACTTACTAAGCAGAGGGGATTAACGATGTTGCTCTAGATCGAGACCATAGGAGTTCCCATTCCAACTCTGTCATTTAATAGCTTTGTAATCAAAATCAAATCCCACACTATTTCTGTGCGCTTCAGCATCCTTGTATGTAAAATGGGGATCATAAAACCTCCTACTATTTGTTTTTCTGTGAGATAATACTTCTAAGTTCTTTAGAATGGTTCCTGGACTTTATATTATTATTATCTATGGGCTGGATACTATGGGACCATGAAAATTATGTTATAGAAACAATATCTATTGATATGTGGAAACATTTGTTATAAAATAGTATATAGAACATAAGTCTAATTTTATTTTTATTTATTTTTATTTTTTTATCATTTTCTTATTAACATATAATGTATTATTTGCCCCAGGGGTACAGGTCTGTGAATCATCAGACTTACACATTTCACAGCACTCACCATAGCACATGCCCTCTCCAATGTCCATAACCCAGACACCCTGTCCCTACCCACCTTGCCCCCAGAAACCTTCAGTTCGTTTTGTGAGATTAAGAGTCTCTTATGGTTTGTGTCCCTCCTGATCCCATCTTGTTTTATTTCCTCCCATCCCCACAACCCCCTCCTGCCCTGCCTCTCAAATTCCTCATATCAGAGAGATCATATGATGATTGTCTTTCTCTGATTGACTTATTTCGCTTAGCATAATACCCTCTAGTTCCAACCACATCATTGCAAATGGCAAGATTTCGTCTCTCTTGATAGCTACATAGTATTCCATTGTATATATATCCCCCATCTTCTTTATCCATTCATCTATTGATGGATATCTAGGTTCTTTCCATAGTTTGGCTAATTTTATTTTTATTAGATATGTTGAGCACTGGGTGTTATACACAACCGATGAACTATTGAACACTGCATCTAAAATAAATAGATGTGGAGTGCCTGGGTGGCTCAGTGGGTTAAAGCCTCTGCCTTCGGCTCAGGTCATAATCTCAGGGTCCTAGGATCGAGCCCCATACTGGGCTTCCGGCTTGGCGGGGAGCCTTCTCCCCCCTCCCTCTCTCTCTGCCTGCCTTTCTGCCTGCTTGTGATCTCTCTCTCTCTCTGTCAAATAAATAAAAAAAAATATTTAAAATGAATAGATGTATTATATGTTGTCTAATTGAATTTAAATAAAAAAAAGACATGTGCATATATATTCATTAACAAAGGAAACATATAATGTTAATAGTGTTCATCTCTGATAGGGTTATCTTTAAGTGAGAGGATTATGAGTGATAATTACTTTATTCATTGGGTTCCTCCATATTTTCCGAATTTGGCCAAATGTATCTGACTGATTTTACAGTCAGGAAAATTTTAAAAAATCACCGTAAATACCATCAGTATTTTTTTTTTAATAATACTTTAAGCAAGAAAGATAAAATCAAAGAGAACAGGGTCTTTCTGTTTTGATGGTCAAGATCACAGAAAAACTTTCTGGGTTACAGAGGAATTAAAAATAAAGTGAGGCTCAGTCCAGGGTGCCTGTAGAGAAAGGAAAATAATATGAGATTCAGATTCAAGTGTGTGTTTAGATCTTAACTGCAAACCTCTAATTGTGTGACCTTATATAAGCAAATTAGCATCTATGACTTTCAGTTCCCTATTATACATTAAAGCTGCTTGAAGTCTATTGTGGAGAATACCAGCCGTGTACAAAGAATTAGGCACATAGTACACATTTCATAAGAATATCTTTATCTTACAATGCTGTCAATTCATCATATTCATTATTCATTAAATGAAAAAAAAAGAACATTTTCATGTTTCCTGCTGTAAACTGGAACTTAAGCTTATGAATATAATAAATAACTCAATAATCTGTGTTCCTTTTATTAATGTTTGAGTCCAAAGGGCAAGGCTGGCTCCATTTTTTAAAGAGATTATTTCTACCTGGTCTTTATGTAATTAAGGGGAAAAAAGATAAGAAAACCAAGTGTCAATTTATTTAGAAAAAGAATGATTTAGTTTTTTTTTTTAAATAAAGTAATGGCATTTATATTATTTACTATGGACTTCCATACCACCCACCTTGACATCAGGCATTGCTTCCATTATTTTGGGGTTTTGTGGCTACTTAGTCTCAAGATCAAATGTTATCTAAATAAATGAGGGGTGGGGTGGGAGGATACTCACTCTATCATTACGTGGCTCCAAACCTCATTACTCTCAAAAGCTACACTTCTCACATTTTAATGCACGTAGGAATTTTCTGGGCATCTAATTCAATGGGTCTGGAATAGCAACTATGATTCTACATTTCTAGCAAGCGCCAGGTGATACCATTCCTATTGGTCCACAGATCATTCTTTAAGTAATGGATTCTACAAGTGCTCAAGGCATAACAGTTTATCTGGTCTAAATGTCCTTATATGACAGGGGACATAAATAGTTGAAAATGAAAATCTCATGATTTCAATCCCTTTCCAGCTCAACTGTCTTTAATGTTTCTAAACTTCAGCTCATTTCGTTCCTATTGACTTGCTCTCCAAAGTTTGCCTCCATCTTGTAAATTGCTACTTGCCTCTCCACAGGTTCCTCTCCAAAGTTGTCTTCTGGGACAAGACCCTCCCAGGACACGGTGGGAGCCAGGCCCCAACAGATCCCTAAAGGCTGATGGGAAAGCTGTGCTTCCACTGGCTCCACTGCCCATCCTCACTCAATTCACCTGCTCAGTGCCCATCAAAGGCCCAAGAGCCCCTTGGGTGGGGCAGGATGCCCTTTTAGCCACATTCCTCCCAACCAGACATTTTCTCAGACTCTGCAGTTCTTCAAGACACGGTAGTTCTCCTGGCCAAAGGGATCAGTGACATTTTCACTCTTGAACCTTTGCATAGCCTTTTGAGTCCCTTGATGGGAAAATACCTACAAAAATACAAGGTCATATAAAAATATCCAAAAAACACAGTAGTATGAAGAGCTGTTTTCTTTAAAACATAAAAATATTTCTGTGCCACAGAACCTCCTTTCTATTTGGCAAAGACACACCAAACTTCCTGGCATAGGTGGGCCAAGAAGGCAACATAAGTGAGTAAGGGCGGTCAGTTAGGAACTTCTGACAAGTTCCACGACTCATCTGACTGAGCAGAGCTGCATCCAGCCACCCTCCCACAGGGAAATGCCACCCAGGGCTGCCAGATGTCCCAGGTGCCAGAAATCCAGATTTTTATATGAAATCTCCTGCATCAACAAATTTGATTTTTGGTTGTTGTTTAAACACTGTGAAAGCCAAACCAAACAAATCTATGGGCCAGATGCAGCTGGTTGGAGAAAGACAAGGTTTTTTTTTTGCATTTCATTTAAAATGACTCTACTTTTAAAGTAATTTTTCATGTCTAGCCTGTTGAAATCTATCGGAGCCAAGGGTAAAGCTTGCCAGTGCCTGACATAGTCTGTCCTTGGTGATGGCTTCACTCTCAAGCTGAGAAGTGGCAAGTCTTGCTCAAGATACTCTTAGCCCCCATATGTATACATACAAAGCCCAAAACACCCAGAAGCATCTGGAAACTCTGGTTCCTGTGTCGGCATCAACTGTTGGAGTATTGTTTTTCCTGGCCTTCTTTTTAGAACATAGCTGCCATGTAACATGAGGATTCCAGAGGGCTGGGTGAGCACATCTGGCTATATGGGCGGTACAGCATCTGATTCCAATTCTAACTGTGCAGCAACTTCTCAAGTCAGGCAGGAGAGGTAAGAGGCTCACAATATTTAGGTTGAGAATGCCAAAAAGAAATTTCTGAAAACTGCCCAGGTTGAACAGCATGTGGGAAGGAGAAAATTAGTGGGTATACCCACCGTATATTAGTGTATGTTCTACCCACTGTATATTAGTAGGTAGACCAGCAATATATTCTGTATCTTTAACCAACAGTCTCCTGCAAAGCAAATGACTACACCTATAAGAATATTATATTTGTGGTGCCAAAAGCACTCTTTTTATTGCTTTCGTTTTTGTATTTTCCCCCCATTTTTGTATTTGTTTTTCAGATGGGAAACAGCCACCAAGCTCTCTGAAATAATGTTTTCATGCGTTAACAATTTGATGTCTTCCTCGCAACTCAATAGAAGTTCAATAAATATTTGTTGATTGAACAAATGGATGGATACATTATTTCAATCACAGAGGCTAGAGCAATGACAGTGTTAAAATTTAGTTTTATTTATTTTTTAAGTTTTTATTTCAATTCCAGTTAATTAGCATACAGTGTTATTTTAGTTTAAGGTGTACAATATAGTAATTCAACACTTCTGTATATCACCGTGAACTCTAGTCAGAGAAAGACAAATACAAGATTTGTGGAATTTAAGAAATAAAACAAATAAGCAAAGGAAAAAAAAATAGAGAGCAACAAAGCAAGACACAGACTCTTAATTATAGAGAACAATGTGATGGCTGCCAGAAGGGAGAAGGTTGTGGGGTGGGTGAAATGGGTGATGGGGATTAGAACAGTGACATTTTTTACACTGTCCTATGTACAAGACAATAGATCAGAGGCGCCAATTCATTGCACGTAACAATGAATGCGTAACAGTGAACAAGGCAACATGTTTACAAGCTCCTTCTGATCCCCAAATGGGGAATGTAAAACTTCCAGCCTGGCCATACCACAAAGGTATTTTTTTTTTTTAAAGATTTTGTTTATTTATTTGAGAGAGAGAGAGCATGACGGGGAGAAGGTCAGAGGGAGAAGCAGACTCCCCGTGGAGCCGGGAGCCCGACGTGGGACTCAATCCCGGCACTCCGGGATCACGACCCGAGCCGAAGGCAGTCGCTCAACCAACTGAGCCACCCAGGTGCCGACCACAAAGGTATTAATACATGATATTACGACAACATGTAATAGGAGGATTTGATCTAGTCGGGGATATCATAGAAGGCTTTTCTGGGGAAAAGACCAAGGATGTACAGGGCTGTTCATTAGGAAAGAAGGGTAGAAAGAAAACTGTGGGATTATTTTAGCAAATTATGGCCCATGGGCCAAATCCAGCCCATCACATGTTTTTATAAGTAAAGTTTGAGTGGATCACAGCTACACTCATTTGTTTACATGCTGTTATGGCTGCTTTTGCATTATGATGGCATTGGAACATGGCTCATTGATGCTTAGATGGACTTATTCGGAAGCCAAACTACATGCACACACACACACACACACTCTGTAGTACATGGGCTTGACCGTATGTTAACTTCTTCTTTTTTTTTTTTTTAAGATTTTATTTGCTTGAGAGAGAGAGAGAGAGAGAGAGAGAGAGAGTCATCAGGGTGAGAGGCAGAGAGAGAAGCAGACTCCCCACCAAGCAGGGAGCCCAATGCGGGGTCTCAATCCTGGGACTCCAGAATCATGACCTGAGCTAAAGGCAGAAGTTTAACCAATTGAGCCAGCCTCCCAGGCACTCCAACACTATGTTAACTTGTAACAGTATTTTTGAAACTGTAGGTCATCACCCTTTAGTGGGTCACAAAACAACTTAGTGAATTATAGCCACCAGCTTTTAAAAATAAAGTGGAAAGATTTTTAAAAAAATCATAGCACATCACATATGAGAAAAGATATTTAGTGAAACTTTTATTCATATACCATATACCACACCACAATGAGAAACAAGTATTTCTTTTTTTTTTTTTTAAGATTTTATATATTTATTTGACAGAGAGAGATCACAAGTAGGCAGAGAGGCAGGCAGAGAGAGAGGGGGAAGCAGGCTCCCCGCTGAGCAGAGAGCCCGATGTGGGGCTCTATCCTAGGACACTGAGATCATGACTTGAGCTGAAGGTAGAGGCTTAACCCACTGAACCACTCAGGCACCCCAGAAATAAGTATTTTTTATTGGGGTCATAGTCCAAAAGGTTTGAAAAACATGGGCTCATAAAATAAATTGATAATCCTCTTCCTAAATGCTAGTATTAAAGTGGAGGTCCCAGGTAGGTCTTTTTTTTTTTTTTTTAAATCAATAGATAATTCAAACATTATCTCATTTGATGTGTTCCAATTTTTATATTTGTTAGAATCAATGTGTTTTGGGGGACACCAGGGTGACTCAGTTGGTTAAGCAACTGACTCTTGGACTTTGGCTGAGGTCGTGATCTCAGGGTCCTGAGATCAAGCTTGGTCCCTTCCCACTCAGTAGGGAGCCTCTTTGTTCCTTTCCCTCTGCCCCTCCCCCCAAAAATAAATAAATAGTAAAAAAAAATGTGTGTTTGAAGATGTATACTTAGCGACATTCACTTTGTATTCATTCAAAAAATTCTTTTTTAAAGTATATTCATTGCATAACGAACAAACACATTTAATGAAAAAGAACTCCAAAACCTAAAAAACAAAACAAAACAACAAAAAAACCTCAAAAGGAGATCTAACACAAACCAGTGGACACAAGGAATTCATCACCAAATTCTAGTTCCTCTTCTGTGTTCAGTGACCAAGGCCACTGACAGAAATTAACAGGCTTAACTTCTCATTTCTGTACCTGAATAATAGTTTCCAATAATATCCTGATGATAACCGATTTGGTTTCAGGAAAACAAAACAAATGCCTATTCTGCTAAATGATTTTTTTCCTGCAACTGGTCCATTCCTTATCTAAGTGACCCTGAAATACACATGCATACACAGCCCATAAATGATTAAAGCTGAACAACCACGGACTTGATCTTGCCAGTCCTCCCTGGGACCCACTCCCCTTTGCCAACCAAGGTCACAGGAGTTATTGAAGATTTTCTTTGTTTGTTTAAGACTTAGAATAAGTACTAAGTTGTTAGTTAACCAAGCTGTCATCAAAGGACATTTCTCACTGTTATTTCATGATCATTCCACCATGACAAAATAAGAAAGTGTGGATGGTACTGTTTATAGCATCCAGTTTGCAAAAGCATGGCTGCTAGGAGCCTGGTATATATTTTCTTACTATGTTGCCCCCACGTGCAATACACTGGATGGTCTTAGCACTGGAAGGGACTTAGAGGTCACAGAGTTGGAACCTGTCATCTTACTGATGAGAAAAATATGTGGTAAAGTGATCTGTTGGAATTCCTTCTAGGTGTTTGTGCCTTGGTTGGGTACACTCTGCCACTGCCGCTCTGGGAAAACACCCATGATTGTGCAAAGCTGAGCCCCTGAGTCAGTGGGGTCTGTGAGTTTAATTTGCTGAGAGCTAGAAGGGCAGAAGTCTAAGCAGCCTGGATTCCACCAAGCTCGCTGAATCAAGGGGCAGACGCAGTGGTCATCTTGCTGCCTGCCTCACGCGGCACATTCCGGTCATTTCCCGAGCAACCCTGAGGACAGCGAGGCAGGTACAACAAACAAGTGGTCTCCAATACATTCTGCTCCCTACTCTCCTCCAAGGGCAGCCTGAGTCTCCACTGCCACATTTTAGGGAGAAGCCACCCTTGCATTCCATCTATGGTGCATTCCTATACAAGTGGGTACATGCATGTATTTACGAAACACGTATGATAAGCTGAGAATATTCTGTGTGCTGTGTACGTGCTGGAGGCTTCAGAGGCAGCAAAAGCAGCCTAGCACAGGGCAGAATGTTCTAAATCGCACCCAACAGTACATACAGAGTGAGAATTATATTAAATTTATTGCATCTGGATTTATAGGTCTTGAAGTTATATTCAAAGACTTTAGAGCCACAAGAAATTCTTGCCAGCCAGATGAATTTCCACCAGCTTGTCGCGTGCTTTCTAGTCATGAAGATGTCACCGGCAATAGCTTGGAAGAATTTAGAAACCTGGCTCGGGCCCCCAGTGTTACTATTCACTAGCTGAGTGACCTTGACCAAATTCCCCAATCTCCCTGATCACCAGTGGCTTTTTCTTCAGCAAGCATTACAGCACCTATTTTAAAGCTCGTCAGAGGACGAAGACGATGCACGAGGGCAGCGGGGCTAAAAAACATGTTGCTTCATCTCTCCGGGCTTCTGTCTTCCCTTGCAGAATCAGCATAATAGAATGCTCTTCTGGCAATTCAGGAAACGAAATGAGATGATGATGCCTTCAGCACTTAATACATTTTAGTTATCCTATGAAGGTGTGCTATGAAGTATAAAATGTTAGATAAAAGTAAAATACAATTAACTATTGAAGTGAAGCTCAGTCAAAAGGAGAGTCCTGGGACCAGAATCATCCCAAGGTGCTACTCCTCCAGGAAATTGGATAAAACAAGCCTCCAGGTTCCATGCTGCTTTGGAAGTTCATGTGGATGGCTCTGCTTTGGTTGTAATGTCGTAGCCCTATCCAGCTGAACATAGGCTTCTTTTCAGACCCTCTCCCCTCCTTTTTCTTTTTAGATTGCTTCTCAGAGCGTAATTCCTTTAAGGATCAGCGCTAAAGTATTTATGTTAGTCCCGTGTGCGTAGAAAAAAAATGATAAAATGACACCAAGGTTTTCTATCTTAGTCTGCTTTTTGTTCCTATTCTTTAAAGCAGGAAGAAAGATTTTTCCCATCCTTGAAAGGTCACCTCCTCAAAATGAGAGAGCACAGCACCAAAACAATTTGAAACCTGAAGGGTAATCTGGGTAGAGAGGGTGTAATTACCCATCTGAATTCGAAATTACAAAACCAAGACTCAATATTCTTTTCTTTGGGTTTGAACCTATCACTGTTTATGAGTGTTCATGAATTTCTCCCTTGGCAACCATTAGAAATTGAATGGTAAGCTATCTTTTTTTATTATTATTATTAACATACAATGTATTATTTGCCTCAGGGTACAGGTAGCCTATCTTTTGACCCATTTTTTAAGATGGTTCAATTCAGGTAAAAAAAAAAATCCATTGGAGACTTTATCTTATTCATTCAAATGACCCATTTTCAAAACAACCAATTTTTTTGTTAGAATTCACTCAGTTTCTATTCATACAATAGCTTGCATGTGGAGACAAAACTTAATATCTCAGTTGGTGGAAGAAAACGAGCGTGATTAAAATATTAGCATTCCTCAAATCCAGACTTGTTCAGTCAATAGTAAGCAAGAGTATGTAATGAAGGTAGTTAGCTTAAGTCAGCAGAAAGAAAATGACTACCCATGCTTTTAAACAGTTGCCCTTATGATTTTTGAAATGCAAAGTAGAAAGAGGAGGAGGAAGAGATGAGAAGGAGAAAAAGAATCTTGCTACAAAGTATGGAGAGATGCAAGTGCGTGTCAGTTGAAAATTCCAGCTACAATCATCCAAATAAATATGCATGTCTCTGCCTGTTGCATAGTTCGAAGACAATTACCCTGGTTTTCACATTTTCTAGCGAAGAGTGCTATTCTGACTTAGCTGTCCTGGAAACACCTGCTCTGTTGTGTAATATTAATGAACTTGAGTGGGGAGATGCTAGCTTTATACTTCTCTCTGTGAATTATAGGACACGCATAAATGATTAAAACTAGGCAACCAGAAACCTGATCCTGCAGGCCTCCTTGGGATCAAATTCATTTATCAGCCCACCAAGGTCACTGACCTTGATTACCCAGAGCCTAGCTCCTGCAATGATTAATTGATCCATTCTCTCATTTCACTCATTTAATTTAAAGGGAGGGAAAAAGCAAAAGTATTTTCAGTGAATTGACCTGTAAGCAATCTTACTTTGCTTGCTGCATCCCCTAAAGTATTTATTAACGGTAATGAGAAGCATCGATACAGGCTACAGTAGAGAGAAGAACAAACAAAGCAACCATAGCTTTTCTTATATATTTTCCTCATATTAATTAACTTGTGACCCCAAGTTTAATCAGCTCTACAAATCTCTATACTATTCTAACTTCAAAAGGTGTGTAGGTATGTGAATTGAAAGAGTATACTGGAATATATGAAGATTTAATTTTATTTCTGTAAAAGAAATAAAGAATTTTTAGATGTGTTTATTTTTATAATCAATGGAGAACCCTAACTTGAATAAAACGTCATTTTTCTCAAAACTTCGAGGCAAAAATTGTCCACTAGAAGTTCCTTGAAAAAAAATTTCCTACAAATGATATGGCCATCTTCTTCATGGAATAGCAAGCATAGAGAATATAATAAAATCATATGTATAAACTAATTAATTTGCATTGTAGGGACCAAACAATCAAAGAATTCATTTATTCTAGCCATCTAGATAGCATCATACAATATCGGAAAATGATTAAAATGGATTCTACTCAAAGTATATTGGTAAATATTTAACAACTGCTTGGGGGATGGGACCCCTGATTTGTTTGTAAATACACCCACTGGGACTGACTTTAAGCTTTCATGGAAAGTCACCGAACACAGAGTTAGGAAGAAATGTGCTGTAATATACCACTATATGGTATTTTCTTCATATAGAATCTATAAGACTTAACAAATAAAAATAAAATAAAAAAGTCAGAATGCCCAGTTCAATGTGAATTTCAGGTAAACAACAAATGTTTTAGTATTAGTATTTCCATGTGATGTTTGGGGCACAGCTATAAAAAGAGATTTTCCATTGTTTATCTGAAATTCACATTGAACTGGGCATCCTAGATCTTACCTGACAGTCCTAATGATGAAACCACAGATAGAAGGAATCTCAGGTGCATAAATAATAGTAAAATGTAATGATGAGTTTCGAGTATTTATTACCTCGTTTTGAATATAATTTAAAATTTGAGTTTATATAATCTGCCTTTTCATAATGACTGTGTTAGACATATGTACGCAAAATTCCTAAAAATTGAACAATCAGCTTTTGCAAGTCAGCTCTAGGGCACCTCTGATATTTTACTTAGGCGTAATATAGTTCAGAGTTAGACTTTGAAAACGCAATGATGCAGAGTTTAAAGTGTATCTCGGCTCATAATACCACTACAATTTTAAAATAACTTATAGACATGGCTTCCTTACAGTTCACGGGAAGTAAATTTCATGGCAACCAAACTCTCCCAACCTCCACCCCATCCTCCCAATCCCACCCCTGCGAAAATTTCTCTATAGCAAGAAAGAGTGCATCTTCAGACGTCTTCTTTTCCGTTTTTAGGGCTTTGTGTGGTAGCCAGCCCTCTTTAAAATTGGGTGGTCTTAATGAAAAAGCTCCAACTTCAAAGCTTCTGCCATTTTTCTGTGCAGCTGAAGGGGGGACCTAGAGTAGAAGGTCCTGTGTTTAGCTGAGCAGTTTCGTCAGATGTTGGTAATGCAAAGATAAGCCTGGAATTTGCTTGGGGTAAAGGTGAAAAATCTGCACTGATCCACAACAAAGTAATGGGGTTAGGAGTGTGTAGGTTTGCAGTTAGGGGAAAATGTGATGAAGATGAGCTCTAGAGAACAGGCTATGGAGGAAGCCAAAACAACAGTTTATCTAATTTTCTTTGTTTTGTTTTGTTCTCTCTTTTTGTGCAGAGGACCACGTAATCATAGGGCCCGGATGCGGGTGCAGTGGAGGGCATATGGGGAGGGACTTGGCTATTTCCGGTGTGGGCCTCTGGGGTCTCTACAGCACCCCCTTCAGCTTCCAACACACCCCTCCTGCCCTGCGCGCCACCAGGTCCTTCCTCAGACTTGGGAAGTCAACTGAGTGCAGCTTTTATTTTTTCAGGGGAAGCCTCTGGATCCCATGAGGGTTACGAATATGGGACACTTCATGAATTTGCCTGTCATCTTTCTGCCGAGGCCCTTTGCTATCATCCCAGTTTTGCTATCATCCCAGTTTTAGTACAGGTACTGCCAAAGCGGCACCAGTTCATCTAATTTTTAAAAATTAAATAGATACATACACACATGAAACAGATGTCCTTCACTTTAGTCAAATGTTATGCTCAAGGGCATTTTTTAAATCAAGTCATTTTTTCTGGACATTTGGGACATTCTTATTTCATGGTAAAAAACTTGCAGTGTGAATGACCAATCACTCCATATCTGTATTATTTTTTATTAGACTAGGTTTCCTTTTAGGTTTTCTTTAAGTGAGGATCCCCCAGTACAAATGTTTTTTCTATTTATACATTCATGTATGATCTAGTTTAATTTTCATTTCATTTAATTAACATTTGCATTAAATGTTAATTTTAGATGTCAGTGGAGAACATAGATAGACATTAACTGTAGCATTAAAAACAGTGGTCTGTATTTTTATGCCTATTTTATACCTGATATAGACATCTGCATGAAAAATTGCAAATTTGGATATCAATACCAGTAGCTATCTAGAAAGTTCTATTTTTCTCATTTCTAATATTAGGAAGTTAAATGGTAAATAGGACAAGTTATTAAACATGTTTGAAGTTCCTTCTAGTAATTTGAATAGTAATACAGAGAAGTATTCCTACAGGATCTTCATTGTTGTTTACAAACTTTTTTAGTTTCCAAACTGAGTTTTGACCATACCAGAAATCTCTTATATTATTGATAGTAATTGAGCTGGACAGAATTAAATCATTTAACTACTATAACCAGGTCTTCTAACCACTTAATTAAACTGATATTGATTGATTCAAAGGTGCATCCTAAAATTACATTAAAGATTACATCATTTGTCAGATTTTCAATATTACCTAAAACACTCAGTAATGAAATTAATCCTCCTACATTTTATCATTCTAAAATGAAATTGAATGTATTTCCAATTTTTCTCAGTGATATTGAAGATATATAAATCAAAGAAGAAATGGTAAATTTGTCCCAAATAAAAACGTGAAACTAATTCAAAAGTTTAGGCAAAATACTTCATAGATAGTATGGAATAAATAAAATAATAGAAATATAAGAGAAAGTGAAATGAAATGATTATAGCCAAGACTTTGTCTCATTTTTACATGATAGAGTATTATATTGTTGTTGCCGTTGTTATTTGCTCCTATTAAAAAAAAATATCGTATATGAGATTTTTGTTTCATTCTCACATAATGCAGGCTTATTGTGGTTTCTATGGTTATTTGTTCCCATTAATTTTTACTTAAGCCTACAGGAGAGGTTGTAGTATTTTTGATCATACAATTATGAAAAGGTCACCAAATGATACTGAGGGTCTCAAGTTCACCAACCAGCTGGGTAACTTGGGCAAGTCGCCTTGCCTCTCTGGGTCTCAGTTGTCTTCCCTGGAGAATAAAAAGTTGCAATATATATTTTCTAAACTTCCTTTCCAAAATTATAAAATTTCTACTTAAAAATCCTATCACTCTACCCTTAAACATTGAAACAGAAGAGCAGATACTTTAAATGACCCAACAACCTGTATGTGATTAGGATGGTGAATAAGACTTCAGCAGCCCTTTTTGAGTTCTGTTTCATTAGATAAAAATCTCAGTTTTTTCTTTAATCAAAACTTGATAAGAATCGAGAATATTAATAAATGTTAATGTAACAGAGGTGTTAGGAGGAGGAGTTCCATATTTTGAGGAAACTTATTACAGATTCTATCTTAACACCAGACACTGCGTTTGTTACCTAGTTACCAATGATAGAAATTATATACTTTACAAATTTGGTTTAGAAATTATATGTCAACATGGGGGTGCCTGGGTAGCTCGGTCCAGTCTGTTAAGTGTTAGACTCTTGGTTTCAACTCAGCTTATGATCTCAGGGTCCTGAGATAGAGTCCCAACATTGGGGTCTGCCTTGATGTGGAACATGCTTAAGGTTCTCTCTCTCCCTCTCCCTCTGCCCCTCCTCCCACATGCAAGCTCTCTCTTTCTCTCTCAAATAAGGAAATAAATAAACCTTTAAGATTCACAGGCCTGTACCCCTGAAACAAATAATACATTTTAAGTTAATGATTAAAAAAACAATAAAATAAAAAATAAATCTTTAAAAAAAACATAAAATAAAACAAATAAAATAAAATAAAAATAATACACCAGCTTAAAAATTTCCAAGAGGGGGCTGTAGTTTCTCAAAATTACTTTAGGGAATACGCTAAAAAAAAGTGAAGACTGCTGCCCCAGTCTTATTTTGTTTGGTGCTTTATTCCTAATCCCAAACATAATACTAAATCCTCAATAAATTGAGTAAAACCTCAATAAATCTTGAAGAAAAGTACTGGGAAACAAAGGGGACCTTGAGGAAATCTCCTAGATGAGTAAAACCTTGTTTATTCTTTGCCACCTAGTATACAAGTTAACCCTCCACAGTTGATAGCCATTTTGATATTCAGTGGTGTGTTGTGTTTGAGATGATATACTTTCCCACCATTTTGTTCACCCCTACACACACACACACACACACACACACACACACACACACACACACTGATGAGTGTCTTAACTAAACATGTCATCCAGCCCTTCATCACAATGTCCTCACAGCTCTGCTCTGTGTGGCCAAGGCATGGTGGTTTAGAAGCCTGGAACTCAGTCCTTTTCCCTCCAGCTGAAGAAAGGAAGAGAATACAAAAATAGGGCTCTGCAAGACAGAGTAAAATGCTGGGTAAATGCGAGGCAGTTAGAAAAATAATTATTTTTTCTTGTGAATTTACGTGGATGAATTTCAGGCATCCATAAATTCCAGGGCAATCCTTTAATATTTGTGTGTTCATATAATTATATCTAAAAAGTATGTATTACTACATATGTTGATGGGTTTTCTTTTATAGTGAACTAGCAATTGAAAGCAATTTTCAAAAAATAAGATGTTTGTTTCTTAAGCCAGTATTTTTTCAGCTGTAAATCCCTCAGAATTAAAGGTCATTTTTTTTCTGCTTTAAAAGTGTTATGTTATTCAAGCCAAGGAAGAAAAGGCAAAAAGCAAAATCTTAATTCATGGATGAGCATCTTTAAAAAAATAATTTCCTCAGTGCAGTGCATCTTTAGTAATAATAGTGTGATGGCCTTATCCTTTAACAACAACAACAAAATATCTCCCTAACAATTTTGCTTTTAGTAATATGTCTGGCAGAAAAAAAAAATCATGTGACTACATAAAGATGTTCAAAGATATACACTGCAGAAAAAAAATTGGAAAAAAAAAGCTTAATAATGGGGTATTGGATAAACACATTAAAGACCTTTTATAGATGGTATAACACACAGTTGTTTAAAAGGATAAGATAGGGCTCCTGTGTGGCTCATTTGGTTAAATGTCTGCCTTGGGCTCAGGTCACCATCCCAGGGTCCTGGAATCAAGCCTGCATCCAGCTCCCTGCTCAGAAGGATATCTGCTTCTCCTTCTCCCTCTACCTTCTCCTCCCTGCTCATGCTCTGTCTCTGTCTCACTCTCTCTGTAAAATAAATAAATAAAATATTTAAAAAAATTAAAAATAAAATAATAAGATAGAACTATGTTGACATTAAAATATGTTAAAGTAAATAAAGAAACAAACAAATTGAGGAAGGGGATATAAAATATAGCTCTATTTTTGTTAATAAACATGCAAACATAGAAGTCCATGTGCATAGAAAAACTTGGAAGAATGCATACTAAACCATTAATTATACTTACATTTGGGTAGTGGAATTGGAGTCAGCTTGGGTGAAAATTACAACTTTTATACGTTCCTACATATAAATATTTACTATGAACAAGTATCATTCTTGTAATCTAAAAATGCCCCAAAGCACTCACAAAAAGCATAATAAAGTTAAAAATATAATTTGGAAAGAAGGAATACATTTATTATTCTTTATAGATTATCTTAACTAGAAAAACCCAAAGAATTATTTGAAAACTATTAAAATTAATAGGAGAGTTTAATAAAGCAGCTGTTTATAAGATACATAACCCCCTAAAATGTCAGTTTTCTAATCATTATCAGCTAAAAAGTATAACATGAAAGACTGTGGACTCTGAGAAACAAACTGAGGGTTTTGGAGGGGAGGGTGGGGGGGTTGGGCGAGCCTGGTGGTGGGTATTGAGGAGGGCACGTATTGTATGGAGCGCTGGGTGTGGTGCATGAACAATGAATCTTGGAACACTGTAAAAATAAAATTAAATTTTACAAAAGTATAATGTATAAAGTGTAAATGATCAAGAATAATATTTTTGACTTTCTTTTTCTACTATCCATTCCATGGTTTCTTTGTCCCATCCAGAACCTCATCTGGCTTTCTTTTCCTGGTGGAAGGACCCAGATCATTCCTGAAGAGTTTGAATCCTCAGTGATCCTGATTTAATGTGAGTACTATAATTTTCCATCAGCTTTGCGTTGGGACATGAGAGTACCAAACGACAGCCCAAAGAATCCCCTAGTTTCCACATACAGGCCTCCAACTGTTTAGCAGTAACCCAATTTTCTCTTGGTAATTAGGATAAATCACCCTAGATCTTGGACTAATCCCTTCTTTTTCTTTTGGCCAAGTGGCATGAGGATTCCAACTTGGCCAGGTGGCCCTCCATGGTCCAATTCAACACAACTATTGTATTCCCAGTAGACTATTCTTCCCTTGAAAAGCAAGACCTGCAAACCATCGGATCTCGTAGGTACAGGGATAAGAAGCAAAAATCATGCAAGTAGATTATAAAGCAAAAAACAATAAGTTATTAATTAGCCCAAGTGTTAAGTGAACAGAATAAAAGATTATGCATTCTAAGTAATACACTAGAGAAAAAAAAAATTGGAACCATGCAATGAGATCAGGACATTATAGCAAAGGGATATTCAAAGAATACTCAGAAAAGAGATTTCGGAAATTAAAAATAAAATAGAAGAAAAAATTTTAATTCAATAGAAGAGGACGAAGATAAAGCTACCGGGAATCTCAAAAAAGCAAAACAAGAAAATTAAAAGATAAGAAATAATAGAGAAAAGATAAAAAAAAAATTAGAGGACCAGTCCAAAAGTCCATCATCTCACTGATAAAATTCCAGGAAAAAAAAAGAGAGAAAAGGAAACAATGGAAAATATTTAACAAAATGTTTTTTTTTTAATTTCCAGAATTAAAGAATGTGAGTTTCTTAACTGAAATGGCCCACCAAATGCCCTTAACAGTAAAAGAAAATAGATCCTCCCCAAAGTTCATCATCAATTATTGCAGAAACCTGAAACAAAGATCCTAGAAGATTCCAGAGGGATAGGAAAAAGTCATATACAAAAGATGAGGTAAAAGAATTTTACTAGCAGCACTCAAAGTTATAAACAACCAGAGAAGAGCTTTCAAGATGGTAAAGGAAAATTATTTCAATCCATTATTAAATATCTGGCCAAACTAAAAGAAAAATATTTTCAGGCATATAAGATTTCAAAATTAACCTCCCATGCACCTTCTTTTGGAACCTTCTGGAAGCTGTGTTTCACCAAACCAGGGGAACAAATCAATAAGAGAAGGAATGGGATCCAATAAAAGACAGGTGATAAGAATGTCCAGGGTGTGGCTCTCACAGCAAGTGGAGTGGGCAACCAATCTATATTGGAATAGTTAAGAATATTCCAGAGCAGTCTTTTCCACTAAAGTAAAACTGATAGACAATTTGGTATGTCTGAAAAACTTGAGAGATTTTAACAATGACAGGGAATCTGTGGTTTGATTAGAAATAGAACATGAAAAATTAAGCAAATTTATTAACTTGAAGGGACTAGAAAGTAGTGTAGGGGGAAAAAACAGTAATACCCAACAAATTATATAATTTCCAAAAGATTATGCATTGCACATTTAAAAAGTATTGAGAAGATAAAATAATAAGGCATTTAGTATGTAAGGAAAAGATGATTAATTTGGATTTTTAGATCTAATAATAATAAAAAAAAAGAGATGGTACAGCATGATTTCAGAGAAAATAAAAATGTTACTCCTTCAAGTAGTTAAGCCAGTGAACTCCAAGCCTATCACCATAACTCTGATTCCTGACTGAAATGAGAGAGATCACAAATGAAACCCCTCGTTTAGTTTATCAATCAGGCTTCGACAGGAAGCAAGTGGCAGACTCCAGGAAGGTTCAGAGAAGGGATTATTTACAAGGTATAGGCAGCTATAGGGAGAAAACAAAGAAGAATGAGATGCCCTTTGGCTAGTAAGAGCAGGTGTTACAACATGTACACATAAAGAAACGAGGAGGAAGCTAAACCCAGTGGAAAAAGAGTGTAGAAGGTCACCTTGAGAGGAGCTGTGACCTTTGGCCTTGGGTGGCAGTTAGGTAACCAGCTCCAAGGCAACTCTACAGGGAAGAAGCAGGGAAATATAGGACCTGACCTCGTTATGCTCCTCCCCTCTGACCTCCTGCAGGGACTCCACTTGGGACAAATCCAATTGGGCACCAGAGGAGATGTGAACCTGTTAAAGGCATTTACACAGGTCTGCAGGGTAGGAATGGAAGGCATCTGGCTGGGTGAACAGGGCACACACCATTCTACATGGTTGCTTTTATCCCACTTGGTACTGCTAATTGCCACATTAAGACAATATTGCATCACTATGAAAAATTATACTCTTCATTTTAATGTGTTTCAAATATAAGGTCAAATATTAATAATGATAAGAATAATAATTCAAGCTTTCTCAACAAACATTTTAGTGAAGCATTCTTTGGACACATTCTGATTCATTTGAAAATGAAGAAAAATATTTATGCAGAAAACGAAATCATTGCATTTTGCATGTGACCATAGGCAGAGAGGATTATGCAATGGAGGAAGGGCCATGAATGAAAGAAATTTTGGAAATGCATTTGAAGGGCCAGCATTATTATCATTTGGGGAAGGGTGATTATTTGATTTCTTTTTGCAATGGGATTAGATGGATGGAAGAAACACTCAGGATATGAGGCAGATAGTACTTACAAAATTACCTGCAATGGAACAATGTGTTTCCTGATTCGAAAACACAATGGAAATCTGATCCTAGTTTTCAAAATGTATCTCATCCACAAGTATGTTACCATACATCAATATCCTTCACCAAGGATTCATTGATCACACACTCAGTGCCAGGCACCATTTTAGGGGGTATTGATGCTACAATCTATAAGATAACATTGTCTCAGCCTTCGTGAAAGTTTTGTTCAGATAAATATTGGGCAGAAGTCCATTATATTTACATAGAAGATAGAAGGTGAATGATGATAAGAGCAGAGGTGCTCTAGTTTAATTAGCTGCAGGAGCTTGGAGCCCTCTGTGCTTCCCCACTCTTTCTGTTGTTTGGATCCCCATGCATCAGTATGAAGCCATTGTCTTTATAAGCTTCAGACAATTAGCATCTCAGAGTCAGGGAACAGCAGTCTCTATAGGAAGGATTAGGTTTAAGGAAATCCCAGAAAGACATTTGCCCATATTTGTCATTTAAAACTTCTAGAGAATTATCTAATTATTAAGTTTTAGAATACTCTTGTTTTATCATCCATTCATTCATTCAATAAGTGAGTGTCTTCTGTTTGCAAAGCACCAAGAATCCAAGTCGAGAAGACAAAAGTTCCTGACCTTTTGTGATGTCCATTCTTGCCAGGAAGATAGATTTTAAGCACTTAATTACATAATTGGTTATTTAATTCCAACTGTGGGATAAAAAGCTAACAACATATGTTCCAAACCAGAAGTTCTTCCTTGTTCCTTGTTTAAACAGAATCAGTTTAGAAAAGAAATACATGCTTTCTCTGAGTGTGTGTATGTGTGTGTGTAAAGTTTGATATTATCCAGGCTTACTTATTCTGGGAATAATTTAAACTTTTAATGAAAGGGTGTAAACTAGATGAAATGTCCCCAGACCTCAAATTTACTTTTAGGAGTAAAATTCAAAATGTGATTTAAAAAAACAAAAACAAAAACAATTTATTATGAGTGCCATGAAGGGGGAGTACAGGATGCTTTGAGAGTGTGGGCCTGGGAAGCCTTCCTTGAGGAAGTGACATTGGCCCCGTCAACCAGTTGGTTGATGGGATTAATTAGTTCAGGGATTGCAAACTCAAATTCCTTTGGGAGGGGGCAGACAGGTAACACAAATGTGTGTGTCTGGCAGAGGATACGACTGAAAGAAATATTAAGGCCCAAGGTAGACTGGAGGATGTCTACTGGTCTTAAGACATTCAAACTCAAACTTTAAAAATCTATTTCGTTTGGGCTGGCCAAACAAAAAAGGTCTGCAGCCAAAGACAGCAGAAGAGCTGGCACACTTCCCCTGCTCTCACAGTTCGGGCAGGAGGAACAGCAGGTGCAATAGCCCTGAGGCAGGAGGGAGCCATCTGTTTTGATGAGCTGAAAGAGAGCAATGGTGGTGGAGGGCAGAAGCCGAAGGACAGAGAGGCTCCTAAGGGCGGGTGGGGGGAGGAGAGTCACAGCCCTCAGGGTCATCAGCAGGTGAGGGCTATGGTCTTTACTCCAGGTATCCTTGGATGCATGGAAGGGCAGCAATGTAGGAAAGAATTAAAAGCAGACAGTTAGCAAGCTGCTGTGTCAGTTCCCTATCTTTCCTTCAGTTTTTTAGACTACATGGTTTAAATAACTGCTCGTTTTCATGCAGTCTTACCCTGGTATTCCTCACTCTAGATAACCAAGCTGGACACTTCCTTCTTGGTCATGGCTATGACAAAGAAATCACAAGTGTTTATGTATGGAATGGAAAGCCTGAGATTAAAACCTGGCAGCCCATACATAGAATATTCTATCTGCTGGCAGATATGGCCTTTTATTCACTTTCTTGAAACCATTATGGGTAAGACAGTCTCTATCCTCCAGAAATTCACATGACTGGGGAGAAAGATCCTTAAGCCAGTAAATATTAAACCCTGTGGTGCCAACAATGCTAACGTAAATCCCAGGTATTATGGGAGCACCAAGAACACATGCCTAAACCACCCCACATGAAAAATCAGGTGGGCTTCACCTGCAAATCTAAAACTCACTGTTGGATTTATCAATTGGTTCAGTGTTTAAAAAGTGATTCTTATTTAGAGATTCTCTCATGCAGACCTTTTTCAGGTAACAGACATAAATGAGTATAATTACATAACTTGTGTGAATAAATAATTCATGACATTGGTTTGCCTACTCTCTTGGTGGCCCCACTCTTGGATCTCAAAGACCAACGAGAAGGGAAGTGCTGTGAGTCAGCAAGTCTCCATGATGTTTATTGCAAGGTGAAAACTTGAAGATTGGAAAAAATTGAGTAAGCCAGACACATTTGCTTCTCCTTTTAAAAAAAAAGGAAATGACAAACTCTTGCAACTTTCACACACAGCCCGACATGATGTAGTTATATTTTTGTTGTTATTGTACAAGATAAATGGGGTGAGCATTCTGATGTTAGAATTAACTCACTTTTTCCCAACTTACATGTTTATTGGCATTTTGGGCTCAAAATAATTTCTTTCCACTTTTTCTCTTCTTATGAGTTTGTATAAAATACGTTCATTAAAGTTACAAATAAAATATTGGGAGTAAATGTCATTCCCTTAGTAAAAATGACCTCCCTTGGTGTAGTAATCACTCCTCGTATGATGTCTCTAAATCTAGGTTTCAAACTCTCCAAGTTTGCATTAAGGTTTCACACTAGAACTATTTCGTCCTTAGATAATTGACATAAAATCTTGTGGTGTTGGAAAACCAGCACATGAAGTGGTCATTTGTTTCTGCTCCTGATGGAGGGAAGGGGTCTATGCTGTGATCTCTGTGGAAGGGGAAGACTTACATTCAGTTCTTTGCATAGCGAACGGACGACATGGAAGTTTCTTTAACTTCCATGAATAAGAGTGGAGCATAGTGGTGGGACAGCAAGTCAGTCTAAAAATCAAACAGGCAAGGGCAATATCATCATGCTGACTGATTTGTTTTCCTATGTTGGTCTAACATCTTTATTGCTCAACGAATTTATTTATTCAGGAGTATTCATGAATACATGCCTCAAAAACATCTTTCGGTTGATATTTCTTCTGATATGGCTATCCTATGCCTCTTAAGCAAAAGGCCCACTTTGAGAAGCACCAACTACAATGAAAGTTTTCCTTTCCACTCTTAGACGCCCGTACATTTAATATGGCCAATACACACAAGGAAAGTAAACCACAGAGAGAAGCTGTGGTAGAGTGGAAAGAACCAGAAGCACTAGCTTTGAATCCCCCACTCACGAGTCCTAGCCAGCCGCTGATGGTTGGGTGACAGGAGAATGGGACAGGAAGCTTTGCCCTAGTAAGACCTGGACAGATGCCAGAGTCACATGCCAGTGAACTGAGGTTGAGAGGCCCGTGGGGGCACCCAGACCAGTGAGTGTTCAAATGGCAACTGTAGGGGAGCAGAGGATATTGTTGGGATAGAAGTTCAAGTGCATAGTGTGACTCAGGGCAGCCAGGTATTAGCAGCTCGGCCCGGCACACCAGGTCCTACCTGGGGAGGGTCAAGGCTGCCAGAGTATTCTCTGCCCTGAAAAGACTTGGATCAATGTCCTTCCAAACGTAGGTATCTAAACCTGTAAACTTCAAACTCCTTAGCTTGACGCTAAAGTACTCGGAATCTCATGTTATAGAACTTACTCCTCCCACCTACACATGAGAGCTCTCTCGACATCGCAACTAAACAGCTAGTTTATGGGAAAGTACTCAGCACGTTCCCAGAGCCATGTCCTTGCTCACACCTCCCACTACCTGGAGGACCCCTTCTCCCTCCACCCATCATTACTTGTCCAAACCCTCAGCTCCTTCAGAGCCCAGGGCAGAAACGTCCCCTCCTCGGAAGACTCTCAGACAGGATCTTACTGTCCTCACAAATCTCCTGGCACTTTCTTTATATTTCACATTTGCCACTTTGTGTTTTGCATTAGTTATTTGTACCTGCGGCTGACTCCCCTCGACAGGACAGAAGCGCCTGGGAGAGTGGTCAAGTCCTCATGCATTTCTGTACTAACCGCAGTACCTGGGCTCAGTGCCTTAGATATTGTGGTTGCCCAATAAATGCCTGTTGGGTTGGTCACTGGCTAAATTGCTGCCTTGCTTGTTCTACCAAGAGTGAATAAGTAACCATAATTTAATGGCTCCTATATGTACACAAGTTATTGGAGAGGAAGAACAAGAGTGGAGAAGGTGAACCATTACCCCACAAAGTGTAAACAGTGAAGCTTGCGTGTATGTTTTTAAACTGATACAAAAACATATTTCCAAATAATACTGCTCTTACAGGTAACAATAGATCTATTTATTATTAACTGCAGGACAGATATTCTGTAAACTTCAAAGGAATTAGAGGAATGAGGTGAATAGAGGGCTTGAGGCTAGGAATTTCAGATGTCCCCTGGGAGTGGGTGTGCAGAAAAACAAGAAAACTGGATTCCCTCCTGCATGGAAGTGTGTCCTTATGAGTGTACACAGATGCGTTCTTTCATGACTTTAGAAATTCCTGCTTCACTGAGAGCAAAGAAGGGAGAGATTACAGGAAACCTGCTGCCTACTTCCCCCCATTCCAAAGGCCACAACCAGGACTGTTGCCTCCCTTTTTCTCTCGGTTTCCTTCCCAGCACAGGCTGCTCTGCCATGAATCCTACTTTCAATGGAGACAAAGGCAAAGGGATGTTGAGATGTAGGTCAGGAGGAGTTCACCCTCGGTCCAGCTAATCATGAGATCTAATTGGTTGGTTTCATTAATCTGGTTTTTGTGATTGGGATAAACGACCTTGTATGAGTGTGCAAGAGTGATTTTCGTTCTGGAAAGGAACGTGTCCTCACCTGATGTGTTGTCAAAGTCCCTACGGCTTTTGCCCTAAGGAGTGTTGGGTGCCCTTGAGAAGCTGCAAAAGTCAGGCTGGCTCCCATAGCTACTGAGACGAGCAGAAGCTCAGAGAGTGGAGCCTTCACACTAATACCAGAGGGAGCACAGGGACAATGCTGGAGCTTTTCAAGTCCCTCTGCTACTCACATTCTGACTCAACTACCATCGCAATAGAAGAGATCGCCTTTGCAATGGTCTGGGTCACCTGACCCCGGCTCACGTGAATAGAGAGAGCAGGGCCTTGGAGAGGCAAACAGATCTCATTATTTTGTATTAGAAAAATGTTGCCTATGGAGTAAAGGCCAGGGATTCAAAACATAGATGGAAACACAGACAATTTAAATGAGATAATCTAAAGTATAAGTTTAATTCAATTAAGTTAATCAAATCCCACGCATTTTCATTTTAAAACTCCATTTTCATTAAATCCAATTATTTCCCTCTATGACTTCAGCTTCCAATGAATGTCAGCGATGATTACAATGAATCCCTCCCTCCCGCCCTCCCCCGCCCCCTGCCTCCCAGTGTTCAAGGTAAAGATGCCCTTGATAAGTGGTTGAAGCTACCGAATGCAAGAGCCTCCCACTCAACATAGGGGCAACACTAGCTAAGGACACTCATAAATAAACCCACCTTGAAATACTGAGTTTCCTAGGGGATGAGTTAAGATCCCCTAGGTTTGTCTCGTCCCTCAAATACAACAAAAATACTGAATTTCCTTTGTTCTTTCTGCTTTCTTGCTCATCTCATCCCGTTGCCCTCCAGAAAAAGGTTTACATATGTGTGTTCCTCAGACTTTCCAAGGGATTAGCAATCTAGCTCTGGGAAACTCTTCATGTTTATCTTTTACTAACATCAGAAGTCAGCAATTCAACTCCTAAATCTCATTCCATCAAACTGACCGATACAACACTAGGCAGAAAGGGCATACTATTGCTCCCTCTCCACTGTTTGGGCAGGTGTCCAACCTCCTCCCCACCAAATGGAACCTGGTGGAATTATTCTCTCAGGCAGTCACTGTCCTTTAAGGTGAAACCAGCCTTATGAGGCCTGCTATTGTTCTCATGGGTGTTATTCACCTTCTTATGAAAAGAGATAAGCATCTGTGGCTCCATGGAAGTGCTTCAGCTGGCTCTGCGGGCGAAGTTTGCTCTAGACGAAAGTCCCCACAATCAATCAAGTGCAACCTCACCACAAAAACATCACAGCTGCTTTTGTTACACTTGTTGGACTTTACAAGACTGAATTCTCTAGAGCTTTGAGGTTAGGAATTTTATGGACAAGTTGAGAAAACAAGCTTTCACTACCAATTTTACTGACTGAATATCTTGTTGACTTCTGCTTTCAAACAGTATACAAATATGAATTGGGGGATTGTTGGTACTACTCCACCATTGTGTGATGGGAGATCTTCTTCTGTCTTTTTGGAGTATTGAGTCCTGGAATTCTACTCCAGTCACTTAAATGGTGAAATATGGTCAAATTCCCAGAAGAACCTCAAACCAAGACAAATGCTTCCATAAACAACTGAACTATTAAGATTGTGAAATCAGAAGCTTTGTTGTTGGTGGTGGTGGTTGATTTTAATACAATTGACTATTTGTAAAGGTCATATCATAAAACTAGTAGTGATTCTTAACTTTGGCTATACTTAGAATCAGCTGGAAGCTTTGCAACATGTGCTGATGCTAAGGTTTTGAATAGTATGCTAAGGCCCTACCCAAGACTAATTGAATCAATCTCTCTCTGGTACCAGGGCATGGGTGTTGGAGTTTCTCACAGCCCCCTGGATGACTCTACTATGCAGCAAGAGATGAAAACCACTAAGCTATAAGCTGAACTGCAAATTTAAGAGGTAGAAAACAGGAAAAAAATAACTAATCTCTTAATTAACTAAACTCTATCGTAGGCACTTTAAATAAATTCCAAGATGTCCAAGTCCCCGGATTGCTATTTGGGGGACAAAAAGAGAGCCAAAGGATTTTATTTGTGCTGACTATACAATGTAAAACAGTAGGCCTTAGTTCTGAGGGCCCTCTTAAGATAGCTTCTCTGAAGACTTGATGATGGGAAAGCAGTGGAGATCCCTGACTCAAGGTGGTCCCAGGAGCAAGGCTGTTCTGCTCCCTCATCCGCATGCAGGGGAGGCAGGAGTGTTTAAGTCTATGTTTCCAGTAAAGTCCTTCACTGATTCACAGGAAAGGAATAAGCCATCCTTTAGACCTGAAGGAGTAAATACTTTATTATTTTTTTAATTTTTTTACTTTAGAAAGAGAGAAAGAGAGTGTGACCAGGGAGAGGGGCAGAGGGAGAGAAAGAATCTCAAGCAGACTCCCCACTGAGTGATGCAGGGCTCAATCTCACAACCTTGAGATCATGACCCGAGCCGAAAATAAGAGTCAGATGCTCAACCAACTAAGCCACTCAGGCACCCCAGGAATAAATACTTTAAAGAGATAAGTGAAGTCTTCTATACCTAGAAGATAATATTCTTTTATTCAGTGTCCTTCTTCCACTGTTCATCAGAGCTCCATTAATCAGTTGGAATTGAAACACTCCAGTGAAGTGACTAAGGCCCTCCTTTAACCTAGGATGACTCCACTTTCGGAAGCTGCACCGTGGCCAGCAGGGCTATGGTCCCAAATGATGTCATCATTTGTTTCCAGGAAAGGATTGAATTATGCCCACAGGATTCAGCTGAAGAGTTACTATTATTTTATATTTCCAGGGAATTCTCTTTAAAGTTGATTTTATTCATCACCACCACTCTAAACATCAATTTGAAGAAATGACAGGCTATCTGAAGGTTAACAAACATTTGCAACATATGTCTAACATCTCATTGTTCTGCTGTTTTTTTGAGTAACTCTGGCTTCACTGTGTAGTGCTGCCAGATAGGAAATGGTTCCTATTGAGGCCCAAAGTCCAGAAGGTGGTAGCTCTCAGATTCCAAAGGTAAAAGAAGACTAGAGGAACCCTGTGTGTGTGTTTTCAGCACAAGAACAATGACTACAATATTAGTTACATCTGACAATGGTCTCCTGGAAATAAATAGGATTCTTTTAGTCCGGACCTTATTTTATTGTTTATAATATGAATAAGATTCTGAGGTCCTACAGCCCAGCTTAAGGTAATAGCAAGAAAACCATCATCTTCACCTGAAGGATACCTACGAGGCCCTTCAATCACAACTGAAAATTCTTATCTCTGCTCTACTGTTGTTAACATTTGGATCTTGACCTTCATCTTTGGATCTATTTTGCAATTTACATTTTAAAAACCTGTGTCTACACATAACCCAGTTTAACTTAATGAAAATTATTATTATTGCTGCATGGTTGACTCCAATGTTGGTTTTATGGAGGAAAGAGGCACCTGGCTTTGGGTGGCTGGTACGGAAGGAAGCTAATAGAAATATTTGTGGGTTGTCTATTGATTTTACTAAATGTTTCACCTGGCACGTGATGGTTCTCAGTAGAGACCAGGGACTGCAGAGGAAATTTAGGGCTCGACTGCGGGACAGGTCAAAGGGTATAAGGGTGTAAGGGTGTTCCAGAAAAACCTCAAGCCAAGAAGGCTGCTTTTCATAATGGAGAAGGAGGGAATAGAATGGGGTCCGCGAAGCCACCCATGGGTCACTGGCAGGACAGGAGGAAGATGGCCTCCATCAGCACTTCCCTGGTCTGAAGGAAGTAGGTAGTAGATTTGGAGAGATAGAGACATAGAGACAGAGACAGAGAGATGGGAGAGAAGAGAGAGAAAGCTCACGCACGAGAGAGGTAAGGATGGTACATAAAACAAGGTTTCCAGGGGCGCCTGCGTGGTTCAGTCAGTTGAGCAGCCGAGTCTTGGTTTTGGTTCAGGTGGTGATCCCGGGGCAGGGCGGTGAGATCAAGCCCTGTATGGAGCTTCAGCTCAGCAGGGAGTCTGCTTGAGGCTTCTCTTTCCCTCTTTCTCTGCCCACCCCTCTGCTCACACTCTCTATCTCTCTCTCAAAGAAATAAATCTTAAAAACAAAAAACAAAACACAAAACAAAACAAAAACAGAAGAAAAAACACGGCTTCCAAAGAGAGATAGCTATATTTATTGTGAGCTCTTACCACAGGCACTAACAGTCATAGAGGCCAAAACTAGTGCTATCTGTTCTTTAAGATAAAGGACAGAAAGGTTAAATAACTTTCCCAAAGTCCTACTAAAGCTAAAATTCTAATACACCAGGCAGTCAGATTCCAGAAACTACACGATTGACTCCTCTGCTTTAGAACTGAAAAAAAAAAAAAAAAAGATAGCTCACAGAGCCGGAATGCCCTATCTTCTGTTCATCTTCATTGACCCCTCCTATCAAACTTTTAATCATACCTAGGACATAAACAAAGAAGATCTTAGAATAACAATAGTCTAGTTTTTAAAATATGCAGACTGTGATCTGGCAGCTATTAGTTTATTAATTAAATAAAACAAAGTAAAACAAGATGAAAAAGCTGCTTACCACATCCCAGCAATTTAAAAAAGAGAGAACAGTTACCTAAAGCTAAAGGGATAGGGCTCTGTTTACCCAGCCATCACCAAGCAAGTTAAAACGGGTCCCAATCCCTCTATTTCTGAGTGTCTTTATATTACCACAAATAGTACTAACAGAGCTTGCTCTTTCACCCTAAATAAATTATCTGTGGAGAGTTGGTTTATGTGATTTTTTTTCCTTACCATTTTATTCTAGAGGTTTTCAAACATACTGCAAAATTGACAGAATTTTCCAGTGAATCTCTGGGACCCTTGGCACCTGGATTTCCAGCACTGGGTTATCCTGCATATATATTAGGAATGGCATTCTTGACTGGTCTTCAGCTTCATGTCTGAGTCCTCTCCCAGTGCCCAGCATGATACTTGTTATTAGTGGAGTGTTTGGGAGGGATGCTGATCATCTACGATGCCTGAGGCAAGGATAAGTGACGAGCAACTAATCAAGGGCAGATTCCAAAGGAGCAAAACACAGGGTCTTTGTATGGTGTGCATGTTGTTACTGGTAAACTCTCTCTGCATACTTAATGATCAAAAATCACCTGGTGGTAAGAGTTTTGTAAAGCTATCAAGATATTGAGTACATCAAGCTAAGATTTCTTAGAATTTTTTTTCTCCTTTAATTTCACTCTTCCTTTGCTTTTCACCCATACTGGGTAATAGAATGGTAGGAAACCCACATGGCGCATACAAGGACGTTTACTCTCACATGAACTGGCCAAAGAATCCCAGATGCACTTAAACTGTTATCCAACAATACTTGCCCTTGTAGCAGCCGTTTGACCTTGGAGGACAAGTTCAAATTTATGGGCAGCTCAACCTTTTTGTCTTTAGAAAACCGACATCATTGACTCACTAAAATACTTAGACATATTTCAAAGATGACACACACACTGACCCATAGCTGTGAGAGCCACTGCCTGCCTTTCAATGAAATTATTGGTTAAAGATAAATAAAGATTTTTAAGGGTTGAATTGTCTCCCCCCCAAAAAGGTGTGTTGAAGTCCCAATTCCCAGTACCTCAGAATGTGCCTTATTTGGAAACAGGGTCTTTATACATTTACACAAGTTAAGATGAGCTCCTTAGAGTGGGCCCTAATCCAACAAAACTTGTGTCTTTATACAAGGGGGACATTTGGACATAAAGACAGACATAAACTTTGGGAAAATGTCAAGTGAAGAAGAAGACAGAGATGAGATGATTTATCAGCAAAACTCTAGAAGTTCAGGGAGAGGATAGAACAGATTCTCCTTCTCAGCCTTCAGAGGAACCAACCCTGCCAACACCTTGATCTCAGATGTCTAGCCTCCAGAATTATGAGACAATCACTTTCTCTTGTTTAAGCCACCCTGTCTGTGGTACTTTGTTATAGAGGTTTAATACAGGGGTATTGGCAAGGGCTCAGAGACCACTGCCTTTAAGAATATCCTACACAAGACTAAAAGCAGTGGTAAGAAAAAAAATCGATTCGAGAAAATCAATTGTACAAATTTTCTTCCAGCTGATGTACCAGCATTCTGAAGATTTCCTTTAAAATGTTAAAAAATATATTCTAGAGAGTTTTAGAGACCATACCTGCTGATAACTCCTTTGGCCTTGGAATGTAGATTATTTCAGTTTCATTGGAACATGTGAATGTGCAATGTTTTTCATGAGGATAAAAGAGTAAGTCTCACAGAATACAGGTATGTGATGGGTAAATAGATTTGGGTATGCAATTCTGCATCCTCCTATTTTAACCTGGCAATGTCGTTATTCCTTTCTTCTGACAGCATATGGTTAGGATGATGTAGGAAATGAGAGGCTAGATATCTTTTAATAGAGAATTCTTCCCCGAAAACTTTTGGAGGACAGTAGAATTTAATTCCCTGTTTTTCCTTACCCTCAAGCCTAGAAATCAAGTGAAAGAGAGCAATACCAACAGCCAGTTCTTCATAACTGGAAGGCCTCATGGGTTTTACTTATTGCCAATCATTTAACAGCAATCACAGTCCTTGTAAGATGGCCCAGATAGTTTGGGTTCTTTCTTCATTCCTTTCACCAAAACTGTAAGTGCTGTTCAGTCTCTGTCCTCCTAATTCCCATGGTCCCAGCCCTCAAATACTGGAATTTCATTCAAAGTCATTCAGTTTATGAAACAGAAAGCAGCTTTCCCTCCTTGGGGCACCTTAAAATGACTGGAGTTTGACTATGGCCCAACCAGCTGCAAAGTAGGTCACTACAGGCTGCCATGACTGTGAGGACATGCTCAAGGGAGGTCAGGGCCTCTGGTCCTCAGAGCCAGGATTGCATCACATATACACAGGGACTCCCTTTTCCCCCAAATGTTACCTAAACTGGGTCAAAATTCACTGAGCTTCTGTGACTTTTCTACAACAGTAAAGATAATTCTAGTAATTCTTTCCTTTTATGTCTTTTTTGATTGGAATATACCTCTATATTCCATTTGTGTGTGTACACGTATATGTACATAGCCTATCTAAAAATAAACATAAATTCAACATTTAGCTTTCCATCGCCATTTGATTATTATCAATAGATTAAGGTATCTTATTAAGCCATGGATCCAGCCCAGGGCTAAGTGCAATGAGGGCTCTAACAGAAGAATAAGGAACAGTGTCTGTCCTAAAGGTAGATTTGTGCTAATTAAATAAACAAAACTACCTCTCCTCTCACACTCAAAGTATAATTATTTGCAAAACCTATGGTGAGTACTGTATAGAAGTATTTAGCTCCAAGCATAATATGAGCCCAATGAAAGAGGTTGGCTTGACTTCAGCAGCCAGTACAAGCTCCATCAAGGACATCAGATATGAGCTGCCCTAAAAGAGAAAATGACAAGAAGGCTGAAGAACGGGGTCTGACATATTATATTGTGCAGAACACAGAACACAGAAACAAAGCCATGGAAATGAGACTGGGCATGATCGGTGTGGGGATAATTAATGTGTCTCATACAAGAAGGCTGCAAATTTGAGTGGAGGTCCATCACAGACAGATGTGTTTTTTGTCCTTCTTTTATTCATTAGTTTTCTTCTTTCCTTCAGCAAATACTGATTGAAAGTCTTTTAGATGCCTGGTATTCCTCAGGTGCCAGGATGGGGGACATCATCTACTGATACACAGCCTACATTCTAGCCTGATAGATAAAATAAGAATCTGATGAAAAAAAAGGGTTGGAGGAAAGTGGAACAAAGTCTTGAAATTTTGAAGAAATTAAGAGGGAGAAATTACCTGGAATTGGCAATAAGGATCAAGAACAGCTACTGCATCTTCAGACCCAGGAGTCAATGGGGTATGGGAGAAGCTGTCCCACTTGAGAAGCAGGCACGAAATCAATGTCCTGAGGGGAAAGCACAGAATTGGTTAGGTTTAGAAAATGAAGTGCATATCCTGAAAAGAGGTCGAAGACACATGGTGTATTGCTGATGACAGTGATATATAAAGTACCTGGTAGAAGTGTTTGGAGACAAGAAAAGGTAAGCAATGGAATCAACCCCATTGCCTTGGACCAAACAGGAAAAGAAAAGTGTGTGTAGTTGTATGTGTGTGTGTGAGTGTGTGTGTGTGTGTGTGTGTGCGTATTCACTAGTCAGTTCCAAGTTGGTTTAGATAAAGGAAATCTCATTTGCATACAGTTGAATTCCTTAGATGCGTCTTTTGCTCTTTATCCTTCTGCAGAAGGGCTGGCTCTCCTTTAAAATGGCGCGCATCTCCCGTCATCATTCACCATCATCCTTTCATCCTTCACTTTCCTGCATACCTTACCTGCCAGCAGTAAAGGCCCCGTTTTGAATTCCCTCTATCCTGCTAGAGTGAAATTCTCTCTCCTCTTTGGAAAACCCCTCAGACTATGGAAGCTTCCCTGTATCCATTAAATACACACACACACACACACACACACACACACACACACACACACGATGCACTTGAAAGACCAGCACCAGCCAATAGAAATGCTACTTCACAAGAATGGAAACAAATTCCAAAATCTTCAGGTCCTCTCTTCACCAGCTCTATGAAACCTTTTGTTTTCCACAGCCGCTGCTGGCTTTCTGAGAGTGGATCATGATTTGGAAGGAGCTGAAGGGCACCTTTAGAATGGGAGTTACTGTTTCAGATACTGAAATCTTCAAAGCACTCGTCCACTTGAAAGTAAACTATATTCCTCAAGCATGAGGCTCATACTGAGTAACCCGCACAAAATATGCGTCTGCTCTTTTCAGGCTATTATATACACTTATCTTAATTGGTCTTCACAAGATTCCAGTGAAATAGATAAATGTATACACTGAGGTCAGGGAGTTAAGTCATTTGCTTACATTCACAGGGGACCACAGGTAGATTTATTGCAAAGCTGATGAAGATAAACATCAGGACTCTCCCCTTGTGTGGGTTCCTTCTAAGACCCTGGACAGGAAAGAGGCTCCCCAATGTGTTCATACGGTTATATATTTCTTTAAAATTTGTAAGAATGAGATATTTTAATCACAGTTGGCAATTAAATCACAATTGTTAAATATCACTGTCTCTTTCTACTCCAATTTCCCCTCCATGAGAGTTTTCTTCAACTTGGATGACCTTGCGCATTTCTAGGATCCAGCTAAGGAAAAGTTGAGTTGGGAATACATTTGGTTAAGTTTTATAGGAACTATTTTTGTGGTCCATAGTCAGTTGTGTGTAGAGTAATTATTGCAAGACTTCCCGGTAGAGGACTGACTTGGAGGCATGCACTCTCCAATCCTCTACACACACACACACACACACACACACACACACACCCTGCCAACTCTTCTGGCTTCTACACAAAGATTGTATGGCTATGGTTGTCCTATAGCATCTAGCACTGAAAGTGGTGGGTATGAGAAACAAGTTTTCACATATTCAGACTGACTTATCATTCCATCCTCTATAAAAAATATTATAAAATTGTTACCTTTTGAAGAAGTAACTGAATAATATGCAGCCAAAAAGTGTTGGAAAAACTATTATAGAAGTGTGTCACGCTAATAAAAATACTGTGCTGCCTTCATAAATTTTGTGATATAGATAACATTTGCTAGATTTTTAAAATTTGTAATCCTGGGGCTCCTGGGTGGTTCAGTCTGTTGAGCATCTGACCCCTGATTTCCACTCAGGTCATGATCTCAGGGGCGTGAGATCAAACCCTGGTTTCGGGCTTCCTGTTCAGTGCACTCTTTCTCACTCTCTCTCAAATAAACAAATAAAAAAATATTTATTATAAAATAAGATAAAATAAAATTTTTAATCCTTAGCATCTCTTTTCTCATTATAAATAGATATTCACTTTCATCCGTAATTTTGCATTTCTAATTTGTATGCTTTTGTTTTTCTTAGAGAAGACCTTTGCCAGGTTGTATGAGCCCTCAAGATACATTCAAAGAAATTGAGTGTTTGAACCCGTGGTCTGAGGAACGTTGCAGCCTCGCAGGCCTACCAGGCCTTTTACCACGTCAGAATCAGAAGTTATACGGCAGAATCTGGTCAGTGGTAATTTCCACTAAGAGCAAGTTCTCTCTTTTTTTCTCCTAATCACTTCCTCATGCTGAACATTTTGATGCCTTGAAAAAATGGAGAAATTCCCCAATCCTCACCCCCAAACTCCACGCCAGTAGTTTTCCTTTTCTTACGTGTCTCTTCATTTCCTGATGCTGGCCTGGGCTTGAAGCAAAGGTGCCTGAATCCAGCCAGAAAGGCTGTTATTACTACAGTTGGGCCTAACAGGAGCAGGAAATACCAACAATTTCATGTGAGCTATTCCCCAATGAAAAGCCAACCTGAATGCATAAATGTGGGACCCTTGCCTATTTCAGATGGTCCACAGAAAAGATCTGGACATTTGGAAACACTTTTCCTCCTAATCCAGGAGGTCACTATGTAGATAGGATTCTCCACAATAAAGTGCCAAAATAAAGGCCTGTAATAACATTTTTTAATGCAAGTCCCTGAGAAATAATGAATAATATCTCTACTGGGAATATTATTCCAAACACTAGCTTTAATTGTAAAACAGATAGAAAGAAATGAGATTGTCAACAAAAACAGAGAAGATTTGGCATTATTTTTTAAGAAAAAGTATTTGCTGTCCAGTCCTTGCACAATTAATCATGTTCACTTTAATTAGACTCCAAGGTAAAACAAAATAATGTTACCTAGTACATTATAATGAAGAAATAAAAGAGAGGAGGAGAAAAAGAGAGAGATTACCCATGCAAACTGCCTTACCTTCCCACAAAGACCATAACCCAGTTCATAAATCCGTAAGGCCCTTCCAACATCCAACGATGTCATGCATCTTTCTTTCAGGGAAACATGTTACTAACACATTGACATTTTCAATACCTCGGTTATAAAGTTTGAAAACTAACCTACTTTTCAATATCACCTTAAATACTTAGCTTGGGTGTTTATGAAAAGCTCTCTCTTACTTCTGCCTTGAGCAATCTGGAAATTTATATTGTTGTTTGCAGTACTTGACATAATTATTTTGTAGTTGTTTACTATGCTAGTACTAGCATTCAAGTGAAACATTTTAGAATTTGCATTGGCCTTGTTGTGACATGCCTGATGAATCACCCTTGCTCCTCCGACCCATGGTTTCCCAGCACTGACACAGGCTGTTTTTCCCCATTAATTGGAGAACCTTGTTTACACTGATTCAAATACATGTCCAGGCTGGGCTGTCTGAACTGCTTCAAGGGAAGAGTGCTAAGACAAGGCCTGTAGGTAGTTAGTTCTCTCTCTGATGTCTAAATAGGCCAAGAGGGTATGGTGTGAGATTTTCAAAACCACTCCCTCTGCAGGACTCCTGAACCTTTTTCTTTGTATGGTTGGTTCTGAGCATGATTTCATGGCTTCCATTTGCTTAGTTCCCAAATATTTTGGTATTGATGCTTCAACTGTTGAAGATGGTCACAAAACAGAGATGATGGGGCTAGGCGGAAGGACACCTAGTCACTGCAAGAGACCCAGCTTTTACACATCTTCTACAAAGTCTGTCGCACAGAATTAGAACTCAGGTCCATGTCAATAGATGATTAAATAAATGAATAAACACACTAAGGGATGAAAAGACATAGGTTACGTGGCCAAGCTTTATGGGGAATAAGGCCCTGCCAACCTAAGAGGCTCACTTAGACAACAGTCTGGTAATCCTAATGGCATTTTGGCTTTATATGTTTCCTGGAGTTGATCGGGCCCCACCAAATGACCCAGGTCAGAGGTAAAGAGGGACTTGCCCCTTTTTCATTGTTTTAGTTCTAAATTAATACGAATATCACCAACCATCAACTGTACTGAAATCTCTATTATCTATTTTATAAATTATTCTCACCCCTGGCTGCGGTGCCTCCACCCACCCACTTCCTACCTTTTAGCCTTTTGACTTCATTCTGATCTCCTTCCAAATTAAATGTGTTAGGGAGGAGTCCTAGAATCAGTTTTTCTCTTAACTAGAAACTCACATGAAAATGAGACCAGGAAATGGGGTGGGGAAAATGGTTAAGAGAAAAGATTGCAAAGCAGTATGATGTGGCTGTGGATTTCAGGTTATCACAGTGCAACTTCTCTCTAGAATCCAGGTAAATTAGGAATAGAGGAGGAAAAGTATTTACAAGTCAATTACCTTCTTCAATAAACCTAGAGTTTCTATCCATCAGTCAGGCTCACCTTGAGTGTAATATCGATCCTACTACAATCATCCCTCCTATCCATGGAGGATATGTTCCAAGACCCCAGTGGATGCCTAAAACCATGGATAGTACAGAACTCTATAAATTCTGTGTTTTTTCCTATACATAGATACCTATGATAAATTTAATTTACAAATTAGGCACAGTAAGAAATTAACGACAACAACTAATAGTAACATAGAATAATAATAGCAATATACTGTAATAAAAGTTTTGTGAACGTGGTCTGTCTTTCTCAAAATCTCTTATTGGGCTATACTTACCTTTCTTCTTGTGATGATGTGAGGTGGCAAAATGACTACAAAAGGAGATGAAGTGAGGAGAATGATGCAGGCACTGTGATGTAGGGTTAGGCTAATCTTGATCTTCTGCCAACATGTCGGAAGGAGAATCATCGCTTCCTAACGATGGTTGACCATGGTAACTGAAACCACAGAAAGTGAACTTGGGAATAAGCAGGGAACCCTCTATAACTAACACTTTAGACCTGGAGATGAGGGGTTGGGAGTGCAAAATGGAATGGAAACACTAACAGATGAGACTTACTGCATTTACTAATGAACAACAAAACCACACTGAAGGGAGTGGAAAAGGAAAGAATTACACTGAGTAACTTGGGAAATAGTATTTTGTCCATATAAATGAAAAGAATGTACACAAATATTATACTCAAGTAAACTGTGTCTTTCATTGGTATGAGTTAGCAATTTCAAAACTATTTTATGTGTGTAGTGCACTGAACAGAAAGTAAGTCTATTATGGACAGTGAGAACAAGGTTTATCTCTGTCAGACAAAGGAATTTCAAATTAGGAAAGGAGGAGACTAGGTAGAATGAATTCTGTGATGTTGGATCAGAAACAAAGGTACCAGTGTAAACTCAAGGATTTAAGTGTGCGTGTGTGTGTGTGTGTGTGTGTGTGTGTGTGTATGCACATGTGCACATGTACCCATACACAGATGGGCTACTTTCAGATGACCTGGAACCACTTTTTTGTTTTGTTTTGTCTGTTTTGTTTTGTTTTGTTTTCTGATGGACTCATATAGGGCCCTTAGAGAAAAAAGGAAAATATATTTTGTTAGTCATTTAAGGAAATACGAGGCTTACCCTAAAAAGTGCTATCTCCAAATGGTGCAATAGGGTCTTACTAATTTGAGGCACAGAACTGAGGCAGAACTGCATAATGGGGGAGGGGAGTAAGAAAGTGCCAATAGCAGCTAAGAATCCCTGTTCTCAGAAGGCTTCAATCCAGAAACTGTGGTCTATGTATTGCAAACTCCATTTACTCCATTCAACTCTAATAAAATAGTCATAAATTTAGATGCTGTTGTTCCATTTTAGGAGACATATTTGATCTATAAAATTTGCTTGAAGGTAGAAGTCTTCCTGCTTAAATTGGGAGAAGAGCAAATACAAACTCTCAGAGCAGGCAAACTGTTTAGGCCATTTTTAAGCCATTTTTGGATTAACAATGTCTGATCAAAATGAAAAGCATGACCATTCAAGAGCACATCTCAGGGATTCCTCACACAGACTCAAGAAAGTTACAAGCAACCAACTGACTTTCTCCAGAGAACTTTCCATTAGTCATTTGCATGACTTCAATGAGATATTAGTCAAAGAGACTTGATGCCACATGGAATGAATCACTCTCGGTTGGGTGAAGTCTCGGAGGGGTACTGACAAGCAATCCACTTCTCTGTTTCCAAGGAGGGATTTATTTATGTGTGAGTGCAAGAAAGACAGAAGATGACTAACACTTTATATCAAACTGAGACTCGAATCAGAGAATTAGCTAGTACCCAAAGACTTGTGATTATAGAGAGTATGAGGGCAGTTGTTTGAGAGCAGTTACTCTCTGTAGTGTTAGCATTGTGATTTCTCTGACCTAGGATTTTCTTGTTTCTGTTTCACCACTGACTGTCTTGTCTCACCATTGTGAAAAACTTGTCCCCTACTAAACGCCCCTGTCCTGTACCTTCTCTTTTAATCTGACCAGCAGCCTCACCAGAACAAGGAGGTTTAAACCGACTTCATGTGTTTGCTGCATCTGATTGAGCTGTCTGAGAAGTTTGTGGTATGATACATTAGAAATTCAAAAGATACAATCATCCATAAATTATGGGGTCAAGAACCTAGCCAGGAGCTAAATTGATTGTGCATAGCCATGTTTTGGATCTCGAACTCTGGACCTAGAAAGACCACCTCTATTTACGAAGCTTGCCCTATGGTACCACTGGGAGTAGAAGTTTTTTAAATTATCAAATGATTTACTATTTATCTATCATCTATCTATCTATCTATCTATCTATCTATCTATCTATCTATCTATCATCTATCTATTTATATCAAGATAAGTGTACTCTTTATCTCCTTTATCTATTTCATCCATCCCCCACAAAGCTTCCTCTGGCAGCCACCAGTTCTCTGTATTTAAGAGTCTGTTTTGGTTTTTCATCTTTTCTTTTCCTTGTTCATTTGTTCTGTTAAATTTGTTCTTAAATTCTACATATGAGTGAAATCATGTGATATTTGTCTTTTTTTGACTGAGTTATTTCACTTGGCATAATACCTTCTAGGTCCGTGGCAAATGGACAAGATTGCAAAGCTGAGTAATAGTCCAGTGTTTGTATGTGTGTGTGTGTGTGTGTGTGTGTGTGTGTATACACACATCTTCTTTATCCATTCATGAGGCCATTTAAATAATTTAATTGAATAAATTGACTTGTATGGAATAGTGAATAATTGCTAAACCCAAAATCTAGAATAGGATTCATTCATTTGACAAATACTGATTGCTATGACGTGTTTAACTCTGACTAGTTACTGAGGAAACAGAGATAAATAAAAAGAGGCCCTTGCCCTCAACAAGCTTATGAATGGAAGGAAAATGTCTAACCAAAAGGAACAAATAATCTCATATGATAAAATGTGAGAATGCAGAAATAGCATAAAGGAAAGAGCTTTTAAACCTGGGTGTCTGGAATTGTAAAGAGAAGGGTCTTGCAGAAACTGGTATCTGAGCTGGTTAAAAGAGAAATAAGAGGGCACCAGGCAGGCTTTAGTTCAAGAGCAAGTGGAGCGACGGGTGGCACAGGGATTTCTTGGGCAAAGAAAATAGCAGGCACAAAAGGAAGCATGAGATAGTATGTTGTCCTACAAAACTCCGTGAGTATTATTAGCAAGTTAGATGGTGAGATAAGCAGGTGTCAGGTCCTATGGGAGCAGATACTGCCGGAGGTCACCAGCCGGCCAAGGCCACCTGTATCACCCCCATGCTCATGCCCAGCCTTGATCAACCTGCCAGTGAGATGCCAAGGAGTTTCAGATGAGACATGATCAGACTTGCATGCCGGATACATGTCTCTGGATGAAAACAAAATGAGAAACTACGGTGATGGCACGTAGTTTATAGTCTGGTTAGAAATGTTTCTCTCCAGTGTCGTTTCAGTCTTTGAAGTACTATTTAAGACCACTAGTTAAGAGTAATAGCCTTTTTTTTTAATCCTTTAAAGGCCATGCCAATTGCTAATGATGTCAGCAGCAGTGGCATGGAGTGTGCAGGGCATGCCTGAGGGGAAGAGGTTAAAACCACCACCACCCCTTTTCTCACCCATTCCTACAGCTAACCCAGAGACATTTTATCTAAGTAAACATATTGTGCTTTGCTCTGACAGGGCAGTGTCATGCCCAGGCTCTGAGGTCCCCTTTCCAACCCACTTGCAGCTCTCAGAAGCCCCTCTAATATGTAAATACTGGAACATCACCGTGTATGAGCAAATGACTCACAGATGATCCTTTGATTCTTCCAGACCTAAGAAGTCATGGGATGCCTTCTTGTGTCAGACCTTTTGAGAAACCTCTCTCAGATCTCCAGGGGTCTACAAATGGCTGGGAGAATCTCCTGCAGGTGGGGTGTAGGGAGAGAGTTTCCATTTCTCGACGATTAGTACCATTGTTCCAGAAACTGGCATCAGATGGTTTGGCCAGTGGCTAAATCTTCAGCTGAATTTCCTGAGAGTACAAGCAGGTATGAGCTGCCACATAACCATACTCTCTCTGAAAAGCCAAGAGCCTAGAACAGCCCCATAAAACACAGACAGTATTAATGATCATCTATAAAACCAGAGTGCATTTCCTGCAGTACTTTCAAGACATAAAATTAATAGCTACACATCAATACTTTCCTTTTATCATACATTTAAATAATTTTGGTGAGGCATAATATAATTACTTTGATTTACCTTTTTGAGTCTGTAAATACCATGTGTCATTCTTTTCTCTCCTTTTTTTTGTTTTTGTTTTTGTTTTTTTCACGTTTATTTTCTGCTTAGCTGTTACCAAATGGTGGATTGTTTATGAGAACTAAAACCACTTTCTTGTTTGAAAAATTAGCATCAATTCATCAATTAGGTGGGATAAACAGATCCTCTCCTTTTTTCTCATCTCACTCATAGAGTTGCCAGGTTTAACATGCAGAAATACAAACAGCCCAGTTAAGTTTGAATTTCAGATAAACTACAAATAATATTTCAGTATAAGTACATTCTGTGTAATTTTGGGACATGTTTATACTAAAAAAATCTTGTTTTATTTACCTGAAATTCAAATTTAACTAGGAATTCTGTATTTTATTTTGCAACCCATTCACAAAGATCTGAGTTTTATTTCATAATATTTTGGTTAGGATATCTATCCTGAAAAAAAATCTTCCACCCAGATTCATTGAATGAAATACGGAGAAATATCATGTGGTTCAATTAAAAATAATTTGATGTCAGCAGGATGTTAGATAGTCATTGCAAAGGACATTTTGGGTTAGTATATACTAACATGAGAAAGTGCACATTATAGGCTAAATAAAAAAAGCAAGATGCACAATTACATAATAGTAGTAAAATAATAACAACTAGCCTTTTGAGAACGCTAATCCGTGACAGGCATGTTTTAACTATTCTTTGTATTAATATTCACAATTTTATGAGTAGGTACTATTATTATCATCCCCAGCATGAAGATAAAGAAACTGAAGTCCAGAAAGGCTTAATTGCCTACTAAATATTATATTTTCACACATATGCATATATTACCTTATATGCATACACAGATACATAAATATATGTTATCAAAAAGCTACATGAGGAGAAAGACTAGAAGAAAGTATAACAAGTTATAATGTTCATTATTTGGGGTAAGAATATAGTGATTTCTAAAATCTTATTCTTGCATTTTCTGTATTTTCTCTAAGAGCATACATTGCTTTTTATGTTAAGCAATAATGCAATTTAAATGGGAAAATGTGTCTAATTAGAAAATTTGATTCCCACTTTTTAATGCCCTTGTTACCTGCTCACAGTGTGTATTACGCAATTAGTTTTGAGGGGTTATGCATGTCGCTGTAAGTTTTTTTTTCAAGATTTTATTTATTTATTTGAGAGAGAGAGAGAGAGAAAGCATGAGAGGGGAGAAGAAGGTCAGAGGGAGAAGCGGACCCCCCACAGAGCCGGGAGCCGAATATGGGACTCGATCCTGGGTCTTCAGTATCATGACCTGATCCGAAGGCAGTTGCTTAACCAACTGAGCCACCCAGGCACCCGCATGTTGCTGTAAGTTTTAACACACCCAAGTGTTCACCAGGAAGAGACAGGCCTCCCCATCTTTTAAATTGAGGGTCCCTCTGCAATCAATCAATGTATTCAATGCCATGATTCCAAATGCTCACTGAACATTCTGCAGAAGATGAAATAGGAAATGTATCTGCAAATAAATTGAGAGAGAGGGAGATGCAGTTCTGGTGGCTTTTTTTGTGGACATTGCATTAGATGGAGCAATCCTGGCTTCATAGCCATCAAGGAAAACTACAGGCAGATTATCCATGCCTTCAAGTCATTTTCTCAACTTGCTCTGAAGAAGTAGTCCCTTCAGAGAATTATAAGCACATCCTAAAAGTTATAAGACAAACAGAGAAAGACAAATATCATATGATCTCTCTGGTATGTAGAATCTAAAAACAAAAACAAAAACAAGGTCAGCGATACAGAGAGCAGATTGGTGATTGCAAGAAGCAGAGATTGGGAAGTGAAATGTTTCCTTCCTTCCTTCCTTCCTTCCTTCCTTCCTTCCTTCCTTCCTTCCTTCCTTCCTTCCTTCCTTCCTCTTCCCTTCCCTTCCTTTCCCTTCCTCTTCCCTTCCCTTCCTTTCCTTTCCTTTCCTTTCCT